>CAJVGC010000432.1:16041023-16241253 GCA_910822075.1 Senecio squalidus | reverse complement strand
ACCGAATTAAGTTAAACGAACAAGCCCCTATCATCTTCCCTAACTACATTTAAGCGTTTTTTTTTTTTTTTTTTTTTTTTTTTTTTTTTTTTTTTTTACTCTAAAAGACTCAAATGGGACAAAAATAAACGTAATGGATATAAGGGGATACAACTAACTAATTTCCCGACTTCCCCCCATACTTAACTAACACATTGTCCCTAATGTGTTCCATCTAAAAGAAAACTAAACTAAACTAAGGGAAATTAAAAGAAAAATAAAAGTACAAAAATAAAATAAAATAAAGAAAGAAAAGAAAACTGTGCGGGTTGCTATGAGGTTGCGTGATTTCCGGACTCGACTCCGCACGTGCTGAACTTAATGCCAGACTTGATATGGTACACATCACAAAAGCAAACAAGTTAATTAGCACAATTAAAAATCCTAAACAAAGAAAAATAAAAATTGTTCCAAACATCAACCAACACAAAAGAAAAATAAATAGTTCGACATCAAAGTGCACAATAACAAACAACCAAACAAACTGCTTCCTTCTCACTGATATTCGTCTTCGGGAGGGATAGGTGGGTACAACGATGGCGGGCTGTATTCGGACCAACCACTCGAGGAGCCGGGAACGTTCTGATGATACTGGGTCTGAGTCAAATATTCATGTGGTACTGCGTGTACTCCCCGAACCTGTTCACCTCACGTCGCGTCCTATCAACATCCCGCCGTATGTGAGACACGTCAGTCCGCGTCTCATCCATCTGTCTCCCAATACGGAACATCTCATTCATCATCAGCTGGTAGTCAAATGGGGCAGTGGGTGGCGGTGGTGCGTGTGATGATGATCCCTCAATAAAGCTGCCAGGTGCTTCCCGAGCACCCTCCTCTTCTTCCTCTTCATCCTCTCCTTCTTCCTCGCTGCCATCCTCCTCATCACTTCCAAAATCCCCCGGTTTTTCAAAATTCCCTTGTGTGTTAACTGCATGTCCTTTCTTCAAATCGGCCTTGGTGATAAGTTTCCAATCAATCGCTCGTGTCAAACCCCTCATATTCGCGGTTGTGTCAAGACCCAAATTCCTAGCTATGCGGGTGATGAAATGAACGCATAGCATCGCCCCATTAGCCTTCCTCCCCGAACCCCTTTCATTCATGTACTTCAACAAACGAAACTGGTAGGATCCCGTTGTGAAAATTGGTGCAACATCCAAAGGTCCTCCTTATAGACCTTGTCATGGTGGGTGGAGCGGTGATTAAATGAATAACTAAGCGCCTTTTGCAATAACCTGAGAATCGGAGAACTTATATCAGTTGCCTTGCTAGTGGTTTTGTAGTTTGCCCTCCCGGATAATTGCATCCAAACATTCTCTCGGTCATTATACAGGTTTTCATAAGTCCAACTCCCGCGCCCTGAATACCTAGACATGTGTGTATGCTCGAATTCTTCAGTGGTGAGCAAACCAGTTAAGACCCCAAATCGAGCAACTGAGACCCGATGCTCCTTACCCCCCAGCCTAAATTTGACTACCTCAGCGTGAAACACCATAACCCATTCATTTGGAAGCTTATCCACCTCTAAACTGGAGTAAAACTCAAACACCTTCCCTGTAGACGGTTCACGAATATCAAAAGCTCGTCTCCAAATGGGGATATCCCATGCGTCCTCATAATGTACGATTCTAGTAAGGAAATAGGTTTCGAGCTCGTCCGAAATGCCCAATCGATCAATTAAATCCCAATCCTAAAAGCGAGGTGGAACAATTGGTTTGTTCTGAAGAATCGCCAATTGGTTATTCAGTTGGATTTTTCTATTAGCGTTACACCCGGGCCATTTCAACCACCCGTATGTTTCATTTTTCATCAACTCGGATTCGACATTAGGCTTGTAGACTCTTCGGGTTTCATACACTTCCTCCGCTTCTTCTTCAACAACAACAGCTCTACGTTTACCCTATATGCACAAAACATTAAAAACAAAGGACAACAAACATGTTAGAAGCAAACAAAACGAGAAAAAGAAAAAAAAATTTTTTTTTTTTTTTTTTATATATATACCACGGATCGTCGAATGCGCCTCAATGGACATAATGGCGGCGCATTCGGGGTAATGACAGCAGCGAAATTTTTTGTTATCTTGCAAACCGAAATCACGTAATCAACTAGCAAAATACAATAAATCGACCCTAATTAACCTTAATAACAAGCTAATTGACAATTGGAAACCTAATTGAACCTAATCCTAAGTTTTCCCCAAATTAATTGAAAACCTATAAACCCTAATTAAAATTGCAAAAATTAAGAAGTAAACGATGTTAGAAACACATACCGACTTCCCCATGAGTTGAATTGAAAGATTTGTTTGAAGATTGGTGGAGAAAAATTGAAAACCTTCGGTGTGTGTGTTTTTGTTTGAGTCGCCGATTGAGAGAAAAAAATTAAGAATGCGTTTGGTGATTGTGTTTATTGCGTCTCATAAGGCTGTTAAAACAATCGAATGGGCCGCAAACTGCCCCTATGGCGCATTCGGACCTCAGTAGCGAGACAGTGGCAAATTTTTTTTTTATTTTTTTTTAATTTTTTTTTATGACTTAAAACTAATAAAACTAATAAGAAAACGAAAAAGAAAGTAAAAGATACAACAAACCGGGTTTTCTCCCGAAGACGATCGTTTTTGGCTCGAGTCACTAGCTTGACTCCTCGTTGTGCAAACCCATCCTCCAATGTCATCCCATTTTCCTCGTCCTCCTCGAGGTAAAGTTTCACTCTTTGACCATTCGCAATAAAAGACCCTCCATCGTCCGTTTCTAACTCCAAGTAACCTCCCGAGAAAACCCGTCTCACCAAATATGGACCCGTCCATTTAGATTTCAACTTTGGTGCTTTGAACTTGTACTTGGATTGAAACAACAACACTTTATCCCCCTCTTTAAATTCCTTGCGCCGGATTTTCAAATCATGGACCATTTTTGTCCTCGCCTTGTAAAGAGTTGAATTCTCGTAAGCATTCCATCTCAACTCATCTAGCTCGTGTAGTTGCAAAAACCGGGTCTCACCACTTGCTACCAAGTCGGTGCTACACTCCCTAAGCGCCCAATATGCCTTGTGCTCTATTTCCATAGGCAAGTGACATGTCTTCCCATATAACAACTTGAACGAAGTAGTACCAATTGGGGTCTTGTAAGCGGTTCTAAATGCCCATAATGCTTCATCCAACTTCTTTGACCAAAGTGACGGGTTATTGTGCACCGTCTTCTCCAATTTACGCTTAATGGCCCGATTGGTGTTTTCGACTTGCCCACTTGTTTGAGGGTGGTAGGAAGTCGAAAATCGATGTTGTACCCCGTATCGTTTCAGCACTTTCTCCATTTGGGAATTTGCAAAGTGGGTCCTCTATCACTAATCAATGCTTTTGGCATGCCAAACCTACAAAACAAATTTCTCAAAAAGTCAATAACCACATTTGCATTGTTAGTGGGTAGAGCTCTTTCCTCGACCCATTTGGACACATAATCCACCGCCACTAAGATGTAAACATTCCGATTCGATGGTTTAAAGGGCCCCATGAAATCGATGCCCCATATGTCGAAAACCTCGCATACTTGGATGCTTTGCTGTGGCATTTCATCCCGTCTTGTAACCGTTCCTTGCCTTTGGCAAGAATCACACGTCCGAACCAAAGTATGCGCCTCATTGAAAATTGTAGGCCAGTAAAACCCCGCATCAAACACTTTCTTACCCGTCACCGATGGTCCATAGTGTCCACCCGTTGGGCCATGGTGACACTCATCAAGAATCTTCCTTGTTTCGCCTCCATAAACACACCTCCGTACCATACCATCGGCACACATTCTGAACAAGTACGGTTCCTCCCAAAAGTAGTATTTCGCATCCGAATATAGATTTTTCCTTTGTTGATAACTCAGCTCCCTACTAATAACTCCTCCCGCTAAGTAATTAGCTATATCGGCATACCAAGGTCCCCGTTCACCATCTACTCTTCCAACAAATGCTAGCCGCTCATCCGGAAAAGTGTCTCTAATTTCTTCTTCATTCAACTCTCCAAGACTCGGGTTTTCCAAACGGCTCAAGTGATCCGCCACCACATTCTCTCGACCCCTTTTATCTTGGATTTCAACATCAAACTCTTGTAATAACAAAATCCACCGAATCAATCTCGGTTTAGCATCTAACTTGGAAAACAAAAACTTCAACGCCGAATGGTCCGTGAATACCACTGTTTTACTTAACACCAAATAAGACCGAAATTTGTCGAATGCAAACACCACAGCCAATAGCTCCTTCTCGGTGGTAGTGTAATTCTGTTGAGCTTCATTTAGAGTTTTGCTTGCAAAATAAATAGGCCGAAAATGTTTTTCAATCCTTTGTCCCAACACAACCCTCACCGCAAAATTACTAGCATCACACATCAACTCGAATGGTAAATCCCAATTCGGTGATACAAAAATGGGCGTGTTTGTCAACCTTTCCTTCAACAACTCGAAAGCCTCCACACATTCCTTCGAAAATTCAAATTTCGTGTCTTTCTCTAGCAACCTAGTCATCGGCCTAGTGATCTTCGAAAAATCCTTAATGAAGCGCCTATAGAAACCCGCATGTCCTAAAAAACTCCTAACCGCTTTCTCATTCGTCGGTGGTGGCAATTTCGATTTCACCTCTATTTTAGCTCTATCAACCTCAATCCCGGCTCTCGAAATCTTATGCCCCAAAACGATCCCCTCTTTCACCATAAAGTGGCACTTTTCCCAATTGAGAACCAAATTTGTTTCCTCGCATCGTGCCAACATTAGTTCTAAGTTCTTCAAACATCCCTCAAAAGAATTCCCGTAAACTTAAAAAGTCGTCCATGAACACTTCCATCGAATTCTCTATCATGTCTTGAAAAATTGCCATCATACACCGTTGAAATGTCCCCGGTGCATTACATAATCCGAATGGCATCCTCCGATAAGCAAATGTACCGAACGGGCAAGTAAATGTTGTTTTCTCTTGGTCCTCGGGATCAATTGGAATTTTAAAATAACCCGAGAAGCCATCGAGAAAGCAATAAAATTCATTCTCGGCCAACCGTTCGATCATTTGGTCCATGAACGATAAAGGGAAATGATCTTTCCTCGTTGTTTCATTCAATCTCCTATAATCAATACAAACTCTCCAGCCCATCACCGTTCTAGTAGGGACCAACTCATTCTTCTCGTTCATCACTGTCAGGATCGGATTAGCTAATGTAATCTAATAATATCCCTTCGTTAAGATCTTGATCTATTGAAGAAGTTCAGCAGCGGATGAACACTTCAATATTTATTGAGTTGTCGAACAATATAATATGAATAAGAATGAACAAATATTATTGTCGAATTATAAGCCTCAATTGTATTAACTAAGAATATCAATACAACGTGTTTCTATCAATACAAGGATCTATCTATTTATAGACCTTGAGGCCGACCTAAATAAACTAGGAAACATCAACTATCCTTATCTAAAACTATCATTATCTAGAATAAGGAAACTATATCTAATTACAAAAGGAAACATAAACATAATCTAATTATAACTCTATAACTTAGATTATTCTTGCACGGCAAGTTGGTCTTCCGTATTAACTTGATATGACCGCATTAACTTGTGTTCTTCCATAGCAACTCTATGAGCAGTAGTAACTTGATTGAACAGCCGCACTAACTTGTCTTCCGTAGTAACTTCTTAATGTCTTCCGCATTAATCATTTAAGTTACTATTCTTGTTTGTTAAGCGTATTGTTTAGAAGTTAAACTCTTTTGTCTAAGTTATAACCCAACAATCTCCCCCTAACCTTGAACTTTTATGATTAATCAAAAGTACAAGTTTCATGCTCCAACTGTATTAACTACTTTCCTTTACAAAACATGTTTAACTATTAAAGTTAATTACATCTTTCTGTTTTGCCAATCAGAGTCTTTTCCTTTTGTCTTCTCTTCTATGCGTTGTTCCAGAATTCTCCAAATAAGTTCATGAGCCATTCTTGAATCATGGAGTCCATTAAGCTTGACTTCTATCATTTCATCCAATGTCTTCAGAGTATGTGGATACTTTTTATCCACCAAGTAAAATTCCATGGCTCCCTCCTTTCTAACTAGTGAGTAGACACCACTTCGTTCATATATAAACCATTTGACTATTGGATTACTTGGACCTCCTTTCTTGAATACTGAACTTCTCTTCTTGTATTCTGGTTCAAACAAACAGCATAAAATGTCCATAGCAAGATCTGTACCTGAGCAAGTTCCTCTCTGATGAGAATATTTCACTTTGCCAATTTGATACATTCTCTCCAAGTCATCTTTGTCATAGTCTCTTATTGCCCAATGGAAAGCATGAAGTACTTTCTTTGATTTATCTTGCCTAGTAACTTCATATTCAGTTCCCATTTGTCCACCAATAAACTTCTAGTCGATGATCATAGGAGGCTTCACATCTAATGGAGTAAACCTTAGTCCTTCTGCATGATTGATGTATGAAGAATAATCTGCTTGAGGATTTGGACTTTCTTGAGATGCATTTGGAGCAGTAGAAGTTTCTACTCTCTGTTTCTTAGCTAGACCATGTACCCTCTTGGACGCTAGCTTCTTTCTCTTGTGCTTCTCAACAGGTTCATCCGTAGCAGGAGCAGTATCAATGGGCTCTTGCTCATGTATAATCTTTCTGCCAGTTGCAATGGCAGCTCTTAGGACTTTCTCTGCATCTTGCTTCTTCTTCTCTTGAATTCTGGAAAGTGCAGCTTTCCTTTTGGCTTCATTCTTCTTCTCCTTTTCCACAAGATCCAAAATGTTAGCTAATTTCATAGGACCTAGAGACCTGCCACTGTAGCCTTTATCCTTGAGATAAGCTGTGTATTTCTGCCTATCTTCAGCTAGCTTGGCCTCTGTGGATTTGGATACTTTCTTCTTCTCAGGCTTGGCTTTGGCTTTGACTTGTTTTTGCTGAATAAGTTTGTCTTCTTCAAGCAATTTCATTGCAAGCTCAGCATCAGCTCTCTCTTGACCTTGAATGCAAAGATCATTCAGAATGTCTTCATTGATCATTTCTTGAGCTTTAACTGCATCCTCCTCAGGAATTTGCCTTAGCTTCTCCTTTTCAGATGGAGTAGGAGATTGATTTAATCTAGCATGAAGTTCATCTTCTTCAGCTATCTTTCTTTGTCTCTCCCTTTCAGCCTGTTCTTCTTCAGCAGCCAATCCTTCCAAGAACTCAGCATTGGCCTGCTCTTGTCTAACTCTTTCCCTTTCCTCCTCAGCTAGCAGATTTTTATAATCTCTTTCTTCTGCAGCCTTCTCCTTTGCAATCCTTTCTTCTTCCTTCTTTTCTTCCTTTGATTTCTCCATAACTATAACTTTGCCTTTGTCTTTGTGTTCTGGAGCATCAAGGTTGACTCTTTGAATCTTTTTCAGCTTTTTATCCACAGTAACATATCCCCATCTACCTGTAGACACATAAACACTAGCAGGTTGTTCAGGTAAGGTTAATGAACTTGCTGTGGATTGAGTACCAACATCAGCTGCTGCTCTTTGTCTAGCAACTAATGCAGCAATCATCTTCTTTCTTTCAGCTTCTGCTTTCTCCTTTTCTTGTTTCTGCTTGTCTTCTTTGATCTTAAGCAGCTGTGATGCTATAGTGTCTTCATCAGCCATGACAGTTGTTCTTGTCATTTCTTGTTGGATTAAGTCATCTGCAGCTACTTGTTGATCAATGGTAGGAACAGGAGCTTCAGTTGTTGTGGTTGTAAGTGTTGTAGCTTCAGAAAAAATAGCTTGGAAGGTGTGTGAAGCTTGATAAGATGTGGGAGGAGTAGTTGTGAACAAATTTGGTTGGGTATCCGTAGCAACTGGACTGCTAACAGTAGTAATGGTATCCGTAGCAACCATTTCAGCATCCGTATCAACTGGGTCCGTAGCAACTTGATCCGCAACAAATGTATCCGTAGTAACCATTGGGTCAGTAGAAACTTCAGGGTTGGTAGAAACTGCCATATCTTCAGCTTCTATTTCCATTTCTTGTTCTCCTTCTATTGTTTCTTCAACCATTTGCTTCACTTCTTTTGGATCTTCAATCATGTGCTCCCCCTCAACCAGTTGTTCCTTTTCAGGTGATGCATCTATCACCATTTTATCTCCTTCTTCCTCCACTACCATGTCTTCTGTCTCTAACTCTAACTCCCCCTCAAGAATACTGTCAATCTCCATGTCTTCATCATGTTTGGAGGTGGCAGTAATCACAGTATCTTCACTCCTCTTTTCTTCACCCCTGCTCTCCTCAGATGAAAAAATGTGTATGTGTTCTTTCTCCCCCTTTTTATCAGCTGACGGAGAGTCATCTGAAGATGAAAAGATGGATGGCCTGGGTGAAGTTCCAACACTTCGTGTGGTGATTCTTTTGGGCAGTAACTGGGCTGATAATAATGCTTGCTGGGCTAGCACCTGTTGCACCAAAGATGTTAGAGTAGACAGTGTTTCACTTTTTTCTCCACCTTCACCAGTAAGTTTAGGTACAAATCCATCAATTCCATATTTTGAACATAACTACCCTCACCCCTTTCCTGTTGAGTACCAACAGGTGGTTGATCATAGGGAAAAGAGAAACTCTCCTGCCTAGCAGAAGCAGGTATCTCTCCCAAGGTCTCTTGGCTCCTGGGACCACCTTCCAATAATGAGAACAAGTCCTCACCAATGGTTGGTGTTGCCGTGGTTTGGGTCTTAGATATGTTGATACTGTCCTGAGCTTCACTATAAGAAGTGAATGCTGCAGTAGTATCAGCCCTCTCCACATTGTCACCCCCCTCCTTATGGACCAACTCAGTGAGCAAGGGGGTATGCTCAAGGTTTTCCCCTAAAAATGGTGTCATTCCTGAAGATGTTTCAGGTAATGATTTTGCAGTGTGAGAATGGGGGATAGTTTGAGACACCAGAGGCTGAGTAACCCTCTTGGTTCTTTTGGAAACAGCTTTGGATGGTTTGGGAGGTGATGAAACTGTGGGTTTAGTTACAGAAGTAGTAACTGGTGCAGCAGCAACTGGAGTAAAACTCACAGTAGCAACTGGAGGCACACTAGCAGTAGCAACTACAGTAGTAACCACAGGGATAACACCCTCAGTACCTGCTACATATATGGCACTAGTGCCCAAAGATATTGCAGTAGTACTGATGGTGGCAGCTGGGGGTTGGGACAGAGGTGCAGTCACTTGTCCTTCAGCTGGAGGAACTGTGATCACCATCATTGTAGAGAACAATGGTGTCACATTAGATGAACTTCCCTTATTAACTGCTCTCATATTAGTAAAAACTTTCTTTGTATGAGCATGAGAGAAAAAGCATTTTTCAGATCTAGTAAGATCTTTAAGTTCACCATTAAAAATTTGTTGAAGAAAGCGTGGATACATTAAAAATTTGTGCTTTGGGTTTAAAAGGTTCCACTGCATTCCTTCAAAGATTAAGTGAGAAAAATTATATGTTCGGTTTGTGGCCAAACATATCATGGCAGTAGCTAAAGAAGAGCTACCTTCATGCCATCCTGTCCTCTTTTGGGATAGGCATTGTTGCAAAGTATGCAACATAAATTTCCATTGAGGGGAGAGTTTTGCCTTATGAAAGGTCGAAATATTTAGATCCCCCTCATATCCCAGTTTTGTAAAATTGTCAACCATGACATCGTAAGGGAGTTGTATTATACCTGCCGCATCATTTAATCATAGGTGTCTGCGCACAGTTTTCTCCGAAACTTTGATTGCTTTGCCGTCCACCATGGCATTAATAACAGGGACTGCCTCTTCAGGGTCGAGTTCAGCTGTTGTCCAGAAATCCCTAATGTGAGCTTCATCGATTTCAGGATTTATGGTTAGTGCCGTCTTGATCTTTGATCGATTCAAGAAATCGATTATTGGGTGGAAGTCGGCGTTGTCATCGGTTTTATTCAAGAAAGCTACCATGTTATGCGTTTTGTGAATTTGTAGTTCCGCCATTGTTGTGATTTGATGAACGATTAAGAGTATGATGAACAATAAGGCAAACAATTAGTCACAAAAAAAATAAAGAGTTTTTGATTCTAACGGTAACTTTTTGTAAGTTTTAGGGTTCTTTAAAGAAAGGTAATTCTTTAAACGGTTAAAAGAACCCCTATTTATACTACAATTTTGTAACAACTTGACGACTTCGATTAGACGCGGGTAATGATTTAAATGTAACGGTCCAATTAAAAAATGCCACGTGTCAGTAGTAGCTGTGCCTCGCGCCTGAATTTTTAAAAATAGGTCCAATCGGACATCGCCACGTGTAAAAGTTGGTTACAAGTTGTATTTTGACTTGTCAAATCACCATTAATTAAGGTATACTTATTGTTTAAGAAACCTTTTAATATGGTAATTAGCAGTATTAACAAATATGACCGTAGTAAGTTGATTAATTGTCCGTAGTAATGGTCTATGAGCCGTATTAACTGGATTGTCCGTAGTAATGTGAATTACTGACAGTATTAAGCCAGAGGTCCGTAGTAACACATTACTTGTCCGTATTAACCATTCCGTCCAAATTATTAGAATCAGGGCAGTAGTAGTTAAACCTTCCCTTAATACTGATACTTTTGGTCGTACTAATCATACTTTGGTCAAAAATTTGTCTTTACTATTAATGTTGCAGTAGTAACATAGTACAATACTAGAAAGTAAGGTACTTGATTCTCATCATAAGGTTACTACTGCTTCTCGAAGGGACGTTTTGAAAAATAGAAATACTAAGAGAAAAGGATATCGTTATTAATCCATATTGATCATTCCAATACTTTTAATCAAGAATGTGAATCTTCCCACATCAAATGCTTTTGTGAGAAGGTCAGCAAGCTGATTGTCAGTGTGGATTTTCTCAACATGTATCAATTTCTTTTCGTTACAGTCTCTTATGAAGTGGAAGCGTATCTCTATGTGCTTTGTCTTTGAGTGTTTGACTGGATTGTTGATGATGCTTATTGTGCTTTGGTTGTCAATGAAGATTGGTGTGTTCATGAATGAATAGCCATAATCCATCATTTGATTTTGTATCCATAGCACTTGAGCACAACAACTAGCAGCAGCAATGTATTCAGCTTCTGTGGAAGAGGTGGACACCGTTGTTTGCTTCTTGCATTGCCATGACACCAGTCTTGAGCCAATAAATTGGCAACCTCCTGTTGTTGATTTCATGTCTAAGTTTTCACCACCATAATCACTATCAGTGTAAGCAATTAAATCAAAAGGAGAGTCTTTAGGATACCATAAGCCTAAGTTAGGCTTGCCCTTTAGGTAACGAAAGATTCTCTTGACTGCAATTAGGTGTGACATCTTGGGTCTTGTTTGATATCTTGCACAAACACAAACTCCAAACATGATGTCTGGTCTTGAAGCTGTGAGATACATTAAGGAGCCAATCATAGATCGATAGTTATGTATATCCACATCCTCCCCCTCAAGATCAGCCGTCAGTTGTTTGTGAGTTTCAACTGGAGTGTTTGCAACCTTGGCATCCAAGAAGCCAAATTTTGTAAGGATGTCTTTGACGTATTTGGTTTGACTAATGAACATGCCATCTTCCTTCTGCTTGACTTGGAGACCCAAAAAGAACGTGAGTTCACCCATGGAACTCATTTGAAACTTAGTGTGCATTAGGTCTTCAAATTCTTTGCACAAAGAATCTTTGGTAGAGCCAAAGATGATATCATCAACATAGATTTGAACAAGTAGAATGTCGGAGTGAGATTTCTTGACGAAGAGGGTTTTGTCAATAGTTCCTCTTTGAAAATTGTTTTGAAGAAGGTAATCTGAAAGTGTGTCATACCAAGCTCTTGGGGCTTGATGAAGGCCATATAGAGCTTTAATCAGTTTATACACCTTATGTGGGTGTTGAGGGTCTTCAAAACCAGGAGGTTGTTTGACATAGACTTCCTCCTCAATAACTCCATAAAGAAATGCACTCTTGACATCCATCTGGTAGACTTTGAAACCCATGAAGGAGGCAAAAGCTAGAAACAAGCGGATTGCTTCAATCCTAGCTACTGGAGCAAAGACCTCTTCATAATCAATTCCCTCCTCTTGTGTGTAGCCTTGAGCAACAAGTCTAGCCTTGTTTTTGATCACAATGCCTCTTTCATCCTTTTTATTTCCGAAGATCCATCGTGTGCCTATCACCTTTTTGCCTAATGGGACTTCCACTAATTCCCACACTCCTTGAATCTTGAATTTTAGTAGCTCAGCTTGACATGCCTCTATCCAATGTGGATCCAGTAATGCCTCTTGTATTTTCTTCGGTTCCATTTGAGAAAGAAAGTAGGCAAACATACATGTCTTTAGAAGAGCTTCCATTGGTTTCTTCTTGAACTTAGTTTGACTTCTAGTCTCCATTGAGAAGTCAAGTTCACCAATTATTTGAGAAGGTGGATGGTTCCTGGCAACACGAGAAGATGGGATCTTTTCAAGTCTTAGTTCAACGCCCAAGTTTGTATCATTCATATCGGGCATCTCATTGCTAGGATAATAAGCGGTAGATGGAGGAGTAGTAACTGAAGAAGGTATATCCGTAGTGTAGGGCTCATATTCTTCAGTGACAATTTGTTCAACTCCATTGTCATCCTCTTGAACTGGATGAGGAATGCCATTGGGACGTGTTGTATTATCCTTCGCAGTTGGTGAGGGTGGTGGTACTGCTTCATCATTATTGGTAGGTGCTGCCTCATGATGTGAAGGTTCTGGATCTTCTGGTGAGATAGGATCAAACAGTTGAATGGGATCCTCCATAGAGACAGGAAGATTGATGTATTCCATGACATCTAATCGAGCAGTACCAATTATAGGAGCCGCAGAAACTAGCTCCGTAGTAAGTGGATCAGTAGGAATAGTATTGGCAGTATTAACCTGATCCGTAGGAACTGAAGTAGGTTGAAACTCAAAGTTAGAGTTCAATGATTTGGTCAATGCATCCAAATCAAAAACCCAATCTGGTCCATGTCCCTTCTTGGTGTAAGTGTGTTCATTGAAGGTCACGTTGGAGCTTTCTTCTATAATCTTCGATTTGTGATTATAAACTCGATATGCCTTGCTTTGTGATGAGTATCCAACAAATGTGCCTTCATCAGCTTTGCTCTCAAACTTACCAAGGTAGTCTTTAGAGTTTAAGACTGTGCATGGACATCCAAATGCGCGTAGGAAACTAATCAAAGGTTTTTTCTTGTGAAGTAGGTCATATGGAGTCTTGTTGTGAGACTTGACCAGAAGAACCCTATTCTGAACATAGCAGGCAGTGTTAACTGCTTCTGCCCAGAAAAAGATAGGTAGGTTGGAGTCAGCCAACATGCTTCTAGCTGCTTCAATCAATGTCCTATTTCTTCGTTCAGCAACTCCATTTTGTTGAGGAGTCCTGGCAGCACTGAATTGCCTCCCTATTCCTTTCTTGTCACAGAAGTCATTCATCACTTGGTTCTTGAATTCTGTGCCATTATCACATCGAATCTTCTTGACTTTGAGATTAATTTGATGTTCAATCTTGGTGATGAAGGTGATGAGTAGTTGACTTGTTTCATCCTTGGTACCAAGAAAGTACACCCATGTGTATCTTGAAAAGTCATCAGTGATGACAAGGCAATAAGACTTCTTTGCAATGCTCTTTACATTGGTAGGACCAAAGAGATCCATGTGAAGTAAATGTAAAGGTGTGTGGTTAGTGTTGATCTCCTTTGTCTTGTGAGAAGACTTGTGTTGCTTGCCCTTCAAGCAAGCTAAGCAGTTGTCTTCAAGGTTGTACTGCTTGTTGGGGAGACCTCTAACCAAGCTAGATTTAACTAGTTTATTAATGTTCTTCAGGTTCATGTGGCACATCCTCCTATGCCATAAGGTGGATTCATCTAAGGTAGCTTTTGAGAGAAAGCATGCCTCAGATGAGTTTAGTTGAACCTTTGACATGTCAAGACAATAGACATTGTCTCTCCTTGGTGTTCTGAGTAAGATCATACTCTCATCTATGACGTACCCAGGCTTCATGATGATGCATTCTGATGCAGGGAAAATCGTTGTGCGTTTCTCATCACAAACTTGAGAGACACTCAACAAATTGTATTGAAGCTGTTGCACATAGTACACATCTTTGAAGTGTAGTGTACCATTGCTTATTGTTCCTTTCC
The DNA here is from genome assembly GCA_910822075.1 of Senecio squalidus. Taxonomy (NCBI): domain Eukaryota; kingdom Viridiplantae; phylum Streptophyta; class Magnoliopsida; order Asterales; family Asteraceae; genus Senecio; species Senecio squalidus. Next base: position 16,227,078 of record CAJVGC010000432.1, on the reverse strand, counting down.
CAAAAATTCTTCCTCCTTTTGGATTTCCTCCAAATGCAACATATCCTCCATTGAACTTTTCAAAGTCCTGAAGACATGACATGTTGCCCGTCATGTGCCTGGAACAGCCACTATCTACATGCCAACTGCTCTCACTTTCTTTGGTTGGCTGAACCTGCACATAAACGATAGAGATTAGTTTCTGGTGGGAACCCAAACCAAAGTTGACTTGGGTTTGCCCATTTCATCAAAGTAACTCACCTTCCTTTGAACTAGTTTTGAAAAATCAATGGGGATAGGTGGTTGAGTTACTTGGATCTTTGGTTGCCACACTGGTTTGAAAGTTTTAGCTTTTGAAACAATTTTAGTGTTAACAATTTTTGATTTAACAATAATAACAGATACTGGTTTGACTTGCTTTTGTTTCTTAGTGTTGATGGAAGCCGTAGTAACAAAGTTACCTTTGGCAGTATTAACCCTAGCAGTATTAACACGGTTATTTTTCACAGTATTAATTCGGGCAGTATTAACACCATTATGTTTGGCCGTATTAAGTTTTGCAGTAGAAACAAAATTTTGTCTGGCAGTAGGAACTTTATTCTTATTGTTAGAAAATGTGTTACGTTTGTTCACACTATTTCTTCCTGAATTCATAGTAACAAATTTATGATTTGCTTGATTTGATTTGTTACTATTATTCATGAATTTGTTTTTATGTGCAACCCTTCCTGTATATCCCACCCCATGATGTGGTTTTTGAATCACTTGCAATTGATTTTGAGGATTATGATAACATATTTTTGCATAGTGATTTGACTTACCACATATAAAACATCCCTTTCCTAAACTTTTGACACTTTGACCTTTTTGAGCCTTTACTTGGTTCATATTTCGTTGGTTTCCTCTTTTTCCTATGTGTTTCCAAGTCTTTTCGTTTTTCTTAGGGACTGTTTTGGTTGGGCTTTCATTGAGAGTTTTTACTTTCTTGATGGGGTCAGTGGATGGCATAGACACTAGACTTTGTGAAGAGTGTTGAGTAATGCCTTCTATTGTCAGTAAGGGATTTTCCAGAGGAATATCCTTGTTTTTTACAATATTAATCTTACTCTCTTCAACTAAGTCCTCAATTAGAACTTCATCATAGTTGATTGGATCAACATTGAATGATTCCTTTGGTGGTGTCTGAGAGATAGGAATTCTAGGTTCATCTAAGGATGGAGGGATGTAGTTTTGGTTAAATGGAGGGGCAACTTCTTTGTAACCTAAACCAGCTTTTACCTTTCCATGTATTTGTTGTTGGCATAGGTCATTTACTGATTTTGAAGCAAATTCTAATTTCCCTACTTCTAACTCAATTTTATCATGTTCTTGTTCTAATCTTTTGATTTCATCCCTAGCTATCTTAAGCTTAAGTAGTAAGTCCTCTCTTTGCCATTCAACTAAGCTAATTTTCTCTTGATAACTTTGTTCATTAATTTTGTGTGATTTGATCTGATTTTCTAAGTTATCAATTACCCTAGCAGCTGACCGTCTTTGTTCTTCTAAGATCGTAATTGAATCACTCATAAGTTGATTGTGATTTTTACCTCGGCCATAAGTGATGGAGTTTCAGATTCTGTTGATGATGAGTTGATTGCCATGAGAGCATCTACTTGAGTTGCTCCTTGATCGTCATCATTCCAGTCATATCCAAGAACGTTTTTGCCAATTTCGGTAATTCCCAGATCAGTATAAACTAGCTCCGTAGTAACTGGATCCTCCGTAGAAACATTGCCCGTAGCATCCATTACTACTGCTATGCATGCATGGTGAACAGTAGTAATTTCTTCTACGTAAACAGTAGTTTGTTCTTCAGAAATTAGGTCCCTGTTTTGACTTGTTTCTTCGGCTAAGTCACTCCAATCGTATCCAACTATGTCTTGTGACATGAGTGCACTCTGATTGTTGTCTTGAGTGGTTCGTGGATTATTGGTTTTTGACTTGTTTGGACATTCCCTAGCAAAGTGGCCTAGTTCATTACAATCATAACACTTCACCTTGCTTTTGTCGAACGTAATTGTTGGTCCTATCAGCACAGGAACGCATTAACAAGAACGCGCAATGGGTTGATTAGACGGAAGAGATAAACACGAATATTCAAAGATAAACCAAATATTATTAATAAACGTTAATGATTACAATGGTTTAAACTGAGAAATCGTGGTTAGGCTAAGGAGAAGATTAAACATAATCTTCTCCCTAATCCGGTGATCGGCCGGATCGGGGCGCCTCAAAAACCCTAAAAACCTCTGCAAAAATCGCAGTCTCTTAAAACTCTTAACCTAAAAGATGCAGAAAATTCACTATATATAGGTCTGTTTCTCATCCGTGCGGATGAGACTCTCATCCGTGCGGATGAGACTCTCATCCGTACGGATGAGCGTTAAGCGAATCAGACCAAATATAAGTGTTCATCCGCACGGATGAGACTCTCATCCGTGCGTATGAACCCACATCCACATGAATCACTGCAGAAGGTGAATTTAGCACTTTTACAACCAACTAGGTGTACAACATTACAAGTAAACATTAATAATGCGTTTGCAAAGCTATGGACATCCAAAAAGTGCATCAACAAACTCCCCCTTGGACATAGCTTGCAAATTGTTGTAGACACCTCTTGCAATCTTCAGTCAGTCTCTGCCGTGGTATCAATATTTCTTCAATCTTCAAGCTTCATCAAAGTCTTCCAGAATAAACATGACAAATCAAACTTCAAACACCAACGATTTCCGCTCGTTGTTGTTGAAATGCTAATTGGACATTCTGTAGTTTCTCTGACTTCACTCGAATAAACATGCAGCATATAATACCATAAACAGTAAGACTCCCCCTGAGACTGAACTCTACAGACTTCGATACGATCATTTCAATAATGTGACAATCTTCACATACACCAATCTGCTATGAACTACCAACTGTAAATTTCCCCCTCCAGATAAGCTTATCCCAATATGTAAACATTGTAGCTCAAATCGTCTTCATCATGACTTAAAATGTATTAGGCAAAAATTAGAGGACTCCATTCACAACTAATAATCCGTAACAGATTTGCACACATTCAGATTCATCAAAGATCATGCACCATAACCTGTGATTGCGAAACAATAACCAGATTCCCTCCACAACGGAATCACAATAAACGCGGAATAAATAAATAAACGTTAATGGCCCATAAATAACCGGATGTTTCCGATTACCCCACAAAAATCTTCATAATACTGTTTTTCTCCACAACTTCACTTTTAAACTGACCCGATAAAATAAGGAGGTTACATACCGGATCTAGACATGATACAACTGAAAGTGAAGGTTCTGATCCTCATCCGTACGGATGAAATACCCGTTCGTGCGGATGAGGACTTATCCGTACGTATAGACATTTAATCTCAACTGATTCTTTCATGCGTACGGATGACGAGTTCATCCGTGCGGATCAGCTTCTGGTTCGTATGGATGGATCTATCCGTTACTCTTGAATTGGAACACCTCATTCGTACGTATGACTTAACTCATTCGCACGGATGAATTCACATCCGTACGAATGAACTTACATCCGTACGGATGAAGTTCGTCGATAGCTGGTAAAACAGTCCGCCGACAGAAAACCCAAAATCCCTTTTTGGTCATTTTGATCGCGATTTTGACCCCGTAAAATGCCCAGAGACTCCAGATAACTCGATTTACAAACCCTTTCAACCATACCATCAATCCAACCTAAAAACATAACCAAATCAATCCAAAAAAAAAATGGAGAAAAATCTAAACCTTTTTAACGTCTTCAATCCCGTTTGATCCACATCAAGAGCACGGTGTTAACCGGCTCTGATACCAATTTGTTGGGGGTGTTTGATCTTAAGAACTCAACGTTATACCAATAACCTAGCGGAAATAAGCTATCGATTATCTAGCGAATATAGAACCTTCGGAAACGGAATCAAACCAACGATTGTTGATAAGATCGGACCTAAGGAAGACTATTCGGATGATTGTTTATACGTTATAAACGATTTGGAATACTAAGAATCGCAGCAGCAGCAGTTCGGCACACAATGAAAACCCTAGCAAAAACTTCCGTAATGCAGAAACCTAGCTGGGTATATATAGGCCCAGCTTTTCATCCGTACGGATGTGATCTCATCCGTACGGATTACTTCCTATTCGTGCGAATGTAACATATTAATAAACACTTTGTTTACTTAACTGATTCGTGCGAATGGAACTTTCATACGCACGAATATCATCCTCATCCGTGCGAATGTATCTGAATATTATTAAAACATCACAAAACACATATTTGATTAATTCCTAACAACGTAAACGTTCAAGCATATAATTAATCAAATATTCAATATTAATATTCAAACAAACAATATAAAGACTGATATTAGAATACACGTTAATTACATACGAATCTAGTAACTAACGAAATGCACCTATAAACTCCCCCTAGGAACTAGATTCTATGTCTTCAGTCTTCAAAAATCTTTGCTGCTGCCCAAAACACGTCTTCGATCTGCCCTCTTAAGCGTGGATCTTGTAAGCGAAACATACACGTACAATCTTGTTGAAACGCATCGCTTGATCCATATCCTTGACATCAAAGAATATAGGACATTCAAAGAGACAAAAAATATCATCATCAGAGAAATTTCTAATCCACATCGGATCAAAAATTCTCAGTGTTTCCCAAACACCTTTACGCTCCATCACAATCACAGCTTCGGTGGTTCGATCATCATAATACCACCATTTGAATCTTCGATGAAAACCGGCTTTCATTTGGCGTAATGGAATCTTCTCCATAACCTTTGGCGCTTTATACGTGACATGCTTCAAAGCTTTACCTGTTCTCCGATTCTTTCGATCTTTGGAATAGGTAATCTTTGGATACTGTGGCCTAAGGTACTTCCATTGATTTCTGAACTCAAACCTAAGCTGTTTCTCCAACCAAGTTGCTTTATCATCTTTCTCACTGTACAGCAACTTAAGACGAGCCAACTGCATCATATCAAAATATGGCAACGTCTTCAAATCTTGAGCACGTTTGAAGTAATCTATGCCCCTTTCTCTCTTCACTGCATAAACATTCAAATCCTCCAAGTATGCCCAACTTATTATCTGACCTTCAGTTTTCGCACCCTTCAAGGAATAAAACTTCGTATAGTCAGGTTGAACAACTTGTTTAGACGGGCGAATACAATCTTTCACTGCCTGACACCATTCAGCTTTCTTAACATTTAGATCTTCTTGATTTGGTGTAGCTTGACTGGCTGCAGGAAGTTTCTCTAACTTTTGATTAAGATCTTCATCATTGATATCAAACATTGCATCGTCATCAGGAAGATCTTTGAAGTCGCTCGATTGATAGATAGGCTCTGCTGAATTAACATTTTGCTCGAACTCTATCTCATCATCATCATCATCAGAATCGGGAGGATTTAAGTCAGAAGCAGATGCAGATTCATCAGACATAACGTCATCAGGATTCATCTCAAATAATTCTGCAATCTGCTCTTTGGACAAGCTATGTACTATCTCTCCTTCTTCTTTGTCGTGATCAACGCTAAACTGTATTACCCCCTGCATATCCAAAATGTAAGTTAAATTGGACTTTTTATGTGAAATAGGAGTAATATCATGCTGCGATTCACTCGGATGTTCTTTACCATCTTCATCAGACTCCGTGTTTTCACTATCTTCACCAGTCGGGTCAGCAGATGCATCGACTGGTCCTTTAAGTCTGAATATTCCATCATCACCTGCAAACATACTGTCTTGTATCATATTTGTAGCATTCTCCAAATTCTTGATCTTTTCTGATTGCTCTGCAGTGAGACGTTCGAATTCCTTGTTCTTATCCTCAATCAACTGCTTCTGAGAATCAAGCAATAAATTTTGATCCTCAATCTTCTTCGACATTTCAGCTCTTTCAGCTTCCCCTTTAGCCACCAAAGCATTCAGTCTCTTAATTTCATCATCCTGTAGCTGCTGCTTTGCCAAAACACTCAATAACATCGAGTTTAGAATCGAGAGCTGAGCTGAATCAGGAATCATAGACGACGATGATCCACCAGCAGTTGTTGTTGTTATGGTGGCAGTCTTCATGATAGGTTCGCTTTTTTGAGGACCTTGCTGTTGTTGAGATGCCATAGGAGGAGGAACTGGAGTTGCTGTGCTGGCAGTCGTTGGAATAAGATCAGTACGTTTCACCAGCTTGAAACGTTTTGCAGTTTTCTCCTTTTTCCTGATAATATCTCCCAACGACCTTCCTGCAGAAGGTACTTTTCTTTTTCGTACTAAAGGAGTTGCTACAGTACTCAAAACAACATCGTCTTCATCTCGTAACTCAACTTGAGATGACGATGTACCAGTAACAAGAGATTCAACTTTTTTTTTTTTTTATAAGTTATTTCTCCCCCTAAAATTCTAAAAATAAAAATCTTTTTGTATTTTTTGAAATTTTATAAAACTAAAAAGAAGAAAATAAAAACAATAAAAAATAAAAAATAAAGCCTTAACGTAGTATACATAAATTAATCTCGGTTACTTGTCCGACTTAGGTTCTTCAATTACGTCACTCTTTTTAACAACACCATTTTCCAGCAGTAAAAACCCAAACCTAGACTTATCAAATGCTTTAGTAAAAATATCTGCTTTTTGAAACATTGTTTCGATATAAATGACATCAATTAAGTGTTTTTCAAAGCAATCACGAATGAAATGATATTTTACGCCTATGTGTTTGGTTTTAGGATGGTGCACGGGATTCTTAGTGACAGCTATGGCAGCAGAATTATCAACATAAATAGGAGTAGTAGTGATAGACAAACCGTAATCACGCAGTTGTTGTTGAATCCAGATAACCTGAGAACAGCAGCTAGCCGCAGCTACGTATTCAGCCTCACATGTGGACAATGCTACAGCGGTCTGTTTCTTGCACTGCCATGTTATTAGACGCGTTCCGAGAAACTGGCATCCTCCTGAAGTTGATTTAGCATCCTTCTTGCAACCTCCATAGTCCGAATCACTGAAAGCAGATAATTCAAAATTGTCATCATTAGAATACCAAAGACCTAAATCTGGAGTACCCTTCAGATATTGCATAATTCGCTTCATTGCTTGAAGATGAACAACGGTTGGTGCTGCTTGGTATCGGGAACACAAGCACACAGGAAACATAATATCTGGACGAGAAGCGGTGAGGTACATAAGAGAACCGATCATGGAGCGATAGAGAGACTGATCAATTGGCTCCCCCATAGTTTCTGGTGATATCCCGTGATTCACCGATAAGGGAGTAGAAGCAGACTTCGTTTCCAACATTTCAAACCGTTTCAAAATGTCGTTGACATATTTTGTCTGATGAATAAAGATTCCCTCTGCTGTTTGATCTACTTGTAGCCCCAAAAAGAACTTAATCGGACCCATAGAACTCATTTCAAACTTGCTTGTCATAACCGCTTCAAATTCCTTACACAATTCTTGATTAGTAGAACCAAAAATGATGTCGTCCACATATACTTGCACCAACAGAATATCGTCACCTCTTTCCTTAATGAACAGCGTACATTCGATAACACCCCGACGGAAACCATTGTCGATCAGATGGTTTGCAAGTGTCTCATACCAGGCGCGCGGTGCTTGATGCAGACCATAAAGTGCTTTATCGAGAATATACACTTTATCCGGATGTAATGGGTCTACAAAGCCTGGTGGTTGATTAACGTACACTGTTTCTCGAATATTCCCGTAAAGAAACGCACTCTTTACATCCATATGGTAAACGGTGAATCTTTTATATGATGCGAAGGCTAGAAAAATCCGAATCGCCTCCAATCTAGCAACCGGAGCAAACACTTCATTATAATCCAGTTCAGGTATTTGTCGATACCCTGAACCACTAGCCTTGACTTGTTTCTGACAACTATACCCTGATCATCCCTTTTACAGCGGTGGACCCAACGGCAACCAAGAGACTTTGCACCTTTTGGCTTAGCAACAAGCCTCCAGACACCCAGCTTCTTAAATTGTAGGAGTTCCTCTTGCATCGAATTTATCCAATTGTCATCCAAAAGAGCTTCTTCAATGTTAGCAGGTTCAATCTGGGAAATAAAACATGCATGGGCACAGTAGGTGACATCCCCAGATTTAAACAGGTCAATATAAACATCGCTTTGAATTTGTCTTCTGGTTCGAACTCCTGCCGTGTGTTCACCTATTATTTTCGAAACAGGGTGATCACGTTCAGTTCGTGTAGCCGGAGTGTGAGGAATTTCGACATTTGGACCCAAGTTATTAACATCAAGATTTTCAACTTGCTCATTAACAGTAGCTGAGCCATCAGAATCTGAACCATCATCATTTGCGTGGTACTCTGCAGTATGATCTTGAGTACCAGGAGGAGTAGCAGCTGTTGGAGTTACTGGATCGTGAGGAATAGGATCTTCCAAATCTTCTCTGTGAGAATAATACCTTGCAACATCTTCATCGGAAAACTCTGGAAGATTAAATGATTCAAATAACGAATCATAGTCAAACATCCACGGATATCCTTTGGAAGGAATAGGTTTAGAATACTTCTGAACGTCCACCTCATACCATTCTTCAATAGCTTTAGTAGTTGGATTCCAAACTCTCTTGTTAGGAGTGCTGTATCCCAGAAATATCCCTTCTATTGCCTTTTCATCGAATTTTCCCTCTGATTTACGCTTGAGCATAGTACAAGGAGCTCCAAAGGGTTCCAAGTACTGCAAATTCGGCTTTCTTTTCTGCAACAACTCATAACAGGTTTTCTCATGACGCTTTACTACTAGCACTCGGTTTAAAGTGTAACATGCATTAGCTACCGCTTCATTCCAAAATCGTACTGGCAGTGATGAATCAGCTAACATAGTCCTAGCTGCTTCAATCAACGTTCGGTTCTTCCTTTCTGCAACCCCGTTCATTTGTGGAGTGTAGGCTGCACTGAATTGTTGTTGAATTCCTCGTTCCTTGCATAAATCTTCCATCCTCTGATTCTTAAACTCTGTACCGTTATCCGTTCTAAATCGTCGAACTTTCAACTTATACAGTGTTTCCAATGTCGTAACTAACAGCTTGATATTCTCGAATGTTTCTGATTTTTCCCGTAAAAACATGACCCACGAGAATCGAGAGTAATCATCAGTCACCACTAAACAATATTTGTCCCCTGCCACACTCGCATATTTAATTGGTCCGAAAAGATCCATATGTAAAAGATCAAGTGGAGTGTCGATCGTGTGAAACTTCTTTGCTTTGGGAGACTTCTTGGATTGTTTTCCCTTTTTGCACGAAATACAGACTTCCGGCAACTGAAAACCTTTCACATTTACTCCCATAACCAAATCCTTATGCATCAGATGATTCATCTTTCTCAAACTAAGGTGTCCCATGCGTTTGTGCCACAAAATCAATTCACGTTCAGTAGCTTTCGAGACAAAAGCTTGATGTTCAGTCGAATTCACAGTAGTCTTCGACATGTCGAGCACATACAAATCTCCAACCCTTGGTGAAGTTGTAATAACCAACTCCTCGGGAACCTTGAAATCTTTACTCATGATGTAACATTGAAAATCATCAAAAATCACTTTAAACTTCTTGTCGCAAATTTGAGACACAGACAACAAGTTGTTGACCAGTGCCTGAACAAAGTTCACTTTATCAAAACTGATTTTGTTGTTTGCAACCAATCCCTGGGCTGAGATAAAACCTCCCCTATCTCCAGCAAAAGAAACATATCCTCCTTTAATAGATCTGACATTTGAGAGTAATGACATATTTCCTGTCATGTGCCTAGACGCCCAACTATCAACAATCCAGGTATTCTTGATAGGATCATAGACGACCTGCACATCAAATTGAAAAGATTAGTTCGCAATGCAAACCCAAGCCTTAATGGCTGTGGGTTTACCATCACCACCTAAAACCTGTAAGTCCACCCATTTTCCCGTTGAACCGTCAGGTACATTTGACGGTCCAGCACCTTTAGTATCACCCTTAGGTTTCCAAGACTTTGAATCATGAGTAGAATTTTTGATATAAACAGTCGATTTATGAGTTGGTGATGGTGATCGTTTTTCAATTTGTTTAACAGGCGGTTGCTGTTTGGATTTACCAGCAGGAAGCAACTCACTGTTTTGTTTTGGAAGTGATGACCTATTGTTTGAAAATCGATTTCGATTTGGACTAGAAAAACGATTTCCAGTAGACATTTTATGTTGGTCAAAACTGTTCCTAGGCCTTTGTTTCAAATTAGGACAATTATAGTTAACATGGCCTTTCTCCCCACAATCAAAACAAGTTCTCCATTCGTTAAGGTTTTGAGAACTTTGCGTCATTCTCCGGTGATGTGTAAGAGGTTTTGAGAACATAGCATTAGGACGCATGAAGCCATTATGTTGTTGAACATTTTGTGGCTTCTGGGGTTTGGTGTTTGTGTTTCTCAAATGAGGTGGAATGAATTTTTCCTTTTTCTCAACCTCCACTGATGATTCCCCGGCTTTCACAAATTTTGGTCCCTTAAAGTCAGGTCTTTTCAAAATTCGAATTTGTTTAGGTTGACTCGAATTTTTATTTGGTAACTGACGACCCAAACCTGAACCCTTTTCTTCCTCATCTGAGTAGGAAACCCAATCTTCAACCAATACTGTTTCTTTCAATTTTTCGTTTTCAGCACTTTTAGCATTTGAAGTATCTTTGTGATTGACAATAGGTGTTTGGGCCACTGGGTCTGGTTGTTGAAGAATAAATTCAGTGTCCCCTTCCTCCTTTGGGGCCTTAATCAATTTGTTATTATTGGAGGTGGACACGTTTTATAGTCAGCCCTTGGTTTCCCTTCCCCATTCTCAGGACGTTTTTCTTTCAAGATATGATCTAAAAGGTATGATGCGGTGGAATAACTTCTAACTTGTTGATTTAAAGTTTCAAAACTGATTTTAATAGAAGCATTTTCACTTTTAAGGGCATCAATATCTTTTAAATATTTGTTAATGGGGTCCTGTTTGTTTAACAAAGCTATTTCCAAATCACTTACTTGTTTTGCCAAAAGTTTGTTCTTTTCTGAAAACAGTTTTTCATTTCCTTTAACAATCTTATTTTTACGTAGGTCCTCAACAAGATTGTTATTTTCTTTTCTAAGCTCATTCACTTGTTCGTCTAAAACAAAACACCTAGAACAGGAAGTGATTTTAGTTTCAGATTGTACCTTAGATGACTCTACAGTGCCTGCCATCATTGCGAACTCCCGTTTTGTCTCTGGTGCTTCTGATTCCGCTGAAGATTCCTCAGATGATTCTTCAGATGTAATGGACTCCTCCCCGTCACTTTCTTCGTTGAGATTCAAAATCTTGACAATGTTTACTTCAGCATCGGATTGATTGTTATCAATTTGAAATTGCCAATCCAAACCTTCATCAGATTGAAAAACCAATGCCATCTGAATTCTCTGTACCAGTCGAGACATTTGTGCCAGTCGTCACCAAAGCAGTATTCTTGTTCGCCTCAGGAGCATTTCTGTTCACATTCCTATTTTGCTGATCTCTGAAAGGGTTCTGAACAGTCCTTGGTCGTTTTGGCTTCTCACATTGACGAGCAAAGTGACCTTTCTCTCCACAGTTGTGACAAGTAATGGCAGACATATCGAAACCATACTTAGTCTCCTTGTTGGCGCCGATTGTGTTACCAGTCCTTTTCACGTACTCTTTTTCCCTCCTAACAAGATTAGCGAAACCCCACATAATGTCGATTCGTTCCATCTCATCACGATCAATCTGCTCGTAATCTTCACCAGTTAAGTTTATGTTTCCAATTTTGCCCTGCAACAAGTTATCATAGGAAGCAACTAAGGTAGTCAACATAGCCATATCTTCGTTTACACCATCCACATTTCCTTTATGAAAGTGCTCGATCTTCAAACTTGTAGCAACTGATTCAGAAGTAGTTTGAGCTGGAGACTTTTGAGCCGGAGTGCCTTGACTAGAGCTTGATTTTGAACACCCAAAATTTCCTGAATTACTCGAGGTGTTAGCAGAAAAAGCTGTCTTCAGTGGAGCATGAGTAGGAGTGGCTGGAGTGGGATCTGCGTAGTATAACGAAGGATCTTGAGTGTGTCCCTTTCTCGGAGCACGAAACTTGTCATCCTGCTCCTTTTCTCTCAGCTTGGTAAATAGATCATTTAAAGTAGTGCGAGCAAGATAACCACTTTCCTTTAACATCTCAATATACCCATTCCAGCTGTCTGGTAAAGCATCAGCAAAACATTCTACTCGTTCTGGACCAGTTGTAACCACTGAATATCCGTGCATCTCACTAATCAGATGTTGAAAACGTCTGATAAGGTCGAACAGTGATTCTCCATGTAAGCAAGTAAAATTGTCAAATTCCTTTTTCAGTGCTCTTCCCTTCATTGACTTCAGCTTGTTGTTTCCCTCACAGTCTAATTCAAAAGCATCCCACAATTGTTTCGATAGCTTGTACGTCTTGTACTGATGAAACACAGATCTAGGAATTGCCTGACATAGATAAGAATAAGCCTTTTTCTCAATATCATAAGTCTTCCTTTGTTCCTCGGTATATCTGTGAATGGGAATGAGATCTCCATCTTCACCAATAGGTTCAGTATATCCATTTTTAATCATATCCCACATTTTTGAGTCCAATCCGTTGATATGAATTTCAAACCGAGGTTTCCAGTGTGGGTAGTCGTCCATTGAAATTAGTTTTGGGACCTTGTTTATACTTCCAGTTTCAGCATCATTAATTAACATTTCCGACATTTTAGAATTGGTACTAGCCATAGCGTATTCCATTTTAAAAAGTGAAAATTCAATTTGAACTGCTTCGTGCGGATGTACTGCTTTGACTCGTACGGATGAGATATTTGATACGTACGAATGAGAGTGATTCGTACGAAACGAGACGGATAACCTAAAACTCTATACGAATGAGTGATTCGCACGGATGAACAAACTGACAAGCACGGATGAGTTCCTATTCGTATGGAAGAAAACCTATTCGTACGGATGAACTAAATGTTAAACTTTTGAAGTAAAACTTAGATTCGCACGAATGAATCCTAGATCCGCACGGATGAATGCCTATTCGTGCGGATGAGAACTTTTCAAGAACTTGATCCGTATGCGCCGCTGAAACTTTAGGGTTTTGCTAAAACTCGATCTACAGGTCGATTTTCTAAACCAAAACGTTTCCTATCTGCCCAGAACTTAACCTAAACAACCCAGAAACGTTTTAAAACAATAAAAACACCTTTTGAACGTAAAAATTCCAAACGAAAGTTTCAATCATAAACCGAAAAATCTTAAAGAAATCACTAGAAGAACGTTGATTTCTACAACCAACGCTCTGATACCAATTTGTTGGTCCTATCAGCACAGGAACGCATTAACAAGAACGCGCAATGGATTGATTAAACGGAAGAGATAAACACGAATATTCAAAGATAAACCAAATATTATTAATAAACGTTAATGATTACAATGGTTTAAACTGAGAAATCGTGGTTAGGCTAAGGAGAAGATTAAACATAATCTTCTCCCTAATCCGGTGATCGGCCGGATCGGGGCGCCTCAAAAACCCTAAAAACCTCTGCAAAAATCGCAGTCTCTTAAAACTCTTAACCTAAAAGATGCTGAAAATTCACTATATATAGGTCTGTTTCTCATCCGTGCGGATGAGACTCTCATCCGTGCGGATGAGACTCTCATCCGTACGGATGAGCGTTAAGCGAATCAGACCAAATATAAGTGTTCATCCGCACAGATGAGACTCTCATCCGTGCGTATGAACCCACATCCGCATGAATCACTGCAGAAGGTGAATTTAGCACTTTTACAACCAAGTAGGTGTACAACATTACAAGTAAACATTAATAATGCGTTTGCACAGCTATGGACATCCAAAAAGTGCATCAACAGTAATTCGTTCATTATTTCTTGGATTGAACCTTCATCCTGTTCTGTTAACAAATCTTCTTGCACGTAAAGCCAGCATGGCAGATTGCCACTTTAGGTCAATCTCATCACAGTCGTCTTGATGCATCTGCTACGTCTTCACTTGTAAGATTTGAACATTGTAAGATGAAAGCTTCGAATGAAATCTCTTCACCAATTTCATGTTTTGGTCCTCCAGAAGTTGTAACAAGGGCAGTATTAACATTGTTAATATTGTGGTTGTTATTGCCAGATTTTTCTGCTTCCACTTCTGCCTCAAAGACTCTTAAGTCGTTGTAAAGATCATCCAATTCCAGTTCTTCTAACGTGTCTCCTTGTCTATAGGAAACCGTGTATATTTTCCATTCCTTGCTTAAGGCTCTTATGAACTTTCGATTGAGATCATCTTTCTCATACTTAATTCCTGCCCTGATCATCTCTCCTGTGAGCTTCTTGTATCGATCAAACGTTCGAGTCATTCGTTCGCCATTCAGGGAATTGAAGTTTTCGTATTCCTGTTTAAGAAGAGCTTTCTTGTTCTTCTTGGTATTCTTTGTTCCGCTGAATCTTTTCTCCAAAGCTTCCCATAGCGATTTGGCATCTTGATATTCTTCAAATTGTGATTGGTATTCGTTGGGGATGGCAATTAGAAGAATACTAAGGGCTTTGATTTCGGTTTGCTTTTCTCTTCTTTCCAAGTCAGACATTGCTGAACGAGTAAGAAGGCTTGGTTGTCCATCAGCGCCTGGAGTGGCTGCAGGCTTGTTGCCATTGATGATCACATCCCAAACTGTATAGTCGGACAATAGGATGTGTTGCTTGATTCGTAGCTTCCATAAGTCGAATTCGTTGCTGTTTAGAACAGGAACTTTTCCGATTGCAACTTCAGTCATGATGGTTATATTGATTCTTGCTTATGAGGATTATCAACTCGTTGATCAATGGATCTAAAGCACCTCCTGTGCTCTGATACCACTTGTCAGGATCGGATTAGCTAATGTAATCTAATAATATCCCTTCGTTAAGATCTTGATCTATTGAAGAAGTTCAGCAGCGGATGAACACTTCAATATTTATTGAGTTGTCGAACAATATAATATCAATAAGAATGAACAAATATTATTGTCGAATTATAAGCCTCAATTGTATTAACTAAGAATATCAATACAACATGTTTCTATCAATACAAGGATCTATCTATTTATAGACCTTGAGGCCGACCTAGATAAACTAGGAAACATCAACTATGCTTATCTAAAACTATCATTATCTAGAATAAGGAAACTATATCTAATTACAAAAGGAAACATAAACATAATCTAATTATAACTCTATAACTTAGATTATTCTTGCACGGCAAGTTGGTCTTCCGTATTAACTTGATATGACCGCATTAACTTGTCTTCTTCCATAGCAACTCTATGAGCAGTAGTAACTTGATTGAACAGCCGCACTAACTTGTCTTCCGTAGTAACTTCTTAATGTCTTCCGCATTAATCGTTTAAGTTACTATTCTTGTTTGTTAAGCGTATTGTTTAGAAGTTAAACTCTTTTGTCTAAGTTATAACCCAACAATCACAACTATCATCCCCCCTTTCTTAGGCACGCAATGTACCGGACTAACCCACGGGCTATCCGATACCGGGTAGATGATTCATGCATCCAAAAGTTTAACAATTTCCTTCTTGACCACATCTTGCATGTTCGGGTTTAGTCTCCGTTGTCGTTGAACAACGGGTTTTACATTATCTAAAAAATTAATTTGGTGTTTACAAAAATCCGAACTAATCCCCGGAATGTCCGAGATGCGCCAAGCGAAAGCCTTTTTATGACTTTTAAGGACCGTTAGCAATTTAACTTTCTCGTCTTCCAAAAGTGAAGACGAGATGATAATGGGAAGACTAGAATTACCCTCTAAGAATGCATACTCGAGGTGGTTGGGTAATTGTTTTAGCTCCAAGTCTTTCGGGGGATCTTCAATGGAAGTTTTGATCCTCGCCCCATCATCCATTACCAACTTTTGCACTTCGTCCGAGCTCTTCTCTTGATTCTCCTCTTTCCCAATTGCATTTAACATTTCCATTTCCGCTTCCTCCTCCAAAATGCCTTCCCAATCTAAATCATAATCTGCGTCGTCTATCACATCAATTCTAAAACAAGATTCGTCAGTTGAATAAGAATGTTTCATAGCTTGATTTAAAGAAAATGTGGCCCTTTCGTTACCCAAACCCAAAGAAATTTCCGTATCCCTAACACGGATGATAGCATCCGCGGTATTTAGAAATGGTCTTCCTAAGATGAGAGGAACTTTTTCATCCTCCTCCATCTCAAGAATTACAAAATCTACCGGATATAAAAATTCTCCACCCGTATAAGCATATTTTCCGCAATACCCAATGGATATTGATAAGATCGATCGGCCAATCTTATGCTCATTCGGGTTGGTGTTAAAGCACCCGAGGAAAGTTTAGTGTAAATAGAGTTAGGCATTAAATTAATGCTTGACCCTAAATCCGCTAATGCACTAAAAGTAAAGTTATCATTAAACGTGCAAGTGAGTAAGAAACTTCCTGGGTCTTCAAGTTTGGGTGGAATCGATCTCTTCACAATGGCCGAGCATTCGGCATTAAGGAACGCGGTTATGTGATCTCCTTTCCCGCTTACTAACTCCTTCATGAACTTGGCATAGTTGGGCATACCTGAAATAAGATCAACTAAAGGAACGTTAATTTTAACGGTTTTCATCAATTCAATAAACTTCCCGTATTGTTCCCTTTTTTTCTCCTTCCTAAGCCGTTGCGGATATGGAATATGTGGCTTATATGCTCCCTTCACTTCGATTTCCAGCTCCTTTTCTTTGTTAGGAACCATTGGTTCCTTCCCGGGTCGAGACTCCATCTCTATCTCTTCTTCATCTTCAGAATCGCTGTCTACTGGCTCCATGCGGCGCATTCCAGGGACTGGAGGCGCATTCCCAAGATCTGGAGTCGCATCAGGTGAAGCATTCACAAAAGCATCAGCCTCGGATTGCCGAATGCGGCGCATTCCCTCATCTTGCAGCGCATTCCCTTCAGTTCCAGCACCGCTTTGATTTTTCTTCTTGTTCAGCCCAGTTTCTCCATTTCCCCCATACTTAAAACCCGACCTAGTCTCAATAGCATTCACATGTTCATCCCGGTTATTCGGTGGTATGTATCTTGACCCTTGACCCGATGGTCCTCCATTATTATTTTGATTTGTTCTCGGGTTGGGTTGGGTTGAACTCGGCATGTGACCCGTTGGTCGGCTTGAAAATTTCTCGTTTAGCCTCTCAAATTTCCGCTCTAGATCTTGCATATTTTCTTGAGTGTTCCTCTGATTCTGTTCGAGTTTCTCGTTAAATCCCTTCATCGAGTTTGCTAATAAATCGTTTGTTGCCTTTTGGGTGTAAACGAAATCCTTCATCATTTCTGTGAAGCTCGATTCTTCATTTCCCTCTCTCTGTTTTGATTGGTTGGGTTGAAAACGTGCCTCATTTCTATTGCCCCGATTCTGAGCACCATACCCACTATTTCCTCGGTTTTGGTACCCGTAGTTGGCATAGTTTGCTTCCTCGGTTTTCGGCTCACAATCGTCCGTGTAGTGAGGTCCTCCACATTTCCCGCATCCATTCTTAACCAAATGGACATCCTTCTCCAAACGTCCCATCCTATTCTTCATCTCATCACCCAAGGATTTAATCTCGTTCACAACCTCATTATTACCACTACTACTTCCCCCTTCTACTTGATTCACAGTTCCCCGTACTCTTCTGTTTCTACTAACCCGGTCCCTAGCAATTCTAGCTTGGACTTGATCTTCCATCATTCGATGAGCCTCATTTGGTGACTTATACAAGAAACTACCACCACCCGCCAAATCCAAGTCGTGTTGAGAACGACTATCCAAACTGTAATAGAATATGTCTATCACTTCTTCTCGATCCAAATCATGTCCATGGCAATTTCTTAATAATTCTTTCAGTCTAACCCAAGCATCCGTGATGGTCTCGTTATCCCATTGTGGAAAAGATCTGATTTGGTTTAGCAGCTTGCTACGCAAAATGGGTGGAAAGAATCTCGTCACAAAAATTTCTCTCATAGCTTCCCAACTTTCGATTGAACCCGGTTCCAGTTCGTTGAACCATGTTTTCGCCTCTCCCGTGAGAGACGATGGGAATAAACTCAACATAATACCATCCTCATGACCCGCTCCATATCGAAACATTTTGCATGTCTCCATGAAATTCGCCACATGCTTATGCGGGTCGGCCTTAAAATGCCCGTCAAATGTGCTATCTTGAATCATTTTGAGGTGATGACCTTTAACGGAAAAGTCATCCCCCAAATCCGGTGCAACAATAGCCGACCCATTCGTCTGTGATACTATCCGGTTCCTATTGATCATCGGTATGTCAAAAGGATTGGGTGGGTTGTTGTTGATCAAAGGTCCGCCTCCTTCTCCGTTTCCCGCCATTTCTTCTTCAAAAACTACTTCCGCTTCCTCCTCGGAAGATTCGTTCTCACTATAACTCACCGCGGCTCCTAGTCGTTTTCGTCTCAAAAGTCTCTCCGGGTCAGAAAGAGGGTTGTTCACTTGCTTCCCTTGGGACCTCGTGTACATTCACAATCAATAACCTGAAAATCACAACGAAACAAACAAATACCCGTGAAAATATTCCAAACAAGTAATCAAACAAAAACTAAATTCTCAACTAAATCAAGTCCCCGACAGCGGCGCCAAAAACTTGATGTGAAAAATCTAGTTTTCCGAAAAAATAACCTTTTACTAGATTTCTACACGGGCAGTGTACCCTTGTCAGTTGTAAAATAGTATAGGTAAATATCGGGTTCGAACACAGGGACTATTTATAATCGAGAATTTTAGTTTTGAAATAATAAGTAACAAGTAACAATTTGGGTTTTAGTCGTTGTAGACTTGATTATACTAACGATAAAAATACTTTTCGAATTCAAATATGGATAAAAGACGCTTGCTCGGACCGTTTACGAATGTGTGTTATTTCCTAGGTATGAAAATGTCGATAAACTTCTTATGTAAAATCCTAAGTTCCTTTCGAATACCGAATTTCTCCAATTACCAAACCATGCAACTATTCCTTTCGAATATAGTTAACACCTCGAGTAATTGTGCATAAAGTTCCAAGCCGATGTGTGAGAATTAACCTATAAGCTTCCTTTCGAATAGCTTACTAACTAATAAACCGATTTCTCTTAATTTATTAACTAGCGTTCGTGTTATTACTTACTTGTTTAAATCGTTGTTAGTGATTCCTTTCGAATACCACTAACTCTTAATCAACTAAAGACCGGCCGATTAATTCGCTCTTATTTTAGTAAAAATTATGGATTCCTTTCAAATACCCGTTTTTAGATTACCAAATAAAAGTATAAACAATTTTAACAATATAATTAAGATATTAACCCAAACGGATCCCCGATTAACCTCTACACATCAATCTAATTTCATACCCAAAATCTAACACACAAACGATCACAAATCCAAGCAAACGTTTAAGGTAATTAGCTACTCATAACGGTAACGAAACTAATCAAATAAATAAAAGACATGATTCAATTGCAATTAAAAATGAGAAAATAGTTCAATACCAAACTGTAGGTAACAAGTTCCAAGTGTCTCCAAAATAACTAAACGAAAATGAAATAACAATTGTTCGATTGAAATTCCGGAAAATGATTGTTCCTTCTCGAAAATGATGCCCAAAATGTGATGATAAGACTCAAAATGTGAATGAAAGATGATCTGTTTCTGCTTCCCACGTTTTTCTTTTTGTAAGTGATTAACAACTTTTGGCTTTCCCATGATTAGAATTAAAAAAAACTGAAACGTAACTGCCAAGTGCCTGAATGCGCCGCCATCTGCAACTATTGCGGCGCATTCGGCAATCCGAGCTTAATGCTTTTCCTCCCTTGCCTGAATGCGTCGCCATCTCCAACTCCGCCCACATTGATTTTCTCCTTTTGCATTTTTAAGTCCAAAACTCAATCTCTTTTGCTCCAAATACATCTAAACAACCTAAAACATAACTTTACCCAAACATAAGCATAAAAGGGTCTTTCCATTACGTTTAGGACTCGAGACATAATAAATATCGGGATAAAATACTCGTATAAATGAGCGATATCAAGAGGTTATGATTTAACCAACTCAACTGCTGACGCAACACTGGAATACGCCCAGAATCCAGCTCTTTATTATGGGAATATTCTAGAAACAAGCACATCAGGCAATGATGTTTTCAACATTTCTGTCTGACAAAGAAAAATCTTCACTAAGAACATCATCCTTTCCCAATACTTGAAAGATCTCTTAAGTGTCAAAGTCAACTCCCACTCATCAAAACATGTCTATTAGTGTTAAATCAGCTGAAGAATCTTTGGAAATCTTACCATGCTTTTTGGCTGCATATGGAAACCACGTTCAAGGAAAGATCGCTGACCCTGGATTGTGGGATGAAGATTTTGCACAAGTGGATCAGGATGATTTAGAGGAAATGGACTTGCAGTGGCAAACAACTATGCTAACTAACAGAATAAAACGATTTATGGCTAGAACAGGACGAAGTCCTAGAGCAGGCAAAGCTGGATATGACAAATCAAAGGTTCTGTGCTTTAACTGTCAAGGTAATGGCCATTTTGCTAGAGAATGTCAACAGCCAAAAGTTGAGTACAATCCGAATCAGGACCGATCTAGATCCACACCTCCATAACAAAGAAGCTTAACTTCTCAAGCTATGATTTTTCAACAGAAGACCGTACTTATGACTGGAAATCCTGTTCTGATGATAAATATCAAGCTCTAATGGCTTCTTTTGAAGAAATTCTCACAGATAGTGAAGCAAGCTCCACTGCTAGTGAAATGAGCTCCATGTTGGAGAAACAAGTGATCTAGAGGAGATTGAAAGTAAGGAAGGAGAAGTACTAAAGCTTGCGCATGGACGGTAGACTTACCAGAGGAAAACTTCATTGCAAATATGGCAAATTTCAAGAAAGAGAAAAAGAAGGTACTCCTTGATCTCATGTCTATAAAAGAACTGTGCAATTTATTTACAATTCTAAATGTTCAAAATAAAAACTTGACTAAGGCTCTAGTCTCTTTAGAAACTCAACATAAAGATTTAAAATTCGAATTGGCAAATCAAGTAAACTTGAAAATGATTTTGCAAATAAATTTCATCAAAATGCCAAAGATAGAAATGGATTTTTAACCACGATCAGCAGTCAAACTATGAAAATTGACGTGCTTTTAGAGAGTCTTGAAAAACAAAAGAAAAATTATAAATCAGCTTCCTTTTGTACTTCTTTTCTTTCTTCTCCCCCTGAATGGAAGACTCGGTTCTTTTTCTTTTTAAATCCTTCTTGGGTTCACACTCACTTATTGCTTTAGCATATTCCTCCCCCTGAGTCTGAGCACCCATTGAAGGTTCCCCAACAACCTGCTTTCCCTGCCTCGGAGCCCTGACTTCAGAAGTCAAACTCACCACTAACTCCTTCAAACCAGCCACCTCCTTTGTGTTTTGTGCTTTTAGATCCCTTACCTCAGTCTGCAGTGCACTCATATTGACATCATATTGAGTTGACAAGTCTTGAATAGCTTTCAATAAGATAGACACAGTCATAGCACCCTCAAACTGAGGAATATTAGTAACATATGAAGTAGGTGGGTTTGTGTAGCCTCACATATGTCCTGTTGACTAGGAGAGAGATCTTTGGCCATAGAAAAAGAAGTCTGTGCCTCACTCAGTTTGAGGAGCAAGGCATTGGAAACTTGTGCAGTAGAGTGTAAGATATTTGGTGGTTCAGAAGTGTGTACCAGTACAGAACTGGTGAAAAGAGCCTTTGGAATAGGCTTTGAAATTGAGGGGGGTTGTCCCATACTAAGTACAGGGATATCCAGGAGTGGGATATCATCTTCAATGCTTGCCACATGTGTCAGTGTGGCAGCAGTAACATGTTTCTCCAAGCTGGCTACACTAGATTGGCTTTGGGTAGTATGAGTAGTCACAACCACCTCCTGCTCTAGCAGAGGGAGAGTGGGGTGATCTACAGCACTGGAGGGCAGTTCATGTCTTTTCAGCCTCATGGTGTGATAAGTCCATTTATGCTTTATTTGGTGTGGGGCTGAGTATGTGAACATTCTCTATTGAACTTGGTAAATCCAATAGGTTGGCCGCTTGAGATGCAAGCATTTCAAGTTGAGAGTTGGTGAGTTCCTCAGACTGAGAGGGGTTTCTCTCAGACTGAGTTTGAGAGAAGAGAATATTCATACCTGATTCTCCATGGGGAGAATTAATCTCTGGATTTGCACCATCAATCCCATCCCTTTTAATCCCAACCTCAACATTCATCACAGTTTGATCACCACTACCGTCAATTCTATCCTTTGGAGGTACAACATTGTCCTTATTTACAGAAACTGAGTTATCAGACTCAGTTCCTTCAGGATCAATGAAAGGATTGTCAATCCACTGAAGCATGACATGAGTTAATCCCACCTCAGCCTCAGTGATTGTGATAGAAGTAAAAATTTTGGATGTCAGTCTGGGAAGAGGACCAACATAAATTTTTTTTTCAAGTTGATCATAAATTGCCTTTCCCGGAACGTTTTCAAAACAGAGTGAAAGCATTATAATAAAAGGAACATCCTTGCTTCTTTTGGGTTTTAAAACAAGAGAAAACATTTCATCAAAATAGAGTTGTGAATAGGAAATTTCTTCTTCCTGTTACCATAGAATGGAACACGTGATTTTCAAACTCATTCATCTCATTTAATGTGCCCGGTTTACCCCCCAAGCATCTTGTAATGCTTGAAAACAAAAACTTCCATTTACCTGTGAACATCTTGTAGTCAATAACCCCCTTGACCACATGCTGACCTACCAAAGGGAATGCTTCATTCTTGCCTTGTTGCTTGGTCAGCCTGGGTTGAAACCCACCTTCACCGGCTTCATGTGCAGTAAAAAGAAGTAATGCCTCCCTGATCGTTTCTTCAGTAATGGTGATGGTGTTCCTCCCATTATTGTAAGTCCCCGTGATAGCATCTTGATTGTCATTAGCTCGACAGGTGTACCACCATTCACACAGAACCGGAGGATACATGACTGTTTCTTGAAAGTAGGCGCGATATAAAGGATGAGAAACCATGAATTGACATATATGTTAAAACCCTTGATTTTGATGATTGGTCGGTATGATCACATTTTCCTCCCTGTTGTTGTCTTTGACCTTAACACGACCATCAAACTCAGCTCCAACTACCATACCTGGCTGGATATGCAACATCAGGTTTGCCATTGATCGTTGATGAATATTGCATTCGCCGTGAATGGAATTAAGAAAAAGAAGGGAAAACAATTGCTAGGTCAATAATACAATCTAGTTGAATTTAAACTAAAGGAGCGAATATTAGAAAGTTAGTTAAGGTAATTACAGAAAGAACCATCAGTTTGACAAGTATATACAACTGACCCCTATACCCAAAAAAAAAACTAATAAAAAGAATGAAGAAAGAAAAAAAAAAAAAAAAAAAAAAATTCTCATTTAAAAATTGACAGGTCTTATATCCTCCTCTCACTCAGCAAATCAAAATTGAAACAGGTCATGATGTGGAATCTCACGACCTGAGTTGAATCAAAAGCAGAAACATGAAATTGAAATTGAACCTGATATAAACAATATATGCGTAACTGTTTAAGATTTCATTGATAGTGTGAACTGGTTGTGGATCGAGCTGTTACATCTGACATTGACAAGCTCAACGACACTCAAACTGAGTCCGGGTTCAAAGACAACTAACTCTAAAACTTATCACACTATTTATAGACAAAATCTAAACACTACGAATTAAATATTACAAGATGTCATCATCTTAATTTCAACTTGGGGAGTTCACTTCAATTCGGAATCAAAGTCTTCGGCCTCCGAGTTAATATCTTCAACGTTGAGTTGAGTTGACTTAAGTTATTCTTCAGTTTGATTTCAGTTCGGAGGAACTTTATTTAGTTCAGAGTATATGAACTAACTTGTTCCCCGAACTGGAAATTTCACCTCGGATTATTTATGATTTTAGTTCGGACCCTCCACGAACTAAAATCATCTTTATTCAAACACACATTTCAGACTCCATAGCTTCATCCAGTCAATTTCTCACCCCAACAATCGCCCCCCTTGGATGATGCTACGAGTCTCCTATCTTCATAACTTACTTATCCATGTTTGGCTTCTTCCAATTAATCTTTATTGTAACTTGAACAAATTCATGAGGAATAGCTGCAGAATCACCAGTTTATCTTTTAGGTGCTTCACAATTAGATACTCCACGGTAAGCATCTAACCAGCAACTAGAATCACTTTACTTCCTATCATAGGTCAACTTTAGATTTCTCATTGATCCTTGTTAATCCTTTCCAGAAAGAAAGTGACTTGCCATTAACTTAGTTTAAAACGAGTTCCACCTTGCTTATAGAAATTTCAATCAGATTCATCAAGTCTTCCAATTGATT
Source organism: Senecio squalidus (assembly GCA_910822075.1). Taxonomy (NCBI): domain Eukaryota; kingdom Viridiplantae; phylum Streptophyta; class Magnoliopsida; order Asterales; family Asteraceae; genus Senecio; species Senecio squalidus. Next base: position 16,202,529 of record CAJVGC010000432.1, on the reverse strand, counting down.
TGTCCATGTAGATCATCAATATACCTCCGAATTAAGAGCTTAACTACAACTTAATCCACTTTTTAAAAAACATGTTATAAAACATTTCGTTCGTAATCACTCCCGGAATAACTTGTAATCTTCGTTCTTTCATCATTTGTATATCTGAATGATCACTGACAGTTTCAATTGTCTTCACTATCAGTTGAACACCTTGATTTGTCCTTCTGATTTTAGATCTGAAGCACCACGTCACATTTGTTTCTCAAATTGATGACGTGAGATCGAACTCCGTTCTACTTCAATCACACCTCTTCTCAAATGATAACTCTTATTTTCGCTTCCTTCACCAACGATGTTTGAACGCACATGTGTAACACCAGATCCACCACGAACACCTTGAAATCTTCACAGATCCTTCAATACAGCTCTTCAATTTCACTTCGGACTCCTTCAATTTCAAATATTCACCGATAGTTTGACGTAATTTTCGAATCAAGTCAAATTGATGAACCAGACTCAGTTGAATTCAATCAATTGATTTTTCTGGCTCTGATACCAATTGACAGGTCCTGATTTTCCTCTCTATACACTCAGCTAATCGAAATTGAAACATGCATGATGCGGAATCTCATGACCTGAGTTGAAACAAAAGCAGAAAAAAAGAAATTGAAATTGAAATTAAAGCTGATATAAACAATATATGCGTAACTGTTTAAGATTTAATTGATAGTGTGAACTGGTTGTGGATCGAGCTGTTACATCTGACATTGACAAGCTCAACGACACTCAAACTGAGTCCGGGTTCAAAGACAACTAACTCTAAAACTTATCACACTATTTATAGACAAAATCTAAACACTACGAATTAAATATTACAAGATGTCATCATCTTAATTTCAACTTGGGGGGTTCACTTCAATTCGGAATCAAAGTCTTTGGCCTCCGATTTAATATCTTCAACGTTGACTTGAGTTGTCTTAAGTTATTCTTCAGTTTGATTTCAGTTCGGAGGAACTTTATTTAGTTCAGAGTATCTGAACTAACTTGTTCCCCGAACTGAAAATTTCACCTCGGATTATTTATGATTTTAGTTCGGACCCTCCACGAACTAAAATCATCTTTATTCAAACACACATTTCAGACTCGATAGCTTCATCCAGTCAATTTCTCACCACAAAAATCGCCCCCCTTGGATGATGCTATGAGTCTCCTATCTTCATAACTTACTTATCCATGTTTGGCTTCCTCCAATTCATCTTTCTTGTAACTTGAACAAATTCAGGAGGAATAGCTGCAGAATCACCAGTTTATCTTTTAGGTGCTTCACAATCAGATACTCCATGGTAAACATCTAACCAGCAACTAGAATCACTTTACTTCCTATCATAGGTCAACTTTAAATTTCTCATTGATCCTTGTTGATCCTTTCCAGAAAGAAAGTGACTTTCCATTAACTTAGTTTAAACGAGTTCCACCTTGCTTATAGAAATTTCAATCAGATTCATCAAGTCTTCCAACTGATTTGTGCATGTAGATCATCAATACACCTCCGAATTAAGAGCTTAACTACAACTTAATCCAGTTTTTAAGAAACATGTTATAAAACATTTTGTTCTTAATCACACCCGGATCAACTTGTAATCTTCGTTCTTTCATCATTTGTATATCTGAATGATCACTGACAGTTTCAATTGTCTTCACTATCAGTTGAACACCTTGATTTGTCATTCTGATTTTAGATCTGAAGCACCACGTCACATTTTTTTTTCTCAAATTGATGACGTGATATCGAACTCCATTCTACTTCAGTCACACCTCTTCTCAAATTGATAACTCTTGTTTTCGCTTCCTTCACCAACGATCTTTGAACTCATATGTGTAACACCAGATCCACCACGAACACCTTGAAATCTTCACAGATCCTTCAATACAGCTCTTCAATTTCACTTCCGACTCCTTCAATTTCAAATATTCACCGATAGTTTGACGTAATTTTCGAATCAAGTCAAATTGATGAACCAGACTCAGTTGAATTCAATCAATTGATTTGTCTGGCTCTGATACCAATTGACAGGTCCTGATTTTCCTCTCTATACACTCAGCGAATCGAAATTGAAACATGTCATGATGCGGAATCTCATGACCTGAGTTGAAACAAAAGCACAAACGTGAAATTGAAATTGAGATTGAAGCTGATATAAACAATATAAGCGTAACTGTTTAAGATTTCATTGATAGTGTGAACTGCTTGTGGATCGAGCTGTTACATCTGACATTGACAAGCTCAACGACACTCAAACTGAGTCCGGGTTCAAAGACAACTAACTCTAAAACTTATCACACTATTTATAGACAAAATATAAACACTACGAATTAAATATTACAAGATGTCATCATCTTAATTTCAACTTGGGGAGTTCACTTCAATTCGGAATCAAAGTCTTCGGCCTCCGAGTTAATATTTTCAACGTTGACTTGAGTTGACTTAAGTTATTCTTCAGTTTGATTTCTGTTCGGAGGAACTTTATTTAGTTCAGAGTATCTGAACTAATTTGTTCCCCGAATGAAAACTTCACCTCGGATTATTTATGATTTTAGTTCGGACCCTCCACGAACTAAAATCATCTTTATTCAAACACATATTTCAGACTCGATAGCTTCATCCAGTCAATTTCTCACCCCAAAAATCCCCCCCCTTGGATGATGCTATGAGTCTCCTATCTTCATAACTTACTTATCCATGTTTGGCTTCCTCCAATTCATCTTTCTTGTAACTTGAACAAATTCATGAGGAATAGCTGCAGAATCACCAGTTTATCTTTTAGGTGCTTCACAATCAGATACTCCATGGTAAGCATCTAACCAGCAACTAGAATCACTTTACTTCCTATCATAGGTCAACTTTAGATTTCTCATTGATCCTTGTTGATCCTTTCCAGAAAGAAAGTGACTTGCCATTAACTTAGTTTAAAACGAGTTCCACCTTGCTTATAGAAATTTCAATCAGATTCATCAAGTCTTCCAATTGATTTGTGCATGTAGATCATCAATATACCTCCGAATTAAGAGCTTAACTACAACTTAATCCAGTTTTTAAGAAACATGTTATAAAACATTTCGTTCTTAATCACTCCCGGATCAACTTGTAATCTTCGTTCTTTCATCATTTGTATATTTGAATGATCACTGACAGTTTCAATTGTCTTCACTATCAGTTGAACACCTTGATTTGTCATTCTGATTTTAGATCTGAAGCACCACGTCACATTTTTTTCTCAAATTGATGACGTGAGATCGAACTCCGTTCTTCTTCAATCACACCTCTTCTCAAATTGATAACTCTTGTTTTCGCTTCCTTCACCAACGATCTTTGAACTCATATGTGTAACACCAGATCCACCACGAACACCTTGAAATCTTCACAGATCCTTCAATATAGCTCTTCAATTTCACTTCGGACTCCTTCAATTTCAAATATTCACCGATAGTTTGACGTAATTTTCGAATCAAGTCAAATTGATGAACCAGACTCAGTTGAATTCAATCAATTGATTTGTCTGGCTCTGATACCAATCGACAGGTCCTGATTTTCCTCTCTATACACTCAGCGAATCGAAATTGAAACATGTCATGATGCGGAATCTCATGACCTGAGTTGAAACAAAAGCAGAAAAAAAGAAATTGAAATTGAAATTAAAGCTGATATAAACAATATATGCGTAACTGTTTAAGATTTCATTGATAGTGTGAACTGGTTGTGGATCGAGCTGTTACATCTGACATTGACAAGCTCAACGACACTCAAACTGAGTCCGGGTTCAAAGACAACTAACTCTAAAACTAGACCAACTAACTAGTTTTCCTCCCAGAAGCTGACATCCTCCTGATGTACTCTTCCTATCCAATTTGCATCCTGCATAATCTGCATCTGAATAACCAATTAGATCAAATCCAGAATCTTTAGGGTACCAAAGTCCAAGATTTGGAGTACCCTTAAGGTATCTGAATATTCTTTTTACAGCTTTCCAATGAGATTCTTTTGGGTCAGATTGATATCTTGCACATAAACATGTTAAAAACATAATGTCCGGTCTACTTGCAGTGAGATATAACAAAGAACCAATCATACCTCTGTAAGTTGCTTGACAGACTGACTTGCCAGTTTTGTCTTTATGCAACTTATCAGAAGTGCTCATGGGGGTTTTCATCTCAGAAAATGAGTCAAAAGAAAATTTCTTTAAAAGATCATGAACATATTAACTTTGGTTTATGAAAATCCTATCTTTCTTTTGTTCTACTTTTAAACCCAGAAAAAATGTGAGTTCCCCCCATCATACTCATTTTGTATTCATTTGACATCAAGGTTGAAAACCAGCTACACAACTTTTCATTTGTGGATCCAAATATAATTTCATCAACATATATTTGAACCAGAATAACATGACCTTTTACTTTCTTTATGAAAAGTGTTTTGTCAATTGACCCTCTTTGAAACTGATTTTTAAGAAGAAAGTCAGACAGTATCATACCATACTCTAGGAACTTGTTTGAGACCATACAAGGCTTTCTTAAGTTTGTAAATATGAATAGGGAAGTTTGGATTTTCAAAACCTGGAGGTTGCTTTACATATACTTCTTCCTTCAGTTCACCATTCAAAAAGGCACTCTTCACATCCATTTGATATACCAGAAAATCCTTGAAAGCTGCATAGGGTAGAAACAGTCTAATGGCTTCAATTCTAGGTACATGAGCAAAGGTTTCATCATAATCAATTCCTTCCTCCTGTTTAGATCCCTGTGCAACTATTCTGGCTTTATTTCTGATCACCACACCATCTTTATCAAAAAAAAAATTGAAGATCCATTTGAGTCCAATGATGATGTTTTGCAATGGACAAGGAACTAATTCCCACACATCATTTATAAAAAATTCACTCAGTTCCTCTTGCATTCCATCAACCCTGCCTTCATCCACAAGAGTTTCTTCCACTTTCTTTGGTTCCATCAGACTGAGAAAATTAGTGTAAAAGCAGAAATTAGCAGTAGATGACTTGTTTCTTGTTTTGACACCATCTTGTAATGCTCCAATGATGTTAGTCAGTGGATGATTCTTGACAGTCTTGACATTTCCTGAATCTGATTGTTTACCTTCTTCATTGTGAGTCTGAGCTTCATCAGTCTGAGTTTCATCAGACTGAGTTAAGTCAGTTTGAGCCGGTTTAGACTCATCACTTTGATTATCTTTGAATAAATTCATGGGGAATTCATCATCTTCACTCTCAGATCCTTGTGCTTGTCTTATGGAATCTACTTGATCTTCAATCAGAGTTGGATCATAATCAGAAGATGTAACCAACAGTTCATCACACAGATGATTGATGGACACTAGATCAGACTGAGTAGTCAGTTCATCCTTTTCAGACTGTGTTGTGTCATCTAATGTCACATTGATGCTTTCTTCAACTACTTTTCTTCTTTCATTATATACTTTGAATGCTTTAGAAACACTTGAGTATCCAACAAATAGACCCTCATCAGCCTTATGAGCCATATTACATAGTTGATCCCTTTGATTAAGAATATAGCATCTACTTCCAAATATGTGAAAGTAATGGATGGAAGGAACTTTATTGTTATACATCTCATAGGCTGTCTTTCCATGGTTTTTCACTATGATGGATCTATTTTGAGTAAAGCAAGCATTGTTGACAGCCTCAACCCAGAATATGATCCTCATGTTTCCATAGCATAACATTGTTAATGTAGCTTCATTTAGAGTTCCGTTCCTTCTCTCAGCCACTCCATTTGTTAAGGAGTTCGAACTGATGCAAAGTTTTGGACAATTCCTATTATGTAACAGAAGTTTATCAACATTGAAGATATCAATTCGGAGGATGAAGACTTTGATTCAGAACTGAAGTGAACTCCCCGAGTTGAAATTAAGATGATGCTAATGTTGTAATAATTTAGTTCGTAGTGTTTTAGATTTTGTCTATAAATAGTGTGATAGGTTGTTATCAGTTTGTTTTCTTTTGAACCCGGAACTCTCTCAAAGAGGTTCCGTTCAGCTTGAATGTCGGTTGTAACAAGCTCGATTCAAAACCAGTTCACACTATCAATGAAATCTTAAACAATTACGTATTTTGTTGTTGTTTATCAGTTCTTTCAATTTCAGTCACAAATTCGATTTAATGTTTCCTTCATTTTGATTCCAAACTCAGGTGATGAGATTCTGCATCATGATCTGTTTCAATTTGATTCGCTGAGTGATAGAGAGCTAAGTCAAATTCAGGACCTGGGTCAATTGGTATCAGAGCCATACAAATCAATTGATTGAATTCGATTGAGTCTGGTTCATCAATTTGACTTGATTCGAAAATTAGGTCAATCTATTAGTGAATCGAAGGAGTCTGAAGTGAAATTGAAGAAGTCCGAAGTGAAATTGAATAACTGTATTTACGAATCTGTTAAGATTTTAAGGTGTTCATGGTGGATCTGATGTTACACATATGTATTCAAAGACGGTTGGTGTATGGAGCGAAAACACGAGTTATCAATTTGAGAAAGGGGTGTGTATGGTAGGTAAATTACAGTAGCTATTCAACTTTCATGCAAGGAAATGGTCAAAAGGATCAACTTTCAAGTGAAGATCTGAAGTTAACCTAAGATGGGAAGCAAGTTGATATAAGCTACTGGTTGGATGATCTCCATGGAGAATCTGGTCATGAATCAAGAAGATATTCTAGTGATTCTGCAGCTATTCCTCCTGAGTCTGTTCAAGTAATCGAAAAGATGAATAGGAGGAAGCTGACCATGAAGAATGGATAAGTTATGAAGATTGAAGACTCATAACATCTTCCAAGGGGGCGATTGTTGGGCCAAGAAATGGAATGGATGAAGCTATGGAGTCTTCTGTGTGATGGAATAAAGATGATTTTAGTTCGTGGAGGGTCCGAACTAAAATCATCAAGAATAATCTGAAGTGAAATTTTCAGTTCGGGGAACAAGTTAGTTCAGATACTCTGAACTAAATGAAGTTTCTTCAAACTGAAAATAAGCTAAAGTTTAACTTAAGTCAACAGAAGTCAACATTGAAGATATCAATTCGGAGGATGAAGAATTTGATTCAGAACTGAAGTGAACTCCCCGAGTTGAAATTAAGATGATGATAATGTTGTAATAATTTAGTCCGTAGTGTTTTAGATTTTGTCTATAAATAGTGCGATAGGTTGTTATCAGTTTGTTGTCTTTTGAACCCGGAACTCTCTCAAAGAGGTTCCGTTGAGCTTGAATGTCGGTTGTAACAAGCTCGATCTAAAACCATTTCACACTATCAATGAAATCTTAAACAGTTACGCATTTTGTTGTTGTTTATCAGTTCTTTCAATTTCAATCACAAATTCGATTTCATGTTTCCTTCATTTTGATTCCAAACTCATGTCATGAGATTCCACATCATGATCTGTTTCAATTCGATTCGCTGAGTGATAGAGAGCTGAGTCAAATTCAGGACCTGTCAAAATAGATCCATATGAAGCATATACAAAGGTTCTTCAATTGAGTGAAGCATTTTGGAAGGAAATTGCACCTTTGTTTGTTTCCCAAGAACACATGCTGAGCAAACCTTGTCCTTTGAATAAGTCAGTTCAGGAAGACCTCTAACCAACTTGTTCTTGGATAAGATGTTGATGTTCTTTAAGTTCAAATGTGATAACCTTCTATGCCAACACCAATTTAGTTCTTCTTTTGTTTCAGTCAAAAGAGAAGTCTTAGCTTCATCATTGGCATAACTCAGATCCAGATAGAACACATCTCTCTCTCACTCTTGGCTAACAACAATGGTTTTCCTTTGACATTGTATATTATCCATGCTTGTTTCCTAAATCTGACTTCATGATCTTCATCTGTGATCTAACTTACACTTAGTAAGTTATGTTGAAGACCTTCCACATAGACTACCCTTTTGAATGTGACAAATCCAACATAAATCTTTCCATAACCTCTTGTCATAGAAACACCATTATCACCATATCTAACTTGTGTCCCAGCTTCCTCCTTGTACTCAGATAGAAAGGACTTCATTCATGTCATGTGCCTTGAGGCTCCGCTGTCTAAAAACCATTTTGTGGAATCCTGCACATAAAAACACAAACAAAATTAGTTTTTTTTGGGAACCCACTTTTGAGTGGGTTCATTCACATGTTTTTGTTCCTTCCCAAGTTCAGTATGTGAAATTCTTTTCCACTCAGATTCAGGGTTTTCATAATTCCATTTATTTATTTCTTTCATACAGTTCATAGAACAATTCCCTATTACTCCACAATATTTGCATGTTTGATTTTTGGGACTAGTCTTTTGTGAATCTGAGTTGTTTGCAGCCTTTTTAACTGACTCTTGTTTTTGGGATGAGATTGACTTTTGTTTTGAAGGTTGAGCTGACCTTTGTTTTTGGGGTGAGACTGACTTTTGTTTTGAAGGTGGAGCTGACTTTTGTTTTTGGGGTGAGACTGACTTTTGTTTTGAAGGTTGAGAGACTTTTTGGCCATTGTATCTAGGTCTAGTCTGACTTAATTGTTTGCAAAACACAGCTTCATGTCCCTTTTCACCACAATTGTAACAAGTTCTTTCAGGAGGAGTCCTTGGTCCTTTTGAATTTGGTGATTTATTCCTGACCAGTGTTTTCACAATATTAGTTAGATGCAAAAGTTGATTACCTAATTGATCAACACGGTTTACTTTTTGTACTGACTCCTTTTCAGCAGTGTTTGGATTGACTTGTTTGAGACTGACTTGTGGTTTACTCAAAACATTAGGTTTGACAACATTCTTAGGTAAAGAAGGTTTAGTATTATCACTCACTTTTTGGTCAGTGTCAGGTTTTGAATGAGAGTCAGACTGACTTGTGGTTGAAGATTCACACTTGTTTGACTATTGAGACATAACATGTTTGAGAAATGAATTTGAGATTTTTGTTTTGTTTCCTTTTATGTATGTGAATGTGTTTGGTAAAATATCAGGTTTGAAAACAATTTTCTCCCTCTCAGCCTCTTCTTCTTCTTCTTCTTCAGTCATATGTTTCTTGAGATTGAAATCTTCTCCCAACACAACCTGAACTTGTCTAGGGACTTGTCTACTCAAACAATCTTCATTTTTAATGATGAAATACACCAAGACTGAAAAATACTTTTATAATGTTGAGTTTCCTCCCCGAACTTATGATTTTCTTTTGCAAGATCATTATAAGCTTCAGTCTAAGCAGTCTACAATTTTCTATCTCATAAATCTCTTTATTTTTGCTTTGTAAAATATTTTCTAAATCTTTTAATTTGATTTTGAGAACAGAAATATCTTCTAGTGATGTTTTAAAATTCAGAAAAGAAACTCAAACATTTGAAGTTTTTGGTCTTCAGTGTATAAATTGAAATTGTGTACCTTATATAATTTTGACTTATCCTAGTCTGAGTTGCAGCCCAGTCTCTCAGCTTCCTTCAAATCTTTTTCAAACTGAGAACTGGATGACTCAGTTTATCTGTGATAGCCATCAAACATTTATCCACCACTTCATCATCTTCATCTGATGATAATTCTTCATCCAACCACTCTTCTGCAAAGAAAGCTTTCTGCTCAGCTTGAGGCGTCTGATTCTTTGAGTTGTTTCCATTCTTGTATTTAAGATACTTTTTCCTGTATCTTTGAGCTCTCTCAGCTATTGCATCCATGTGGTCAGTCTGAGCATTCTTCACTTTGCAATCTGCAACCATATGACCAAATTCTCCACATTTGAAGCATTTAACTTTTTTCAAGTCAAAAGGTTTCTTTCTCGTGTAGCCTGTCTTTTGTTCAAGCTTCATGGTAAGTAAGGCTAGTTGATCTTTAAAAGTCTTAACTTCAGATTCATCATCAGAGTCTGAGTCTGAGTTTGACTCAGACTCATCTGAGTCAGTTTCAGCCTTTGAATAAATTTCTTTATTCCTTATGCTTGTTGTAACTAATGCAGCTTTAGGATCTCTAGAAGTCCTCCTTTGGTTTATTTTCTTCCTCTCTTGGGATTCTTCAAAATTTAGCAATAATCCAAATAAACCAGGCAGCTTGTAGGTGGACATTTTTTCACTTACTACCAGGGAAGTGATGACTGATTCAAATCTATTGGGAAGATTATCAACAAATTTCTTGCACACCTCATCATCCTCTTTCACAACACCAAGAGCAGACAAATCATGTAACTAAATTTGAAACCTGGTGTGTACATCAGCAAGTGACTCTTTTTGTTTCACATAGAAGTTCTCATAATTTCTGATCAAACTATTCAACCTCTGTTCTTTCACCACTTGCACTCCTTCATAGGATACAATAAGATTATCTCAGATTTCTTTTGTTGATTTACATCCTGCAATCTTAGAGAATATCTGTTCAGACACAACATTTCCCAATATGCTTCTAGCCCTTGGTTCTAGATTGAATAGTTGTATGTCTAACTCAATCCATTGAGATTTTGGGGACTGAACCCATCTGGCACGTTGAATAACTTTGTCTCCTTCTTTCACTTCTAGAATTTCTTTTCCAGGAATAATGAGTCCTTTACTGATTGTATTCATCATTTCATCATGAATACTAGACAAATGCAACTCATCATTAAGTTTCCAATAGGCAAAGTTATGTCCATTGAAGATGGGAATTCATTTTCCAGCCATGGCAGGTGTTTGTGATGATGAAGATATTTTAGTTTATTGAGATTTTACTGATTGCTCGTTTAAGATTTGTAAATATTAAAATCTAAATCTTATTTGCTCTGATACCCGTTGTTAGGTCCGAGTAAGATCCCAATTACTAGATATTCAGATAATTAATTAATCTTATATGATTGAATCCATTAGCAAATGAGTATTCAAACGTTAATTATCACTCTTGATAAAGACACAGTTCTTGTTAATGAATTATAGCGGAATTATAATAAATAACAAGAGATTGAATAACACGTAGTTGATTCAAAGAAAACGGCCACCGATTACAAGACTCAAGCTCCCTATTTATACACAATAAGAGAGAGCTTGATAAGTACGAATCTTAGAAAATCTTCTAAAAAGATAGAAGATTTTATCTAACTAACTCCCTTGTCTTTCGGCTCAAGACACATTATGGAGGTGACTACTCAGACCCATAATGCCTTAGAATATTTTAGTCACTCAGACTCAAAATTACTCAGACTTAGAATTTAATTAAACAGACTTATAATTTGGGTTTAATTGCTGATTTTCCCAACAAAAAGGTCAAGTGCTTCAATTGTGAAGGTTTGAGACACTTTGCTAGAGAGTGCATGGCACCAAGGAGAGAAAACACTGGTTTTTAGAAGAATTATTACTCAAGCAATGATGGTGAAAGTCAAGCTCTAACTCTTTTTGGGAAGATTTAATAATCTGAAGCATATTTGTTAACTTAAAATACTACTTTAATCACAATAGTTGGAGAATGGGATGAATTGAATGAAGGGGATTTCAGGAACAAACATGCACATGCACTCATGTCTAAGGTGAATTCTACTACAACAAATCAGATACTTTCTACTCCTTGTACTATTGAATGTCTTAACACTGTTAAAGTTTTGAAAGAGCATAACCATAAGTTAATTGATGAAATTGAACTAGTTAATCATCATTAAAGAGAATTTCTCATAATTTGAAAAAAATTACAAAGAAAAGACTGAATCTTTGATGAGTGATGTTTCTAAATATAATGGTAAACTAGGTAGATTGGAAACTCAACATGAGGATCTGTTTAAGAAATTTCAAAAAACAAAACATGATTTGGAATTTTCAAACATATAAGTTCAAAAATTCAATATTTCCTTAAAAGCTTTAAACGGAATGATTAACCAACAATTTCTTCAAAAAGCTAAAATAGGAATTGGTTTTACAAGTTTTCCACCACCTTTCAATGATAATTACACTATCATGCGTGGTCTTGATTTGAATTTAAAGTCAAATGATAAGTGTAATGTTACTTCTGTGGTTAATGAGTTAAGTAGTTCCGCATGTAACTTGAGTTCTAGTTTGAAAAATACATTGGTAGTAGGTGATAATGTAGAAGAGTTAGAGGATTTTGAAATTTTTTGTTTAGAGTCTGCGAGGATGTACTTAAGGTTGAATGTTGGATCATACAAGTCTAATGGTGAAGCTTCTAAAATGACCAAGTCATAGTTTAGTGTAGTTAAGTTTCAATTCGGATTATCCGAATTGTTTAATAAAGTGTAAAGTTTAGGAAGGTTTAAGTTCGAGGGAACTAATTCTTCACCGAAGTAGTTCAAGTTCCCCCGAACTGATCCAACTAAACTGTAAGTTTATGTCTACTCCGAAATGTTTTTTTTAATAAACATAAGGATGGCATTTATGTAACTGTTAGTTAGTATAGGTCTATAAATAGTAGCTAGCAACATGTATAATGCATGCTTTTGAACAGAATTTATTGATGTAACTGAATTTCCCGCCCAAATATATTTTTCATTCTACTTGTTCATTCATCGTTGATTATCATCTCTAAATCATTCATTCAATTACTTCTAATTTCGCTAGTTGTAATTGAGATCATACACTTTTTGATAGCTGTGAGGATTTACAAGACCTGACAAGTGATATCAGAGCTGGTTATCAATTCAATTTGATTCAGCTCAGCTACAGTCGAAGTGTTTGAATCAGTTTGAGGATTTAGAAGATCTAAGATCAACGCGTTTGTGCGAGTTCTGAATTTTTGAATTTTGGCGGTAAGATTTGGTTATTGCAAATTTGCATAGATTAATCTAATTAAGTGTTCTATACTTTGAGGTTTAGTGTTCTAAAACAATTTGTTAAGATTTCAGTGTTTCTAAGTGATTTGTATTCATTTTGAGTTTTAATCAATTAGTCCGAATTAAGTATTCATCTCTCCGAGTTAAAATCAATTGCTAGTTTCATCATGTTTGTTATTCCAGCAAACATTCCTGCAGTGAATTACGATAACGAAACAGGTTCTGGTGATAGCCCTCCTAAGTTTCTAGGTCAGGACTTTATGATGTGGAAATTGAGATTCAAAGATTTTGTATACTACATCGATAGACATATTTGGACCTCAATTGTCAATGGACCTCATCGGCCAATGGTTCAGGAGACAGGAGGGACAGCTATGATAGATCTGGAAACTCAGAGGTATACTGAGGCTAACAACAAACTTATTGTCCGTGACTTCAGAGCTTTGGGAGCAGTAATTCTAGCTTTACCAACAGAAATCTACAACAATTTCAAGGATTGTTTATCAGCAAAGAAGCTAATGGATTCAATGGAACTAAGGTAAGAAGTAAGTATTGAGCTTAAGGAGAGTACGAGAGACATGCTGAAAAAGCTGTATGAGGCATTTGAATATATTAGGGGTGAAAGTCTGTCTGAGCAGATTTCAAGGTATACAATATTGGTGAGTGATTTGAAGACTTTTGGGGTACTGATGAAGGATAGTGACATTGTGAAGAAGCTGTTGGGATCTCTACCACTAAAGTGGGAGGTTCAAGTGATGATTATTAAGAGAACAACCAATCTGAACAAAATGACACTTGTTAAGCTAATTGGAATTCTCCAATCATATGAAGTTGATATGCAGTTGGATGAAAAGAAGCAGTCCTAAAACTCATTTGGATGTGCTTTGAAAGCTTCAGCTCCAGTCAATTCACCTCACTGTTCCAGCCAATCATTGCCTCAACCGCAATCATATGCTATTCATTACTCTAGAGACTGTCATTCTGCAAGTTGTCGTTCTCAAACTCCAGTGTACAATGGTTATTCTGGTCAAACTACAACATCTGCTATTCTAGGGCCTTCAGCTATGGGTGATAGAGAGACTCTCTACAAAGATTTTGTTTCTAGCTATGAAGCATTTGTAGCAGGAAGTCTTAATCAAGCTGAATTAGCAAGAGAAGATCTGGAATAGCTTCATCCTGATGACTTGGAGGAGATAGATCTCAAATGGAAAATGGCAATGGTAAGTGTAAGGGCCAACTGATTCTTTAAGAGAACTGACAGGAATAAATTCAGGAAAGAAAATGGTGATAAGATGGGATTTGATAAGTCAAAAGTCAAATGCTACAACTGTGAAGACTATGGGGACTTTGCAAGAGAATGTAGGGCCCCAAGAAGAAACAGTCACAACAATGGCTATCAAAGGAACCATCAACAATCTGAACAAAAGCAGATCACTGGACCCTGAAATGAAAAATGACAAAGAAGGAGCAAGCTCAAGTGGCAAAGCATTGACCACCTTTGGTGAATGGGAAGAGGTTGCTGAAAAGGACTACAAAAACAAGAGTGTGTCTGCCTTGATGAGTAAAATCTCTTCCTCTGTCAACTCTGATGAGGTACTTTCAAATACTTGCACTTTATCTTGCTTACACACCGTTAAGTATATAAGAGAGCATAACTTGAGTTTGATTAAAGAGATTGATTTGATAAAGTTTCATTAAAGAGAGTTTTTAAAGAAAGAAAAGGTTTATAAAGAAAAAATAGACTCTTTGACAAATGATGTAGATGCATATAAAGGAAAACTGGGAAGGTTGGAAACTCAGCATGAAAATTTGTTTGAATGATTTCAAAAGGTTTCAAATGAGTTTAAAGAATCAAAAATTCATGTTGAGAAATTCAATCTTTCATCAAAAACTTTGAGTGGAATCATTGAGCATCAAATGGTGCATAAGACAAGGGCAGATATTGGATTCAATGCAGTACCTCCTCATTTCTATGACAACTACTCAAGTAAGCCTGAATTTACATCATTCAAAAGTAGTCTGCTTGTTGAAAATTGCTTTGATGAATCCTCTGCATTAAGTGATAATATAGAACTACGTGAAAATTGTTCTTCTGTGCATAATATGAATTCTTTGCCTGGTAATATTAGTCTAAATAGAGTTTTTAATCGTGTAGCAGGCAAAAATTTAAAAAGTCAAGAAGTTAAAGATGGTGATTGTGAAGAGAGAGTTAAAGATTGTAATAATTTAGATTTAGTTGAAATTGAAGAAGAATTTGTAGAACAAGTTCACAATTGTCAAAATGAGAGATGTTTTGTGTTTCATAATTTGAATATGAATGATGGATTTGTAGAAGAAATTGTTTTGAATGATGTTGTGTTGAATGATTCTGAAATTGTATCTCCATGTGTGAATGTAAGTTTATCTGAATCTGTTAATGAATTTGTGCTTAAAAATGAGAATGTTGAACATCAAAAGATTAAACTGAATAAATCAAAAGGAAACTGAAATGTTTGACTTGCAAAAAGAAACATAAATTAGAAGAGTATTGGTTAAATTCTATAAGGAAAATTGTTACTGATTGTGTGTTAACATCTATGGAGTTGAAATTTGGAAAAATTGATTTTAAGAAATACATAAATAAGAAAGCTGCAACAAAAGATGTGAATGTTTTGAGGTTTGGAAGATTTAATACTACATTGCTAAATGATTTGAAGTCACCCGAATTAAAATATTTTATTTCCGAATTGAAAGAGTTTAATTCTGTAAATAATTTGTTAAATTCGGATAAACTGAAAATGAATTCGGAAAAACATATTTTCAAAATCAATTCGGATAAAATTCGGATGAGAAAAAAGAATTCGGATATGGAAAGTATTAGTTCGGATGTTTCAAATTATGAGTAAAAATTTTCAAGTTTTGTTACTAAAAGAAAAGTGCATGATTATTTCAAATTTATTAAATTCAAAGGATTATCTTCAAAATTTAGAAAAGTGTGGGTTCCAAAGTCTAATTGAGTTTTGCTTTGTGCAGAGGCTGTTCTCAAATTCTTTAGAATCCAACACATGGGTAGTTGATAGTGGATGCTCAAGACACATGACAGGAAACATCAAACTGTTACATGATTTCAGTACTTTTAGAGGTGGAGATGTTTCATTTGGTGGAGATATGGGTGGATGGATAACTGGAAAATGAAAGGTAACAAATGGATCTTTGACTCTGGAACAGGTTAATTATGTTAAAGAATTAAACTATAACCTACTTTCGGTGTCTCAGGTATGTGACAATGATTTGTATGCTCTTTTCTCAAAAGATTCTTTTTATATACTTAAAAAGAAATTTGTTATTCCAAAGGATATGATTGAAATTCAAACACGAAAATGTGAAGACTTGTATATCTTAGACATGAACACTGCTCAGTCAACTGAATCATCAAGTTGTTTCATATCTAAAACTACTGAAAAAGAGTCAGATTTATGGCATAGAAGACTTTGTCATGTCAATCTTAAGTGCATGACTAAACTGGTCTAAGACAATCTGGTCTCTGGATTACCAAAAAAGAGTTTTCATTTAAATGACCATTGTAATTCATGCCTTAAAGGAAAACAACATAAATCAAGTTTTAAACTAAAGACTCAAACTTCAGATACAGTTCTTCACCTTCTACACATGGATCTATTTGGTCCAGTTAGTGTGAAGAGTCTTGGCATGAAATCTTATTGTTTAGTTATCACTGATGACTATTCAAGATTTTCATGGGTCTTTTTCTTAGCTCATTCAAGTGAAACAGCTGAGCTAATTAAAGACTTTGTTACTCAAATAGAAAACTTTTGTGATAAGAAGGTTAAGATTATTAGATGTGACAATGGAACAGAACTTAAAAATGTCACCCTGAATGATTTTTGCACTCTTAAAGGCATTTTTAGACACTATAGCTCCCCAAGAACTCCTCAGCAAAATGGAGTTCCTGAGAGGAAAAACAGAACTTTAATTGAGGGAGCTAGGGCCATGCTAAGTGCATCTTCATTGTCTGTCACATTCTGGGCTGAAGCAATAAACACTAGGTGCTTTGTCATCAACATAATCCATGTAGTTAAGAGATTAGGAAAAACATCATATGAGTTGTTTTCAGGAAGAAAACCATTTGTAGGATTTTTCAAAGCTTTTGGCTGTCAATGTTCCATTTTAAACACCAAAGACCAATTAGGAAAATTTGATTCCAAAACAGATGATGGTTACTTCCTTGGATATTCCAGTGTCTCTAAAGCCTATAGAATCTTTAATAGAAGAACTAGAATCTTTAATAGAAGAACTAGAATTATAGAAGAATCAATCAATGTGATATTCAATGAATATACACAGAATGTTAGGAATTCAGGTGTTGAACGGCTGTTTAATTTAGATACATTTGTGAAGTCATTTAATGGTGTTTGTCCAGATGTTACAGAACAAGTGTAGGTATCAACATAGAATGTAGCAAACGCTGAAGATAGTGATGACTTTGAACTAGGAAGACCAGCAAATGCAAGTGCAATCCCATCTAATTTGAATCAAAATCACATCAATTCAGTGGATGAAACAACTATTGTAACTGAAGATCTTGCAGAGATTCAAACTGATGTAGATATTCCTCAAGAAGAAGACATTCCAGTAAACTCTGAAGATCAAGACAATATTGTACAAGATCAAGAATTGCAGGCTGATGAAAATCATGATGATTTTGGTGCACAACATTCCACTGAAGATATTTCAGATGAACAAGCAAATATGAACTCAATTCTAGTAATCCCCAAGTCAATTCAGAATTTCAAAACCAAGAGGAAGAAATTTTGGATGGATTACAAGAAAATTCAAGTGCACAAATAGAAATGGAGGAAAATTCGGGTAACATTTAGAACAATTCGGAAGAAGGAAATGTGAATGAAAATAGTCATGATGAAGCACAATTCAATACTGATGAACAAATGCAGACTCTACCTACTGAACCAAGCCATGAACAATGAAGCAATTTCTGAACGCTCACTTTTGGATGATATTGACCCTAATCAAACAAACCTTTCTACTAATATTACTGAGGAAATCAACTCATTTTTAAAAGTAACAAGACTCATCCTCTAAGTAATATTATAGGAAATTTGTATGATGGGGTCAAAACCAGAAGTAGCTCTGGTTTAATCAATCTTTGCTTGTTTTCTTGCTTTCTGTCTCAGCTAGAACCTAAGAATGTTGATATTGCATTAACTATAAATAGTTGGGTAGAAGCTATGCAAGAGGAACTATTGCAATTTAAGGTTCATGAAGTAGGTACATTGGTAGAAAGACCAATAGGAGCAAATGTGCTTGGGGTTAAATGGATTTTTAAAGTTAAGAAAGATGATAAGGGGAAAATAGTGGGGAATAAGGCAAGACTAGTTGTAAAAGGATATACTCAGGAAGAGGGTATTGATTATGATGATGTCTTTGCTCCAGTTTGCTAGGATAAAGGCTATAAGATTATTCCTAGCATTTGCTGCTTTTAAGAACTTCAAGGTATATCAACTGGATGTAAAATCAGCATTTTTGTATGGAGTTATTAAAGAAACAGTTTCCTCTCTATACACTCAGCGAATCGAAATTGAAACAGGTCATGATGCGGAATATCATGACCTGAGTTGAATCATAACAGGAAACTTGAAAGTGAAACTGAAATCGAAAGAACTGAATAAGAACAATATGCATGACTGTTTAAGATTTCATTGAAAGTGTGAACTGGTTTTGGATTGAGCTTGTTACAACTGACATTCAATCTCAACGGAAACTATCAATGAGAGAGTTCCGGGTTCAAAGACAACAAACTCTAACAACCTATCACAATATTTATAGACAAAATCTAAACACTACGAATTAAATATTACAACATGTCATCATCTTAATTCAACTCGGGGAGTTCACTTCAATTCGGAATCAAAGTCTTCAGCCTCCGAGTTAATATCTTCAATGTTGACTTGAGTTGACTTAAGTTAAACTTCAGTTTATTTTCAGTTCGGAGGAACTTCATTTAGTTCAGAGTATCTGAACTAATTTGTTCCCCGAACTGAAATTTTCACTTCGGATTATTCATGATTTTAGTTCAGACCCTCACGAACTAAAATCATCTTTATTCAAACATACAGAAGACTCCATAGCTTCATCCAGTCAATTTCTTGGCCCAACAATCGCCCCCTTGGATGATGCTATGAGTCTTCTATTTTCATAACTTACTTCGATTTTCCATGGTAAGCTTCAAACAACCAATCAACAAATTACCCTTCCTTTTTATCATAGGCATGCATCTGATTTTCTTGAAAAGATATTGATCACTGATCTTAGAGACCTATGTAAAATAGAAGGTGATTGGTCTTAGATGAGCCTCAAATTCATGATAAACATGAATTCCACTTTTCTTACGGAACCTTCAACCATAATCATCAAGGATCCTACTAAGTTGAACATTTGGATCTTCATCATTCTTCTGGAACATGAATTTGATTACCAAATCATTAGTTTAAAAGAAAAACGTTATTGGAGACATTTTGTTCTTCATCACATAATCGTTGTAATCTTCATTCTTTCAAAGTTCCACCGATGATGATTTGATCATTGACGAAGTTAATCATCTTCACTGCCAGCATAATCTCTTGATTAGTCAATCTGATTTCAGATCGGAAGCACACCAACACACCCCTTTCTCAAATTGATAACTCGTGTTTTCGCTCCATTCACCAATGGTCTTTGAATTCAAATGTGTAACACCAGATACACCACGAACACCTTGAAATCTTAACAGATCCTTTATTACAGCTCTTCAATTTCACTTCGGACTCCTTCAATTTCAAATATTCAGTGATACTTTGACCTAATTTTCGAATCAAATCCAATTGATGAACAGACTCAATTAAATTCAATCAATTGATTTGTCTTGCTTTGATACAAATTGACAGGTCCTAATTTCCCTCTCTATACACTCAATGAATCGAAATTGAAACAGGTCATGATGCGGAATCTCATGACCTGAGTTGAATCAAAACAGGAAACTTGAAAGTGAAACTGAAATCGAAAGAACTGAATAAGAACAATATGCGTAACTGTTTAAGATTTCATTGATAGTGTGAACTGGTTTTGGATTGAGCTTGTTACAACTGACATTCAAGCTCAACGGAAACTCTCAATGAGAGAGTATGGGTTCATATACAACAAACTCTAACAACCTATCACAGTATTTATAGACAAAATCTAAACACTACGAATCAAATATTACAACATGTCATCATCTTAATTCCAACTCGGGGAGTTCACTTCAATTCGGAATCAAAGTCTTCAGCCTCCGAGTTATTATCTTCAACGTTGACTTGAGTTGACTTAAGTTAAATTTCAGTTTATTTTCAGTTCGGAGGAACTTCATTTAGTTCAGAGTATCTGAACTAATTTGTTCCCCGAACTGAAAATTTCACTTCGGATTATTCATGATTTTAGTTCGGACCCTCCACGAACTAAAATCATCTTTATTCAAACACACAGAAGACTCCATAACTTCATCCAGTCAATTTCTAGGCCCAATAAAAAGGATAACCTCCTTGTTTATATCATCAAAACTTAACAAAAATAGCTACAAATCATTTACAATATATAGGAAACTACAATTAAACCGTAAAAACTAAAAGGAAAGTAATAAAAAGTCGGCTTCGGTCCGCTGGAGGCCCACTGTGTCGCAGTGGGTGTTGGTGCGCCGCAGCGGGAAATACCTAGAACACTTCGAACCGAAAAACCCTTCACTCCGCCGCAGTGAAAACTCGGTCGATTCAGTTTGTAACAAAAGTGTCACAACTTCTTCTCTGAAACTCCAAACGAGGGGTCGTTTTTTTCATTAGAAAGTAAAATCTCAGCGCTTTCCATCCATGTATGATACATAATTTGTAGACTTATATATCAGTCCATTTTATTCTGTAAATTTGGGTCAAAATAAGAATTCTCATCAGCTTTGCTTTAATATTTGTTTCAAATCCCGTATCATACTCCCCTTGTTGAAAAAGACTCGTCCCAATTCGTATCATTCCGTCCTCCTTTAAAAGGAATTGACCTCAATTCCATAATACCGTCATTATGAATATAAGGAGAGAAATCACCAACGTTGAAGGTAGTATGAATGCCACCTAAGTCAAAAGGAACATTACCTTGAACAATCACGAGGATCATGACTTGCTTTTCTTTGGATCCAACATAAGCCAATAAACTCTTAACGGCCCCCACCGCAACCCAATTTGTAATCAGAACTAAATCATTAATGCCACCAAGATCGGAGATATCAATTTCATGTAAGTATGGATCATGATAATTTGACATATGATACAATGACAAATCTTGAACATGGTCATCTTTGGAAGAATTCTTGACAATAGAACAATTATTTGCTTCGATCAAATAAGACTTGGTGAAACACAATAAGTCATCAACCGCTTGTTTTTCTTCACCACTTTCATCATAAATGGTAAGAAACTGATTATCATCATACCCATCATCATAACAATCGAAGAATGAACCAGATTTATAAGACTTAGTGAAACAAAATAAGTCTTCAAAATCTTATTCTTTTTCATCTCTATCATATTTATCATAATCATCATCATATGAATCAAAAACCAGACTAGATTCTAAGTTAGAGATTCACAATCATCTCGAAGTGAATCCGATTGAGATGATTTCCATTCAGAATAGGTTACAAAATTTTCATTTGGACATTCTTTGAGGGCATGACAAAAACCCCAATAATTGTAGCACCTAACCACGATCTCCATTGATTCAATTGAAAAGCCATGGAAAAGATACATGAACAACAACCAAAGAATGACTTTTTTTTACCTTAACAACGAAGAACACGAAGAAGATCAAGAGCGAATCGTGGCTCTGATACCACTTATGATACGTATTCGCAGCGGAAAATCAAACAATTGGGTTTTTATGATTCAACCTGAAGTAGAAAACACAAACAATTATAGTATGTTAATTGATTTAGACCTATAAATCAACCAACGGTGACAATCAAGCAAGACCTATTACTTGATATATCAAATCAAAAAGCGATTTAGGAATGAGAAATCGCGAATTGTAACAACAATTCAAAAGAAAAGGATAACCAACTTGTTTATATAATGAAAACTTAATGAAAATAGCTGCAAATCGTTTACAATATATAGGAAACTAAACTAAACCCTAAAAAAAAGGAAAGTAATAAAAAGTCGGTTTTGGTCCGCTGGAGGCCCACTGCGTTGCAGTGGGTGTTGGTGCGCCGCAGTGAAGTTCACTGCCTCGTAGTGAAAACTCAGTCGATTCAGTTTGTAGCAAAACTGTCATAACGTTTTCTCTGAAACTCCAAACGGGTGCCGTTTTTGCATTAGAAAGTAGACTCGCACGGCTTTCCAAACATGTATGATACATAATTTGTAGACTTATATATCAGTCTAGTTTATTTTGTAAAGTTGGGCCAAAATAAGAATTCACATCAGCTTTGCTTTAATCTTTGTTTCAAATCCCGTATCATACTCCCCTTGTTCAAAAAGACTCGTCCCAATTCATATCATAGCCTATCTAAGAACACGATGTCTTTAGACTTAGAACCAACTATGTCAGGTAAGCTGTCACACCCCGCTAATAGCGGAAACACGGGATGTTTCAGTTATAATATCAAGAGTCAAGATTACAACAATATAACCGATAAACAAAACATCAAATAATATAGATCATGCCAAATGTTACAAAATACATTAATAAGTCAAGGGCGGTAAGACGCCAAGTACAAATACAACTTCAGCAAAATCTCGGGTAAAAACAATCATGGGACCACAATTCCACCGTCTAAGTGCCCTAAAACAGTAAATACTATAGTCTCAGTATCTCTATAAGTATAGTTCGGTTTAGCCTTGTCGGTTAAGATTAGATTTAATAAAATATTCCAACGATAACTCAGTTTAATCAAGATGACGTATTTAGGATGACGATGTTCCGTGCCAAGAAGGGCCGACCGAAAGGATATCGACATTTCACGTCATAACGATAATTCGAAAGGAATAAAATTCCGAGTCGAAACGACTACTAGGAATATTGGTTGAAAGGATTATTGTTTATAAGTTTCTTCGAGATCGACCAAGATCAACGGCAATGATGTTGACTTGGTCAAAGTCAAAGATGTTGACTTCATAAAGTCAAATATCAACAATGTTGACTTATAAAAGTCAAATGGCAAGGATGTTGACTTTGCAAAAGTCAAATGTCAACGATGTTGATTTTGTAAAAGTTAAAATCAATAATTCGAGGTCGAATCATAGCAATTTGGAAAGAAAGTCGGAATTGACGTAAAAGTCTAAATTAACGTTTTGAAAGTTTAAAAGTCTTTACTTTTCAAAAATATAGTGTAAAAGACTTTATATAATGTTTTTTTAACCAAAGTTTATCGCAAAGATATTAGTTGACGGCTTTAGATTACGATCGCATTTTGTAACAAATGTTTATTTATCAAAATGTAGGTAATAAGTCCGTTGTAAACAAGTATTCGACATTTTTGATTGCGTTGGCGTCTTTGAGTCCAAAGACGATATTTTATCATAATAT
Source organism: Senecio squalidus (assembly GCA_910822075.1). Classification (NCBI taxonomy): domain Eukaryota; kingdom Viridiplantae; phylum Streptophyta; class Magnoliopsida; order Asterales; family Asteraceae; genus Senecio; species Senecio squalidus. The sequence goes on along the minus strand of CAJVGC010000432.1, from coordinate 16,179,170 downwards.
GTTACTTTTATATATTATAGTATGTTTATACAAGTGTTTAGAGTTTGTGAGAAACATAACATGGAATCAGAGGCTTTGAAACGACAATTTTCGGAACAAAACGTCAAGACGGCCAAACAAGCAAAACGAACATTTTGCTGGAAAAGGCCCCGCTGCGTCGTCCTGGCAGTCCAGAACGGCGCAATGGTCCCTTTTTCCAGCAAACATCGTTTTGATGTTTTGTCGAAATCTGTTTGTTTAAAGACTTTTTTGGTTAAAACGCAAACTGTTAATAAGTTACATTCTGTTCCATATATATATATATATATATATATATATATATATATATATATATATATATATATATATATATATATATATATATATATAAATATACTGTTTTACATACTAATACATACAATATGTTAATTTCGGTAATAATCACATTTTGTACATATTTTAGTCCAAATCTTTGTCCACAACCAAAATATTCACAAATGTTGGTCTAGTATATTATTCCTAACCATTTTTCCAAGGTTTTAACCGAAATATACATAGAAAATAATAACGAAATATATAAAAAGATGAATATGGGAAAAATGTCGATTTTACCGAATAACAACCGCAAGATCTTAAGCTTGAGAATATAAACCCGAAAGCAACTTTTGGTGGTGAGATGATGAGAAATTTACAGCTCCAATCAACAAAATAAAACCAATATTAGTCTAGATCCTTGCATGCAAAGTGAAAATTAACGTTTTCGGAGAGATTTCGGTAAAAAGTTACTTACCAAGATTAAAGAGATTTTTCTCCAAGAAAACTAAAAGAATATTCCTCCAAATGATATGTAGAATAGAAGGCAATAACTTGGAATGCAAAAGATTTATAATAGGTGTTAGAATCTCTAACAAAAGAAGAGAAAGATGGAGAAAAATGGAAGAAAAGTGAAGAAAACCTTAAGAAAACTTTACCAAAAGTTGATGGAGATCAAAAGGAAGTTGTTTATTTGATGATCTTAGGCTTGAATCCTTCTTCAAATATGTGATTTGTGCCTCAAACTTTCTGGAAATGATAAGTGTTTGAGAGAAAAGATGAGAGAAATGAAAGGAAAGTGATGGGAAAATGAGAGAGAAATGAGGTTGTAGGTGGTTTGTGATGATCACAAATGAGTTTGTGAGGTGAATGATGACCCCAAAAGAGTCTCCTCTGCCCAAGTACTGACCCTTACACGTTTGGGAGAAGTGCACAACCAAATGGCATGCAAAAATGACTCACACAAAACAACAAAATTTCTGTCCAACAAGTATGTGCGCCGCACAAGGTGCTTGTGCTGCGCCCTGGACCAATTTCAGGATTTCAAGATTTCGTTTGCGCGATCGTTAAGCAGTTTAGTTCACCAAAACTTCCCGATTCGTTTTGCGATGAACTTAGGAAAGTTCATACTATGATTTACTTTATATTAGGTTCATTTAATATTATATTTTCACTTTCGATTTCGATATTCGCACGATTTCGGTAAAGAATAAACAAGAGCAAAAGCACGATATCTCGAGGATAAAGAATACGATAACCGACAAATTTGGCATAAACCTCCTAACTTATGATTATGAGTATACTAACTAATTGGCACTTAGATAAATAAAATTATTACGTCTCGGGGGACGAACCAGCAAATACAGAAAACCCGATACTCAATATCGGTAAATCGTGAGCAAAACAAAGCGAAATACAAGGGTCAAAACGATTGCGAATAATCTTAAAATAACAACGGTAACTCAAGTACCTCAAATTGACGGGACGTCACAACCTCCCCCGGTAAAAAGAATTTCGTCCTCGAAATTTCTATTGAGCATCGCTACTAGAAAAGAGATGGGGATATTTCCGCTGCATTTCATCGTCCCGTTCCCATGTAAATTCGGCTCCAAACTTAGAGTTCCATTGGACCTTTACTATCGGGATCCGACTCCGCCGTAAGCGCTTGACGTCTCGGTCAACGATTTCTACCGGCTCCTCTATCACGTGAAACGACTCATCTAAGCGTAGTTTCTCCAAAGGGACAATCAAAGACTCGTCAGCAAGATACTTCTTGAGATGCGATACGTGAAATATGTTGTGCACACCGCTCAACTTAGGTGGCAACTCAAGGCGATAAGCCACTAGTCCAACACGAGACAAAATTCTAAATGGACCCGTAAAACGTGGACTTAACTTGCAGCGCTTCTCAAAACGAAACACACCCTTCCAAGGAGAAACCTTCAACAACACCATATCGCCGACCTTAAATTCCAAAGGCTTCCGACGCAAATCCGCGTACTTCTTCTGGCGATCTCTCGCGTCTAACAGACGATCTTTGATCCTAAAGATCTTATCAGTCGTTTCCTGGATCAACTCGGGACCCGTAATCTGACTATCACCAATCCCAGCCCAACAGAGTGGAGATCTACCCTTCCGACCGTAAAGAGCTTCAAAAGGCGCGCAATTAATACTGGAGTGGTAACTATTGTTGAACGAAAACTCGACCAACGGTAAATGTCTATCCCAACTCCCACCAAAATCTAAAACACACGCGCGTAGCATATCTTCCAACGTCTGAATCGTGCGCTCGGTCTGTCCATCGGTCTGAGGGTGATAAGCCGTGCCCATATCCAATCATGTGCCTAAAGCTCGCTGTAGCGTCTGCTAGAACCTCGAAGTAAAACGCGCATCGCGATCAGAAATAACAGATACAGGAAATCCATGCCTGGCCACGATCTCATCAATATATAATCTAGACAACTTCTCTATTCGGTAATCTTCTCGAATAGGCAGAAAATGCGCTGACTTGGTCAGCCGATCAACAATGACCCAAATAGTATCATAACCTCCCGAAGACCTAGGAAGCTTTGTAACAAAATCCATCGTAATATTTTCCCACTTCCACTGTGGGATTTCCGGCTGTTGAAGAAGGCCAGAAGGCTTCTGATTCTGAGCCTTAACCTTAGAACAGGTCAAACACTTGCCTACATACTCGGCAATCGCCCTCTTCATTCCAGGCCACCAGTAAAAATCCTTCAAGTCGTGATACATCTTATCCGCTCCGGGATGAACGGAGTAATTAGACTTGTGACCTTCATCCAATTTCAACTGCCTAAGACCGACGGGAACCCAAATACGATCCAAGAAATACAATACCCCGTCGTCTTTCGGCTCCAACTGACGTGCCAAACCGAATAATCCTTCATCCTTCAGAAAATCCTCGGTGAGAGCCTCCTGCTGAGCCTGAATAATATTTGCCTTCAAGCTCGACTGAATAGAAACCATCATAGCGTGAACTCTCACCGGCTTAACCGATTCCTTGCGACTTAACGCATCGGCTACTACATTCGCTTTACCCGGATGATAGCGAATTTCACAGTCATAATCGTTCAACAATTCCACCCATCGGCGTTGCCTCATATTCAACATCTTTTGATCAAAGATATGCTGTAACGACTTATGATCAGTGAACACAGTACACTTAGTACCGTACAGATAATGGCGCCAAATCTTTAAAGAAAAAACCACCGCGCCTAATTCCAAATCATGGGTCGTGTAGTTCTTCTCATGAATCTTTAACTGACGAGAGGCATAGGCAATGACTTTTCCGTTCTGCATCAGTACGCACCCGAGTCCCTTATGTGAAGCATCGCAATATACAACAAAATTTTCGGTACCCTCGGGAAGACTCAAGATAGGAGCGTCACACAACCGCTTCTTTAATAACTGAAAAGCTTCTTCCTGCTCGGCACCCCAAATAAACTCCTCGTTCTTCTAGGTCAACTTCGTCATTGGGGAGGCTATTTTCGAAAAATTCTCAATAAAGCGACGATAATAACCTGCCAGACCCAAGAATGAACGGACATCGGTGGGTGTCTTAGGAGCAACCCAATCTCTGACGGCCTTAATCTTGGCAGGATCAACGTGGATGCCCTCCTTGCTAACCACGTGGCCAAGAAATTGGACCTCAGATAACCAAAACTCGCATTTTGAGAACTTAGCGTAAAGTTGTTCCTTCCTGAGCAACTCCAACACTATTCTCAAGTGCTCCTCGTGCTCCGCACGACTACAAGAATAAATAAGAATATCGTCGATGAACACGATCACAAACTTATCGAGGTAAGGACGACAGATACGGTTCATCATTTCCATAAATGTTGCAGGCGCATTCGTGAGACCGAATGGGATGACTAAAAACTCATAATGACCGTATCGCGTCCGAAAAGCAGTCTTCGGAACGTCCTCCTCTTGCACTCTCAACTGATGGTAACCGGATCGTAAGTCGATCTTAGAAAAGAAACATGAACCTTGAAGTTGATCAAACAAATCATCTATACGAGGTAAAGGATAGCGGTTCTTTACTGTCAGCTTATTCAGCTCTCGGTAATCTATACACAATCTCATCGAACCATCCTTCTTCTTTACGAAGAGTACCGGCGCGCCCCACGGAGAGAAACTTGGCCTTACGAAGCCTTTATCCACCAACTCATGGATCTGCTTAGAAAGCTCTAACATCTCCGAAGGTGCTAACCGATAAGGAGCCTTCGCCATCGGCGCTGCTCCGGGAACTAAGTCGATCCTAAACTCTACCTCTCAACGAGGCGGCAAACCAGGTAAGTCCTCTGGGAATACGTCGGGGAAATCACACACTACTGGCTTCTCTTCCAGCTTCTCAGTGTTGTCCTTCTTCACTAGATGTGCGAGAAAGAGTGAACAATCCCGCTTAATGTACTCCCGAACCTTCATACACGAGACGATCTTAAGACGCTTCCCTGCCTTATTCCCTCGAACTAATAACGGCTCTCCATGCGGTAACGAAATACAGATCATTTTCTCGAAACATACGATCTCTGCACGATGCGTCTCTAACCAGTCCATGCCGATAATTACGTCGAAACTACCTAACCTAATTGGAATTAAGTCGATAGGGAAAGAGTGGTCGTCGAAACTAACACTACAGTCGGAAAGTATCTCAGTCGCATGCAAAAAATCACCATCAGCTAATTCTATCTCAAAGGAAGGTACTAAAGGTATAGACTTACAGGGAATCATAGTCCTAAACTCATCAGATATAAAACTTCTATCCGCACCAGAATCAAATAAGATAAACGCTGCAAAACGGACTCGATCCTCGTCCGCACAACCAACAACATCAAAGATAGACTCTAGCTTCTCCATCTACTAGAGCGTTCCAGTCGCTCCCTCGTTACCCTTAAATTTCGGGGCTTTGCAGATCATGAACGTCTTCAAAGTGCATCCCGTGCGTCGAGCTGAGCCCTCTGCTCTACCAGATCCAGTAATCTCAATCTCAGGGCCATCATTATTAACAATCGGCTCGGGATTCTCAGGAGCTGAACCACCAATTCCTTGGGCTGTTCCCTCCCTCAGTTGAGCCACAATCTCGGGCATCATAGTCGCAATCTGTTGAGCAATCATCTGTGCCATGTCAGGAGTCGTATCATTCTCCGAATCGTTCCTTCTCGCGTTCGACGTATTAGCTCTCGCGTTCGGATTTGCGATATTCGCTCTCGCATTCGCAGTAGCACGTCTCGCGGAACTTCGTGTCGCAACACTCCTCTTAGGCGCCATCGTCCTAAAATAAAAGAAGAGGAAAAACTCGATCAACAAATGTGTGAGACACAAAAACAAGGCCAAATGCCAAAATAACAGACGAGAAAATAAACACGTATGAAAAATAGTGCACACATTGCAATCAGAGAAAATCGATTTAAAAAGCATATGGTCATGGTCCAAGTGATTTACTCAGTTTAAATAACTCGGTTCGCTATAACCTTTGGCTCTGATACCAACTTCTGTCACACCCCGCTAATAGCGGAAACACGGGATGTTCCAGTTATAATATCAAGTGTCAAGATTACAACAATATAACCGATAAACAAAACATCAAATAATATAGATCATGCCCAATGTTACAAAATACATTAATAAGTCAAGGGCGGTAAGACGCCAAGTACAAATACAACTTCAGCAAAATCTCGGGTAAAAACAATCACGGGACCACAATTCCACCGTCTAAGTGCCCTAAAACAGTAAATAATATAGTCTCAGTATCTCTATAAGTATAGTTCGGTTTAGCCTTGTCGGTTAAGATTAGATTTAATAAAATATTCCAACGATAACTCAGTTTAATCAAGATGACGTATTTAGGATGACGATGTTCCATGCCAAGAAGGGCTGACCGAAAGGATATCGACATTTCACGTCATAACGATAATTCGAAAGGAATAACATTCCGAGTCGAAACGACTACTAGGAATATTGGTTGAAAGGATTATTGTTTATAAGTTTCTTCGAGATCGACCAAGATCAACGGCAATGATGTTGACTTGGTCAAACTCAAAGATGTTGACTTCATAAAGTCAAATGTCAACAATGTTGACTTATAAAAGTCAAATGGCAAGGATGTTTACTTTGCAAAAGTCAAATGTCAACGATGTTGATTTTGTAAAAGTTAAAATTAATAATTCGAGGTCGAATCATAGCAATTTGGAAAGAAAGTCGGAATTGACGTAAAAGTCTAAATTAACGTTTTGAAAGTTTAAAAGTCTTTACTTTTCAAAAATATAGTGTGAAAGACTTTATATAATGTTTTTTTAACCAAAGTTTATCGCAAAGATATTAGTTGACGGCTTTAGATTACGATCGCATTTTGTAACAAATGTTTATTTATCAAAATGTAGGTAATAAGTCCATTGTAAACAAGTATTCGACATTTTTGATTGCGTTGGCGTCTTTGAGTTCAAAGACGATATTTTATCATAATATGTTACTTTTATATATTTTATTATGTTTATACAAGTGTTTAGAGTTTGTTAGAAACATAACATGAAATCAGAGGCTTTGAAACGACAATTTTCGGAACAAAACGTCAAGACGGCCAAACAAGCAAAACGAACATTTTGCTGGAAAAGGCCTCGTGCGTCGTCCTGGCAGTCCAGAACGGCGCACTGGTCCCTTTTTCCAGCAAACATCGTTTTGATGTTTTGCCGAAATCTGTTCGTTTAAAGACTTTTTGGTGAAAACGAAAACTGTTAATGAGTTACATTATGTTCCAAATATATTTACCAAGTGTTATATATATATATATATATATATCATTTTACATACTAATACATACAATATGTTAATTTCGGTAATAATCACATTTTTTACATATTTTAGTCCAAATCTTTGTCCACAACCAAAATATTCACAAATGTTGGTCTAGTATATTATTCCTAACCATTTTCCAAGGCTTTAACCGAAATATACATAGAAAATAATAACGAAATATATAAAAAGATGAATATGGGGAAAATGTTGATTTTACCGAATAACAACCGCAAGATCTTAAGTTTGAGAGTATAAACCCGAAAGCAACTTTTGGTGGTGAGATGATGAGAAATTTACAGCTCCAATCAACAAAATAAAACCACCATTAGTCTAGATCCTTGCATGCAAAGTGAAAATTAACGTTTTCGGAGAGATTTCGGTAAAAAGTTACTTACCAAGATTAAAGAGATTTTTCTCCAAGAAAACGAAAATAATATTCCTCCAAATGATATGTAGAATAGAAGGCAATAACTTGGAATGCAAAAGATTTATAATAGGTGTTAGAATCTCTAACAAAAGAAGAGAAAGATGGAGAAAAATGGAAGAAAAGTGAAGAAAATCTTAAGAAAACTTTACCAAAAGTTGATGGAGATCAAAAGGAACTTGTTTATTTGATGATCTTAGGCTTGAATCCTTCTTCAAATATGTGATTTGTGCCTCAAAATTTCTGGAAAAGGTAAGTGTTTGAGAGGAAAGATGAGAGAAATGCAAAGGAAAGTGATGGGAAAATGAGAGAGAAATGAGGTTGTAGGTGGTTTGTGATGATCACAAATGAGTTTGTGAGGTGAATGATGACCCCAAAAGAGTCTCCTCTGCCCAAGTACCGACCCTTACACGTTTGGGAGAAGTGCCCAACCAAATGGCATGCAAAAATGACTGACACAAAACAACAAAATTTCTGGCCAGCAGGTAGGGGTGTCAAGAAAACCGACCCGACCCGGATTAACCCGAACCCGATTAGACACTTTAGGGTCGGGTCTACTCGGGTTTTAGGCTATAAATCTGGTTGATCGGGTCAACCCGACGAACCCGAATGCTTAATAGGGTCAGTTTCGGGTTTTTATTAATAATATGGCTCGGGTCGGGTTAAACCCGAATAACCCGAAACTGTTTAAGATATGAATTTTTTTTTTCATAATTTGGCCCATTAAAATAAGAAAGAAATTTTGGAGTTGCCAAGTATTGAACCTATGACCTTTAGGTGAAAAGGATTGTGTCTTACCAACCAACCAAATTAGATGGGGATGAAATTTATTGGTTTACTATATACTTATTACAATAAGTTTCGGATTTATTACCCTAAATTATTAAAAAAAAAAGTTTTTTTTTCTTTTTCTGGTTTTGTAGGGCCATTTAAAAGTTCTTTTTAATAGTCCAAGATTTTTAAACCCAAATATAAACTAAAAACATTATTACGTGAAAACCAAAAAACTACCTCCTCAAATCCCAACCCTAATAACACCGATCTAATCAAATTCATATAGGTTTGATTCATAGGTCAATGATCATGAGGTTGTCGGACACTGTTAATATCACGATCCCACAATCCTGATTCTAAGATCAGACATCGTGCGCTCCTGGTGGGGTGAGGAAACCCGAATGATAGAAAAGGTGAAAACCTTTAAACCTTTAAAGAGATCAGAATCTCTTAAACTTAGAGGGGTGACCATCCTCTATCTTCAAGCAATGATTTTGATATTGAAAAACACGAAGATCTTGGGTGATGGTGAGTGTCAGTTTTGGCTAACACCCATGCGATGCTTAAGTCGGTAATTTGATAAATAGAAATAATAATAATAAAAACGAGTAAAAAAGACAATGATGGAAGACGTACCTTTTTAAGTTAACAAGTTTTTAAGTTCTAACTTACATGTGATAGGCCTTCAGATGAATAACATTCCATGATCTTGGGGGGATATCCCCTTCCAACGTAGCTAGCCAATATGCTCTTTTGCCAGCTTCATAGTCGATCAAGTAAGGAACTTCCCATTTCGGTGCAAGCTTCCCATCCGTTGGATTTGTAGTATTTTGAAAATCTTTTCTTATGACAAAGTCTCCCACTTGAAATCTTCTTACCCTTATGTTTTTATTGTATGATTTTAAGATCCTTTGTTGGTATGTTGATGTCCTTATCGTAGCGAGATCGCTGATTTCATCCACCGTATTAAGATCCTTAACCAGGAGTTCTGAATTTTCTTCATACTTCATGAATATTGATCTTGTTGTTGAGATCACCATCTTTGTTGGGATCATGGCTTCTGCCCAAAGACTAGTGAGAAAGAAGTTTGCCTTGTTTCATTCTTTGAAGTTGTTCTACGCAATTAGTAACTCCTCGGCCCATTTCCCTTTCCTATCAGTTAACCTCTTCTTCAAGTTATTGATTATGATCTTGTTGCTCGATTCTGCTTGAACATTTCCTTGAGGATGGACTGGTGTCGAAGTGATCATCTTGATTCCCCAACTTTCACAGAAGTTTGTAGTTCTTTTTCCAATAAATTGAGATCCATTATGACATATGATCTCGGAACTCTGAATCTTGTTAAGATGTTGCGGTGTATGAATGATACAACTTCTTTTTCTCTTACTTGGTCAAATGTTGTAACGACCCGATTTTGTATAAAGGACTACGATTGTAATAAGTTTTGGTCTAGGATCATTTTTGTAGTTAAATAGACACTTTTGGTTAAAAGTGTTATTATAGCATAGTAAGAGGTTTATTGCGTAAATTGTATAAATATATATTAAAACCTTATATAAAAGGTTGTTTCAAGTGATGCAAACCAGATTTATTGGCAAGTTGTGTTTGTGTTTGCATTGAGAGAAAGGAAAGAAGAAAAGAAAGAAAACGTTGGTTTCTTTAGTTTCTGTTGGGTTATAAAAAGTATGGATGAAGCTATGAAACCTTCAAAGTGTGTGTTCAAGATCACAATCTTTAAGTCGGGGGAACTAAGTTCATCACACGACTTAAACATAGAAAGTCATTCAGTGAAGAATGTAACTCGGGTGAACATATTACTTCACCCGAGCTAACTGAAGTTCATCAGAGTTAAATTTAAACTGAAGAATAAGTTAGTCAAAACAAGTCAACATTGAAGATTATAACTCTGATGATGAAGACATTAATTCCGAGTTAAAGTGAACAACTTTAGAGTTAAAAGTAAGATGAAGACTTAGTTGTTATTAGTGTAATTGTATGTAATGATGTCTATAAATAGTGTAATGAGTGAGTAGAGTCAGTTGACTTTGTACCCGGACTCATTTGAGTGCCGTCAAGCTTAAACAGATTCATGTAACGGCTTTTCCCGCCAAATCACACTATAATTGATATCTAAACAATTCAAATCGATTAATCAAATCCTCATCATGATCTGATCATACAATTCACTGGTTAAAAGAGTAAGGATCCTATTTAGTCTTGTCAATTGGTATCAAAGCCAGACAAATCAATTGATTAAATTCAATTGATCCTGGATCATTAATTTGACTCGATTCGAGTGAATTTAGTCAAATTATCAGTGTTTTAATGAATCGAAGAAGTTCAAATTGAAATTGAAGAACGTTATTGAAGAACTTGTGGAGATTAGTTTGTTTCTGGTAGAATTGATGATACGATAATCAATTAGAGGTGATCGGAGTATGAAGCTAATCCACGAGTTATCAATTTATGAAGAGATGAGTTTTGATGCTGTAGATTTTAAATCGGATAATGAAGCAGTTCATCCGAACTAAATCTGAAGTCATTCTAGTTGAATATTTGAGAAGGATTGAAGTTTTAAATAAGATGTTAAAGGAAAATGAGATTGTTGATGATCAAATTTTTCTAATGATGATGAAGGAGTGAATATCACAAGTTGATCATGTGTTGAAGAACAAAATGTTTTCAGAAACATGTTTCCTCAAAGCAAAATGATTTGGTAATTAGTTCCTGATTCAGATTTATAATGATGATCTAAAAGTTTAACTTATATGAAGGTTTATGAGAGTGTGTGAGCTTGTTTGTTGAGGGGGAGTTTGTTTAATTCTAGTTGAAGAATCTGAAAGTAAGGGGGAGATTGTTTTTGTTTTTGCATTTCTAACCATGGAGAATCAGTTAATGAAGAATCTGAATAGTGTGAAGCTAATCATGGAGAATCATATTTATTAATTTGAAGATTCATAGCATCATCCAAGGGGGAGATTGTTGGGTTATGAAAATTATGGATGAAGCTATGAAACCTTCAACGTGTGTGGTCAAGATCACAATGTTTAAGTCGGAGGAACTAAGTTCATCACCCGACTTAAACATAGAAAGTCATTCAGTGAAGAATGTAACTCGGGTGAACATATTACTTCACCCGAGCTAACTGAAGTTCATCAGAGTTAAATTTAAACTGAAGAATAAGTTAGTCAACACAAGTCAGCATTGAAGATTATAACTTTGATGATGAAGACTCTACTTCCGAGTTAAAGTGAACAACTTTAGAGTTAAAAGTAAGATGAAGACTTAGTTGTTATTAGTGTAGTTGTATGTAATGATGTCTATAAATAGTGTAATGAGTGAGTAGAGTCAGTTGACTTTGTACCCGGACTCATTTGAGTGCCGTCAAGCTTAAACAGATTCATGTAACGGATTTTCCCGCCAAATCACATTATAATTGATATCTAAACAATTCAGATCGATTAATCAAATCCTCAATTTTAATTACTTGTTTTGATTCAGTCAGATCATGAGATTCCCCATCATGATCTGATCATACAATTCACTAGTTAAGAGAGTAAGGATCCTATTTAGTCTTTTCAGTTTCGATCGTGTCGGAAGTGAAATCGTTGCCAGATAATCAAACCAATCATATATATGGACTCCTGAAGCTGCAAGGAGTAATTTGGTATTGACGAAAGTTGATTTCCTGAAGGTTGATGTCAAACCCTAATAAAAACCGCTTCGTAAACGGAAGGTATAACGCAATATTTACATGTATATATTGGTTATAATTCGTTTACTGTTGTTTTGAAGTGTTTTGTGGAGATGATGAACCAGGCTTCCAGCCGGCGGCTGGAGCTGCCCAACTGGAGGCTGGCTTGCTGATTGGTCAGCCGGCCACTGGCAGTGTCCAACCGACGGTTGACTGCTCTTTTTTGTGATATTTTGGTTCCGTTAAATGTATTAAGTATAAATAATAGAGAGTTGTTACAATGTTATTAACGAGTAGTGTATGATCAGGTTGATCGTAGCCTTGGTCGTGAGAATAGTTGCTGCTGGAAACTGTAGAGGTGACTACAATATGGTTTTGTAAACCGAGCATTATGAAAAATGACGTTGAAACGTTAAACGAATGTTTATAAGTGGTATTTTGATCAAATATCGATAAACCCATTACAAGATAACTTGTTTTATGAAAATGTGTAGTTGTAGCTACTCATGTTCGGTTTAGTATACATTGCGATGAAGTACACTTTCATTTAATTATATGTGTGATATAATTGTTATTATTGTTAATTGTTTTATGTATTATAGGGGTATGCCTTAATTTTACATAAGAGGCCTTGGTTTGACTACGGGTAGTTGTAAGTGCTCGTAGATATGTGTTGACGATACCTAGTACTATTAACTAGGTGTCAAGTGCTAGCAATAAAACATGGTTGCGAGGAATTATAGACCTCCCTTGCAACACGAGGTAGTGAGACGTAGTCTCATACTAGAGCGATGTCTGACTATTCGGATGTGTCAACCGGGGACATCACGTATGAGTGGGGAGGTGTATTAAGTTTACACACCGTGGAACCCTCCTTAACGACAACGCATTGATTTGCAAAGTCAGAGTAGTGAAAACTGACATTCGAATTTATCATAGAGATTGGGATTCACGCCCCAATGCTTATAATAAGACTAAGAATGGGTGAGCAGCGAACGAGGTGATAACCCTAGGGCATAAGAGGGACCTTGAACGTTTAGGGCAAACGATTGACCCTAATAAACTTAAAGTTAATCATTGAATTATTATGAATTTGATTTGTAAGATATTCATATATAATATTAGTGATTGTATATTACCTGCTATTAAAGTGGTAGGTATGGATTAGGTTAGTAAAGACAAACTATATATTGTTATAAATGGTTTTAAATAGTCTTTACTAATATTATTGTCTCACTAGCTTTATGCTAATACTCTTTTCCCAAAACTTTCTTTTGATCGTAGGTTGCTTAGCTACTTGTTAGGGGGAGTACTTTTGGGGTAGCTTGTTATCCCCTGCTTTTGTAATCTTTATCTTGTATAGTATCTGTAATAAGTTTTAAATGTTGACGTGATGAATGGTATGTTTGCAAAGTAATTTTCTGAACCGCTTATCTCGTATTTCTTTAGTATGTTGTATAACTCTGATGATTAATTTGTTTTTTGATAAACGAGATTTTGCAAACCATGTCGTTACAATGCCTCATCTTCTATCCATGTTGAGAAGTAATCGTTCATTGCTAGCATAAATACCTTTCCACCCGGCGCCTTAGGTAATTTTCCAACAATATCCATTCCCCACTTCATAAACGGCCATGGAGCTAAGACTGGATACATTGGTTCCGTTGGTTGATCAGGAATGTTGCCATGTATTTGGAAAGGATCACACCTTTGAGCATATTCCCTAGCATCTATCCCCATAGTAGGACAGTAGTATCCTGTTCTTAAGACCTTTTTAGAGTTCGAAAAAACAAATGTTGATTTTCCTTGGGAAGTCATTTTCGTAAAGATTTTGGACAAAAGATGATTGAATAAAAAATTTAGCAAAGATTTGATGATAAAAAGCACCACTTGCCCCACGGTGGGGGCCAAATTGTTTTGACCAAAAATTAATGAAGACAATTCCGTGATCAAACTAGATAAGTGAGGTTATGTGTTGTGATGATCTTATATGTGATCACAAGGATATTGATAAAACAGTATTGTAATGCAGAAAGTAAATGAACACGATATATACGAGGAAATCCCTTAATCCTTTTGTGTTGGTGCAATATATGTGACAGTTGTTCTAGATTAATTAAGTCTGTATTTATAGTGTCTGTAAACGAACATGATGTTCGTGTTTATAAACGAACATGATATTCGTGTTTGTTAAGGTCCAACGAACATTGAATTGTTCGTGGGCTAAGTTTGTTTTAGGTGTTAATGAACATTGCATTGGTCATAAGCCTATTAGTAGCCCAAGCCCGATGAACATGTTATCCTATATAAAGGACAACATGTTTAGGTTTAGGGTTAAGGCTTAGAGAGAAAAAGCAGAGATAAAGAAAAGTAGACACTGAGAGTATTGATTGTATTAGGTTTGTGCGATTCAATCCATAATACAAGTATTCGTGTTTGGTAAGAGTTTATAGTCTTTTCTAAGTAATTATTATTGTGTATTAACTATTGATTATTGAGTTTCCCCCTCATAATCAATAGGTTTAATCTTGTTGATCCAATACATGAGATCTAAATTTGGTATCAGAGCAAACAACAATTGTTTGCTCTTGTTTATGGTTCAAGATTAAATCTACACAATAAAGTTTGTTCAGAAATATTGGGATTGAAATTTTTGATATGGCTGCAGATTTCAAAAATTAGGGTTCTTAAAGTTTTTAGGGTCTATGACGGCTACAATTTATGATAAGGCTTGATTCGTGAAAATTAGGGTTTAATTAAAAAATTTCTTCACTTATTCGACAAAACTCTGTGTTTGTCGTGAACTAGTAAAAGCAATCTTTTCTTTTGGGATTTGTTATTCGTGTTTGACAAAATAAAATCAAATTGGACCTTGTAAAGAGTGTTCGTTGGAATCACTAGTGAAATAAAGAGGAAACAGATTTGGCTGGATAATCAAAATAAATATTGGGGGAGCGAACATTACATTCGGCAAGAAATTGATTCGAATCACTCAACTGAGCACATCCAAAATTGGGGCGAACGTATAACGAATATTCGGCAAATCACTGAAAACAAAACAAGATCGGAAGAGGCGAACATAAACAAAAGAAATTCGTAGTCTGGTGGATAGCGGCGAACAACAAACATTCGATATTGGTTGTTGATATTCGTGTTTGAAATCAAATAGATTGGTGTTCGTTTACATAAAGTTCGGCGGCTTAAGTGTTAGATTTTAATCAAGTGTGTAACATCGAAATTAGTTAGTGAATTCAGATTAGTGTTCGTTAGACTTGTTGTTCGTGGTGTATTTGATGTTCGTGAAAGTCAAATTTGGTGTTTGTAGTAATAGTTCGTGACTGATAAATCTGCTTCATAATCGTATTTGATTTGAGATTCAGTTCGTGTTCAGCTATCCAAAATCTTGCAAATTCTTATGTTCATTTTTAATTCGTGTTTGATTCCTATGTTCAACACTGTTTTTTTATCAGGTTCGTTAAAAGGTTTGGTAGTGGAAATAAACTACACAACTTAATTTGTGGACTCATAGATAATGATTTATTAATTTTTTGGGCTAATATGAGTAATTAGTAGTTGGGCTTGCTTTAATTAATATTCTGCAATAAAAGGACCACTTATTGAAATTAACAGTTGGTTTTACATTCGTGGGACTTGAGTATTATTTGGCCAACTATAAATCGTGTTCGCCATTTGTGGGCCTTATTTAAACAGTTAGTAGAGTAACACTATTAATTAATTGGCTTATTCATACCTCATGTTCGTGGATTTTGTCGGCTAAGTTTGATCGTAAATCCAACAATCAGAATCTTGTTCGTGATTCTAGTTCGTGAATTAGTTGTTTGTAAATTCGTATTTGTGGTTGAAGGGTTTGTTCGTCAAGACAGTGTTTCTTAAAATACTTAAAATGGAATCATCAAAATGAAACAGTCCAACCAAACTACCCAATGTTTCATATTATTATGATTGGATTGACAAATTTGAATCTTACTACAAATTCAATGATGTTCAGATGTGGATGTGTACTCAAACGGAATATGTACACCCAACGATGACAGTAGAGTGTATAGTGCAAAAATCTCCAATCAACACCATGTCAGTTGAACTTCTCAGAAAGGTGTTTTATGCTGAGAACAAACTTTGGGCTATTCTAAAGATGTCTCTTCCTAATGAGCTGCTACAACTTACTAGGGCACATAAATAAGCAAATGTCTTATGGAGAGCAATTGAGAAAAGGTGTGCTAGTTCAGCTAAACAAAGAAAAGCTAAAGGAAATATGTTGAAAATGCAGTTTTCTATCTTCAAAGCAACTGCTAATGAATCTCTGGAAGATACGATAAACGTATACTATCATATGTTAGTTGAACTTGATAACTTTGGAATAGACGTTGATGACGAGAAGAGAGAGAGACAGTTGGATGCTATACCAAAGAGATGGGAGGTATACGCAAATCTCATGAGAGATGAGATAGAAAAGGAGACTGATAATACTGAAGATCCTCTAACACTGGAGAAAATCATTGAAAGATTAAGAGGATATGAGATAAATAGCACGAGCGTTGATGTGTCACGGGAGTATATTCAAAATCTAGCACTTTATGGATTTATTGTTCTTCAATCTGCTAAAGATAAACCGTGAAAGGAAACTCATGTTCTTCATCTGGATAAACTTATAACGGTTCAAAGTCTACTAAGGCAACTCATGCTCCTCACACCATGCCAATGAGTGTGAAGTCTGCCGAGGAATCATTAGAAATTCTGTCTTGTTTCATGACAGCTTATGAAAATCACATCCAAGGAAAGATAACTGACCCAGGACTTTGGGATGTAAATTATGATCAAGTGAATACTGATGACATGGAGGATATGGATATTCAATGGCAAATGGCAATACTTACTTACATAATCAAGAAGTTCATAGCCAGAACTGGAAGAAGTCCTCGAACTGGCAAATCAGGTTTTGACAAATCTAAAGTACGATGCTTTGATTGTCAGAAATTGGGACACTTTGCAAGAGAGTGTCAACAGCCAAAGATTCCAAAAGTTGAGCAAAATGAGAACCAAGACAACAAAATGACTTCTTGTGGAACAGATGAATATAAACACAACAGTTTAAGCTCAAAGTCTATGCTTGTTCACGAGGATGGTCAAACTTATGACTGGACAGCATGTTCTACAGGTTTAGAAAACTCAAATCATGCATTCAAGGCTTCAGTTAGTAATCAAGATACCGTGAGTACATGTTCTGACAAAGACGATTTCTGTAAGGAGGAACAGTCTGTTTCAAATTTAACCAAGGAAATTGAACGCTTAAATGAATCCTTGGACACCCTGATGGCTTAACATAAAGATTTGAAATTTGAATTGGCTGCTCAAGTTAATTTGAAAAATGATTTTTCCAACAAGCTTCGTCAAGATTCCAAAGATAGAAGTGAGTTCTTATCTACTATAAGTGAACATTCATTAAATATCAATATGCTTTATGAAAGTTTGGAAAAACAAAAACAGTTGTACATTGAACAGGAAAAGGAATTATGAGTTAGTGAGGTCAAAGTTTTGGAGCTTAACAGGAAGATTGAGCAATTTCGGAACTCATCCAACACCCTTACTTCCATTTTGAGTCGTCAAAATCCAAGTGGAAATGTCACTGTTTTGGGATATCATGAAACACCTCCACCTTTTAATAACAATTTCAATTTTCTTAAAGCTGAATTTGAATTGAAGGAAAACAATGTTGACTCTTTCTGTGAATCTTCCTCTACAAGGGACGATCAGACTAAGTCAAGTGTTTCTGAGACAAGAACGAGTACTGTAGATGAAAATCAAAACACCAACAAGCCATGGATAATTTAGATTGTTTTAAATGTCGTGAACATGGTCACGTGGCTTCTGTATGTCCAAACAGAAACCAAGTTCGCAGATCGTCTTCACAAAAGACTAAACCTATGGCTCGATCACTTTCACATGTTCGGAAAACAGTGAAACACAATTGGGTTATAAAACAGGAACGCACGAGTATTTCACATGATAGTCCATTTCAACCGTCATTTCGTACTTCAAATCCATATTTCCCAAGTCCAAGAGTAAATTCTTTTTGTCGGCAATCAAGATCTTTCAGTCCTCCAAGGAAACACCTGAATTCTAACGTTAACGCTACTGTTTCCAAAAGTGATGGTTTCTTCAAGGAGTTTGTCTATGTGAATGAAAACGGACAATCAAGATGCGTTATGGCTTGGGTTCCCTATCATAACTGATTTTTCTTGCTAGCTTAGCTGAAATTTATGTAAAATTGTATATTTATGAAAATAGAATCGACATGAAAAGATCAAAGTTATCATGTCGATATCTTAAAAAAAAAATTACATTTTGATTGCAGGTTGCGGAGATTATACAAGACTCTATTCTTGAAGCTACTGTTTGAGACGTTGTTCAGCGTCAGACGGCTCATAGGGAGTTTGTTGACATTTGTTGGAGGCTCAGAGGTTACATAAACGAAGTGATGAACTTAGTTGAGTAGATTCGTGATGAAGACTCTGATAAACGAAGTTCACAACAACAAATGGAGCTTCCTTACTCTTCACAAGTGCAAAAGAAGATAATTTTTTTCATAACGAGATTATTGCAACAATTCGGGGGGAGTCATTCAAGTCAACGATGAATTAGAAGAACCTGCTGGGAGTAAAAGACTATAAAGACTTTGAGTGTATTACAAAATCTAGAAGCAACAATCAAGGGGGAGTTTGTTGGTGCAATATACGTGACAGTTGTTCTAGATTAATTAAGTATGTATTTATAGTGTCTGTAAACGAACATGATGGTCGTGTCTATAAACGAACATAATATTCGTGTTTGTTATGGTCCAACGAACATTGTATTGTTCATGGGCTAAGTCTGTTTTGGGTGTTAATGAACATTGCATTGTTTATAAGCCCATTAGTAGCCCAAGCCCGATAATGATGTTATCATATATAAAGGACAACATGTTTAGGTTTAGGGTTAAGGTTTTCAGAGAGAAAAAGCAGAGATAGAGAAAAGTAGACACTGAGAGTATTGATTGTATTAGGTTTGATCGATTCAATCCATGATACAAGTATTCGTGTTTGGTAAGAGTTTATTACCTTTTCTAAGTAATTATTATTGTGTATTAACTATTGATTATTGAGTTTCCGCCTCATAATCAATAGGTTTAATCTTGTTGATCCAATACCTGGGACCTACATTTTGGATTGCCGACATAAAATATCGGGAAGGGAAAACTATCCTTTGCCTTGTTAGTTTTATTGTATAAAAGTATCGAAATACCATAAAGAGCCCGGTGATCGATTCTAAGTGTTTGAGTAGTCATTATGGTAGCTTTGTGAGCATTCCGGTGAGATTGTGTGTGTTTATATATCGATCACTGCCTCACTATATAATAAAAAGTAAATAACAACTTATGCGTGATATGCGGGATCTTCCCAGCTCCGAGATTTGGTGATCTTCTATAGACATCTTCTTCAACGTTTATATTGAGCCTTTTAAACTCGACTTAGGCCTTGTCTTCAACGGTCATATAAGCTAATCATTATACCTGATGAATACAAGGTCACGACTGAATTTTGAAAAGTTTTTGTAAAGGGTGAAACTTGAAAACCAGGGTGTTACAATGTCCTCTGCTCAATACAAGGATCATTTGAAAAACTACTTGTCAGCCAAAGGATACTCAAAGAAGTCAGTTGGTCAAATGAAACTTCAAACTTTGGAAAAGAATGTGACTGGAGTGGAAAGTAAGTAGGTAATTCTTGATCAAGAAATAGAAGATGATTAAACAAGAAAACAAGGGAATAACCAAGATGTGGCAACTACTGATTTTGAAATAACAGTCAAAGAATCTCAACAAGCTTTCATAAAAGAATAGAAAAAGAAAAAAAATTAGAAAAAGAGAAGAAGGAGAAGGAAGAAATAAATAATCGATACGTGTCTTTGAAAGAATTGGTTGAAAAACAAAAAGAATAAAAGAGATAGAAGATTATTTGGAGGAGGAGCAACAAGAAATGAACAACAACATCAACAACAATATGAACAACAAAGTCTGAAGGAACTTCAAGGATAGTAGATCATACTAATGAAAATTGAGGCTGAAAGGATTAGACTTAGTGAAATTAAGTATAATTTCTGGAAAAAATATGAGATGGAAGTATGATATTGAGAATGAAGCAATCACGATCAAAATAGTTGATAACAGTTGTCAATACAACCAAAAGACAAAAGATCTCGTGTAGCTTACAAAGAATGATTTAAGACAACTGCATCAATTAACGATGGTGAATCATGGAATGTATGGTCTTTGGTATAAATTTGAAAACTCTTGTCCAAGAGAAGGCTCGCAATGACTTTGAATATTTGGAGAAGAAGTTTAAGAGAAAAATGTCAAGCATGAGAATAGACACAATACCAATTACAAAATTCAAAAGAAAGAAAGTGGAAGTATTATACTTCCACAAATCACTAGTTGGTATTATGATCATAATACTAAAGAAGTGGTTAACAAGATACCTATATGAATATTCTGAAATAAAGAGGATGAATAAAGTTGTCATCCTGGCTTTAGAACATCTCCCCTTCAGAATTCATGAAGATCATGAAGAATGGAGTGTTCATGACGAATGTCTATCAATTTACTCTAAATTAGTGAAAGAAAATGGATGAAGTACAAAATCTTATTTTGTGTGAAAAGATACCAAGTGTTTACTTCTGTTGAAAAAGTTTAACAACCGAAATAAATATTAGTATAGACGTAGCAAAGTGTTCATTGAAAAATATACTTCAGTTGTTGAAGTTAGTGAAAACGAAGCAAATCATGCAACAACCGAAGTAATGAAGATTAAGACTTTAGTTTTTGTTTTGAGGCCGAAGTGTTTTATTAACACGTGTCTTTGTAATTCACAGTGTAATGTTATGTTGTCTTAGTCTATAAATAAGTGTTAGGGAAACTATTGTATGTGTGCTTGAATAATTTTGTTTGTAACGACTTTTTCCGCCAAAACAGTTATGATTAATGATAACAATATTAACTAATTCGTAAGTGTCAATCGATTCTATTCATAGTTTTTAATCAATCATAAGATTCCATATTATGATTGTTAAAGCAATTTACTGATTGAATCGATTCTAAACATAGTTTTTAATCAATCATAAGATTCCATATTATGATTGTTAAAGCAATTTACTGATTGATTAGTATTTCTAGGTTAAATTATTATGAAAGTTTTTATTTATTTTAAAATAACACAAAATAGAATATGTTTAGTTGAAAGAAACTTTTCAAATAAAAATGAGTTTCGGAAATGTAAATATAAAAGTGAGAAGTAAAAATTTTATTTATAACTATTTTTTTCTAAGAAAAACTTTATTTAAACTTTATTTTAATTTTATAGAATTTTCAGAAATACTCTTTAAGTATATATGTAAAATTAATTTGTCTAAATATATAAATTTTATGCTATAAAGATGAAAGTAGAAATTGAAATAATTTGGTTTAATGTGATTGAAGCCTTGCTGGTATAGAGTCGGCTCTGGGGCCGGGCGAACCGGGAAACCGCCCGGGACATCAATCAAAGAGGGGGCATCATTTTCTTTGATTAACTTGTGACTATATATATTCAATTGTGGATGCTTAAGACAAGAAAATGATGTTTTGTACAGAAACATGTTTTAAAAGATTAGAAACCTTCTATTGAAGCCAAATCAAAATATTGAAGCTAATCTTTGTTATATTAATGGAGTATAGGAGACAACACTGAAGAAGGTAAAAGCATTTTACATTTTTAATCCTTATAAAAGAAAAAAATGTCATCTCGTTTCATCTCCAACTTCAAATATTCTTAAGTAGTTTTTATATATCCATTAAATTTTATACTTATTTTTGGTAATGCAAATGCAGATACCAATACAGTAACATAACATTCAATTTAATACATTTATTAATTTAAAATAAATTCATTATTTTGATTAATAAATACTATCACATAGCATATGACACAATATTTAATATTT
This sequence comes from Senecio squalidus, assembly GCA_910822075.1. NCBI lineage: Eukaryota > Viridiplantae > Streptophyta > Magnoliopsida > Asterales > Asteraceae > Senecio > Senecio squalidus. Next base: position 16,157,139 of record CAJVGC010000432.1, on the reverse strand, counting down.
TTGGCTATAACTATGTTTGACAATAAGTAATTTTTTTTTAACTATTATAATCGTTTTTGTATGCTTCAATGTCTATTAATTAGTTGTAGCTATAATATATTCTTTATCCGATTTTATTGGACTATTAATAAGCCCTCGATTGAATCATTTATTTAATAAAAATTGATTTATGAATAAGTTATATAAGTTGAGTAGGTTCCAAACTGTTAAAATAGTGTTTTTTTTGTTAATGATTAATTTTGAGACGATAAAGTTTCAAACTGAAAAATATTTGATGAGAAGCGAATTGTATATCTTTTAAAATATTTGTCGTAGTATACAATTTTAAATTCATCATCGGAAAACTTTTATAAGAGCATTTTTCTAAACCATTCGCTTTGGAAATCAAAAAACTCATGACCGACCCTATATATATATATATATATATATATATATATATATATATATATATATATATATATATATATATATATATATATATATATATATATATATATATATATATATATATATAGAGAGAGAGAGAGAGGTAGGTTCAAATAGGAACCACTAAATATTTGAGAACCATTAGGAACCAATATTCACCAGTGTATATACATATGATATTCACCAGTGTATATATATATATGATATTCACCAGTGTATATTTAATATGATATTCACCAGTGTATATTTAATATGATATTCACCAGTGTATATACACTGGTGAATATCATATATATACACTGGTGAATATTGGTTCCTAATGGTTCCTAATTATTTGTATGGTTCTCATTTGAAACCAACTCTATATATATATAGCGAATGGTTCCTGCGAGAACTACGAGAACTGATTCTAGACCCCTAGATCTCTTGATCAGTGGTTGTAAATGAATCAGGGACTATTTTGTAAATAATTTGAAGTTAATGGGGAATAATGAAAAAGGTTGAGGGGTATTATCGGAATTGGACCAAAAATCCTTAAATTTCTCTCTTTTTCGTTTTCATATTCAGTATTAATATCTCATAAATATTTAAGCAGTTACAGTTTTTCATTTTCCCCTCATTTCGATTGGATCTGGCTTCTTTTTTTTTGCGTCGCTCCATCCCCATCATCATCAGTAATGGTTAATCTAAACCAATATTTTAGTTTAAAAACTAAAAAAAGGGTAGGCAACGTGGAACCTGCAATGGTTTAAAGGTAGGCAACGTGGGATCTTATTATGCTTTGCACAATTATTATTTATTTTTGATTAATTTGTGTAGGAATTCAAGTTTAATATTGTTCTTCATCATTTTCTATACGTATATATAAACTATTTATGTGTGTTAATTTGTTTCAATTTTTGGTGTAAACAGTGTGTGTGTGTGTGTGTGTTTTGTAAGAAATGGTGAAATCGAAGAATCACACAGCGCATAGCGGGATGGATTTTTTTTATGTATTGTGAATACCCTTATCCGAAAACCAAGTCATTAACCTCACGTCGATGTTGTAAGAGTCATATATGCTCAACATAATCTGATAATTATTTGGAAATTTAACTGATGATAATGGTTGTCGTCTAAGTGAGTGACAGTTTGTGTAACGAAATTGAAAAGGGTATTCCTAGACTTGGTAATCGTGGGTGTGTGTTTGGGTTTGTATAATTTAATTATTTTGTGGGTCTCTTTTTAATTTTTGTTTGACCAAACGTTTGTGAATTTCCATTTGATTGTTCAATGGTAATAATTTATTACTAAAATGATTTTTCATTATGCAGATGATAAGCAAAACAAAGATTACAATCAAGAACATAAAGGATGATGAAGAAAAACCTTCGTTTACTCCTTTTTTTTTCTTTGATTTGTACCTAGTTATAGGATTTTTATTTTAACTTTTTACGATTACTATGAGTTGTTCATATTTGATCATACTTAGTTCATGGATTTTTTCTCCATCACATCTGAACATCGTCACGTGTTCATATATGATCAAAGTTGTTCATTTGTAAACATTAAGGTGTGATATTTATCTTTTCCCAGTTGCTGTGTAAAGAACGATATTGGTAACCATGCGAAAAAATCATTGGCTGAAGGTTTTTAATATAGAAAAACATTTGTTCATAAATGCACAGGATTTAGAATACTAAACCAATCGACAAATTATTTTTCTTATCCAGCCATACAAAAGTTTTAGAAGAAAATGATAATTAGTTTAAAAAAATATATAGTGAAGAAAAGGAATAATTTAAAATGAGAGAGAAAAGAAATTTTTTTTTAATCTATACTACAAATAAGAAGATTACTATTTTATCCTTTTTAATTTCAGAAAGAGGTTTAATATTCAAAAGTAATTGAGTGACTGAGAATGAGTTCTCGCATAAACTAATCCCAATATATATATATATATATATATATATATATATATATATATATATATATATATATATATATATATATATATATATATATATATATATATATATATATATATATATATATATATTGGAGTAGGATATTATAAAAAAGGTTTGAAAATAGGAAGGATAGGAACGAATGTGAGAGTGACATGCGGCATTTATTTTTATTTTAATAAAAAAAATATATAATTTTTTTTTAATAAAAAAAAATACTTTTTAAATAAAATAAAACATTTAATAAAAAAAAAAATTGAAATTTTTTCCGATAACGTAATCATTTTCGTGCTCAAGTTTTGAACTTATGTACACGAAAAATTGATGCACCAACTAAAAAAGTGATTTTTGGTGCATAATTTTATAAAAAAAAAATGACAATATTAGTGGATGATTTTACAAATAAAGTGATTTTGGTGCATAAGTTCGTTTAAAAAATATTTTTCGTACATCAGTTTTTGAAAAATGAATTCTTGTGCATCAATTTTGCCAACTTTTTCGTGCATAACATTTTTCGAGCCAAAAAAATTTTTTTTCCCGAATTTTTTTTTTCCACCGAAATCAAAAACACAATTTAAAAATTCTTACCAAACTATAAAAGCAAAACATGTGAAGTGAACTGACAAAACAGCTCATCATGGGAAGCAAGTTGATATAAGCTACTGGTTAGATGATCTCCATGGAGAATCTGGTCATGAATCAAGAAGATATTCTGGTGATTCTACAGCTATTCCTCCTAAGTCTGTTCAAGTGATCGAAAAGATGAATAGGAGGAAGCTGACCATGGAGAATGAATAAGTTATGAAGATTGAAGACTCATAGCATCATCCAAGGGGGCGATTGTTGGGCCAAGAAATGGAATGGATGACGCTATGGAGTCTTATGTGTGATGGAATAAAGATGACTTTAGTTCGTGGAGGGTCCGAACTAAAATCATCAAGAATAATCTGAAGTGAAATTTTCTGTTCGGCGAACAAGTTAGTTTAGATACTCTGAACTAAATGAAGTTCCTCCGAACTGAAAATAAGCTGAAGTTTAACTTAAGTCAACATAATTCAACATTGAAGATATCAATTCGGGGGATGAAGACATTGATTCAGAACTGAAGTGAACACCCCGAGGTGAAATTAAGATGATGATAATGTTGTAATAATTTAGTCCGTAGTGTTTTAGATTTTGTCTATAAATAGTGTGATAGGTTGTTATCAGTTTGTTCTCTTTTGAACCCGGAACTCTCTCAAAGAGGTTCCGTTGAGCTTGAATGTCGGTTGTAACAAGCTCGATCCAAAACCAGTTCACACTATCAATGAAATCTTAAACAGTTACGCATTTTGTTGTTGTTTATCAGTTCTTTCAATTTCAATCACCAATTCGATTTCATGTTTCCTTCATTTTGATTCCAAACTCATGTCATGAGATTCCGCATCATGATCTGTTTCACTTCGATTTGCTGAGTGATAGAGAGCTGAGTCAAATTTAGGACCTGTCAAAATAGATCCATATGAAGCATATACAAAGGTTCTTCAATTGAGTGAAGCATTTTGGATGGAAATTGCACCTTTGTTTGCTTCCCAAGAACACAGGCTGGGCAAACCTTGTCCTTTGAATAAGTCAGTTCAGGAAGACCTCTAACCAATTTGTTCTTGGATAAGATGTTGATGTTCTTTAAGTTCAAATGTGATAACCTTCTATGCCACAACCAATTTAGTTCTTTTTTTGTTTCAGTCAAAAGACAAGTCTTAGCTTCATCATTGGCATAACTCAAATCCAGACAGAACACATCTCTCTCTCTCTCACTCTTGGCTAACAGCAATGGTTTTCCTTTGACATTGTATATTATCCCTGCTTGTTTCCTAAATCTGACTTCATGATCTTCATCTGTGATCTAACTTACACTTAGTACGTTATTCCACATAGGCTACCCTTTTGAATGTGACAGATCCAACATAAATCTTTCCATAACCTCTTGTGATAGAAACACCATTATCACCATATCTAACTTGTGGCCCAGCTTCCTCCTTGCACTCAGATAGAAAGGACTTCATTCCTGTCATGTGCCTTGAGGCTCCACTGTCTAAAAACCATTTTGTGGAATCCTGCACATAAAAACACAAACAAAATTAGTTCTTTTTGGGAACCCACTTTTGAGTGGGTCCATTCACATGTTTTTGTTCCTTCCCAAGTTCAGTATGTGACATTATTTTCCACTCAGATTTTGGGTTTGCATATTTCCATTTATTTCTTTCTTTCATATAGTTCATAGAATAATGCCCTATGACTCCATAATATTTGCATGGTTGATTTTTGAGACTAGTCTTTTGTGAATCTGAGTTGTTTGCAGCCTTTTTAATTGACTCTTGTTTTTGGGATGAGATTGACTTTTGTTTTGAAGGTTGAGCCGACCTTTGTTTTTGGGGTAAGACTGACTTTTGTTTTGAAGGTGGAGCTGCCTTTTTTTGGGGGGTGAGACTGACTTTTGTTTTGAAGGTTGAGAGACTTTTGGGCCATTGTATCTAGGTCTAGTCTGACTTAATTGTTTGCAAAATACAACTTCATGTTCCTTTTCACCATAATTGTAACAAGTTCTTTTAGGAGGAGTCCTTGGTCCTTTTGAATTTGGTGATTTATTCCTGACCAGTGTTTTCACAATATTAGTTAGATGCAAAAGTTGATTACCTAATTGATCAATAGGGTTTACTTTTTGAACTGACTCCTTTTCAGCAGTGTTTGGATTGACTTGTTTGAGACTGACTTGTGGTTTACTCAAAACATTGGGTTTGACAACATTCTTAGGTAAAGAAGGTTTAGTATTATGACTCACTTTTTGGTCAGTTTCAGGTTTTGAATGAGAGTCAGACTGACTTGTGGTTGAAGATTCACACTTGTTTGACTATTGAGACATAATAGGTTTGACAAATGCATTTGACATTTTTGTTTTGTTTCCTTTTATGTATGTGAATGTATTTGGTAAAATATCAGGTTTGAAAACAATTTTCTCCCTCTCAGCCTCTTCTTCTTCTTCAGTCATATGTTTCTTGAGATTGAAATCTTCTCCCTACACAACCTGAACTTGTCTAGGGACTTTTCTACTCAAACAATCTTCATTTTTAATGATGAAATACACCATGACTGAAAAATACTTTTATAATGTTGAGTTTCCTCCCCGAACTTATGATTTTCTTTTGCAAGATCATTATAAGCTTCAGTCTAAGCAGTCAATGTGACTTTGCAATTTTATATCTCATAAATCTCTTTATTTTTGCTTTGTAAAATATTTTCTAAATCTTTTAATTTGATTTTGAGAACAAAAATATCTTCTAGTGATGTTTTAAAATTCAGAAAAAGAAACTCAAACATTTGAAGTTTTTGGTCTTCAGTGTATAAACTGAAATTGTGTACCTTATATAATTTTGACTTATCCTAGTCTGAGTTGCAGTTCAGTCTCTCAGCTTCCTTCAAATCTTTTTCAAACTTAGAAGTGGATGACTCAGTTTAATATATGATAGCCATTAGACATTTATCCACCATTTCATCATCTTCATCTGATGATAATTCTTTATCCAACCACTCTTCTGCAAAGAAAGCTTTCTGCTCAGCCTGAGGCATCTGATTCTTTGAGTTGTTTCCATTCTTGTATTTAAGATACTTTTTCCTGTATCTTTGAGCTCTCTCAGCTATTGCATATGTGGTCAGTCTGAGCATTCTTCACTTTGCAATCTGCAACCATATGACCAAATTCTCCACATTTGAAGCATTTAACTTTTTTCAAGTCAAAAGGTTTCTTTCCCTTGTAGCCTGTCTTTTGTTCAAGCTTCATGGTAAGTAAGGCTAGTTGATCTTTAAAAGTCTTAACCTCAGATTCATCATCAGAGTCTAAGTCTGAGTTTGACTCAGTCTCATCTGAGTCAGTTTCAGCCTTTGAATAAATTTCTTTATTCCTTATGCTTGTTGCAACTAATGCAACTTTAGGATCTCTAGAAGTCCTCCTTTGGTTTATTTTCTTCCTCTCTTGGGATTCTTCAAAATTTAACAATAATCCAAATAAACCAGGCAGCTTGTAGGTGGACAATTTTTCACTTAATACCAGGGAAGTGATGATTGATTCAAATCTATTGGGAAGATTATCAACAAATTTCTTGCACACCTCATCATCCTCTTTCACAACACCAAGAGCAGACAAATCATTTAACAAAATTTGAAACCTGGTGTGTACATCACCAAGTGACTCTTTTTCTTTCACATAGAAGTTCTCATAATTTCTGATCAAACTATTCAGCCTCTGTTCTTTCACCACTTGCACTCCTTCATAGGATACAATAAGATTATCCCAGATTTCTTTTGTTGATTTACATCCAGCAATCTTAGAGAATATCTGTTCAGACACAACATTTCCCAATATGTTTCTAGCCCTTGGTTCTAGATTGAATAGTTGTATGTCTAACTCAATCCATTGAGATTTTGGGGACTGAACCCATCTGGCACGTTGGATAACTTAGTCTCCTTCTTTCACTTCTGGAATTTCTTTTCCAGGAATAATGGGTCCTTCACTAATTGTATTCATCATTTCATCATGAATACCAGACAAATGCCACTCATCTTTAAGTTTCCAATGGGCAAAGTTATGTCCATTAAAGATTTGGTTATTGCAAATTTGCATTAGATTAATAGAATTAAGTGTTCTATACTTTGAGGTTTAGTGTTCTAAAACAATTTGTTAAGATTTTAGTGATTCTAAGTGATTTGTATTCATTTTGAGGTTAATAAATTAGTCCGAATTAAGTATTCATCTCTCCTAGTTAAAATCAATTGCTAGTTTCATCATGTCTGTTATTCCAGCACACATTCCTGCAGTGAATTACGATAACGAAACAGGTTCTGGTGGTAACCCTCCTAAGTTTTTAGGTCAGGACTTTATGATGTGGAAATTGAGATTCAAAAATTTTGTATACTACATCGATAGACAGATTTGGACCTCAATTGTCAATGGACCTCATCGGCCAATGGTTCAGGAGACAGGAGGGACAACTATGATAGATCTGGATCCTGAGAGGTATACTGAGGCTGACAACAAAGTTATTGTCCGTGACTTCAGAGCTTTGGGAGCAGTAATTCTAGCTTTACCAACAGAAATCTACAACAATTTCAAGGATTGCTTATCAGCAAATGAACTAATGGATTCAATGGAACTAAGGTATGAAGGAAGTATTGAGCTTAAGGAGAGTAAGAGAGACATGCTGAAAAAGTTGTATGAGGCACTTGAATATATTAGGGGTGAAAGTCTGTCTGAGCAGATTTCAAGGTATACAGTATTGGTGAGTGATTTGAAGACTGTCGGGGTAATAATGAAGGATAGTGACATTATGAAGAAGTTGTTGGGATCTCTACCACTAAAGTGGGCGGTTCAAGTGATGATTATTAAGAGAACAACCAATCTGAACAAAATGACACTTGTTGAGCTAATTGGAATTCTCCAATCATATGAAGTTGATATGCAGTTGGATGAAAAGAAGCAGTCCTAAAACTCATTTGGATGTGCATTGAAAGATTCAGCTCCAGTCATTTCACCTCACTATTCCAGCCAATCATTGCCTCAACCGCAATCATATGCTAGTCATTACTCTGGAGGCTCTCATTCTGCAAGTTGCTGTTCTCAAACTCCAGTGTACAATGGTTATTCTGGTCAAACTACACCATCTGCTATTCTAGGGCCTTCAACTATGGGTGATAGAGAGACTCTCTACAAAGCTTTTGTTGCTAGCTATGAAGCATTTGTAGCAGGAAGTCTTAATCAAGCTGAATTAGCAAGAGAAGATCTGGAAAAGCTTCATCCTGATGACTTGGAGGAGATAGATCTCAAATGGAAAATGACAATGGCGAGTGTAAGGGCCAACTGATTCTTTAAGAGGACTGACAGGAATAAATTCAGGAAAGAAAATGGTGATAAGATGGGATTTGATAAGTCAAAAGTCAAATGCTACAACTGTGAAGACTATGGGCACTTTGCAAGAGAATGTAGGGACCCAAGAAGAAACAGTCACAACAATGGCTATCAAAGGAACCATCAACAATCTGAACAAAAGCATATCACTGGACCTTGAAATAAAGAATGTCAAAGAAGAAGAAAGCTCAAGTGGCAAAGTATTGATCACCTTTGGTGAATGGGATGAGGTTGCTGAGAAGGTGATCAATGCTTTGATGAATCATCTGCTTTAATGTTCTTATGTGCATAATTTGAATTCTTTGCCTGGTAATATTAGTCTAAATAGATTTTTTAATTGTGTAGCAGGCAGAAATTTAGAAAGTCAAGAATTTAAAGATGGTGATTGTGAAGAGAGAGTTAAAGATTGTAATAATTTAGATTTAGTTGAAATTGAAGAAGAATTTGTAGAACAAGTTCACAATTGTCAAAATGAGAGATGTTTTGTTTTTCATAATTTGAATATGAATGATGGATTTGTAGAAGAAATTGTTTTGAATGATGTTGTGTTGAATGATTCTGAAATTGTATCTCCAAGTGTGAATGTTAGTCTATCTGAATCTGTTAATGAATCTGTGCTTAAAAATGAGAATGTTGACCATCAAAAGATTAAACTGAATAAATCAAAAAGGAAACTGAAATGTTTGACTTGCAAAAATAAACATAAATTAGAAGAGTATTGGTTAAATTCTATAAGGAAAGTTGTTTCTGATTGTGTGTTAACATCTATGGAGTTGAAATTTGGAAAAATTGATTTTAAGAAATACATAGATAAGAAAGCTGCAAAATCAAAAGATGTGAATGATTTTAGGTTTGGTAGATTTAATACTACATTGCTAAATGATTTGAAGTCACCCAAATTAAAATATTCTATTTCCGAATTGAAAGAGTTTAATTCTGTTGATAATTTGTTAAATTCGGATAAACTGAAAATGAATTCGGAAAAACATATTTTCAAAATCAATTCGGATGAGCAAAAAGAATTCGGATATGGAAAGTATTAGTTCGGTTGTTTCAAATTATGAGTAAGAATTTTCAAGTTTTGTTACTAAAAGAAAAGTGCATGATTATTTCAAATTTAATAAATTCAAAGGATTATCTTCAAAATTTAGAAAAGTGTGGGTTCCAAAGTCTCATTGAGTTTTGCTTTGTGCAGAGGCCGTTCTCAAATTCTTTAGAATCCAACACATGGGTAGTTGATAGTGGATGCTCAAGACACATGACATGAAACATCAAACTGTTACATGATTTCAGTACTTTTAGAGGTGGAGATGTTTCATTTGGTGGAGATATGGGTGGATGGATAACTGGAAAATGAAAGGTAACAAATGTATCTTTGACTCTGGAGCAGGTTAATTATGTTAAAGAATTAAACTATAACCTGCTTTCAGTGTCTCAGGTATGTGACAATGATTTTTATGCTCTTTTCTCAAAAGATTATTTTTATATACTTAAAAAGAAATTTGTTATTCCAAAGGATATGATTGAAATTTAAACACGAATATGTGAAGACTTGTATATCTTAGACATGAACACTGCTCAGTCAACTGAATCATCAAGTTGTTTCATATCTAAAACTACTGAAAAAGAGTCAGATTTATGGCATAGAAGACTTTGTCATGTCAATCTTAAGTGCATGACTAAACTGGTCTCAGACAATCTGGTCTCTGGATTACCAAAAAAGATTTTTCATTTAAATGACCATTGTAATTCATGCCTTAGAGGAAAACAGCATAAATCAAGTTTTAAACTAAAGACTCAAAATTCAGTAGATACAGTTCTTCACCTTCTACACATGGATCTATTTGGTCCAGTTAGTGTGAAGAGTCTTGGCATGAAATCTTATTGTTTAGTTATCATTGATGACTATTCAAGATTTTCATGGGTCTTTTTCTTAGCTCATACAAGTGAAACACCTGAGCTAATTAAAGACTTTGTTACTCGAATAGAAAACTTTTGTGATAAGAAGGTTAAGATTATTAGATGTGACAATGGAGCAGAATTTAAAAATGTCACCCTGAATGATTTTTGCACTCTTAAAGGCATTTTAGACAATATAGCTCCCCAAGAACTCCTCAGCAAAATGGAGTTGCTGAGAGGAAAAACAGAACTTTAATTGAGGGAGCTAGGGCCATGCTAAGTGCATCTTCATTGTCTGTCACATTCTTTGCTGAAGCAATAAACACTATGTGCTTTGTCAACAACATAATTCATATAGTTAAGAGATTAGGAAAAACATCATATGAGTTGTTTTCGGGAAGAAAACCATTTGTAGGATTTTTCAAAGCTTTTGGTTGTCAATGTTCCATTTTAAACACCAAAGACCAATTAGGAAAATTTGATTCCAAAACAGATGATGGTTACTTCCTTGGATATTCTAGTGTCTCTAAAGCCTATAGAATCTTTAATAGAAGAACTAGAATGTTTAATAGAAGAACTAGAATCATAGAAGAATCACTCAATGTGATATTCAATGAATATACACAGAATGTTAGGAATTCAGGTGCTGAATGGTTGTTTGATTTAGATACATTTGTGAATTCATTTAATGGTGTTTGTCCAGATGTTACAGAACAAGTGTAGGTATCAACAGAGAATGTAGCAAATGCTGAAGATAGTGATGACTTTGAACTAGGAAGACCAGCAAATGCAAGTGCAATCCCATCTAATTTGAATCAAAATCACATCAAATTCAGTGGATGAAACAACTATTGTAACTGAAGATCTTGCAGAGATTCAAACTGATGCAGATATTCCTCAAGAAGAAGACATTCCAGTAAACCCTAAAGATCAAGACAATATTGTACAAGATCAAGAATTGCAAGCTGATGAAGATCATGAAGATTTGGGTGCACAACATTCCACTGAAGATATTTCAGATGAACAAGAAAATATGAACTCAATTCTAGTAATCCACAAGTCAATTCAGAATTTCAAAACCAAGAGGAAGAACTTTTGGATGGATTACAAGAAAATTCAAGTGCACAAATAGAAATGGAGGAAAATTCGGGTAACATTCAGAACAATTCGGAAGAAGGAAATGTGAATGAAAATAATCATGATGAAGCACAACTCAATACTCATGAACAAATGCAGACTCTACCTACTGAACCAAGCCATGAACAACCCAGTGAAGCAATTTCTGAACCCTCACTTTTGGATGATATTGTCCCTAATCAAACAAACCTTTCTACTAATATTACTGAGGAAATCCACTCATTTTTAAAAGTAACAAGACTCATCCTCTAAGTAATATTATAGGAAATTTGTATGATGAGGTCAAAACTAGAAGTAGCTCTGGTTTAATCAATCTTTGCTTGTTTTCTTGCTTTCTGTCTCAGCTAGAACCTAAGAATGTTGATATTGCATTAATTATAAATAGTTGGGTAGAAGCTATGCAAGAGGAACTATTGCAATTTAAGGTTCAGGAAGTAGGTACATTGGTAGAAAGACCAGTAAGAGCAAATGTGCTTGGGGCTAAATGGATTTTTAAAGTTAAGAAAAATGATAGGGGAATAATAGTGGGGAATAAGGCAAGACTAGTGGTAAAAGGATATACTCAGGAAGAGGGTATTGATTATGATGATGTCTTTGCTCCAGTTGCTATGTTAAAGGCTATAAGATTATTCCTGGCATTTGTTGCTTTTAAAAACTTCAAGGTATATCAAATGGATGTAAAATCAGCATTTTTTTTATAGAGTTCTTGAAGGAACATTTTCCTCTCTATACACTCAGAGAATCGAAATTGAAAAGGGTCATGATGCGGAATCTCATGACCTGAGTTGAATCATAACAGGAAACTTGAAAGTGAAACTGAAATCAATAGAACTGAATAAGAACAATATGCGTAACTGTTTAAGATTTCATTGATAGTGTGTTGGTTTTGGATTGAGCTTGTTACAACTGACATTCAATCTCAACGGAAACTATCAATGAGAGAGTTCCGGGTTCAAAGACAACAAACTCTAACAACCTATCACACTATTTATAGACAAAATCTAAACACTACGAATTAAATATTACAACATGTCATCATCTTAATTTCAACTCGGGGAGTTCACTTCAATTCAGAATCAAAGTCTTCAGCCTCCGAGTTAATATCTTCAATGTTGACTTGAGTTGACTTAAGTTAAACTTCAGTTTATATTCAGTTCGGAGGAACTTCATTTAGTTCAGAGTATTTGAACTAATTTGTTCCCCGAACTGAAATTTTCACTTCGGATTATTCATGATTTTAGTTCGGACCCTCACGAACTAAAATCATCTTTATTTAAACACACAGAAGACTCCATAGCTTCATCCAGTCAATTTATTGGCCCAAAAATTGCCCCCTTGGATGATGCTATGAGTCTTCTATCTTCATAACTTACTTTGATTCTCCATGGTAAGCTTCAAACAACCAATCAACAAATTACCTTTCCTTTTTATCATAGGCCTGTATCTGATTTTCTTGAAAAGATATTGATCACTGATCCTAGAGACCTATGTAAATTAGAAGGTGATTGGTCTTAGCTGAGCCTCCAATTCATGATAAACATGAATTCCACTTTTACCTTCAACCAGAATCATCAAGTATCCTACTAAGCTGAAGATTTGGATCTTCATCATTCTTCTGGAACATGAATTTGATTACCAGATCATTAGTTTACAAGAAAAACGTTATTGGAGACATTTTGTTCTTCATCACATAATCGTTGTAATCTTCATTCTTTCAAAGTTCAACCGATGATGATTTGATCATTGACGAAGTTAATCATCTTCACTGCCAGCAGAATCTCTTGATTTGTCAATCTGATTTCAGATCGGAAGCACAGCAACACACCCCTTTCTCAAATTGATAACTCGCGTTTTCGCTCCATTCACCAACGGTCTTTGAATTAAAATGTGTAACACCAGATCCACCACGAACACCTTGAAATCTTAACAGATCCTTTAATACAGCTCTTCAATTTCATTTCGGACTCCTTCAATTTCAAATATTCACTAATAGTTTGACCTAATTTTCGAATCAAGTCAAATTGATGAACCAGACTCAATTGAATTCAATCAATTGATTTGTCTGGCTCTGATACAAATTGACAGGTCCTGATTTTCCTCTCTATTCACTAATCGAAATTGAAACAGGTCATGATGCGGAATCTCATGACCTGAGTTGAATAAAAATAGGAAACTTGAAAGTGAAGCTGAAATCGAAAGAACTGAATAAGTACAATATGCGTAATTGTTTAAGATTTCATTGATAGTGTGAACTGGTTTTGGGTGAGCTTGTTACAACTGACATTCAAGCTCAACGGAAACTCTCAATGAGAGAGTTTCATTTTCAAATACAACAAACTCTAACAACCTATCACATATTCATAGAAAAAATCTAAACACTACAAATTAGATATTACAACATGTCATCATCTTAATTTAAACTCGGGGAGTTCACTTCAATTCGGAATCAAAGTCTTCAGCCTCCGAGTTAATATCTTCAATGTTGACTTGAGTTGACTTAAGCTAAACTTCAGTTTATTTTCAGTTCGGAGGAACTTCATTTAGTTCAGAGTATCTGAACTAATTTGTTCCCCGAACTGAAAATTTCACTTCGAATTATTCATGATTTTAGTTCGGACCCTCCATGAACTAAAATCATCTTTATTCAAACACACAGTAGACTCCATAGCTTCATCCAGTCAATTTCTTGGCCCCATAAAAAGGATAACCTCCTTGTTTATATCATCAAAACATAACGAAAATAGTTACAAATCATTTACATAATATAGGAAACTACAATTAAACCATAAAACCAAAAAGGAAAGTAATAAAAATTCGGTTGTGGTCCGCTGGAGGCCCACTGCGTTGCAGTGGGTGTTGGTGCGCCGCATCGGGAAATACCTAGAACACTTCGAACAGAAAAACCCTTCACTGCGCCGCAGTTAAACTCGGTAGATTCAGTTTGTAGCAAAAGTGTCATAACTTCTTCTCTGAAACTCCAAACGAGGTGTCGTTTTTTTCATTAGAAAGTAAACTCTAGGGCTTTCCATCCATGTATGATACATAATTTGTAGACTTATATATCAGTCCATTTTATTATGTAAAGTTGGGCCAAAATAAGAATTCACATCAGCTTTGCTTTAATATTTATTTCAAATCCCGTATCATACTCCCCTTGTTTAAAAAGACTCGTCCCAATTCGTATCATTCCTTCCTCCTTTAAAAGGAATTGACCTCAATTTCATAATACTGTCATTATGGATATAAGGAGAGAAATCACCAACGTTGAAGGTAGTATGAATGACACCTGGGTCAAAAGGAACATTACCTTGAACAATCACGAGGATCATGAATTGCTTTTCTTTGGATCCAACATAAGCCAATAAACTCTTAACGACCTCCACCGCAACCCAATTTGTAATCAGAACTAAATCATTAATGCCACCAAGATCGGAAATTTCAATTTCATGTAAGTATGGATCATGATAATTTGACATATGAGACAATGACAAATCTTGAACATGGTCATCTTTGGAAGAATTCTTGACAATTGAACAATCATTTGCTTGGATCAAATAAGACTTGGTGAAACACAATAAGTCATCAACCACTTCTTTTTCTTCACCACTTTCATCATAAATGGGAAGAAACTGATTATCATCATACCCATCATCATAACAATCGAAGAATGAACCAGATTTATAAGACTTAGTGAAACAAAATAAGTCTTCAACGTCTTCTTCTTCTTCATTTCTATCATATTTATCATAATCATCATCATATCAATCAAAAACCGGACTAGATTCTAAGTTAGAGATTCACAATCATCTCTAAGTGAATCCGATTGAGATGATTTCCATTCAGAATATGTTACAAAATTTTCATTTTGTCATTCTTGAAAAAAACCCCAACAATTGTAGCACCTAACCACGATCTCCATTGATTCAATTGAAAAGCCATGGAAAAGATATAGGAACAACAACCAAAGAATGATTTTTTTTCCTACCTTAACAACGAAGATAACGAAGAAGATCAAGAGCCAATCGTGGCTCTGATACCACTTATGATACGTATTCGCAGCGGAAAATCAAACAATTGGCGTTTATGATTCAACCTGTAGTAGAAAATACAAACAATTATAGTATGTTAATTGATTTAGACCTATAAATCAACCAATGGTGACAATCAAGCAAGACCTATTACTTGATATATCGAATCAAAAAAGCGATTAAGGAATGAGAAATTGCGAATTGTAATAACAATTTGAAACAAAAGGATAACCAACTTGTTTATATCATGAAAACTTAATGAAAATAGCTGCAAATTGTTAACAATATATAGGAAACTAAACTAAACCCTAAAAAAAAGGAAAGTAATAAAAAGTCGGTTTTGGTCCGCTGGAGGCCCACTGCGTCGCAGTGGGTGTTGGTGCGCCGCAGTGAAGTTCACTGCCTCGTAGTGAAAACTCAGTCGATTCAGTTTGTAGCAAAACTATCATAACTTCTTCTCTGAAACTCCAAACGAGGTGCCATTTTTGCATTAGAAAGTAGACTCCCACGACTTTCCAACCGTGTATGATCCATAATTTGTAGACTTATATATCAGTCTAGTTTATTCTGTAAAGTTGGGCCAAAATAAGAATTCACATCAGCTTTGCTTTAATTTTTGTTTCAAATCCCGTATCATACTCCCCTTGTTTAAAAAGACTTGTCCCAATTCGTATCATAGCCTGTCTAAGAACACGAAGTCTTTGGACTTAGAACCAACTATGTCAGGTAAGCTACCTTAACTTCATCAATAGATATGGTGTCTTGAACTGATCCTATTGCTTCTTAGGAACTTCTCGACCTGACAGTTTCTCCCTTTCAGACATTGATTCCCAAATTTTAGTCAAGGAAGAGAAGCCTTCGCATGTTCCCGTTAAAGCTCGTGGTTTCAATCTTCGTCCTAAATCTCTGGCCAAAAAGAGAAAAGGTAATGAAATGATCGAGATTGATGGTTCTCCTCTTAAATTTGACCAGGTATGTGATCTGGAAAATCTCAAATAGCTATTATGGTAATATACCTATTTTATAAAGAAAATCATCTGTTCACAGGTGCTGGATTAGCTGAAGAGGTGCCATTTGGAAGATGTCTCCACTGCAAAAGCTTTGAAGAAATCTCTTGCAGCTAAAGAACATGTCATAGAGAATGAGGTTATGGAGATTTCTAAGGTAAGGAAGCAATTACATAATTTTGAAGCCAGCCATGATGAAGCCATCCACTTGCTAAATGCATAGCACGCAAGGAACTTGAGGACTTGGCTTTAAGTGTGAGGAAAGACGCCATTGTGGCAATCATGGAATCTCGGATCAAGATGGCTTCTGAAGCTGCTGCAAAGGGCTTCGATATCTCAATCTGGGCAGTTACTGTTTCGAAGGAAAAACTGATTGATCTGTCATGAGAGGAAGTCGAGATGGAACAGGGACAAAGGGTCGATCGAGAGAAGTAACAGGAGCTAGGTGGTTCTGGGGTAAAGGTGCCAATAGAAGAAGAAGTCGTGAATGAAGGATCAAGGATCCCCATGGCGCGATGATGGTAAAGATGACCAGGCCTGAGCCCATCGTACTTTGTTTTTTAATATTTTACTTGATTAGAGGGTGTGAAAAACAATGGTAATTTTGGGGCGAGGCTAACCCGGTGTGGTTAGCCATGGTGCTGAGTGGTTTATGTTGGCCACTCAAATTTTTCAAACGGTTTATGTTGCCAGTAAAACTTTTAATCTTTTGATAATAACATACAGTAGTTTTTGTCAAAAAAAAAACCTTGTTGTTTGCTTGAGATCATGGTGTTATTTAGAAAATCCCTCTGTTTTGAGAAATTCTGAAACAAAAGTGTTACGAAAATTCTGAATAGGATTCTGACCTTGATGAGTCCAATAGACTTAGTAAAATGGAGAATTAACCTCGAACCTGATACGATGCACTTGTTTTGTTCTTGCAAACGTTCTTGTAGTGGTGATTAAACCATGATCCTTGATCTTCTTTTTCTTGTACGTAAGTAAGAATTTCCCTTGAAGTGTATATTACTTGACCTTGATGGAAAAAATGTTCTTGAATAGTTTTGGGATCACACCAGTGATCATGATTAAGCTTGGGACTAAGCCAATGATCATAAGAAAACTTGGGACTAAGCTAGTGATCACAAAAAACTGGTGACCAAGCCGATGATAACGAGATAACTTGGGACTGACTTGGGACGGATTCAGTGATTTTGAGAAAACTGGGGACCAAGCCGATGATCATGACAAAACTTGGGATTAAGCCAATTTGTGTCATGAAAATTCCAAAACCTTAGGTAACATGAATATGTTACAACCAGTTGAGTGACATGAAAATGTGACAACCATTTGGGTTAATACCATCGTGCACATAGAGTTAACAATTCATATAGGTTTGATTCATAGGTCAATGATCATGAGGTTGTCGGACACTGTTAATATCACGATCCCACAATCCTGATTCTAAGATCAAACATCGTGCACTCCTGGCGGGGTGTGGAAATCCGAATGATAGAAAGGTGAAAACCTTTAAACCTTAGAAGAGATCAGAATCTCTTAAACTTAGAGGGGTGATCATCCCCTATCTTCAAGCAATGATGTTGAGACTGCAAAACACAAAGATCTTGGGTGATGGTGAGTCTCAGTTTTGGCTAACACCCATGCGATGCTTAAGTCAGTAATTTGATAAATAGAAATAATAATAATAAAAAAGAATAAAATAGACAAAGATAGAAGACGTACCTTTTTAAGTTAACAAGTTTTAATGTGTAACTTACATGTGATAGGCCTTCAGATGAATAACATTCCATGATCTTGGGGGGATATCCCCTTCCAACGTAGCTAGCCAATATGCTCCTTTGCCAGCTTCATAGTCGATCAAGTAAGGAACTTCCCATTTCGGTGCAAGCTTCCCATCCGTTGGATTTGTAGTATTTTGAAAATATTTTCTTATGACAAAGTTTCCCACTTGAAATCTTCTTACCCTTATGTTTTTATTGTATGATTTTAAGATCCTTTGTTGGTATGTTGATGTCCTTATCTTAGCGAGATCCCTGATTTCATCCACCGTATTAAGATCCTTAACCAGGAGTTCTGAATTTGCTTCATACTTCATGAATCTTGATCTTGTTGTTGAGATCACCATCTTTGTTGGGATCATGGCTTCTGCCCAAAGACTAGTGAGAAAGAAGTTTTCCTTGTTTCATTCTTTGAAGTTGTTCTATCTGCCCATAACGCAATTAGTAACTCCTCGGCCCATTTCCCTTTCCTATCAGTTTACCTCTTCTTCAAGTTATTGATTATGATCTTGTTGCTCGATTCTGCTTGAACATTTCCTTGAGGATGGACTGGTTTCGAAGTGATCATCTTGATTCCCCAACTTTCACAAAAGTTTGTAGCTCTTTTTCCAATAAATTGAGATCCATTATCACATATGATCTCAGCTGGAACTCTGAATCGTGTTAAGATGTTGCGCTTTATGAAAGATACTACGTCTTTTTCTCTTACTTGGTCAAATGTTGTAACGACCCGATTTTGTATAAAGGACTACGATTGTAATAAGTTTTGGTCTAGGATCATTTTTGTAGTTAAATAGACACTTTGGGTTAAAAGTGTTATTATAGCATATTAAGAGGTTTATTGCGTAAATTGTATAAATATCTATTAAGACCTTATATAAAAGGTTGTTTCAAGTGATGCAAACCAGATTTATTTGCAAGTTGTGTTTGTGTTTGCATTGAGAGAAAAGAAAGAAGAAAAGAAAGAAAACGTTGGTTTCTTTAGTTTCTGTTGGGTTATGAAAAGTATGGATGAAGCTATGAAACCTTCAAGTGTGTGTTCAAGATCACAATCTTTAAGTCGGGGGAACTAAGTTAACATAGAAAGTCATTCAGTGAAGAATGTAACTCGGGTGAACATATTACTTAACCCGAGCTAACTGAAGTTCATCAGAGTTAAATTTAAACTGAAGAATAAGTTAGTCAAAATAAGTCAACATTGAAGATTATAGCTCTGATGATGAAGACTCTACTTCCGAGCTAAAGTGAACAGCTTCATAGTTAAAATTAAGATGAAGACTTAGTTGTTATTAGTGTAATTGTATATAGTGTAATGAGTGAGTAGAGTCAGTTGACTTTGTACCCCGACTCATTTGAGTTTCGTCAAGCTTAAACATATTGATGTAACGGCTTTTCCCGCCAAATCACACTGTAATTGATATCTAAACAATTCAGCTCGATTAATCAAATCCTCAATTTCAATTACTTGTTTTGATTCAGTCAGATCATGAGATTCCCCATCATGATCTGATCATACAGTTCACTGGTTAAAAGAGTAAGGATCCTATTTAGTCTTGTCAATTGGTATCAGAGCCATACAAATCAATTGATATAATTCAATTGAGTCTGGTTCATCGATTTGACTCGATTCGGTTGAAATTAGTCAAATTATCAGTGTTTTTGTTGAATTGAAGGAGTTTAAATTGACATTGAAGAATTGTTGTAGATTAGGTAGTTTGTGGTGGAATTGCAGATACGATAATCAATTGGAGGTGTTCAGAGCATGAAGCTAATCCACGAGTTATCAATCTATGAAGAGATGAGATTTGAAAGTGTGATTGATAAAAAGCAGTTTGAATCTAATGATTATGAAGCTAAGGATTTACTCAGAAAGTGAATTTTGCGTGCCAATACAAGCTTAGATTAGTGATTTGTCAATTCAATCTGTTTAATTCATCCAGATTGAAGTTTTGAGAAGATCTGAGAGTATTAACGATCAAATTGTTCTAATGATGATGAAGGGGTGAAGATTACAAGTCTATCATATGCTGAAGACCAAAATGTTTTCAGTAACATGTTTCTTCAAAGCAGGATGATCTGGTAATTAGCTTACTGTTGGTGCAAATATATGATGATTGGATGTTCTATTTGCTTTGTTGTTTATTATTGTATTAACTTCATTAGTTTGTATAGATTTAGAGCTTAATGGGCTGCTCACGAACTTGCATGTTCGTGAGGCCCAGTAAAGCCGAAGCCCAAACTGGCTGAACATGTTACTCTATAAATAGAGGTGTTTAGATCAGTTTAGGGTTGTTGGTTTTGATAGAGAATTCGGAGTTAATACTTGTGGATTGTAACAGAGTTTATTAATCAAAGTATTAAGAATTCGGTAATTGTGTTTTGTGTTTATTGTTATTAGCATTCGATTATTACTTGTGTGATTTACTGATTACAAGATTCCGCCTCGTGATTAGTTTACTTTAATCCTGTAGATCGGACCACTGGGACCTACACTTACTGATTCACATTTGTTAAGATGATCTAAAAGTCTTACTCATTTGAAGGTTGATGACGGTTGTGTGAGCTTGTTTATTGAGGGGAAGTGTGTTTGATTCTGATTTGAAGAATCTGAAAGTAAGGGGGATTTTGTTTATGTTTGCTTTTCGAACCATGGAGAATCTGTTCTTGAAGAATCTGAAGAATTGTGAAGCTTATCATGGAGAATCATAGATGATAGTTTGAAGATTCATAGCATCATCCAATGGGGAGATTGTTGAGTATTTAGAATGGATGAAACTACGAGATCTTCAAAATGTGTGTTTATTTGTGATCTGAATTTTAATTCGGGTAAGCTGAGAATTTAATTCGGGTGAACTAAAAATTCTTCACCCGAATTAAATCCAAGAAAGATTTCAGTGAAGAGTTTTAATTCGGGTGAACTGAAGTTCATCCGAATTAAATTTAGACTGAAGAATAAATTAGTCAACACTAATCAACATTGAAGATATTAATTCGGGGGATGAAGACTTTGCTTCCGTGTTAAAGTGAACAGCTCTAGAGTTAAAATTAAGATGAAGATTTAGTTGTTGATTAGTGTAATGTATTTGTTATGATTTCATATAAATAGTGTGACATGTAGGTAGAGTTGTTGTCTTTGAGCCCGGACTCAATCATTAGTGCCATCGAGCTAAAACAGTATTGTAACGGCTTTTCCCGCCAAATCAAACTATCAATGAGATATAAAACATTTCAGTTCTTTCAATCGATCATTTCCTCAATTACGATTACTGTTTTTGTTGATTCAATCAGATCATGAGATTCCACATCATGATCTGATCATACAATTCATTGTTTTAGAGATGTCAGGACCTGTCAATTGGTATCAGAGCCAGACAAATCAATTGATTAAATTCAATTCAGTCTGGTTCATCGATTTGACTCGATTCAGTTGAAATTAGTCAAATTATCAGTGTTTTTGTTGAATCGAAGGAGTTTAAATAGATATTGAAGAACGTTATTGAAGATTTTGTGGAGATTAGGTAGTCTTTGGTGGAATTGCAGATACGATAATCAATTGGAGGTGTTCAGAGCATGAAGCTAATCCACGAGTTATCAATCTATGAAGAGATGAGATTTGAAAGTGTGATTGATAAAAAGCAGTTTGAATCTGATGATCATGAAGCTAAGGATCTACTAAGAAAGTGAATTATGTGTGCCAATAAAAGCTTAGATTAGTGATTTGTCAATTCAATATGTTTAATTCATCCAGATTGAAGTTTTGAGAAGATCTGAGAGTATTAACGATCAAATTGTTCTAATGATGATGAAGGGGTGAAGATTATAAGTCTATCATATGCTGAAGAACAAAATGTTTTCAGTAACATGTTTCTTCAAAGCAAGATGATCTGGTAATTAGCTTACTGATTCAGATTTGTTAAGATGATCTAAAAGTCTTACTCATTTGAAGGTTGATGATGATTGTGTGAGCTTGTTTGTTGAGGGGAAGTGTGTTTGATTCTGATTTGAAGAATCTGAAAGTAAGGGGGAGTTTGTTTGTGTTTGCTTTTCGAACCATGGAGAATCTGTTCTTGAAGAATATGAAGAATTGTGAAGCTTATCATGGAGAATCATAGATGATAGTTTGAAGATTCATAGCACCATCCAATGGGAAGATTGTTGGGTATTTAGAATAGATGAAACTATGAGATTTTCAAAATGTGTGTTTATTTGTGATCTGATTTTCAATTCGGGTGAGCTGAGAATTTAATTCGGGTGCACTAAAAATTCTTCACCCGAATTAAATCCTAGAAAGATTTCAGTGAAATTTTAATTCGGGTGAACTGAAGTTCATCCGAATTAAATTTAAACTGAAGAATAAGTTAGTCAGCACTAGTCAACATTGAAGTTATTAATTTGGGGGATGAAGACTTTGCTTCCGTGTTAAAGTGAACATCTCCAGAGTTAAAATTAAGATGAAGACTTAGTTGTTGATTAGTGTAATGTATTTGTTATGATTTCATATAAATAGTGTGATGTGTAGGTAGATTTGTTGACTTTGAACCCGGACTCAATCATGAGTGTCATCTAGCTAAAACAGTATTGTAACGGCTTTTCCTGCCAAATCAAACTATCAATGAGATCTAAAACATTTCAGTTCTTTCAATCGATCAATTCCCCAATTACGATTATTGTTTTTGTTGATTCAATCAGATCATGAGTTTTCGTATCATGATCTGATCATACAATCACTGTTTTAGAGATGTCAGGACCTGTCAATTAATGATAACAATATTTACTAATTCTTAAGTGTCAATCGATTCTAAGCATAGTTTTTAATCAATCATAAGATTCCATATTATGATTGTTAAAGCAATTTACTGATTGAATCGATTCTAAACATAGTTTTTAATCATTCACAAGATTCCATATTATGATTGTTAAAGCAATTTACTGATTGATTAGTATTTCTAGGTTAAATTCTATATTATGAAAGTTTTTATTTATTTTAAAATAATACAAAATAGAATATTTTTAGTTGAAAGAAACTTTTCAATAAAAATGAGTTTCGGAAATGTAAATATAAAAGTGAGAAGTAAAATTTTTATTTATAACTATTTTTTTGCTACAAAAAACTTTATTTATGTTATGAATAATTTTAGTGTGGATGTCCATATCTTTAGAATATATTTGTATAATCTTAGAAGATTTGTTTCTTGGAGGATACTACATATTGTAACTATAAATATACCTTTATATGAGATGAATAAAATATAATTCTCCCTTTCTCTTTTCTCTATGTTTGTTTGTCTTCTTTATTGTTTCACAACACGTTATCAACACGGTCTAGATCTATGTCGATTTGAAGTTCTTGTCAAAGATTTGATCGGCAATCCTTTTTGAGGTATCCTGTTTTATATTCATTATTACAAAAGGCAATCCTTAAAACCATATTATATATGATTGGCTTCGATGATCAATGCTTTTGTGGCCCTACAATTTAACTTTTAATTCAAAATTTCAGTAAGTTATTTGATCAAGAGTTTTATAATCGCACGCTTAGTTATTATTTATATGTTACATGAATTAAAAAAAATTGCGAATTCATGTGATAAGTTTAAACTCAAAATAATCTTAAAACCTAGATTAATATTATTACTTTTGGAAATATTGAGTCAGAAACCGATAAGAACATGCCTAACCTAGTTTTGTTTGATATCTAATAATAAGATCAAGATTAGTCGGTTTCTCTTTAAAGTGTTTTAATATGATTTTAGAAAAGTATAGCCAAGGGATAGGCACATCTCTCTTATTGTGTGACTTACTTTTATATCACGGTTTTGATTACTTTTAAACAATAATAATGTTTAATTCTTATATCTTGCATTCCAAAAAAATTTATTATGTTTCTTCAAATTATTACTTGGTCAAAGTTCTAAAGTTTTGAATAATATCTTATGCTCACCAAAAAGGATACTATGTTTTTCGATTGTGTTAAACCTGCTATCTAGAAGAGCTACCAAAATTGATTAATGATTTTCTATATAATATGACTTAATAGTTTCTTTTGTTCATAAACAACTTCTTTTTAAGAATAATTTAAATATTATCATTTTTATATGGTTTACCGATCTAATTTTACTTTAAAGTTTTTGTTACATGTTTCGATATTCGAACTGATGAGTTTCAACTAAATCATTCGTATCCACAAAACAGATCAACTGGAAAGAATTTAAATAATTAAAGAATTTCGTTGTTTTTACTTTGATCGACAATTTGAAGCAACGATGTCTGATTAATAATACTGTTGGCTGTATTCCTTTTATCCGTTGATAAAAAAAGAAAACTTAGGTTTATTTTATTTCATCTTTCTTTACTCGCCATTAATTAATTGTTTCACATGGGGAGTTTTGTTCGAAACTTTGTATTTCTTTGAACTATCTTATGTGAATATATTTAAATATTACACAACCCAAGTCGATAGAAAATATATCAAGATTTATAATTATAGATCAACTTAAAACTGTTAACTCTAAATACGTTATACAATTTATCTTGTACAGTCGTCATAGTATAAGACATATTTATATCATGGATTTTTCTTTTAGATGTTAAAGTTGTCTATTACTTATGTGTTAGTATGCAATAACGTCATATGTTGCAAAATTTAACAATGCTGCTTGGGCATTAGTATATATAATCTAAGTCTTACTTTTATGTTATAGTTTATATATCACGAATTTGAATTACGTGTATTAGTATACAATTCATATGCTTTGATTTGTTTATCCAATTGTTTTATTCATGGTTACTAATAAGAAAAATAATGAGCTTGTCATGAAAATTATGAAACTCGTCGAATTGATCTTGCTCAATTTCTTGAAGTAATGTGACAATATATTTTTAGTGATAGATGAAGTTTACGTAGTTATCATAGTTTTTATATGAATTAAGAAAGACAAAGTTGTCATATAAAACTTAACCTATTGTTCGAATTATTACTTGTTTGCCCATTTTACATTATACATTTTGCGATAATCTCATATTCATACCTCATGAAAAATGGAAAAGGGCAAAGTGGATAAGATTAAACTGTATTATATGAGTTACTTGCATTACCGAAAAGTTTGATATATATGTATGATCTCTAATTAATTATGCATGTTATTGAAGATAAATGTTTTAAGTACATGGAAAAACTTGTTTAGTGAATAAGTGATGCTAATTGCACGTGTTTGAGAATATATCACTAGTATAAGAAATGTTTCTAGTTGATATTGTTATATGCTAATGTGAGTATTATATCGGATATTATATAATTAGTTAACAGCTACTATATGTGATATTTTGATCCTTTACATAATGATATATATATGCTTGATTGGTATATGTTTTATTATTTAATTTCTAATTGCTCCATGAAAGTAATATGGTTATGTTAATTTTGTTTAATACTTGAATGTTAATCATGTTGAATTTCAATGTGGGACTTGGACAATAGTTGATTTGCTTGTAAGGTCAAATAATTTAATTTGAAGATTATGACACCATAAGTCTCACAGTAAATTCACTTAAGTTTCAAGATTTTAAATCGTTAAATGAGCGTAATATAAAAATAGTCACTTATCTATTGATGTTATTTATACGAAGTATTGAATAATTTTTTTTTAATTTACATCTCAAATATGCTCCAGATGTAGCAATATTGAGAAAATATTATCAAGCAAAGTTTTGATATTTGCTTGTGATCGAAAAATATGGTGGATTTTTGCTCCATTCCCTAAAGTGAATGTGACCATATATCATAGCAAACCTAATTTATTATTATAGAACTATCATTTGCATATGTATCACAAATTTATGATTTGTTTATCTTAATATAATTTTTATTCAAGTTAATGATAATATATGTTTTGAAAACATGAAAAATTATGCTTTGTTAATATAATTTGTGAAATATGTGTGTTTCAATATGAGTAGTATATGGACCAAAATTTGGGCGCTATATAAACAAGTGTAATCATAACACATATGGTCCATAAACCCGCGATTATATTTGGTCATAAATGTGAAATTTATGAACCTTGGTTATTTAATTATTTATTATCCCATGAATACAAAGGGAGTGAAACTGAAGCATATGTGGTCATAAACCAGAAGTTTATGGACCGAGATTATTTTGACCTAATTTTGAATTTTATGGACAGTGATTATATTTGGTCATAAACTTGAAGTTTATGGACCATGGTTATTTAGTCATAAACCTGAAATTATAGAACTTGCTTATTTAATTGATTGGCATGACCGGTTAGACCATCCCGAGTCAATGATGATGCGATATATAGAAGAACTAGAAGATTCTTCATGATTTTTATGTGTTGTTTACTCTCAAGAGAAGTTAACTAATTGGCAACTAAGTAGTGAATGAATCTCATAATTCTGGAAATTATAAAAGGGGTATGATATGCATATACACCCATATCATGGACCATTTAGAGTTTTAAATCGATGCATCGTCTAAATGGTCATAAAAGTCGCAACCTGAAGTTTGCATGATTAGTGACTCAGCTAATGAGACAGCAAGGACATTATACCAGATTATCATGTTCTTTTTGACAATAGTGGTGAATATACTTCACAATTTTTTATAAATGATTATTGGAATAAGTGTTGACATTGGTATGTCTAACGCAAATTGCTTTTGTTGAAATGATTATCAAGCATCTTCAGTTGATTGCAAAGCCAATAATCATGAGAGTAACACATATAGATTTTGTTTGGGGCCATGTATTTACATGAAAAAACACTAATTCGCATCAAACCAATATTTGTAATGATTACCTCCCATTATGATTGATTTTTGGTCATAAGTAATTCCCATAAAATATTTTGATTATGCTTATATGTTTAAATTTGTTCCACCACAATGCATAAATATGGGACGTAGAAATGTTGGAAATATATGTTTGGTAAGCATCCACATATAATTACAATTTAATATGCCATCAAGGGGAAATTTGTTTACGACATGATTAATGATTGCAATAAATTAGTTATCCCAACATTAGGGGGAGGGAATGTCCAACTAAAACTGAGAAAGATTGCAATGAATTACCGATCCTCGCACTAAAAAATATGAACCCGAAGTCCATGGGATAATTCATTTGTCATATTTAGTAATCGCCAGATCGATTTACTGACCAAAGAGAGTGACCATGTCACGTATATTAGCTGCCAATGCTCCGACTAAAATGTGTCCTTGAAGGACTCCATGTGATTGGTAATAAATTTACGGCACACCTGAAGCATGTTAGAGTAATTGATTCCAAATAAAAATCCTCGAAATAAATAAAGGAGCAATGAGTTAAGATAGTTAAATCGAGGTAATAAAGACCCCGAAAGATACTTCTGAAGAGTAACTAGACATGATGGTTCCAGAAGAACCTAAGGTACCAAAATATAATGAGATCTCAATATGCTATATCATGTCTAGGAAAATATGGAATCAAAATAAAAATGAAATCGACGTCGTGAATAATTTTTATATAATGAGTTAATTACATGGGTCGTCCCTATAGTTTGCACCATTTTCACCGGTCGTCCCTATAACTTTTTTATTACACCACTCGTCCCTAAGTTTGAATTTTGTTGCCTACAGAGTCCCTATTTTGGATGTGACGTTAAATGTGTCGTTAAGTCTTATCATGTGAGGACAAATTTGTCTTTTTACCATCATCTTCCCCATTTACCTCCCCAAATTTCCAAGAACCCTAATATCCACAAAAACCTTAATTTTTCCAATCCCCATTTCAAAACAATTCAATCAAAACACATATCAAAAGACACAAAAACCAGATTATAATCATCATCGCAGAGAGATTGGTTTAGCGAGTGAAATCTACGTGGTTCCACCATTGAAATATCACAAAACTTCTTCACACACATATACATACACGTTCTCTATATCTATATTCCGGCCGGTGAACACTTCGCCGGAGGCTCCGACCTGAGAAAAACTCCAGCCGTGGCTTCTCCATCACCGTTAGCGCAACCGCAACCCAATCTCTCACGAAGAAGAAACCCATCTTCATCATCTCGTCAACCGGAACCTACTCGAATCATTTACCGTCAAACGTCGTCGTTTTCTGAATCGGATCTCGATTTACCGATTTGGCAACGTACGTGGTTTATCGCAACTCTCTTCTCTATGGCGGTATCGTTATTCTGTCTCGCTCTATTTCTGTTTTTGACTCTAATTCAGATTACTCCTCCTCCACTGTCTATGCTGCCAATTCTGAAGGCGTTGAGATTACACCTCCAGTTATATTTGATTAACATTAAAATGTATTCATATTTGTTACATTTTTTGTGTTTTTAGATATGTGTTTTGATTGAATTGTTTTGAAATGGGGATTGGAAAAATTAAGGTTTTTGTGGATATTAGGGTTCTTGGAAATTTGGGGAGGTAAATGGGGAAGATGATTGTAAAAAGACAAATTTTCCCTCACATGTTTTTCACATGATAAGACTTAACGGCACATTTAACGTCACATCCAAAATAGGGACTCTGCAGGCAACAAAATTCAAACTTAGAGACGGGTGGTGTAATAAAAAAGTTATAGGGACGACCGGTGAAAATGGTGCAAACCATAGGGACGACCCATGTAATTAACTCTTATATAATATAGCGCTAGATATTTTGAATATTAAAGAGGATCGTGAAAGCATACCTGCCTAGAAGTGCAGAGATAGAATTGATTGGCCAATATGGAAAAGACGCAAGTATAAAATGAAAATTGAAGTCTCTCGAAGTAAGAGATATATTGGACTTAAAGTCCATACACATGAAGGTGTATTATAAAGCAGTCTTTGGTTGAGCTGATATTATTTGATATAAGGCAAGATGTATATATAATGATTATTTTCAAAGACTCGCGTTTGATTATTATTAAGTGGTGGATAAGTTTGGCAATATAAAAGATACTTGATTCGTGTCTAATGAATATTGTAAGAGCTCATTTGGTATTGAGATTCCCTGAAGGATATGAAATGCATGAAGCAAGTCTCACGATATAAATGCATGAAGCATATAAGAAAAGTTCTCGAGAACACTATTTTATTAAATGAAAAAGTCCTTATATCGACTGAAGTAATGATGATATATGTGATACATTCGCCATGATAATTTATATTGATATAGCTATTAATAATTATGTTTTTGCACACAGTTTACAAAGAGATCCGGATCTATATATATGTTATAATTATGATGTATGACTACATCTGGAATTCTTGATGAGATTCTAAAGGCGATTGAATAGTCATATAAGTAATGTGAAAGGAAATACCTTTAAAAGACATAAGTTTTATGTTGACTTATATATTTACCATATGAAGGATGGAATCCTTGCACACTAAGAATGCATTGAGCACTTAAATGATTAAGAGGTAACTTTATATTGATATGACCCCTTTTGACAACCAAAAATGATTATTATATTAGTGGTCATGAAGTACCATATTTGATTGATTTTGAAGCATTGAGTTGCTTATATAAGATGTTATTACTTTCGAGATGTTATTTTCGAGATATGGTTGATATCTCATCATTATGGGAAAATTTAGTTGATCATCATATTAGTCGCTCACAAACCATATATGTATTGTGAAGAGATGACATTTGATTGTGTCAACTCAAGGAGCTTAAGTGATGTGATCATCAGGGGGAGAAATACGTGTTGCACTCTTTTTCCCTTGACCGTGATTTTGTCCCATTGGGTTTTCCTGGCAAGGTTTTAATGAGGCAACATCTTCAAGCGTATTGAACAGTTATGTACTCTTTTTCCTCACTAGATTTTTGTCCCACTGGGTTTTATTTAGTAAGGTTTTAACGAGGCATAATATTTTAAAGGACATCGAAGGGGGAGTGTTATGAATAATTATAGTGTGGATGTCCATATCTTTAGAATATATTTGTATAATATTAGAAGATTTGTTTCTTGGAGGATACTCTATATTGTAACTATAAATATACCTCTATATGAGATAAATAAAATATAATTCTTTATTATTTTTTCTCTATGTTTCTTTGTGTTCTTTATTGTTTCACAAGACATCAATCAAAAAGGGGGCATCATTTTCTTTGATTTACATGTGAATATATATTCAATTGTGGATGCACACAAGAAAATGATGTTTTGTAATAACAAAAACATGTTTTAAAAGATTAGAAACCTTTCTATTGAAGTCAAATCAAAATATTGAAGCTAATCTTTGTTATATTAATGGAGTATAGGAGACAACACTGAAGAATGTAAAAGTATTTTTAGTTTTTCATTTTTCTTTTTGTAATTTACTACCTTATAGATATTTAGAATTACATGTTTAATCCTTATAAAAGAAAAAATGTCATCTCATTTTATCTCCAACTTTAAATATTCTTAAGTAGTTTTTATGTATTCATTGAATTTTATACTTATTTTTGGTAATGCAAATGCATACCAATACAGTAACATAACATTCAATTTAATACCTTTATTAACTTAAAATAAATTCATTATTTTGATTAATAAATACTATCATATAGCATATGACCCAATATTTAATATTTTTGGCTATAACTATGTTTGACGATAAGTATTTTTTTTTAACTATTATAATCGTTTTCGTCTGCTTAAATGTCTATTAATTAGTTGTGGCTATAATTTATTCTTTATTTGATTATATTGGACTATTAATAAGCCCTCGATTGAATTATTTATTTAATAAAAATTGATTTATGAATAGGCTATATTGGTTTAGGGTTTATATATATATATATATATATATATATATATATATATATATATATATATATATATATATATATATATATATATATATATAGTATGTGGATCAAATACAAACAATGTTTAAAATACATACCAATAAGTACGTTTAAAAAAATTATTTAAAAATAGTTAAAAAAAAAAAAGTTTTTTTTTCATATTTTTTCGGAGAATCTTCCTATAATAACCTCCAGAATCTTTTTATGAAATAAAAAAAAAATTGATTTTTTTCGGAAAAAAACGTAGATGCATTTTTCTAATTTTATAAAAA
Organism: Senecio squalidus; assembly: GCA_910822075.1. Taxonomy (NCBI): domain Eukaryota; kingdom Viridiplantae; phylum Streptophyta; class Magnoliopsida; order Asterales; family Asteraceae; genus Senecio; species Senecio squalidus. The sequence continues at coordinate 16,125,903 of CAJVGC010000432.1, read as the reverse complement.
ATGCATCTACTTATTTTCAAATATGTATCTATTTTATGGATAAAACTGCATCTTATTATTAATATGACAAAAAAATTGAGTTAAAATGCACCTTATTTTTAATAATACATCGACTTTTCTAAAAAAATGCATCCAAGTTTTTAAAAATCAAAAATTTCGAAAAAAAATCAATTTTTTTTTATTTCATAAAATGATTCTAGAGGTTATTTTAGGATGATTCTCCGAAGTAGTTTTAAAAAAACATTTTTTTTACTATTTTTAAATTGATTTTGGAGTGTTCCTACCGGTATGTATTTTAAGCATGAAGTGTAGGGAACCTCACTCTCTATATATATATATATATATATATATATATATATATATATATATATATATATATATATATATATATATATATATATATATATATATATATATATATATAGGGAGTGGTTCTTGCGAGAACTCAATTTTTTGCGAGAATTGCGAGAACTAATTCCTATTGGTTGATCTTTTTAGTTTTTTAAAATATTTCTTTTTAGTTAAAAGGGTAAATAAGTAAAATATCACTTTATTTATATTTAATTTAATTTATTTTATATTTCTAGTTCCTTTTTTCACTCCTATATTTTCTCCTATTTTTCCCACACCGTCACTCTTTTTTTCGAAATATCTTGTGTCCTCTTTGAAACTTTTTACAGTTTAATGTAACAATTTTTGTACTCGGATCTCTTTAAATATTCAGATATAAATTTTGATCACTGATCATTTGTGAACATAATTTATTTTTTTTATATTTTGTTGGTGATATTTACATTAGGTGCATGTACACATGTTTAAAGCGTGTAAAGAAAATATACCTGATTAACTAAAGAAAATGAGAATTCCAACATTTATAACCCAAAATAATATCATCTTTATAAATAATATATTAAAACTTGAACTGTTCACTAATGAACATGTCAATAGTCATCTTGTGTTCATAACTGAACAACCTTAAAAGAAAAAAAAAAACTACAAATGTTCACTAACTATCATCTTCATCTTTCCTCTTCATAAAGGGTATCAGTTTGATTTTTACTTTGAATATAAAAAAACACAATAAAAATAATAATTAAATAAAGTTACAATTTTAAAGGAAACACTTAAAAATATGATAACATAAAAATATCATACACGAGCAATTTATTCATACATATGCTAATAATTGAACCACCACCATTAATTTGTTTATTATGGTGGCTGTATGGGGTGATGGCAGGGGAGATGGTGGTAGGGATCGGGGATCGGCGGTTGAGATGAACAAGAATAAAAGATGGCGATTGGAGGAGAATAAATGCGTGGATCGGCTGATTTTAATGGCATATCCATCAGTACGTTTCTGTTGTAGGCGAAGGGTTTTTGGAGGAGATATTCTAATTTATTTCTTTTTCATGGTGAAAGAAGAAGTGGAAGAGAGAAAGAGATTTTCATGGAAAAATTGAGATATTAATGTAAGTCAAAAGGAGTTAAAGCATTTAATAACCGATTGCTTTTTGAATCTTATGTGACAAAATTACTTTTTTATCCCTCTTTATTTTAATTAAAATTGTTAGACTTTATTTTAATTACAATAAAGTCTCAAATCAATTTTAGCCCTTGATCAAAATATCTAAAGGTCAAGATTTAGTTCTCGAAGTTCTCGCAAAAATTAGAGTTCTCGCATGAACAATTCAATATATATATATATATATATATATATATATATATATATATATATATATATATATATATATATATATATATATATATATATATATATATATATATATATATATATAGGGTGAGGTTCAAAAGGGATCTCCAATTCTCTAGAGATCCAGGGATCCACTTCCTAGCCATACATTTTTCCCTTAATATTTTTTTTTTTTTCATTTTTTAATTCGGTTTTTTTTTTTTTTGCTTTGTTTTACATAACTTTTTTTTTTTTTTTTTCAAAATCACATGTGATTTTTTTGTAAAAAATTGAAATCACATGTGATTTTCAAAAACCAAAATTTATAAATTTACAATTACATGTGAATTTTTTTTTTGTCGAAAATCACATATGATTTTCAAAAACCAAAATTTATAAATTTTAAAGTCAAACTTGAAAAATTTGTTTCTCGAAAATCACATGTGATTTTCGTAAAAAATAATCAATAATTTTTTAAATCAAACGTGATTTTACCCATAAAAGATTTGTAGATTGAAAATCACATTGATTTTTAAAAGTAAGGTTGAAAATCAAATGTGATTTTCGGAAGAAAAAAAACTAAAAAAATAAAAAGTAAATAAAAAGGTAAAAGAAAAAAGTAAAAATGTTTTTTAGAAAAAAAGTAAAAAAAAAAAAACAAAGATATAAGGAAAAATGGGTGGTTAGGAAGAGTTCCCTGGATCTCTATAGAATTAGGGATTCCTTTTGAAACTCAATTTATATATATATACTAGATTATTGTCCAGCGATAGCGTGGAAAAAAAATATAAATTGAATCATAAATTTTATGTTTATGTAGATTTTAATTTATTATGAGAAAATAATATTGTACGTATAATACATATATATACTTTTACGTTTATACACATATTGTTTATAGCTATAATAACATATACACTTTTATCTTTATACACATGTGTTGATATTTTGTATTAGGAGATTTTAGAATAATAATAAGGTAAATTATAGTCCAAATTGAACGATTTTATAAATAAATTATAGAGTAAATTACATAGATCGTCCCTAAGGTTTATATGTAATTATGGATTTCGTCCCTAAGTTTGAAAAGTTGCATGGATCGTCCCATTATTTAAATTAATTACTCATTTCGTCCCTAATTTGGACGTCCGTTAATTTCCACCGTTAGTCTGTCCCACGTGTTAAACACGTGAGGGGTATTTTAGTCTTTTCGCCGTCTTCTATTTATTTACTCTTTTTCTAATTTATTTCATTTTCTATCCCTAATATTTATTTACCACTTCATCTTCTTACTTCATCTTCTTGCAACAGCCATTAAAATCAAAATTGGGGATCAAAGTTTTAACACACAGATATACTAAAATCAAATTGGGCAGCTATTAAAAAAAGAAAAAACCCAGAGATGCAAAAAAAGAAATGGAGGAAATTAGGGTTCATGAGGAGAGTGCTAACGTGCGCCATAGTATTAATTTCATTAGTGGCTTTGGTTTCTGCTCATTTGCATCTTTTCTTCCCTCCTTCACAAGTTTCCATGCTCCCTGATCCTTACAAGGTCTGCATCATTACTGTTCTTGGAATGTCATTTTCTAACCAAGATTTAATCCTAAATATTGCTAATTACAAATAAAGATTTATGGGTTTTTAGTAGATTTTATTTTCTAACCAAGTTCGTGAAACTCTTTAAATTGGGCAACGAAGGTGACGGCGGAGAAGTGGTTGCAGGTGGCGGAGGTAGATCTGTAATTGAACCTGGTGGCGGAGTAAATTACATAGATCTCTCAAACTTCATCACTTCATCTTCTTCACAATCAGAAATGAAATCGAAGAAATGAAATCGTAGAAATCGAAGAATCATTAACTCTCCTTCTTCTTTCCACCTTTAATCTCCGTCGTCGGTTTAAACTTCCGATCTAATCCGTGTTTATCGGAACTGTTAATCTCAGCCGTCCACGTGTACTTCCGATCCAACTTCGCTTTCAATTCCTTCTGTTTCTTCTGCTCCTTTGCTAAACCAAACGGCGTGCTTTTGGTAGACAGGAACTTGGTGAATCGACTTGGTGGATCGACTCATGGTGATTGGTTGGTTAATGGCGGATGAATGTTTTGATACTGATTGAGAGAGAGAGACTAGACAGGAACTTTTAGAAAAGGGGTAATTAAAATGAAAACGACGAAAAGACTAAAATACCCCTCACGTGTTTAACACGTGGGACAGACTAACGGTACCATTAAACGGACGTCCAAATTAAGGACGAAATGAGTAATTAGTTTAAACAATGGGACGATCTATGCAACTTTTCAAACTTAGGGACGAAATCCATAATTCCATATAAACCTTAGGGACGATCTATGTAATTTACTCTAAATTATAATATGTTTTTTATTTTAGTTGAGATTGAATGAAAGAGAGAATGTAATTATGTATTGTAAGTGAGTGTAAAATGAAAATAATCTTTGATGACATCATCAATCTGATCTAACGGCTGACATCAAAGAAGTTAACCCATCCAACGGACCTTACTTCGTCATGTGACATTTAAATCCCCTTTTTTATTATATATTAAAGATATGCCGACTCCCACTAGTTATATTTTATAGTTATATTTTATGTATTTTTTGCCGTCTAGCTTGAATAGGTTCCAAACCTAAAAAAAACAAAAAAAAAAACTCAGTGTTTTGCTTATAATTCTCAAACTGCTTTGAGTTAGATGATGTCGTCAACGCATGTAGATTCGTAATTAAATTCCGAAGAAAAGCAAACCGAAAAAAGCAACGAATGCAGCTCTGACTCGTCGTCATGCGACGTCACAAGCAACAAATCATTTGCAATCATAGTCTTTATCAACAACTATCTAGTTTTTACTTTATATATGTTTTTTTGTTAATTATGGTTTTATTCTCCAGTTCGAGATTTCACGATTTTGCCACTCGAACTGCCGGGAAGTACTATAATATGTTAGCCCAAACCTGATTTATAGAATTTAGTCCATTAGGTTTTATTGTACTCTTATAAATATTTAAGAGATTTTAATCTAATATAAAGTATAATTATTGCATGCTGCCTTTAGTAAAAAAAATTGTTTATTTTCCACTCCTAAAAATCAAAAACACAATTTAAAAATTCTCACCAAACTATAAAAGCAAAACATGTGAAGTGAACTGACAAAACAGCTCATCATGTTCCTGTTTCACCTCATAAAGTTGCTCTAAAGTTTCAAACTAGTTTCAAACATTTGAGGTTAGTTAATCTATTCTGTGTTTTTCATTTTTGTTTTCATTTTCCAACTTATATGCTTATTTGTAGAATCTTTATTTGACCGTTTGTTCACTATAAATATAAATATATATTATTTAAATTAATAATAGAATAAAAGCATTTGGATCTGATTTCGGGAATTTAGTGAAATTTTGTTTAGTTTAAGAATATAATGCTTGGTGATTGCTTACCTTTTACTCTTCTGATTTTTGAGGGTTGAGCTAAGAGGTGAAGTTTTTGGTGAATGGAGTTTTGGGCATCATTGTTTATATTTGTGGCATCAATTTCTGCTATTTTTGCACAATATGTTCAACAATCAGAACTTGTAGTTAATGGGACTTTACCAATGTCTCATACCGATGCGAATTATATCTGTGCTACCATCGATTGGTGGCCGAATGATAAGTGTAACTATGGTCGTTGTCCATGGGGATCAGCTTCAGCTTTAAATCTGGTAAAATATAACATGCTTGTAACTTGTTTAATTAAGTTACATTTCGTATATAAGAAGATAGAAAATTGAATGTTTCTATGATATTATATTTTCAGGATTTGTCTAATCCGATTCTTGTCAAAGCAGTTGAAGGTTTGTTTTTCATAAGATTGGAAGAGTTTGTTATCGAATGTTTTTATTTTGATCTTTTGTTTTATTGATTAATTAAAACAGCTTTTGAACATCTAAGAATACGAGTGGGAGGTTCCTTACAAGACCAAGTTGTGTATAATGTTGGTGGTATATCGGGTCCTTGTCATCCCTTTATTAAAATGAAGGGGGGATTGTTCGGATATTCTAAAGGTTGTCTTCGTATGGATAGGTGGGATGAATTGAATCAGTTTTTTGTTAAGACGAGGTGAGATTTTAACTTTCAATGGTTTATGTTATAATGTATTAATTATTACTAGTGGCAGTGTATTATTACTGGCGGTGTTTCAACCCATTTACTCATGAATGGTCGATTTGGGTTGTGTCTGATCTCGAACAGATCAAATAACAAAAAGAAGTAGTTAAAGGGGGAATAATATTGTTTAAACCCGTACTAAAAAAGAAAATATTCAAGCCGAACCTGTTACCCAACCTGCCAATCTTTCCAACTATAATTACAATATGATTGAAGTTGAACATCTTCCATGTAGAGCACTTGTCACCTTCGGATTAAATGCACTCCGTGGAAGACACCAGATTAAGAAGGGAGTTTGGGGAGGAAACTGGAATTCCAGTAACGTGCATGATTTCATTAAGTATACTGTTTCCAAGGGGTATCCGATACATTCATGGGAATTTGGTATTGTGTTATTTCAGATTCCATCAAGATTTTTCCTACTCATGAATAATGATATTTCGTTTCATATTTATTCTTTGTTTTATTTGTGCAGGTAATGAGTTGAGTGGCCAGGGAATTGGTGCTATGGTCCATGCTGAGCAGTATGGGAATGATTTAATTGAACTAAGCGGTATAATTGACAATCTGTACGAGGGGCAAATCCAGCCAAAACCCTTGCTCGTAGCACCAGGTGGATTCTTTGACAGAGACTGGTTTGCAAAGCTTCTTAAGATCTCTGGTTCAAAAGTTATTGATGTTATGACGCTCCATTTATATAATCTGGGACCAGGTTCGTGCTATTCAGTTTACACATGTACTAGTTATGTGAATTCAACTTAACACATGTTTAGTTCGTTAAATTGTGGTGGAATGGAATTCGCTATTTACATTGACCACATTCCATGTTTGGTTTAAAATGTCAATGAATTGAATATGTTTTATAAACCAACTTGAACTTACAAATTATCACTAAAGTTTAATTCTATTATTCGTCATTATTACATTCCAATTCCAAAGATTTATTTGTAAACTAATCATAAAATTATAATGGAAACAAGCACTCCATTCCAATCGATGCCAACCAAGAATTTTGAAAAACCAGATTCAGTTACATTCTTTTCAAATAACAACTGTGAACCAAACTCCCTCTAAAGTTTCCAACTGTTTACTAATTTTCTACGTTCCTCATTCTCTTTTTCTAATTCGTGTTTTATTCGTCGGGTAATGGGCCCCTCAAAATGAAAATGTTAAATGACCAGAACATGTTTCAATAAACACTCTCTAGTCTCCACAAGTCCTAATTAACTAGTTCGAACATCAAATCTTGTTATCAAGATCATGACCGAGTTTTCTATGTTCAGGCATTGATCCAAATCTAGTGAAAAAGATTCTAGATCCCCATTTCTTAAGTAAAGCATCCGTCACATTCAATGATCTACAACAAACTATTCAAACGAATGGCCCGTGGGCATCTTCCTGGATTGGAGAATCTGGTGGAGCATACAACAGTGGTGGCCGTCATGTTTCTGATACCTTCGTAGATAGCTTCTGGTAAATCTTCTGTAACATTCCCAAGAATGATTAAAATATACCAACATGTATGCCGTCTTTTAACATCTAAAGTGGCTATCCGTGAATATGTATAGGTACTTGGATCAGCTTGCAATGGCAGCTAAGTACCACACCCAAGTATATTGCAGGCAAAGTTTGATTGGTGGAAATTACGGTCTTCTCAACAAAACAACATTTTTACCTAACCCTGATTATTACAGGTATATTAGTTCAATTTATAAAACAAAATTATTAACGTTTTCTTAATACTTTGCTATAGCCTATACATGCTTGATTTGTATAATGAACATCATGCAGTGCACTTCTATGGAATCGGCTTATGGGAACAGGGATTCTTTCTGTAGAACGGAGAAGTGCCGGGCCACATCTACGCTCGTATGCCCATTGCTCAAAAGGGAAAGTAAGTTACTTTCGTGTTTCTGAATTTGTTTATTTAACTTTTTACGTATTTGATATAAACGATCTTGAGATTTCGGTGTACGTAGGACATAGTGGCACCATTACCAGTATATGACTAAAAATATGCTTTCGTAAACACGCAAGGATAAACTTTCTGTTTTGGGGAATATTATATAGCAGTGAAAATGAGGGAAATCTTTCTGATAACACATGTCACATAATTTCATATAAAGAGAAAATAAGGACGGTGATTTTGGAAGGGAAATGTTTCTATTTTGGGAAAGGTGACATGGTTTCAAATGTTACTGCTGCGTAAACAAGGACAATAAAGGTGGACGGGCAATCTAACTATTTTTGCAAAGGTCATATAGCGTGAGAGTTGATAAAGGGGTACATGTTGAAAGGTGTTTTTTCTACTTTAGGAACTAATAACTGCTCAAATAGAAAACGACCTAATGATTATGTGGTATTCCATTATGCTCAAATAAATGTTGCAGAATTTTAACGAGCTCATATAGTCTAATATATATTTTGACCATACCCCAGTTGTCCGAAATCTTCTCTTTATAATGACAAAAAGAGAATCGTAGACGCATATAATTAAAGTAATAGGGAGTATAAGTTATGATTCACAACGAAGGCATGGGCAAATAGGTAAAAAATTGTCAAAATTGGAAACATAGGGGAAACCGTTGAGGAAAATGTTTGTAGACAGATGGAGTTGAGTTGAGAATTTAGCCAGGGAGGAGCTAGTACGTAAAGTCAGCACCCTCTGATGTTTTTAGTTAGTTGAGATGTTCGAAACCTTTTGTGCACTATAAAATTTTTGGGCAAACACAGGCTAGTCGACTATAAATCAAATGCCTGAAATGCCATTTTATGTTGACAAAATAAGAGGAACCCTTGGACCAAAACATCAAAAGTGATATATTTAATGATGTACAATAGCTGGTATTGGCAAATAGGCAATTTAAACATGGTACTTGTCAAAAACGGAAACACCGGGATATCTTTAAACAAAATGGTTGTAGAAGGTGGAGTGAGTAACGGAACAACAGAGGGGATAGTAGTTACATTTGTAAATCAGTAAATACCTTATGGTTATCTTGTAACTTCCTACCTCGGTGTATTTGTACTCATATCATATTTTCCTTGTTGCAGGCGGGCATAACATTGCTACTGATTAACCTAAGCAACCAAACAGAATTTAAACTCAAAGTTCACAACATTGTTAACATAAATTTGAATACAATGAAAGAAAAAAAGGTTTCATTTGTTCATCGGCTAAAGTCAGCATTTTCTTGGGCCGGGTCAAAGTCAAACGACATAGAACTCGCACGAGAGGAGTACCACTTGACACCACAAGACGGTGATATCAGAAGTAAAACAATGCTTTTGAATGGAGTTCCATTAGAGCTCTCAGAAACCGGAGACATCCCATTTTTAAAACCTGCTATTGTGGATGAAAATTCTCCGATTTCTATAGCTCCTTTGAGCATCAAGTTCATCCAATTTTCAAACTTTGATGCGTCGGGTTGCAAATGACGCATGAGGGCTTGTACTGTGCCTCGATTGGTGTGTTTGTATTGTATCATGTATATGTATAAGTCCCAAAGTTATAGTGTGAAACTTTGCAATTGTGAAAAGAGCATTGCAAAGTAGATATAGTTCCACTTGTCAAACTATAATCAGAATGTGGTTGAAGTGCCCCCCTCGGGTTATAAAAATGACACTTGACCATTCTTAGCAATGGAAGTTTTTCAATCAGTACCTTAATAGTGAAATTTGATGTTGTCATATTCACACTTTTCTTTATTGTCGCAACACGTTTAGTGGTTTAAAGTTAAAGACGGGGCAAAAGTAGTAGTATTAGTTTATTACTTTCTATTGAACGTGGCGGGAAATGCGTTAAAGGCTACATGGAAACTACTATAAAGTGTTAAAACGGCAGGCAATTATCGAACCAAATCCTGAAAAGAGCGATTGCTACACCAGTTAAACGAACATTACCTAGCAACCATGTCCTCATATCCTCCTTCCAACTTAATACAACAGCCATTACATCTTTTTAGAGGATTGTACAATGAAGAATATTAAGAAGAATTAATATTCATAATAATATATTCAAAGTTTTATCGCATAAATAACAACAAATGAGCAACTGCTACTACATCTCGTCTATAAATAACAACAGTTGTAAAATCATAAAAAGCTTATGGATTAACATATCAAAATCTAAATGTGTGTTTGGTTCATTTTTGACGATGGAAATAGAAATAGCAATGAGAATAGTAAGGAATGTAGAGTAGTTGGGTATTATGATTATATTCAAGAATGTAATAAAATAAAAACATTATGCTAAAAGAAGTAGCTGCAAGGACTGGGAATACATTTCATATATACTAGTGTCGGATAGACCCGTTCTTTTTTTCGGTCAGGACTTGCCGTTATCTTTTTTTCGATAAGCAACATAATATATATACAAACCAATAAACAAAGAGTATAAAACTTTACAAGAAGAACCTTAAAAAACCAACACCCATCTAACTTTAAAATGTTAGCCAAACTATCTTTTGACACCCATTACACTTTCTTCACATCATATCGCAAATTTTCAGAAGAAACCCACCATTCTTGCCACGACACATTAAATTGTTTACTCTAAATTTGATCTTAAAATAAGTTAGAACTTGGACTTCCGCACAAAGATCGATTTGACTAGTTTTCTTTCCATTGAAAATAACTTTATTCCTAATATGTTGTTCTCCAAATAACCGCTTTCCAAATAATGTTTACGTTTGCTGTAAATGATTGGTGACCTTCATGTGTTAATATTCTTGTATGGTCATTCCACTTGGGTCATTAAGGTTCCACCTAGGGGTGTTCAATGGTTCGGTTTTCAGGTTTTTCGGATTTCTCGGTTTGGTTTTTTCGATTTTTTATATTTAAAGTCTAACCAAAAACCAAACCAAAGCAAATTAAGTATAGAAAAACCAAACCAAAAAACCGAATTCTATTTCGGTTTGAATTCGGTTTAAACCAAGAAAACCAAAGTTTTTAAAAATTCAAAATTTTATCTAAAAAGTTAACTTTTTTTTATCCAAAATCTGCGTAATTTAGTGTTTACCATTAAAGTCTTTTGATATATAATACATGAAGTATAGTTTATAAGGTAGTTGGTAATTTGATATATTGATTTTACTTGTTTTATATAAATTATAGTTAAGTTTTTCAATATTAAAAAATATATATATATGCTAATATATTTCTATTTCGGGTTTTTCGGTTTTCGGTTTGAAGAAATGTCAAACCGTAACTAAATCAAAAACCAAAAATCTAATTCGGTTTGGTTAAAAACCAAACCAAAAACCAATATATAATTTGGTTCGGTTTTTTCGGTTTTAGTTCTGTTTGGTTTACGGTTTTTCGGTTTAAAACCAAATTGTGAACAACCCTAGTTCCACCATTTGAATATTTTTGCCCAAGTGGTTTCCACCCATCGACATCTAATGATACAATGTTCTACCATTTCTACCGTCTCTTCACAACATGGACATAGCATAAAGTCAAGATCTATAACCATATGATCCAACACCATTCTCGTTGGGATTCTTCCTTGGAAAACTTTTGATCCATTTTTTTATCTAGATATGTACCCTGGCCTTCCAAATCCTCGTCATCGATCAAAATCCGTAAACTTTTGACTTTGAACTCAGCACTTTCGTCTAGAAACCATCTCCATCGATCACAATAATACTTTTTGGGAAGAATTCCATTAATACTATTCAACAATTCTTGAAATTCACCATTTTCCCTCCCCCTAACTTCTCTTTCCCATACCCAAACCCATCTCCATTGTTCCCCGTTACATTCCCCTTTTTCACTTACCATGACCTTTTTATTAATTTCAAGGTGATAAAGTCTTGAAAAGCTATCACATAATCTATAATAACCGACCCACTTATCCATTCAAAAACTCGTACTCATTCCATCATCAATATATTTTCCAAAGGAACCCGCAAAAGGTATTTTTTTTTTCTAAGTATCTCCCCACCTTTATAATATTTCCCCAAGTACTTTTACATCCAACATTACTCATGCCATCCTCTTTTAGCTGGCCATTTTCACCATATATATTTTTTATGAATCTAACCCAATATGAACTTTCATCCACTTTAAATCGCCACCACCATTTGCCATGTAAAGCCAAATTAGACTACCAATATTCAAAACCCCCATCTCAAAAGAAGTTAGGACTTTTTATAGGAATATGGATTTTGGGTTAAAAGTGATTGTCCATCTTATTAACATATACAAACAATATATAGAATACAAAGATGTAAACGGGTTGATCCCAACATAAGCAAAATTGGGCTACACAAATCCAACAAATATAATCCGACTAATATGCTCCCGCAGATTAAACGTGATGAGAAATCCGAACGCTCAAACTGGAACGAAAGTCGGAGAACAGAGGGAACGGAAGTCCTTTGGTGAAGATGTCGGCATACTGATAACGAAATGGAACATGAAGGGCCCTGACCTGACATGCAACAAACCTATCGCGAACAAAATGAATATCAATCTCTATATGTTTCGTGCGCTGATGTTGAACTGGATTAGAAGACATGTAGACAGCGCTGACGTTATCACAAAAGACGATAGTGGCAGATACAATGGGAGTGTGAAGTTCCTGCAACAAATTTCGTAACCAGGATGTTTCCGCCACCGCATTAGCAACACCACCATATTCTGCCTCAGCACTGGAACGAGAAACCGCGTGTTGGCGTTTGGATGACCAAGAGATGAGATTGGCACCAAGAAAAACACAATATCGGGATGTGGACCGACAACTAGTGGGACACCCGCCCCAGTCTGCATCTGAGTACGCGGTAAGTTGTGTGGTGGGCGATGTGTAGAGCTGTAAACCATGATCAACCGTGTCGCGAACATATCGGAGAATACGGTTGAGTGCCTGAAGATGAGTCTCCCGAGGGTCATGCATGAAAAGACAAATCTGCTTAACTGCATAGGATAAATCCGGTCTAGTGAACGTGAGGTACTGTAGTTCCCCCGCAAGACTACGGTATAGAGAGGGATCCGAAAGTGGAGGTCCAGAGGACCCCAGTTTGGTATCAGTTTCAACCGGTGTCTTGATAGGGTTGGAGTTAAGCATGTGAGCCCTATCAAGAATTTCAAGAGCATATTTTTGTTGGGACAGGAACATGCGTGATCTGGTTGCGGAAATTCCTAAAAAATAACTCAGGGGACCCAAGTCCGTCACAGAAAACTCTCTGCCCAAAATGGGGATAAAATGCCGAAGAAGAACTGAGGTGGAAGGTGTCAAAATGATGTCGTCTACATATAAAAGCAGATAGGCCGTATCAGATCCGTGCCAAAAAATAAAGAGGGACAGATCAGTCTTGTTGTGTTTAAAACCGACCCGTGTAGCAAAGGAGGAAAATCTCTGAAATCAGGAACGAGGGGCCTGTTTTAATCAATAGAGGGATTTGTTTAAGAGACAAACATAATCGAGGTGAGTTTTGTCAACAAATCTCGGGGGTTGATACATGTAGACTGTCTCATTAAGATTGTCGTGCAAGGAAGCGTTTTTAACATCTATTTGGTGTATTGGCCATTTGCGTGAAAGAGCGAGACTGAGTACAGTGCGGATGGTACCATGTTTGACAACCGGGCTAAAGGTCTCGTCACAGTCGATTCCCTGCTGTTGACTTTTTTCATTTGCAACAAGTCTGGCCTTGTGACGATTAAGTGTACCATCTGCATTAAATTTCAAATTATATAGCCACATAGATGTTACAATGTTTACCCTTGACGGTTTCGGAACAAGTGTCCAAGTGTCATTTTTAATAAGTGCATCGTATTCCTCAATCATAGCTTTCTTCCAATGAGGCTCTTTCTTGGCTTGAATATAGGAACGTGGTGTGGAGGTGTTAGTTGTAACATGTAAGTTCAGGCGAGTGATTGGTTTTGTAGTTCCTCGTTTTGAACGAGTGACCATAGGGCGAACGGAAGTTGTAGGAGGAGGGTCACGGTGTGGGACAGGAGGTGAGGCTGCTGGGTCGGGATTGTTGTCATGTTGGGCAGTTGGTGAGGCAGGTGGGTCGGGCGGGTGGTCGGGTTGGTTTTCGGGTTGGTTTGCGGGCAGGAATGGAAGCTGGATCGGGTTGGGCAGTTGGGCTGTGAGGCGTTGGTTGGGGATTAGAGGGGATGGGCTTGGTGACTGGATTGATTAAATTGGGCTCGGGGTGGTGTTAACAGTAGGTGGAGTGGGGATTTGATTGGATAGTCTTTGGTAGTAGGGATGTTGTTCATCGTCGTCTAAGAAAGAATAAGTTGGTGTGTGTATAGATTGGATAGAACCGAAGGGAAAGGAATTTTCATCGAACGTTACGTGTCGCGAAATGATTATCTTTTTGGTTGCAAGTTCAAGACATCGAAAACCACGATGATTACTCGGGTAGCCAAGGAAGACACAAGGAGTTGAACGAGGTTGGAGTTTGTGTGCTGTTTCAAGGTGAGGGTAGCAAAGGCATCCAAATGTACGAAGTTCGAAGTAGGGTGGTGATTTATTAAAAAGTTTTTCGAAGGGAATTTGGTTTTGGATTGAGGTGGAGGGTAAAATATTTAGCAAATGTATTGTCATGTGGACAGGTTCTACCCAATAAATGGGAGGAAGATGATCATGAATTAAAAGAGTTCGAATATGATTATTGATTGTTCTTATCATGCGTTCGGATTTCCCGTTTTGGGGCAAGAGAAGTGAAAAAGTATACCATTGGTTTCAAATTTTTTATGTAAGGTGGTGTTATCAAATTCGCCACCACAATCACATTGGAAAGCTTTAATTTCAATATTAAATTGTGTTTTTACGTAGGATCGAAAATGAAGGAATTTAGATAGAGTGTCACATTTTCGTCGTAACGGATAAACCCACAAAAAATGAGAATTGAGATCTAGAAAAATGGCATAATATTTAAAACCACTTACACTCGGAATAGGTGATGTCCACAAATCCGAGTGTACAATATCAAAAATTGAATCAACCAAGGAAGAAGAATTATAAAAGGGTAACTTAACATGTTTTCCTAATTGACAAGCATTGCAAAGAGAGTTCATTTTGCTTTTATTACATGAAATAAAACCGTTCGAAACAAGAGTGCGAATAGCATCATCCCGTGGATGACCAAGTCTTTGGTGCCCTGTTTTTTGGCTCGAGGAAAGGAGAGCAAGTGGTGATTTTTACAGCAAGGTGACGGGGTAGATATCACCGATGCTATCACATCTTAGGAGGGGGTGTTGGTCTGATGGTCCTTCACATAGAAACCAAAAGGGTCAAATTCAATAGAGCTATTATTGTCTTTTGTAAGTTGGCGTACGTAAATTAAGTTTTTGATAATGCTTGGGGTAACAAGTATGTTTTTAGGTGTAGGGGTTTGGTTAGCGTTGGTAAAAAGCTATGACCCGTGTTTGTGACGGGAATTGATTGCCCGTCACCAACAAGGACTGAGGCAATAGGACGTTTATTAAAAATATTACTTAGCATACATGCGTCCCAAGTCAAATGCGAAGTGTCCCCGGTGTCCATGTACCATTCCTTATTGCTTGGATCAGTGAAAGACATGTTTGTGAATACTTGAGGAATGGATATAGCCTGATCATTGTTGCCCGTATTTGTATGCACTGATGTTGGGCCGGTGCCAAAAGTGTTACCAATTGGGCCAGTGCCAAAGGTGCCAAAAGTGTTACCTGCTGGGCCAGATGTTGCAAGAAGATGGGTCTGAGGTGCAAACCCAGGTAGAGGGTTGTTGTTGTTATCTTGTCCATTTAGTAAAGAAGGATTCTGCGATAAAAGTCGAAGACGTTCCGATAGTTCACGAGTATGCTGATGTATTTCCGGAAGATCTACCTGGACTTCCTCCCCAGAGACAGATTGACTTTCGCATTGATCTCATTCCCGGAGCAGCGGCTGTTGCAAAAGCTCCTTACCGTTTAGCTCCTTCTAAAATGATCGAACTATCTCGTCAGATTCAGGATTTGGTGGACAAGGGCTTCATTCGTCCTAGTTTCTCTCCATGGGGTGCTCCAGTTCTCTTTGTTAAGAAGAAGGATGGCTCCATGCATTTGTGTATAGACTATAGGGATTTGAATAAACTGACGGTGAAGAATCGTTATCCGCTTCCGTGTATCGACGATCTATTTGATCAACTTCAGGGTTCCTGTTACTTTTCCAAAATCGATCTTCGTTCTGGTTATCATCAATTGAGGATCTAAGATGATGACTTCCGAAAACAACTTTTCGCACACGATACAGTCATTACGAGTTCATGGTGATGCCGTTTGGTTTAACCAACTCACCCGCCGCTTTTATGGACTTAATGAATCTTATATGCCGTCCCTTTTTGGACAAATTCGTTATCGTTTTCATCGATGATATTCTAATCTACTCTCATAATCGTGAAGAACATGAAGGACATCTACGTTTGGTATTGGAAACCCTTCGCAAAGAAAAGTTGTATGCTAAATTCTCCAAGTGCGACTTCTGGTTACCCGAAGTTCAATTCCTTGGTCATGTAGTAAGCTCAAAAGGTATTCACGTTGATCCTGCAAAGATCTAAGCCGTTAAGAATTGGATTGCTCCCGAATCTCCAACAGAAATCCGTTCATTTTTTGGTCTAGCTGGTTATTATCGCAGTTTCATCGAGAACTTCTCCAAGATTGCTTCGCCTATGACAAAGTTGACTCAGAAAAGTGAACCGTTTGTTTGGGGTATTGAACAGGAAGATGCGTTTCAGATACTAAAGAAAAGGTTGTGTGACGCTCCGATT
The DNA here is from genome assembly GCA_910822075.1 of Senecio squalidus. Lineage (NCBI taxonomy): Eukaryota > Viridiplantae > Streptophyta > Magnoliopsida > Asterales > Asteraceae > Senecio > Senecio squalidus. Next base: position 16,109,313 of record CAJVGC010000432.1, on the reverse strand, counting down.
CTAAGTCTACCGGTTGGTACAGAAAACTTCATGGTCTATTGGGACGCTTCTCATAAAGGTTTGGGTTGTGTCCTTATGAAAAATGGAAAGGTGATAGCATATACTTCCCGATGGTTGAAAATCCATGAGCAGAACTACACAACACATGATCTGGAGTTGGGAGCCGCCGTTTTTGCTCTTAAGATATGGAGACATTACCTCTACGGAACAAAGTGTACAGTGTTTACAGATCACAAAATCCTGTAGCACATCTTCGATCAGAAAATGTTGAACATAAGACAGAGACGCTGGGTGGAATTAATGAACGATTACGACTGCGATATTCGCTACCATCCGGGTAAGGCGAATGTGGTTGCCGATGCACTAAGCCGTAAGGAAACGGTTAAGCCTGTGAGGATTCGTTCGTTGGTAATTTCTATTTGGACAAGTTTGAAGGACCAGATTCTACAGTCGCAAAAGGATGTTTTGACAGAGAATCGTCTAAAGGACGAACGGTTATTCAGTTTAGCTCTGCAGTTAGAGCCGAAGGAGGACGGAGTGATGTACTTTCTTGTTCGTATTTGGAACCCGATGAGTATTCGTCAATTGATTTTAGACGAGGCTCACAAGTCCAATTACTCTGTTCATCCCGGTTCTGACAAGATGTATCAGGATCTGAAAGAGTTCTACTAGTGGCCGGGTATGAAACGTGCAATTGCGAATATGTTAGTCGATGTTTGACTTGTTCGAAGGTCAAAGTAGAGTATCAAAAGCCGTATGGGATTCTTCAACAACCAAAGATTCCAGAATGGAAGTGGGAGCGCATTACAATGGATTTCATTACAAAGCTTCTGAGGTCTTCCAGTGGTTACGACAGTATATGGGTTATTGTGGATCGTTTGACGAAGTGTGCTCACTTCCTATCGATTCGTGAGAACTACCATATGGAGAAAATTGTTCGCCTGTACATTATCGAGGTCGTGTCTAAACACGGTGTACCTGTGTCAATCATTTCAGACCGCGATGCTCGCTTCACTTCTCGTTTCTGGCAGTCGTTTCAGCGAGCTATGGGTACACGGTTACACATGAGTACCGCTTATCATCCGCAAACAGACGGTCAGAGTGAGAGGACTATTCAGAAGTTGGAAAATATGTTTCGTGCGTGTGCGATTGATTTTGGTGGCAATTGGGATACACACTTGCCTTTAATCGAATTCTCGTACAACAATAGTTATCACACGAGCATCAATTGTTCACCGTTTGAAGCTCTTTATGGCCGCAAGTGTCGATCGCCCGTTTGTTGGGCAGAGATTGGAGATAGTCAGATTACCGGTCCAGAAATCACTCAAGAGACTACCGACAAGATCTTCAAGATTAAAGAACGGTTAGTTGCTGCAAGGGATCGACAAAAGAAGTATACTGACAGAAGAAGGAAACCTCTCGAATTCAGTATAGGAGATATGGTACTATTGAAGGTATTTCCATGGAAAGGGGTTGTCCGTTTCGAGAAACGCAGCAAGTTGAGTCCGAGATATACGGGTCCATTTAAGATCTTATCTTGTGTCGGCCTAGCTGCGTACCGACTAGATTTACCGGCCGAGCTGAGGAGTGTGCACAATGTGTTTCACATGTCACACTTGAAGAAATGCCTGGCCGATGAATCATTGATAGTATCGTTGGAAAAGCTTCAGATCGACGACAAACTTCATTTTGTGGAGGAGCCGATCGAGATCGTGGATCGCCACGTCAAGCGTCTACGACAGAGCAAGATTCCGATTGTGAAAGTTCAATGGAATTCGAAGCTTGGTGTTGAATTCACTTGGGAACGCGAAGACGAGATTCAGAGGAAGTATCCTCATCTTTTTGTCGGAAGTAATACCCAGTAATAATATCGAGGACGAAATTCCCTTTTACTTGGGAAGACTGTGTCAACCGCGAATTTCCAAGGTATAATTCACGTATTCTTTTTATCGTTTTATTTTCGTTATTCATTTTGACCCTATTGATTTATTTTGAGTATTTTGCATTGTATCGCGTATTTATATTTATATACGTTTCATATTCGTATATTTGACTTTTGTCGGGTTAGTTTTATTATTTCGTTTCCGCGTAGGAAACGTATTTAGTCCTAAGTGCCTGGTTGAAATAAGTATGCTCGTAAGTTAGTTAGGGATTTTTATGCCTTAAATTATACGATTAAAATTAACGTTTATACATATTCCAAAGTTAGTCCTCTAACTTAAATTCTGTTACAAAGTTAGTCCTATAACTGGACTTAACGGCAAAACCTTTACAAAATCAGTCCTTTTAACTGAGAGTTGACTTTTGAAAAGTCAAAAGGACTGCGTCGCACCCTCCCTATGGTGCGGCGCAGTCACTGCCAGATATGGCCAAAAATCTAGTCGTTTTCACCCTCTCTTGGACCACTCTCACACCATACCGAGTTCCCTGCCCCTTTTTGGCCTTTTGCCCATACAATTTGGATCTCAACCTTCCCTCCTTGACTTTCCTTCTCTCTCTCCCATTTGTTTCAAACACACACACACACACAAATATTTGTTTCTCTCTCAAGAAATCCCTCAAAACTCTCTCTACAAACCTACATTTCCAGTAAATTCAGCCACCAAGAACATCCATTTTCGTCAAGATTTTCATCCCCAAGGCAAGGCTTACATCTCGTGCTCACTTTCCTTTCCGTTTTCTTTCATTCCGGTGAGTTTCTCAAACTTTTATCCATAAACTTTCTTTATTTTCGTAAGCCTTCGTTTAAATCTTGGTTAGAAAATATAAACATATAATTATATAAAAGAAAACTCCAAATTATAACAAGTTTTTATTTAAAAATATCATTTTCGTTACCTAAAACTATAATATGTAAAAACGTATTTTTACTCTTCTAAAACACCTAAATATGTAAGAAAATAACTATAATATATATTCTGGAGATGAGACATCAATTTCTATCGAAAACTTTGGCTAAATTACTCGAGAAACCAAATTGCGTTGCTGTTTCGTAGACTAGTGCACTGCAACAAGCCTTGTTGCGGCGCACCGTGCCTAACGAAACAACATATCCTTGTTGTTTCTCTATCCATGTACCGAAACACTTCCCGTAACACTCTAACGCAACAAGTTGCGTAACACCTTCCAGTAGCGCAACAACAAGCTACCGTAACACCCTAGTACCGAAACAAACCACCGAAACAAGTCACGTAACAAAATATAGCGCAACAAACATTTTGACAAAAAAAAGCCACTGCGCCGCAACCCATGACTGCTGCGACGCAGCGAGCTACTTTTGCCGAAACAAAATTTAACGAAACAAAAGCTTGTCACGCAGCCCCTACGTAGCGTAACACCTTACCTGCGTAAAGAGGTTTTGTAACACTCATTTTAGCGTAACAAATAGTCCCGTAACACTCCTCTTGCGTAACACCTTGCGAAACAAGAAAGGTGGCAAAACAAGGCTACTGCGCCGCAACCATTCCTTGCTGTGACCCAGCCTGGCCACAATTTTCCATTTTATTTGTTGTTAACACTTAAACTCTACACTCGGAAATCCTAAAGCGCATTCTTACATCAAGTGTAACACAATTACTTAAATATATGTTTTGAACTTAAAACATAATCAATAATCTAAAGTATAACATTTATTAATACGGTTTTGATAAAAACGTATATCTTTCGAAAACGTACATCTCTTCAATAGTCGACCGTAATCTTAAACTCTTTGTCGTTTGACACAAATCATGTATTATTATATCTAAAATACTAATTTTGAATGATATTATTAATATAACATATAACGTAAATCGTATAAGGCAAACCCTACGAAACTAGAGATGTTTAGACTCATTTATTGTATCTTATGCTAGGGCACTTAGGCGTGGGAGCATCGTTTGCTTGATTATCGTACCCAATTGCTTTTGCTTAACAGTGAGTTATACATTGCCCTTTTACTATTTTTATCTTTCTTCGGGCATGTTAAGCGTATCAAACTTATATTTTATGTATATTGATTAGGCTGGTAGATTATGTGCCTTTAGATTTAAGTGTCCCTTACTTATACGGCCTTGGTGGTATTATAAGGCCCTCAATGCAAACCTGTTAACTTCTTTATGAGCCATCGGTGCATATTAATAGATCTATAGGGGTTTTACAAGCCCCCGTTGTTGTTATGGGATTCTGACCTGTGTGCGGTCCCTAGGGGTCGACGTTATGACTGGTTTACTTTCGAGAAATTGCTTTAGTTTGACACACTAGAGTAGAGGGTGGTTTCCTTTTGATGTAAGGTTCACGTGCAAACAATATCTAGGGTATACATAGATCTTACTAGATTTCCTGATTCAAGATATGATACATTTGGTCTTTATTATTTTATTAATGATTTTGTTGGGTCAAAACTTCTTAAACTTTTATACTTATGTATTCTTATGAAAATGCGTATAACCCACCAACTTTATGTTGACGTCTCTTTTTAACGCTTTTCGGGGATTTTAGGTTACTCTATTTGCAACCTTTGCTTTTGTATGACTACGTGGATAAATTGAGCTTTGGAACTTAGTTACATTTGATTTGTATTAGTCCCCGTTTTATCCAAACTTTGTAGTCCCTTTTGTAATTTGATTCGGATTATTGTAAACGTTGTAATCAAATTTTATTAATCTAATGAAGCTTGTATTTTTATCTTATGTTTGATGTAACCTTTGAAAATCTCTGATACCGTATTGACTGTACACCTCAGGTTTCCGCCTGGTGTGACAGGTGGAGCGGGTTGTGGGGCGGGTTGTGGGTATCTATATCCGGTTGGATTAAAGCTAGTGGGATTATGATTTTGGTATTGCATGAGTCCCTGACTTGCATGGGAATTTCCCTGACCAACATGGCGAGTTTTCCCGTTGTTTTTACGCTGCTCGCTGGGTATATGGCCATGAATAAACCGACATGAATCTCCAAAACGAAAATGGCCATGTTGAAAGTTACGAAAAATAGTTGGAGTGTTGTTGTTACGAGGTGGGTAATTGTCGGGAACATGTAATACCGTCGAGGATGAAGGGGTGTCTTGAATCAGCGGCTGATGGGGAAGATGAGACAGCCTTGTCTCCTCGATTTCCAACATGGTACGGTCGTTTAGGAAGCTAGGGAGTGGTTGCTGAAAGCGAACAAACCCGACAACGTTGGCATATTTTTCGGAGAGCCCGTTGATAGTGTGCATAACCAGTGTGTCTTCATCAATGGGTTTATCTATATTGTCTAAAAGATCAAATAGTACTTTAAGTTTGTGACAATATTCCGCAACGGATAGGTCACCGTTGCGTAGGTTTCGAAGGTCTTCTTGCAATTGCATAGCTTTTGCGTTTTTGTTACTTTAAAAGAGATCATTGAGTCGAGTCCAAATTTGACGTCACCTGAGTTACCGCTTCATGACAATTTGGAGAATCGGTTTGCTAACCGTATTGTATATCCACATCTTTATTTGCGTATCCACCTTTTGACACAACTTGTCGTTTTCATCTTTGGGACGAATCGATCCGTCAAGAAAACCGTCAACATCGTGGGTGATGCATACCATCTCCATTAGATCTTTCTATTGGAGATGATTGAGTTCGCCAAAGTGTAACGTTATCGGAATGTGTGATCTTATGTTTGTCACAGCAAATACACTTTCATATTTTGGGCCACTTGTTTCTGCAACCGCCATTGATACTTTTGTTTGGTTGATTTTTTTTTTTTTTTTTTTTTTTTTTTTTTTTGTAAAAGCAGAAGGGAAGTCGAAAATTCTTTAGGGTTTCGAAGAGGTTAGTCGATTCAGGAGGGAGGTGAGGAGAAGAGCCGATTAGGATGCTCTGATACCATATAGGAATATGGATTTTGGGTTAAAAGTGACATCTTATTAACACATACAAACAATATATAGAATACAAAGATGTAAACGGACTGAGTCCAACATAAGCAAAACTGGGTTACACAAATCCAACAAATGTAATCCGACTAATACTTTTTTCCATTTTATCCATAATATCTTTTTAGTTACGCCCCTCTCAAAAAAAAAAAAAAAATTTCTTCATAGACTTTCTAATGAGTTTATGACCTTCATTGGTGCACGGAATAAAAAAAAGATATATAATGACAAACTAGTAAGGACCGAAAGTACCATAGTAAGTCGACCACCACGCGAGATAGTTTTTGCCTTCCATATTGATAGTTTAATTCTAAAACTTATCAATAATAGTATTCCAATTTTCTTTCCTCCTCATGTTCATGCCAATTGATACCCAAGATATATATATGTAAATGGAAGCTTTCCATGCATGCAACATACACCTCTAGCAAGTCGCTCGGAAAAACATTTCATGATTCTCATCAAATTCCAGCATTTGTCAAACTCCATTCACCAAAAAACATCGTGTCATTCGCATATTGTAGATGATATACCGGGATGTTATTTTCACCCGAAAAATCCACTTTGAACGGCTTTATTAATAAGAACGTTAAGACCTTCCACCGCTATTAAAAACAAGAAATTAGAAATTGGGTCTCCTTGTCTAACCCCTCTTTCCATGGCAAACTCTTTAACTGGAGACCCGTAAACTAAAATCGAAAATTTAGATGATTTTAAGCAAGCTTCAATCCATTTACACCACTTTTCTTCGAAACCCATTTGAATCATTAAACTCTGAAGAAACTCCCAACTGACACAATCATAAGCTTTTTCAAAATCCAATTTGAAGACCATACACTTTCTATTAGTGTTGGGCTCAACAATTGAGAGGCAATGCGGGTTGGAAGCAAGCAGTGCACTTGATCATTGTCACCTCGATTTGGTGTATATGGAGGAATAGAAATGATGCGGTTTTCAACTCAGAGAGGGTGTCACCGGATTTGATTATAGACGAAGTGCGATCAATATCTTTCATTTTGATAAAGAGCCGTTTGAGATTCAAAGTTTTGTCATGGAAAAACTGAAACAAATTTAATTTTCAATTATTTTAGATAGTATGAAGTAGTATCTTCTTGTCACTTTACTGTACTGGTTCATGTAAATTTTACTTAATGGTGTTCAACGTTGTGTTGGCTCTCTGTTTAATGGCAATTACTTTTGTTGGTTGTTAAAAAGAAAAGTTTCATTAATTTCATTTGATTTTTTGGGCCCATATAAATGAAACGAAGGTTGAAAGCATCCCAAAATATTTTGTGATTGAATTATATATACATCTAAGTCACAAGCCGAGGTTAATTTGAATAAAAGAATTTTAAACTTTTTTTTTTTCTTTCTGTTGAGTAGAGATGGGTACGGATCGGTTTAAACCGGTTTTCAGTTCAATTCAAAACAGTTTAGTTTTTTTTTCATAAAATAAAAATCAGTCAGTCCAGTTTTTCCTCATTTTCTTTAGTCTTTATAGGACTGACAGTCCAATTTCAGTCCAGTCCAGATCATACCGGTCTTTTTTCTCCGATTTTCTTTTGTTTTTGTCAAAAAATAAAAACAAATACATAAGTTGCATTTGGGTTTTTGGATGTTATTGACGAAGATATAGCTACTTGAATTACTAATTTTTTAAATGTGTATTTATTAATTATAGTTATGAACTCGTTTGGAGAGTATTCTAGCTCCGAACATGGTAATTGGATTACTCTTAATTAAAACTTGATAGAGTTTTATGTGCGACATATCTTATTTTCTATTTTTAATTTATTAAATGTGACTTTAAGTGATTCTTAGTGTCGATCACGGTCACAACTATCTAATAATCATATTTATATCAATATTAATAATAAATGTAATACTAACAATTATAGAAAAGAAAAGAAATAATAAATATAACATAATAGCAAAAAGAAAAAAAAATAATTTTCAAGGACAAATTTGTTTTTATACAACTATTTAAAGTTTTAAATGGTTTTGGGTTGATTTCGGGTTATTTTTATGACCGATTTAAGTTTTTAATCCGTTTTAGACTATGACCGATTTCAATCTGGACTGATTTCAGTCCAGTTTTTTACGGTCCTTCAACTGAAAGTAGGACCGATTCAGGATTGGTAGCCCAGTCTGAGAATAGTTCTGGTCCTAATCAGTCCAGTCTTTTTCAAGACCAGTTTCAGGCCCGTTCAGAACCGGTTTCAGTTTTAGACTGTTTTGTCCATCTGGTTCTGAAAAAGATTGGACTGATTATCAGTCTACTTGTCTAAATATTTTATTTTTCTTATATAATAATGTTATTTTCCAACATACAACCTACTTATTTATCTATTTTATTTTATTTTATTTTCCGTTTTAGGTTTTAACCTTTGTTTTTAAACTACCTGTTTTTTCTTCGAATTTTATCTTTTATCCTTAGTTTTTGAGTTACGCTATTAAATAAAGTATATACCTCTTAATATCGAATTTTCAAAATTTTGGTGTTTTTAATGATCAATTCTTGTTTTTAACATTTCCTTTTTATGTTACTTTATTAAATAAATATAATAATTTTCAATTATTTATTGCTTTTAATTTTTTTTTTCTTCCGACACTAATTGTATATTAGATAAACTTTCGTCCCGCCGCAATGAATATATATATATATATATATATATATATATATATATATATATATATATATATATATATATATATATATATATATATATATAAAATCTAGTTGTTATATATATTATTATATACTAAAAGGTTAACTTTCTAATTTTTTTTTATTACTTTAGGTTAGTCCAGCTTATTATCTATCTTCTAATTGTGGAAGTGGATCGTTTACAAAAGAAATCTTATCTAATTTTGTGAGATGTTGAATAGTGTAAAAGGTTAGTAAGATATATATATATATATATATATATATATATATATATATATATATATATATATATATATATATATATATATATAGGATCTTATAAACCAAAACTTAAAGTAAAATAAGTAAAAAAATATGAAAAAATAATTTATTATATGTGTAATTTTGTATTATGTTTATTTATTCAATTATAACAAACTTTAAAAAAGCAAGTTTTGATATGCATCAAAATATATGTCGTTTAGGGACTGTGAATCAAATTCTTTGTTTTTGTGTAGTAAATATTCAAATTTGATACACAACTGTAAAACTACCCATTTTATGATGTACAACAAAACTTCGTTTTTTAAAGTTTGAGATATGGTTAAAATGAACGATAATCCAAAATATCTAACGTTATAAATTATTTTTTAATATTTTTTTACTTATTTTATCTTAAGGTTTGTTTTACAAGAAACAACCTCTTTCTCTCTCTCTCTCTCTATATATATATATATATATATATATATATATATATATATATATATATATATATATATATATATATATATATATATATATATATATATAAACTATTAAAAAATACATACCAATAAGTACGTTTTAAAAAATTATTTAAAAATAGTTAAAAAAAAGTTTTTTTCACATTTTTTCGGAGAATCTTCCTAAAATAACATCCAGAATCTTTTTATGAAATAAAAAAAAAATTCATTTTTTTCGGAAAAAAACGTAGATGCATTTTTTCGGTAGATGCATTTTTCTAATTTTATAAAAAATGCATCTACTTATTTTCAAATATGCATATAATTTATGGATAAAACTGAATCTTATTATTAATATTACAAAAAAATTGAGTTAAAATACACCTTATTTTTGAAAATACATCGACTTTTCTAAAAAAATGCATCTACCGAAAAAATGTATCCAAGTTTTTAAAAATCAAAAATGATTCTAGAGGTTATTTTAGGATGATTCTTTGAAATAGTTTTAAAAAAAACATTTTTTTTTTCTATTTTTAAATTGATTTTGGAGTGTTCCTACCGATATGTATTTTAAGCATGGAGTGTAGCGGAACCTCACCCATATATATATATATATATATATATATATATATATATATATATATATATATATATATATATATATATATATATATATATATATATATATATATATATATATATATATATATATATATATATATATATATATATATATATATATATATATATATTTTTGGGTAAAAGGGTATTACCCCGGCGAAATTTTATAAATATATCTGCAACAACAGAAATAGGAACAAACGTTCAAACACAGACAACTTGAGGCATACCTCAAGAAAACAAAACCAGAGGCTAACAACTGACTTCAGCACAAAACACCAAACAACCACACGACTCAAATTAAACTATCGACCCAAGCAGTAATACACTAAGCACCGATCGACCATATACTTCTAATTTCATCCCTACGAGTAGGATCCTTAAACTGCATCAAAGAAATCTTCATCCGAACCTTTGAAATTACCAGCTGAGCAACTAGGTTAGGAGTCTTAGATCCTTTTTTATAGAGTCTAATATTCCGCTCCTGCCAAATAAAATAAGCAGCAGCACCAAGAACCAGTTTACTAACAATATTCCATGCAATATTTCTATGAGACATCGGAATTAGCAACGAAGTAATGTGTTGCCAACTTGGAGGTGAAATATCCGGCTTGGCCAAACTCCTAACCGTCCTCCAAACATCTTGAGAAAATTTGCACTCAAAGAATAAATGATGATGAGAAAATTTGCACCCATATATATATATATATATATATATATATATATATATATATATATATATATATATATATATATATATATAAACTATTAGAAAGTATATGTTCTTCCTATGCTAGCCTAATGGTAAGTCCTTGTTTGTATAGTGGAGTGGCGAAAGTTTGATCCTTACTTCCAAAATAACATCTTTTTATTTTAGTTGTTCATTTACATATTAATAAAGTTACATCATACTCCAAAAACTTGGTATTTTATATCTAACAGTCCCTTATTATTTTCTTTAGCTTTAATTTTTCCTATATACAATTCTTTTAGTTTATTAAACTTTAACATTCTTTTATATTTTTTTAGATTTTTAGTTTTGACTAATTTTTTACTTCGTACAACTTAGTTTTATTTTATTAGTTTTACTTTCATTTTTTTTTTCTTCTTTTGCTTCTTCTTTGTTTTTGTTTTGTTTTATCGTCTTCTTTTGCGTTATGTTTTTTTAAAGAAGATACTACATTCGTCTAATCTTTTTCTTCATTTTGTTAAATCATTGTTTTAACTTATGTTGTTAGGTGATGATATAATTGTTATAATATTTTCGGTAAAACTATATATGAAAATTAAACATGAACATTGGTTACATACATATTTACATATTATTTACTATCTTTATATGAATATTAAGATATTGGGTCAAATATTTTTCGTAACATCAAAATTTTTTTAGAAATATAGAATATAGGAACAAAATATCCGTGAAAACGCGCGTTATCTTATATTTTCTGAATTGTCTTTTCTGTTTACAAAAATACTAGAAAGTTTGATTAAATATTTATATGATAAAAGGTGTAGTACTGAATTTAAGTCAACCAAAGCCTGAGATATGAAAGCCACCCAAGATTCAATGAGACACCAACAGCAACACCAGATTGACATTGCATACAATCAGACATTTGAATCACATCTTAATCTACCTCCTCGTGATTGTACATGACAAGATTTCGTTCATGTTTGTGCTCCTTTATATAAAGCCGCAACAAGAGGCGATCAAAAAGCTGTTAAAACCATCCTTGACAAGTGCACCATTTGGGTACGCTTTAGCATAACCGAAACTTATGAAACACTACTTCACATTGCTGCACTTGGAAAATCACCCGCGTTTGTCGAATATCTAATCACCTTGTTGACCAAGGAGGACCTGGAACTTGTTAATGCTAATGGTGAAACCGCCCTCTGTTTAGCAGCTATTGCTGGAGATGTTCAAATAGCTAAGATTTTGGTGACACATAATGAACGCTTATTGGATATCCCTGATACTCGAGGAAACTTGCCTCTCTATATTGCGGCCATATATGGAAACCATGATATGGTGAGCTATTTATATCATAGTTCTAACAAAATGACTCGTGATTTCTGGACAAATGAGAATCGGGGTTGCGTGCTTGTGAAATGTGTTGAGGCTAATATGTTTGGTAAGTATAACTTGTTGTATTTTTCGTGTTTCATCAACTGACTGTCAGAAATTATTTTGTAGATGTTGCACTAGAGATGGTGACCGAAAATCCAAAACTTGCTATGAATGGAACTGTACTTGAACTATTGGCTCGAAAACCTAACGCATTTGATACCTTCAAACCTCACTTTTTGAAGAGAATCATCTATTCATGTAAGAATCTCCATTACTTGATTTCTTTTACAGATGATATTACCATTTACTTGGTCCTATTTAAAGGGATCTTGAGCTTTAATCAATAGTCAGTAAACTATTTAGTAAGTCAAATGTTGCATTCTTTTTAAGATGAAAGACTAAGCGATATAACTGTAATAATAATACAGTTGTATGCACTTGATAAACCTTTTTGTTCGAACATGAAAACCCCATTTTGCCTCTGAAGAGAAATGTTTGGTTTTTTTGCAGCTGAATTTTATGCGGAAAATCATGGCCTTCAGTTACTACGAATTATTTTGACCGAAATTCTGAAATTGCCCAAGGCTGAACTTGATGGCATATTAAGAGGTCCACCTGGTCAGACTAAGGAATATGAAAAGGAAACACATGATGAAAAATCCTCTTCCCGAGTACTATTTCTTGCAGCAGAAATGGGCAACACTGAATTTCTAAGTGAGGTCATTCGGCAATATCCATATCTAGTTCGGGAGGTAAATGATATTAATCAAACTATATTTCATGTTGCTGTCTCACATCGTCATGAGGGTGTCTTCAAATTGTTAGATGAAGTGGGCTCAATCAAGGATTTGATAATTACTATAGAAGACAAATACGGTAACAATATGTTGCATTTAGCTGGGAATAGATCAATTGGTGATCATATGCACAAGATTCCAGGAGAGGGTCTGCAGTTGAAGCTAGAAGTTTTATGGTTTAAGGTACATATATCTCTCAACAATTAAACTATCAATCCATCGTTTTATATTATTTAAATTTAGTAGAGATGGCAAGCTGAGTGGATCGGGTTGATTAGAAATGGACATTCAAAATGCAAGTTAGGTTGTGTTGACCCGCAAAACTTTTTGTCCAGGTTTGCGTATTGAGTCAATGTCTAAGTTTTAGGTTTGCCCTTGTAGTAGAAATGTCGATAATGGATTGACAAAGTTCATAATAATAATATAATCTTTTCTGATGCTAGCAAGTAGAAGCCATACTCCCTCCTTGCTTTCGAGAGAAGAGGAACCACTGTGGTCAAACACCCGTGGAGTTATTCATGTACGAGCACAAAGTTTTATTTAATCAAGGTGAAAAATGGATGAAAGAAATAGCTACTCAACTAATGGTTGTTGCAGCACTTATAGCCACCATCTCATTTGCAGCGGTGTTTACTATTCCAGGTGGATACGACCAACAATCTGGAAATAATCTTTCCAAAGTTTTCATGCTATTTGATAGCTTGTCATTTATATCATCTACAGCTTCAATCCTCGCGGTCTTATCTATCCTCACGGATAATTATGATCCATATGATTTCATGATACAACTACCAAGACAACGGATGATATGTCTAATATTTATGTTCATCTCAATAGTGACGATTATCGTCACTTTTATTATCACTCTTTTTCTACTTTGTCAAAGCAATTCTAACTGGATACCGGTTGTTATTACTGCTTTTGTTGCTACACTTTACCTGGTGTTTGCAATATCAAAATATCATTTTCTAAGTCGTTTTCTCTGTGATTTTAAAGTCATTCAGAAGCCGTTCTAGCTACTATCTTTTCCCCTCTTAGGTACCATCTGAATTGATGTAATTTGTAAGGCTATCATGTCAAGTATTCATTATGTTATAATTTAAGCATCATGGATGCAAATTCTAATGACCTTTGAAAGTTGATTACTCTTGCATTGAAGGTGTAAGTTTGTTGTTATCTCTATTTTGTGTATGAAACGATTACTATTGTTGGTAAGTATTTTTCTAAGTTTAGAAATACTTCTGCAACAAATTCGGTCATCACTTAACCCAGTACGTCTGATTTACCAATTAAAAGTTTGTCGATGAATAGGTATTGACAATGGGTTCGACAACAACCTTTTCAAGGTACAACTCTCAAAATTTAGGTAAATAACATATGTAACAATTCCTTGTCGTAGTGAAGAATTTGATAGACAAAAGGGAACCTCTGATAGGGATCACGGTAGTTATTAAGTACACCCGAGACTTCGGGTTAAAATATGACTAAGTTTAGCTGTGGGAGACAGATACATGTAAACTGAATGTGTATGGCGCAAAACAATGGTAGAAAATGACTGTTGAAAAGGTGATGACGAGGAATCCTTATGTTGGGGATTCTTTGTTTGATAACCTGAACTCCGGAAACAGTTTTACACCAAGGGGAAGGATTAAAAGATCTTTATAGAAATCCAAGGTGCAAACTTTGAAGTATATTGTTACTGAACATGTTTCGGTGTCTCCTGCAATGATGCGTGAACCGGGTATGTATAGGCAATCAGGCAAAATGCTTCTATAACGAACTTTGTTTAGAGTAGAGAGCGAAGTGGATAGCTCGGTGACTTCGCAAAAGGTGGATCGTCATGAAATTTAATGAAACAACCATCCCACTTCTTCACCTTTGTAGCCGTGTGTGCCATAACAGGTATGGTCTTCTGCTGAAGTAGAGAGTTCGAACGCAGTCAAGAGAGGAGCAGAGTAGTGGAGTACGGTAAATCTTTTAAGAACAATTACTTAATTTCATAAAATAAACCTAGAAAGAGCAAGACATATTTACTAAAACAAAACATAAAACAATAGTTGACGTATGAAATTGGTTCATTTCTAAAGAACCAACTATTGTATCAATCGTATGCTAATTTTTATATATAAAGTATATAATCATATGTTTACCATGTACACTTAACAAACCTCAAAAAATACCAAAGAAAGAAACCAACCCAACAGTATTGTATTGTTAGTTTTACTTTTTACCCATTTATACAGCTATATAGTAATACGCACATTTGTTCATTTTATACAAGCCAAGAGGCTGCAGAAATACATCAGTTTTCCATGTTCGGGTCATTCAGAAACTGGCAACTGTAAGGTACCTTCCGATGATTTTGGTTTCACAACAAAAGGAAGTTTGATATCTTGTACGGTGTTTTCAGAGGATACCTCTTTGAAAGGAACTTCAAAAACAAGAGATTGATATAAACAAACCTCGTCTTCTTTGCAGTAGTATATCTGCAGAATACATATATTCATTATTGAACCAATGAAGTTTTTTGCTTGTAATTTTACTTTACAAAGAGAAACAAACAACTGATGCAAAGGATATTATTTGGCAGGGGATTGCATACCTTACAACTAACCCTACTCACGGAAGTAGTCGGAGATGATCTTTTAAAATGTAGAATGGCGGTTCCATCTGGACTGAAATTCCCGTCCAAGGGATCAACTACCGCTGCATTTTCAGGTTCAATTTCAACACTAAATTTGGACTGTGCTTCCTGCATATTAAAAGTACAGCTCTCAAAAAGATAAGTGATTGTAACCTAAAAGATTATGGGAACGACCTAAAATTGAATTCACCAAAATACATGCATACAAAGAGAGCGAAATGGGAGAGAACCTTTGAGAAATGATACCCTTCTGGCACGGATATTGAAAGATTTAAGTTACCCTCCTTGGATGTAGCGCCATCAACAACGATTGTTTGTGTGTCAGCTGAAGATCGTCTTCTAAGACGCCTTAGAGATCTAGATTTTGGTGCCGGAGGTTGAACACCTTTTAGCTCCAGAGTAAGAAGTTGTGCATCTTGTTTGTTGAGATCCAGATATCTAATTTGACTGTTGTTCGTATCAGCTATGTATAGTCTCCCTGGGAGATTTCAATAAAGAAAATAAACTAAGTGACAGCATGAAAAAACTTGATCACTACATCTAAGCATAAAACATGAAACAATAAATACGGCATTAACAATTATCCAATATAGAATCATATCGTGATTACTTGCCATATTAGTTTATAGTTCACTAAATATGTTTTGCACTGCCCAACATAAATATGATAATCAACAATTCAGACGAATTGGAAAAGCATATTACCAGTATCATCTTCAACAATTCCTGCCGGTTCTGACAGCTGCAATATACAACAAATAAATGACGTGGGTTAAAATATAAATAAAGCTATGTGATAAGAGACTGAAGAACAAAACCAACATTGTCAATAACACATAATATATATTATTAATACTTCTACCAATAAGTTGATGTAAACTAGAGGCGGCAATTTCGACCCATTTACTTAAAATTGGGTCAATTTTGGGTTATATTTATATCTCCAACAATTCAAATAAGTAAAATCTTATAGCTGAACTAATTATAAATTACGTCACAAAGGTCTAACATGCCCAGAGTGTTCACTAATCTTATAGTTTTTTTTAATCGGATTATTAAAAAACACAGATGTTTAATGGTATTGTTTTAGCAATCATCTCTGATACTTGTCTATTGAATATAAAGGACATAAAGGAGAGGTTATTAGACAAATATGTAAAACCTTAATATGTAAACGGACCCAAAGGTATCTTCACATAGACACGCCACAAGTGCAAACAAAGCTGCATTCAGACATCAATAGGCAATACTATGTTTTCCTTATCTAGAGACTTTATCCTCGGAGGCAGAAGAAATTTTGACAAGAAAGATCATAGGCCAACATAAGTCAAATGGGGAAGGTCATATCAGCTTGATTGTCATCATATTCCCATAATTAAAGATAATACATTTCTTTAGAAACTTTATCCATTACTGTTACATCTTATAAGCAGGCCCTTAATTACCGACCTGAGCTGAAGAAGCTGCTCCATCCTTAAATCCAGCTTTCCCGGTGCCTGCTAACGGACTCACCTTTTTCGTAGCTGGATCTAGCTTTTTTATCTGTGACACATGTGTAAACATAAGCATCCTGGACTAAAAATTGACCATTTTATGTGGTAAGCGTTTCACTTTAACAAATACGATATAACTAAATATTATTTCCCTTTTTGACGAATTCTTAATTCAGAAGTGCCTCATTTCCGATTAACAATCATTGCATCAAAGCAATAGCACTGATTTTCATTCCCAAGACTTCTCTACTTGACCGCATTCAGGTTATTTTGGATTTAGTAAGCAAACAAATTCATATATCAAAAAGTACTGAAGTAACTGATGATAACATAAAGGTTTTCATCCACACATATGTATTACCTCAATTTCAAAACAGTTGTCCCGACTCCTGAGACTTTGGATTTCAAGTCTACTTCCTAACTGAAACTAATATTTACTCTAAAAACATCAAAATTATATTGTGACACTTGTGTTGGGATTGAAACTTAGTTAAATTAGTTTTAATTTTATTAATGCTGCTCAGTTACTACTGCTGGTAAGTACTGTTTCATTGCTACGGATCGAAGATATTACTACTGCATGAAGACTGTTACTACTGAACAACATGATTACTACTGCAAGACTATTTCTGCAAGACTATTTCTACAGCTGCAAGAATATTACTGTTGCCTATGCTCATTACTGTTGCCGTTGCTGTTTCTACTGCGTCAAGTTCATTATGGAATTATACGCAAGTTTAGCATTACAATTAGAATAGAATTGTAATTCCTTTATTAGATATTTCCTATTTTGTAGATAGGTTAGCCTCAAGGTCTATATATGGATCCTTGTAGATTATAGAAAACACGTTGTATTGATTCATTCATATTCAATATAATTGAGGCTTATAATTCGACATACATTATTGTTCATAACTGTTTCTTATCGTACAATATTTGTTTGTTCGACAAACTTGTAATATCAAGGTGTTCATCCGCTGTTGAACTTCCTTGATAGATCAAGATCTTACTTAGACGTGCTTTGGGTTTATACAACCTAAACGATCCTGACAAGTGGTATCAGAGCACATGACAAGTGGTATCAGAGCGCACAGAAGGTGCTCAAGATCCATTGATCTACATCTACAAGTTTCTAAGAAGCCTCAAGAAGAAGAAAGCTACTATATAATGACAGTTGCATCATCTTCCAAGGACTCTGAATTAACATCTAGGTAAATTCTAAACTATGTTTTTTTGAATGTAAAGAAGTCATGACTAAATTTAATCAATTGCTATGTGACTCAATTAAAACTTTAGAAGAACAAAGAAGATCGATAGAGAATTTAGAAAATCAAATTAAGTCTTATAAAACTAATGAGTTAAGTTATCAGGAAAAGATTAATTTGGTTGAATGGCAGAGAGATGATCTATTAGTTAAGCTTCAGGATGCTAGGGAAGAAATCAAACAATTAGTTGAGGAAAAAGATAAAGTTAAGTTAAATGTAGGGAAACTAGAACATGCTTCCAAATATGTTAAAAACCTTATCCAACAACAAATCCATGGAAAAGTTAAAGCTGGATTAGGTTATAAAGAAGTATCCCCACCATTTAATCAAAACTATATCCCTCCATCTTTAGATAAACCTAGAATTCCAATCACATAGACACCTCCAACAGAATCATTCAAAGTTGATCCAATCAACTATGATGAAGTTCTGATTGAGGACGTAGATGAAGAAAGTGAACTAGAGGTGGAAGATCACTTGACCACGTAGATGAAGAAATAAATTTTGGCCAAAGTATTATTAGTACGACACGTATTTTCATTACTACGGGAAGGTTTAACTACTACTGCCCATTGTTTTGTTAATACTGCTTGAATGGTTAATACTGCTGGTAATTTCATTACTACGGGACCTCTGGTTAATACTTGGTTAATACTGGAAGTTGCCAGACTAGTTAATACGGCCCGTCGGTGTCATTACTACTGTAATTAACCTCATTACTACGACATTATTTGTTAATACTGCAACGATTAGTACTGCAGAGTTTTCTTAATTAATAAGATTACTCTGTTAATACTGCGTTGACAAGTCAAATCTCAAGTTGCAATTAACTTTTAACACGTGGCGTTTTGTGATTGGACCTCAAAATTTAAACTTCGGCGCGCGTTCAGTCTTTTTAAACACGTGGCATTACACGATTGAACCGTCCTTTTTAATCATCAAGCGCGTCTAATCCAACTCGCCAAGTTGTTATAATCTTACACGTATAAATAGGGTTTAAGTTTAATCTTTCACTTAATTCAATCTTTTCAATCAAGAACCCTAATTTCTAAAAAGTTACCGTTGCAACTCAAAAATCAAGTTTTCTTCAATCGTTCTCCAAAATTCTTTCAATCTAATAACAATTGGCAGAACTTCAATTCTATGAAAGCCACAATATGGTTGCCTGTTTTAAAAAGAATAAAGAAAACACTGATTTCTATCTAATTATTGACTTATTGACTTCTTGAAGCAGTCCCATATTAAATTTGCTCAGTAAGTCCAGAGATTCATGAAGATCACATTCGAGCATTTTGGGATACTGTTGTGGTATCTTCAGAGGGAGAAGTACCGGTCCTAAATGCCACAGTTTGATGGCAATGAGGTCACAATTTCAGAGGCAACAATCATAACACACCTTCAACTTCAAGATGGAGAAGGTATAAGCTCCTTACCTAATGAAACTGTTTTTGAAAACTTTCAACGAATGGGCTATGAGGGGGACTTAAATACAACAACGTTTTTAAAAGTTAAGTTGTCCCCCCCAATGGAAATACTTTATGCATACTTTGCAACAATGAATTTCACAAAAGAGAACAGGATGGAATGAGGCAAGTTATTCCTTGGCTACAGCCATGGTTTGTCTTGCCACAAACCAAACTTTCAACTTTTCAAAACTCATCTTTGATGGTATGTTGTGGAACTTGGGCCAACCTAAACACAAATTTTTAATGTACCCAAGATTCATACAGCATATCTTAAACTGTGAAATAATGGATCTCACTAGATCCCAAATGTTTTTCCTGCCCATTCTCATGCCAAAAAGGTGTTTGCTAACATGAGAAGGGTAAACAAAGGTTTTTCAAATAATGTTACACCATTATTTCCTACAATGATGGTGGGAACAACTGCTACAGATGAGAGACAAGTGACTTCACCTCTGTCTCAACCCCAATCTGCTTCTCTTCCTACTGCTAGTACCTCTGCAATTTCTACTGCAAGTACTGCATACTGCAAGTACTGCAGGTGTTTCTACTGAGGCAACAACTGCAGTTTTAGTTTCTACTGAGAGCATTCCTCCAGTTAAAACTGAACCTATAGTCACCACTCTTGTGACTCCACCTTTTGCTTCTACATCTCATCACACCACTCCAATCATTGCTACTTTCACAAGAAAGGCTAAGAGAGTTCCTCAGTCTCTTAAGCCTAAAACCACCCCAATTCATATCTCCACTTCCTTACCCAATCTTCAGGTGAGGGTATTATATGGGAACACACTGAGCTTTCTCTCAGGCTCACTGAGGTGGTCGATAAGGAGGGGGATGACCATATGGGAAGGGCTCCTACTACTGTTGCTCTTACTTCTTCTAGTGAGGCACATGCCAGTTTGAACATCCTTAAGACCCAACTCATGGCAACACAACCCATTGATGCTGCTTTTGTGACATCTTTGGAAAGTGGTCCCAGGTGCCAAGAAACCTCGGGGGAGGGACAAGCTTCTGCTAGGCAGAAGGGTCCCTCTACATCCTATGATCCACCACCTGTTCGGTACCAAAAGGAAAGGAGTGAGGATAGATTTAACTATACTCCTTTAGAATTGATGGAAATGTGTGAGCGCGTTCTTTGTTAAGGTTGACAAACAAGGGGAGGAACTTGCAACCTTACCAACTTTGGTCCATAAGTTCGTTGAGCAACAAAGTCAGTTGCAAGAATTCTTAATGAAGCCAAAGCCAACCAGCAGGAGTATTGGAACATCTCCAAGACCATCCAGCTCTTCTTCTTCTTCAGATGACACCCCACCTGCTGACGAAAAGGGGGAGAAAGAAATAGAAGATGTTTTGTCAACAGAAGAAGAGTCGGATGCTGTAGTCAAGGGGGAGGAGGTAGAGAGAAGGAGTGATGATACGGTTATTACAGCTACTTCAGAGCAAGAAGAAGAGGTTGATACTGAGGTAGAGGGGGAGAAAATGGTTGTTGAAGATGAGGGGGATCAAATACTTGAGGGGGAGCAAGAAATTGAACAAGAGATGATTAATGCTGAAGAAGAAGTTATTACTACTGGTTCAATTGATACGGTGATCATTTCTGCTGGTGAGTTCATTTCTACTGAAGACTTGGTTTCTACTGCTCCGGTTTCTAGTGCTGTTACTACCTCTTACTACCAAAGGAGTTGTTTGGAGTTGTTTCTGCTGGAGTAAAGGAGTTGTTTCTGCTGAAGATCTTATTACTACTGAAAGCGTGATTTCTACTGATCAAGGCTGCACCATTTGAGGCACTTTACGGACGAAAGTGCCGATCACCCGTATTACTACCAAAGGAGTTGTTTCTGCTGGAGTAACAAAGGAGTTGTTTCTGCTGAAGATCTTATTACTACTGAAAGCGTTATTTCAAAGCGTTATTTCTACTAATCAAGGCTGCACCATTTGAGGCACTTTACGGACGAAAGTGCCGATCACCCGTATTTTGGATCGAAGTTGGGGACAGCCAACTTATTGGTCCAGATATTCTTCACGAGACCACAGAAAAGATCGTGAAAATTCAGGAGAGACTCCGAACGGCGCGCAGCCGACATAAGAGTTACGCAGACCGAAGGCGTAAGCCACTAGAATTCCAAGTTGGAGACAAGGTGATGCTCAAAGTCTCACCATGGAAAGGCACCATTCGCTTCGGAAAGCGAGGAAAACTAAACCCCCGATACATCGGACCCTTCAAAATTCTGGAAAGAATTGGACCGGTAGCTTACCGACTCGACCTACCACAAGAACTAGACGGAATACATAACACGTTCCACGTCAGTAATCTGAAGAAGTGCTTGTCAGATGAAACTCTAATAATCCCACAAGAGGAACTTCAGATTGACACCAAACTAAACTTCATCGAACAACCCCTCGAAATCATGGATCGTGAGATCAAACAACGTCGACAGAGTCGAATACCTATCGTACAGGTTCGATGGAATTCCCGTCGAGGACCTGAATTCACTTGGGAACGAGAGGACCAGATGAAACTCAAGTACCCTCATCTCTTCTTAGACACCCAACCTCCAGAACAAACCAACTAAATTTCGGGACGAAATTTCCATAACAAGGGGAGACTGTGACAACCCACAAAAATCCAGGTTCACACCAACTCGACCTCTTAAACCACTAGTATATGTTTTCAATTATGTACGACCAGTAGGTCACACTATACATAAATGATGCTTAATAACTATGTCTAAACATATACGGATACCGAAATTAGGTACGGTATTCACTTTACGTAAACGTATATATTTTTACAACTATATTTCTAGTCCAACATGAAAGGCATAAAACTCTAACCTTGCATTCATCATCTTTGCATGAATTGTTGCATGCATGTAGTATAAGTTACCAAAAATTACATGAATAACCCTTAAGTCATCAATACATGCATAAACACCCTAGACTTTGCAAAAACTACCCAAACCCCCTCCCTAAACCCCATGGTCGGCCACAAGGAGTCCCACATGGGATTCCTTGACTTTGTTGGCTAGATTTGGTGGTCACTTGGATGAATGAAATGTCACTATTGAACTAAATTGCCCATACCAATCAATGACACTTAACCATGGTTGAAACAATGACTAACTAGGGTTAAATTCTAACCCAAGCTCCACTCTATAAATAGCCAACCCTTGCATTCATTCTCCTTGCTCAAAAACTAAATCATTCTCCCCCCTACACTCTCTAAAAACCGGTCAAGAGGAAGGAAGAAATAAATCACCACACACATTCCATACATCAAAAACTTAGTTTCATACTTTAATCATAAGGAAAACATAAAGCCTTGCATTCATATACTCTAAGGTATGTTCTAAAAACTCTCTTCATACATCATATTGTCATACTTGCATTTCATAAAACCTAAGTCTTTTATACAAGAACATGTTTTAAACAAAGAAAAGTTAAGTTATTTTGTTAACCGGAAACTTACACCGACTTGTAGACACTTTTTAACCATCTTAACCAAATGGTTTATGGTAACGGATGTCATAATCGTAATCACTAAGTAGTTCGATCCAACGACGCTGCCTCATGTTCAATTCTTTTTTATCAAGAATGTGTTGCAGACTCTTGTGATCTGTGAACACTGTACACTTAGTGTCGTATAAATAGTGTCTCCTTGAGTGCGAACACTACAGCTTCTAACTCTAAGTCATGTGTTGTGTAGTTTTCTTCGTGAGTTTTGAGCTGTCGTGAGGCATAGGCGATAACCTTTTCCCTTTGCATTAACACACAACCTAATCCTTTGTGTGATGCGTCGCAATATACCACAAAATCTTCTGTTCCCTCGGGCAATGATAGAATCGGTGTACTACAAAGTTTCTGCTTCAATAGTTGGAATGCTGACTCTTGTTCTTCACCCCAAACGAACTTCTCAGTTTTCTGCGTCAACCTCGTCAAGGCTTTAGCTATCTTGGAGAAATTTTCGATGAAGCGTCGGTAATAACCGGCAAGACCTAAGAATTGGCGTATCTCCGTTGCGGTTCTAGGGACAGCCCAATCCTTAATGGATTCAATTTTTGCTGGGTCTACATGGATGCCCTGACTGTCAATAACGTGACCAAGGAATTGAACCTTCTCAGTCCAGAATTCGCACTTAGAGAATTTTGCGTACAATTCCTCCTTTTTCAGCAATTCGAGGATTAACCTCAAATGCTCTTCATGTTCTTTCTTATTCTTCGAGTATATCAAGATGTCACCAATGAATACGATCACAAACTTATCCACGTACGGTTTACACACCCGATTCATAAGATCCGTGAATATTGCCGATGCGTTGGTCAAACCGAAAGGCATAACCTGGAATTCGTAGTGACCATAGCGACTTCTAAATGCAGTTTTCTGAATATCTTCGTCTCGTACTCTAAGTTGGTGATAACCTGACTGTAGGTCAATTTTAGAGTAGATACTTGATCCTTGAAGTTGGTCGAAAAGATCGTCAATCCTTGGAAGTGGATAACGATTCTTCACGGTTAGCTTGTTCAGTTCTCTGTAGTCAATACACATCCTGAAGGATCCATCCTTCTTCTTGACAAACAGAACTGGTGCTCCCAAGGTGAGGAACTTGGACGAATGAATCCTCGATCTAGTAGCTATTGGAGTTGGTTGGATAATTCTTCCATTTCCGATGGAGCGAGTCGATATGGTGCTCGAGCCACTGGTGCGGCTCCTGGCACTAAGTCGATGTGAAATTGGACTTGTCTTGGGAGGACTTCGGGAAATTCTCGAACAATCGGTACGTCGTTTAGTTGTTTCTCCTTCGTTTCCGTCTCCGTCATGTAAGCCAAATAAGCGTCACATCCTTTTTGTAAGTACTTCAGCGTTTTTAAGTTGGGTATGATGCTTAACTTTGATCGGCTCCCATCTCCCTTGATCAAGAGAGTTTTCTCGTCGGTGCGGAGGATACGGACAATCTTCTCGTCACATACGATTTCGGCGTGGTTTAGAGATAATCAATCCATTCCTATTACTATATCGAAGCTTCCGAGCTGAATAGGTATTAGGTCGATATTGAATGGGTGGTCAACTAAGGTTAAGGTATAACCTCAAATGATACTATTTGTAGTTACCAATTTCCCGTTTGCTAATTCTATTGTATACTTAGCTTCTAGGGTAGTTGGGGAAATATCAATCAAAGCTTTAAATTTCGTAGATATAAAGCTCCTATCAGCACCAGTATCAAATAAAACAATTGCGTATTGATTATTGAGGAGGAACGTCCGTCACGACGTTCGGGCGTGGTTGTTCTTCTCCTGCTCTAATCACAAATGCCCTACCCTGAGCTCTGCCATTGTGGTCTTGGTTTGCTAATTGAGGGCAGTCCTTTTTGAAGTGTCTCGGTTCTCCGCATTTAAAGCAGACGTTAGGAGCCTTCACATTAGCTACAGGGGCGGCTTTCCTACAATCCTTGGTTTGGTGACCCGTTTTGTTGTAGTTTTTGCAGAGTCTGGCGGGTATGATGGAGTTTGCATCGGTTGCAAAGTGGCTTGTTTCCGATGTAGTTTCCCGTACTAGCTGTGTACACCTTGGAGGTAGCGGGTTTCTTATTGGGTTGGTGGTTTGAGTTTTTAGAAGTGTCCTCCCACTTTCGTTTATGGTCATGGGACCTTTCTCCTGTGTCTCCCTTACGAGTGACTTGATCAGTCAGGTTATGAGCCATTCGGATGGCCATCTGGATGTTCGCCGGGTTGGACGAGGTGACATTCCCTTGGATTTGAGGACTTAATCTCCAGATGTACTTTTCGATCTTTTTATATTCAGGGGTGGGCATAGCAAAGATAGTTCCTCGAACCGGTTGGTATAACTTGCTACTTCATTGCCCTTCATAGACAGTTTCCAGAATTCATTCTCCAATTTCTGTATTTCATTTCTCGGACAGTACTCATCCCTCATCATGGTTTTGAGATCCTCCCATGGTAGCAGGTAAGCCGCATCAATCCCGACAAATTGTGCATATGAGTTCCACCATGTTAAGGAGCTATTTTGAAGGGTGCAGGTGGCAAACTTGACCTTGCAATCTTCCGAGCAGTTACAGATTCGGGTTGGACGAGGTGACATTCCCTTGGATTTGAGGACTTAATCTCCAGATGTACCTTTCGATCTTTTTATATTCAGGGGTGGGCATAGCAAAGATAGTTCCTCGAACCGGGTGGTATAACTTGCTACTTCATTGCCCTTCATAGACAGTTTCCAGAATTCATTCTCCAATTTGTGTATTTCATTTCTCGGACAGTACTCATCCCTCATCATGGTTTTGATATCCTCCCATGGTAGCAGGTAAGCCGCGTCAATCCCGACAAATTGTGCATAAGAGTTCCACCATGTTAAAGAGCTATTTTGAAGGGTGCAGGTGGCAAACTTGACCTTACAATCTTCCGAGCAGTTACAGATTCGGAAAATTGACTCGAGTTTCTCGAACCATTGAAGTAACCCAACAGCTCCTTCCCGCTGAAGTACTGGGGCTTACAGTTTAGAAATTCCTTGTAGGAACATCCTTGAGTCACATTCTCGGCTCTTCCTGTGGTTCCGTTGTTTCCTCCGCCATTAATGTTTCCAGCTCCACTGGCTCTGTTTGCTTCATAGGTAGCCATAGCGTCTGCTACACGTTGTGCTATGATTTCTTCCATATTATCTGTGGTTTGCGAGTTCCGGGTGGTTCTTGTTTTCTTTGGTGCCATTTTTCTTCAAAACAAAATAACACCCATACATAGTATCAAAAAAACATTCATGATACATAAGTATTAATAAACATGCAATCATACCAAACACAAGTCATACAATAGAATAAGTAGATTAAAACCAATATTTCATTTATATAACTTGAATACATTGATTTCAAAGGAAATACAACAAAAGAATGGGTTTATAGAACACCCATTTTAGTTCAAGTACAAAGTAAAATATATTGGGCACAACCCGCCCTAGAAGGTTTAAAATACTAGCTATGTCTATGGATGACTAGGTCGTCCTCTAGTAAGTGCACTACTCAGCCCTCGAACCAACTCCTCCAACTCAGCAATGCGTCTCTCGGATGTCTCGACTCGGGTCTGAAGTGGGGCGATGTCACCACGTGTATGCATGACACGTGCATGTGTAGCACTCGCCGCCTGATCTGCTAAGACTGCATCCTCTCGGACCGCATCAAAACTCTGCCTGATGTTAGCAGTATTTCGAGATGTATAACTCCCGAAATCCTGCTCAAGCATCATCTGTTCCCTTTCCAAACGGGCTACTCGTGCTACGAGTATCGTAGTAACTGGAGCTAAGACGGGAGCATTAGATGACTCCCAAATCTCGTATGTGTTGGGAATCCTCTCAGCGTTCCTCCAAGCCTAGAGGGTAGCATGCATCCAGTCCAGGTACTGTGAGCTATAGTCCCGCAGAGGTGTGGTGGTGGCGGGTATGGGAGTAGTAGTAGTAGGAATGGGTGTGGTGGTAGGTGTAGTAGTAACTACGTGCACATTACGGTAGTCCCTTCTGACGACAGTACTGTCGGGAGTAGGTGCAGTCCATCTGACAACGACGTAAGGGTGGTATCTGTGAGGTGCGGTAGGAAGGATGGGAACTGACTTCCGTGCGGTCAAACGGGTGCGGGGTCCTCCTCCCCCGGAGATGTGAGCATGAATGTAGCGATGGGACTCCATGGCTCGGATATTGGCGGGAGGTGTAGTGAAAGTATTGGAAGAGGCGGTGTCGGAGTCATCCTCCGAGGGATCCTCCTCCTCATCCTTCTCTTCCTCCGTCGTAGGGTAGACGAATCCCTCGGGAGTAGGAGTGTATCCCGAGTCGGCTCGGAGAGTAGGAGTGTCATGGGTAGTAGGCTCGGCAGTAGGAGTAAGAACGGAAGGTTCGTCCTCCGGGATGAATCTGTCATATTGAATAGAAGGCGTGCCTAGCACGGACGTGTGGGTATACATCTCATCGTCCGAATCCGTGTCGGATAAGTAGATGATGATTGTGGTATGCTCGCTCTCGAAGCCGTCGTATCCGTCGTATGGTATAACTGGGGATCCTAAGGTAGAAGAGATGTCCATATCGACGCTCGAGTCGGCGTCTGGAGTAGTAGGTGTATGTGGAGGATACTCATCCTCAGAATCAGAAAGTATAACGTAGTAGGGAGTCGACATACTGTGACAAGGTCCAAAAGTGTAAGCAATTCTATGTAAAGTATAAGTAAGTAGTGCGGAAACAAAAGTCTTAAAAGCTCAGTTATAGACTAGGACAAATGCAACCTAGTTCGTTATAACCAGAGCCTACCAATCTTATAAAAACAAGTAAAAAGCGGGGCTATGAACTCACCTTAAAGAAGTCGTCTCTAGGCATGGGGTTCCTGTTTCAATCATATCTGATAGAGATAGTCGTTTCACATCTAGATTCTGGAGATCTTTCCAAAAGGCTCTTATAACGCGTCTGGATATGAGCACTGCATATCACCCACAAACCGACGCCCAAAGTGAAAGAACAATCCAAACGGTACTCTGATTATAGCAAACTAGGTTGCATTTGTCCTAGTCTATAACTGAGCTTTTAAGACTTTTGTTTCCGCACAACTTACTTATACTTTACATAGAATTGCTTACACTTTTGGACCTTGTCACAGTATGTCGACTCCCTACTACGTTATACTTTCTGATTCTGAGGATGAGTATCCTCCACATACACCTACTACTCCAGACGCCGACTCGAGCGTCGATATGGACATCTCTTCTACCTTAGGATCCCCAGTTATACCATACGACGGATACGACGGCTTCGAGAGCGAGCATACCACCACCATCATCTACTTATCCGACACGGATTCGGACGATGAGATGTATACCCACACGTCCGTGCTAGGCACGCCTTCTATTCAGTATGACGGATTCATCCCGGAGGACGAACCTTCCGTTCTTACTCCTACTGCCGAGCCTACTACCCATGACACTCCTACTCTCCGAGCTGACTCGGGATACACTCCTACTCCCGAGGGATTCGTCTACCCTGAGACGGAGGAAGAGGAGGAGGAGGAGGAGGATCCCTCGGAAGATGACTCCGACACCGCCTCTTCCGATACTTTCACTACACCTCCCGCCACTATCCGAGCCATGGAGTCCCACCGCTACATTCATGCTTACATCTCCGGGGGAGGAGGACTCCGCACCCGTTTGACCGCACGGAAGTCAGTTCCCATCCTTCCTACCGCACCTCACAGATACCACCCTTACGTCGTTGCCAGACGGACTGCACCTACTCCTGACAGTACCGTCGTCAGAAGGGACTACCGTAATGTGCACGTAGTTACTACTACACCTACCACCACACTCATTCCACCACCACCACACCCCACCTCTGCGGGACTATAGCTCACAGTACCGGGACTGGATGCATGCTACCCTCCAGGCTTGGAGGAACGCTGAGAGGATACCCGACACATACGAGATTGGGGAGTCATCTAATGCTCCCGTCTTAGCTCCGGTTACTACGATACTCGTAGCACGAGTAGCCCGTTTGGAAAGGGAGCAGATGATGCTTGAGCAGGATTTCGGGAGTTATACCTCTCGAAATACTGCTAACATCAGGCAGAGTTTTGATGCGGTCCGAGAGGATGCAGTCTTAGCAGATCAGGCGGCGAGTGCTACACATGCACGTGTCATGCATACACGTGGTGACATCGCCACACTTCAGACCCGAGTCGAGACATCCGAGAGACGCATTGTTGAGTTGGAGAAGTTGGTTCGAGGGCTGAGTAGTGCACTTACCAGATGACGATCTAGTCATCCATAGACATAGATAGTATTTTAAACCTTCTAGGGCGGGTTGTGCCCAATATCTTTTACTTTGTACTTGAACAAAAATGGGTGTTCTATAAACCCATTCTTTTGTTGTATTTCCTTTGAAATCAATGTATTCAAGTTATATAAATGAAATATTGGTTTTAATCTACTTATTCTATTGTATGACTTGTGTTTGGTATGATTGCATGTTTATTATTACTTATGTATCATGAATGTTTTGTTGATACTATGTATGGGTGTTATTTTGTTTTGAAGAAAAATGGCACCAAAGAAAACAAGAACCACTAGGAACTCGCAAATCGCGAACCACATATAATATGGAAGAAATCATAGCACAGCGTGTAGCAGACGCTATCGCTACTTATGAAGCAAACAGAGCCAGTGGAGCTGGAAACATTAATGGCGGAGGAAACAGCGGAACCAATGAAAAGACTAAGACATAGTGACATTCCTACTGCTTCAACTACTGTTGAGAGAAGTCCAAGTGTACCAATCAAAAGAAAGCCAGCCAATGTTCCTATTGAAGAGAAGAAATGAGACATTGAAATTTCTGAAGATGACTGTTCAGCTCTTATTGTGCATGAGGAAGGACTAAGAACTGAACCTCTGGCTGTGGAGCTGCCTGAAATAATAGACTGGGAGTATGTAAGGTGGACCAAGCAAGACTTCTTACATGGTCACTTAATTAGACAAATCAAAGACTGTTCTACCTGCTTTCTACAGAATGATCAGGGATATCTCTAGAGATGACATTCAGCGTGTATATGACATTGGACTGAGAAAGTATTCTCGGTTCAGAGGTACTTGCTCGGGAACTGATATGGCCTTGGATTGGCTTAATGGAATGTTCAATCCTGAAACAGAAATGGTGAATCCAACATTCAAGAAAGGAGAAGTTGACAACCCAGTGATCAAATGGTACCTATATGAAAGAAGTGGAGTCTATTCAATAGTTAGAAGGCATGGAGCTATGCAATTCTGTCTAGTTGACAAAAGGTATGATCTGGGTTTGAGAACACTCAAGGAGCTGATCAAAGTAAAGTGAGACTACATGGTCTAATTGCTTCCAAAATGACTCATAAGTTAGTGTGGAGAATAATGGGTCAACTGAATGAAGAGTTGGCAAAGCAAGCAGAAGAGGAGGCAAAACTAAGAGAAAAGTAATAGTAGTTTGTAATCTAAAGTAGTTAAAACTTTTATAAAAACTTGTACTTTGATTAGTAATAAAAGTTCAAGTTAGGGGGAGATTGTTGGGATTGAAACTTAGTTAAATTAGTTTTAATTTCATTAATGTTGCTCGTTACTACTGCTAGTTACTACTGCTGGTAAGTACTGCTGGTAAGTACTGCTTCATTGCTACGGATCGAAGATATTACTACTGCATGAAGACTGTTACTACTGAAGAACATGATTACTGCTGCAAGACTATTACTATTGCTGCAAGAATATTACTGTTGCCTATGCTCATTACTCTTGCCGTTGCTGTTTCTACTGCGTCAAGTTCATTATGGAATTATACGCAAGTTTAGCATTACAATTAGAATAGAATTGTAATTCCTTTATTAGATGTTTCCTATTTTGTAGATAGGTTAGCCTCAAGGTGTATATAGAGATCCTCCTTGTAGATTATAGAAAACACGTTGTATTGATTCTTCATATTCAATATAACTCAGGCTTATAATTCGACATACATTATTGTTCATAACTGTTTCTTATCATACAATATTTGTTTGTTCGACAAACTTGTAATATCAAGGTGTTCATCCGCCTTTGAACTTCTTTGATAGATCAAGATCTTACTTAGACGTGCTTTGGGTTTATACAACCTAAACGATCCTGACAACTTGTTATTTTGACGTAGATATCAAATTTGTCTTCAAAAAAGACAGTTTCGTATCACTTTTAACATTTTTAAACCTAAATTTTTTGAAGTAGTTAGTTTGACTCCAAAAGTCGAAGGTATGACCGTTTGATGCTTTGAGTAGCAGTAGTAGCAAGGTAAAACAAATCAAAGCATGGAGCTAACAATTATTATCAATGCGGTCAATTTACCTTTTGCAATATTTATCAAGTTCTTTTGGATGCAACATTTATCACATACCTTGTGGTTATATGAATCTGCAACATAAATATAACCATCTTTTCCACATAATACGCCCAACGGGTGTTGAAGAAGTACTTCAGAACCAGTTCCGTCATGATCTCCAAACTATATGAGTAATAAAGTTGATCAAAGCCTGTATAGATGCAATTGGGTACTATTGAATAAATTCAATAATGAAAAGCAACTTATATTGCATATGGCAGTGTTGGATAATATGAACTAGGGAGTGAGTTAAAGATACAAGTGGCAATTCAATTTAGTTATGTGAAGACGTATCAATTTGGGTTATATTCAATTGCTAACAGGTGAAATGGGTAAAGTTAGAAAAACTAGCAAAAAAAAAAACTCTGTTGAATGCGTTCAAAATTGCAATCATATTCAAACAAAATACTTAAAAGACTCCTTGATTAAATTAAGAGTAATGTTATATATTCTCCTACGAACATGATCAAAACATATGTACACTCGTTCTCTCTCTTTGGCTATAACAACTAACAAGTGTCACACCATATGAGTACGAGATTTTACCATCTTGATCTTCCTCATACTCATAACTAGGTTAGGCTTGTTAGCTACAACTTGTTTAAAGTAGTTCAGTTAAAATAGCCGCTTGTTAAATGGCTAAATAGTAACAAAGGTCAAGAATAAATCTATTATTTATAGTTCCCTGAGGAGGTCAAGAATAAATCTATTATTTATCACAATCTTGTTAGGTACACTTGTCTTCAGGTATGTGTTGATCCTTAACTAGGTAGAATCAAAATCTCTATTAAAACCTAAGTGTAGTGTGAAAACACCGCATAATGCATCATGCACAGAAGATATACCTTGAACAGATTGTCAGAAAATACTGGATCACCACCAACTAATAATCTTGATCCTCCCGTTTTAAGATTGAGTGCTCGAATTGAGCTACTTTCACTGTCAGCAATATAGGCCTCTTTCGCATCTACAACAGAAACAATTAACCAATAATTTGAGTTGAAAAGGTGTGCGAAAAGTCGAAAACTTATTTGCGATTAATTGCAATATGTATGTTTAAGATGTTACAGGCACTCAGCAACTACGCATACACCAGAACTGAATCTCCCACTCATGATGGTACGGCTAAAGAATCAGGCCTTTTTTACGTTTTCATCTGATCTAACCACCCACCATCTAAATATAAATTATTACATAATTGGAAATTCCCCTCAGCAATTATCATTACTTTGAATGTAGACTCGATCAATTCATATAGCTCATAAAATTTACAATAATATAATACTAATCTTAATCTAAATGTAAATAAAAAGTTACCTGTATTGTAAATAATTACCTGTTGATAACGATAGTCCAGATGGTTGTGCAAACGATGTTGTTAAAGAGCTGTCACAATTGAAGGCAAAAACAAAAAAAGTCAACTGGCAATAAGAAATTCTATAAATAACTCAAACGAATGCACAGAAAATACGTTCAAGCAGATAAAAAAATACACCTTCTGAAAAAATAAAACCGTTGATATTAACACATGTGCAACTATCAATCATAGGTCCTGATAACCCTTCATATGGACAACAATTGAAGTTGCTAATTTCAGTCGATGAAATTTAACCATTAATCCAAATATGAGAATATTTAAAGATCGTGATCATCATCCAAATTGGGGTCTTTTTTAACGAATTACACCTCATAAGTCATGATTCTCTATAAAAAATACTACAATCTTAGCTAAAACTTCAATATCCAAGATTTGAAACATAACCAGGATCTGTTGTGTCTACTTCAATTTTCACACACATTACCCCACTACAAATTCCAAGTACTAATAAAAGCCATGAACAACTCATCTAAAATATGTCAAAAGCAATAATCATAACATTAAAAATTGATCAAGGAACAACACTAGTCATGAGAACTGCAAATAGTAGCAAACCCACAACCAAATTTTGATAAGACATCAAATTACAAAATGCGAGTGTAGGTCAAACAGGGAACTAAAAAATCCACCACCGTCAGTGATTTGAAATTTCAAGTAAAAGGATGATAGAGGTTTTTTTTACCAGATGAGAATAATCAAAACTTGCTAACAAGAAAAGAACATGAGTGCTGATCGATGGTAGCGGTAGAAGAATTCTTGGCGGTGGAAGAAGAGGCAGCGGTTGGGTTTGGAAAGGAGACACATTTGTATTGTTAAAGAAGGATAAGGGCATTTTGGGAAGAAATCTTAGTTAAATTGGGAGGACACATGTTTTTGGGAGGACATATGTTTTTGGGCTGACAGAATAAGTCACATGGTCAGTCCCAAGTAAACACTCTCACATAGCTGAGCGATTAAGTCATTCATACCATTCAGACCATTAACTTCAAAGTAAACAACATCTATGTTTTCGTACATATGTAAAACATCAAATTGAACACTAATAACAATAATAAAACAGGAGAGATGTGTGACCCATTTATTTATGAATGCCTGAATTAGTCCACGGTCGAGTAAAAATAAAAGGTTCATAAACCTGTATATTAACAATTTACCCAATAATAATTATTTATGAAAAGTTTATACACTTTGAAAAAACATCTCAAGACAACCCATTTGGACCTGTTACCCAACCAGTTCAATGTGTCACTTCTAATGAATAGATATGCCCAAATGATGCATGGCTGGGGACTAGAGACACCACGAGGTAATATGTTTATTACCTTGGACCATTTAAGTTTCTCTCGTAACCATCACCGCTAAAAGCCTTTGTGACTCCATCTAATGTGCTATGCTCCCAGATTTGATGTTGGCCGGCCATTGCAATGTATACAGACTGATTTACAGGCTCAAAGCAGACATCCCAAGGAGAGTTTAGAAGCTGAAATCATCATAATGTTTAATTTAAAAAAGATGCTTAGGTAAAAATGGATGGAAATATATATACATACCATAAACAAATACTAGCTAAAACAACAAAATAAATGTGTAATTATAATAAGAAACCTAATGCTCGTTAATCTTGCCTGACTGACTCCTATTCCTCCCCCTCTATAATCTGAACCTTTAGTACCATTTCCAGCCAAAGTTTTCACACTCTCGTTTACAAAATCAATCACCCTACAAAGGCAAAAATATGTGGCATTTAAGAGAAATTAAGATGCTGTATTCATTTTAGTATGGAACAAGATCCTATATCTATTTGATATAAGTTAGTGATGACAATTCGGAACAAAATGTTAACCTTCACAATGAAAATTTAATACATTTCCAAACTCTTTTTGCAAACCCAATTTTCACATCCATTTACTGAACGTATTGCAAAAAGAAATTAAAAAAGAAATTTTTTTAAGGTTTAAAAAAACTTGTGAAGGTTTTTCCACACCGATATCAAGTATCACCGAAACTTGTCATTCCCACATGATCCCATATATATATACCTCAAAGCATGATTTTCAGTATCTGCAACATATAGTAAGTTTTTTGTAGCATTGTACGCCAGACCCTACACAAACATGGAAACAATTACCTTTGCTGTATTTCTCCCCTTTTGCATCAACAAAAACACGATGAAATCTAAAAGCCGAGATACATTATAGTACAACCCGTTTAGAACTAATAAGAAACTGAGATGTTCTGGGTGATGTTAACCTGTGGGTGGTTGAACATTGCAGTATCAAAGTTCCCATCACGTAGCCCTTCTTCTCCTGTGCTCCCAACTTGAACTAGAAAATTCCCATCTAGATCAGTTACCACCTGATATTTACTCCAGATTATGCTTCAATATAATTTACATATTGGAATATATGATATAAATAGTAATATATATATATATATATATATATATATATATATATATATATATATAGAGAGAGAGAGAGAGAGAGAGAGAGAGAGAGAGAGAGGTGACATACTATTCGGTTATGGTTACTATCTGAAATGAAGAGTCGTTTGTTAAAAATATCAACTGCCAGTTTTCCCGGAAACTTTAATGGGGACTTTAGCAGCCGAGGATCACTATCTTTTTCCAAACTTAGAGGAATTGGTGTGCTATCAAGTAACTTTCTTCTACCATAGAACAAAAGAGCTGCCTCCACCAAATCATCAAGATCCTTTGGTGGTCACGAACACAGAATAAAAAAAGTAAACTACCCCATCAACAACATATCTTATTTGCATAAACATGTATTTAGTCTAAGGAAACAATAATTTTTAAGTTTGCAAATGGCACCAAAGTTAAGAATGGTGAGAAATTTAGGTTCATTATTGGCAGAATTTGTCATGAAATATAAATGAGCCAACATATATAATACTGCAAGAAATAAATACCTTCCGCCGGCCTTCACCAGCTAGCTGTGCAAGGAGCTTACCATTTGGCCCAATAATAGCAAATGTTGGCCATGAATTTATACCTAATTCTCGCCACATATACATATCTCCATCATTAACAACCTGGTATGACAGTAGCAGATGAAATGATTTAAGAGAAATCTTTCTTGGTTGACCTAAAAGAAAAATATATGAAAACCAAGAGTGAAAACATAATGCCAGGAGCAAATCCTTTTATTACAGACTTTCGGGTAAAACAAGCATATTATTCACACGTTTTATGACAAACCAAGATACTAACTCTATATTAAATTTAAAGGATGCTACTGTAAGGAGAAAGGAAATTGAGGGAAGTTAGAGAAATCGAAAGTGAATTTAAAAGATGAATTACTGAAGAAGCATATTTAGGAACCTATGTGAATTTAGTTTGGAGTTAATTACTAAAAAAATTATTATTACTAAATAAGTTGTATGTTAATGGCAAATTACCCAATTCAATCTAATAGCTTACTGGATGAGTTATTCCATAACGCAGTACAGCATTCCGAATTGCTTCCAAGTCTTTCTCATTATCAAACTTGGCAGAATGCACACCAATGACAGTGAACTGCAAAAATATTGATAATATGTCATTATAACTTTATAAAAATAAAACCTGAATTAACATATTATGTCAAAAGAAAAAATAAACTTAATAGTAGAAACTTACTGGCATGTCTTTGTACTTTTTCTCCAAAAACTCCAAATCGGGAAGCACGTGCATACAATTTATACAGCAATAGGTCCAAAAGTCCAGCAAAACCACTTTTCCTTTCAGATCCTGTTCAAAAGCACTATACTTTAAGATTCCTGCTTAACATTTGTTCTATTATTTTTATTACATAGAGCTTCCATATAAAAATAACTGTATGCATGTTGGCTTTGAACGTAAAATATTCTACTTCAAGGATAGAAAATCAAGATTACAGTAACCACATTTGGCAACAAAAAATAAATTCGTGTACTTCCAAAAAAGATTGAAAAGTCAAAAACTAAATAAACGTATGATAATTTTGAAGTAAAATATTGTCCATTTTACTCCCAAAAAAGATGGTAGTTTTACGACAACAAGAAGAACAAATAGAAGTTGCTCAAACAACTCTCGAAAAGATAAAGTAAACATAAAGACTTGGATACAGTTCAAAAACAACACAAAGCGCGTAATTTTTTACCCTTCGAAGCTGAAGAGGAGCTGTGTTTAGCCAATCAAGTTTAGCTGGAAACTCTGGAATTTGTGATGTGTTTTCCCTTTAAACACAAAAAACCATTTAGCATTCAGAAAATTTTATATTGAGGAGCGTCTAATAAATCACTGTAGAAAGCAATAGGAGTCCTCGTTTACCTGCTTTCCACATCTGATATATATTTAACAAATTGCTGGATTCTTGAAGAGCGAGTTCCATCTGTATAGCAACAGAAACCATTAAATGAGCAGAAATTTTTCTTTCTACTCCCCTTAATTTGGGTGATTGAGCTTATATAAAATGATTTCTGTTTTCCAAAAAGTAAATGTGCAAAAATGACAGTATAAATCATATTCACCAAAAATAACAAACCTTCAGTTGGTCCAAAGGGTGGACTTTTGCTCCCAAATATCACATTCCAGATAGCCTTCGGAGATGCATATTGCATAGCCTGCAGTAACCGAAGATTCAAAAGAGTTCCAGCAATTTTTAACCTTCAAAGTAAAGGTGGCAAAATGGTCCCAGGAGGGCTGGATAATGGAGCAAAACTGGTTTGGGTCAGTTAGGGGAAAGTGGGTCGGGTTCGGTCAAGGTGGGTCATCCCACAAGCACTTATTGGTCCAGGTACTTTGAATTTTGAAATAATTAATAGAAAACTTGTATGATCCCACAACCATTTGGTGGTCACCTAGGTTCCGCTAGGATAAAGACCTGTTGGTATGACT
Organism: Senecio squalidus; assembly: GCA_910822075.1. NCBI lineage: Eukaryota > Viridiplantae > Streptophyta > Magnoliopsida > Asterales > Asteraceae > Senecio > Senecio squalidus. Next base: position 16,071,551 of record CAJVGC010000432.1, on the reverse strand, counting down.
TTCAGGCCGTTTCGTCTTTAGTTACCTCTTTTAGGTTAGAGCGTTTGAATTGCTAATGGATAACACATGGCCCAAATCCACCCATATGCAGGCAAATCTGTCACAATTGGCCACCTCTATTTTAAAGTTTGGTTTCCCTCTAACTTTCATACTTTTACTGCATAACTCCTACCTTCAAGTTTGATATGCTAAAATAAAGACAAGATAGTGCAATTCCCAAGCTTCCATATCTCAAAATCTGCCTTCGGGAACCCTGCAACCTGTTTATTGATTAGTTTTGCAAACTCAATAAAAAGATATATTGAATAGCTCTAAGTATATGTCATGCGACTTACTGAAACAAGAGGATTAGCTTAACTAATGCTACATCTCAGAGTTACTAACTAATACTCTAAGTATGGAACTCTCTTACCCGCCAGCAGAAGAGACCATATCATTGGTGGAATATGCCTCTTGAAATGAGACACCCTCCACAACTGCAGGATTGCTCATCGATTGAGAACCCTGCATCGTTGTATCTGCAATGTTCATAGACTACATAAGGCGTAATAACTATAACATTATTCATTGTATCCTACTAATAATAGCTAGAAGAAAATCAACACATCTCAGAGCAAACATATAAAACATGAATCATGTAAACGTCAGGTTATATTCTGCATAAAAAAGAGATGTAATCAATGCAATGGGAACATCCATTACAAAGCATAAACAAGCGTAGCTGGTCCAGTTAACACTTCAAGTGTAGCATCAACACGGAAAAGTAGAGTTACTTATTTGAACGGAAAGGAAGTTACAATATCATTTTGAGAACTACATACTACTGTAACTAGCGCCACCACCAATAATATCCTCAAGTGAAATATTTCCTATATCCTTTCTGATTAGTGATGGTTCTGCTTCCTTTAACGCATCTTCAGACAATGTTGTTTTCACAGCTATGCATCTGCAATTAAAAGAAGCCGCTCAAGGTTATACTAACAAATACATAAACTAGACATGGAAAAATGACGGGTAAATTTTCAGCCCCACCTTCTCTCTTTTTTTTTAGTTCGTCACTTATCAGAAACTAATACTTTAAATATGACTGCAGGAACTATACTATAAGAAGGTTGTAAGCATTTTAATACACTTTGGGTGAATTTCGACATGTTTGACACGTTTGAATTACTTGACTGACTCATTCCATAGTTGGTTAAGTTTTTGATATTTCAAACAATTAAACCATTAGATATATAATATAACTCATCGACCCAGGTTTAGGTAAATGGGTCGAAATTGCTGCCACTCAGTGCCCACTTATAAACCAATGCATCTCGGAGACAAGGTAAACATAAGTATTTAACTGGATCTTATGTCCCCGTGCCAACACAAGAACACAATTTGCCAACGAACACGAATAACTGTAACATTGTGAATGTTATATTCTGAACAGCCAAATTAACTTTTTCCAAGGAAGATCAAGCACATTTACCTCATTTGTGCAGCTTTGGCAGCTTGCACACCAGCTAACGCATCTTCAATTACAATACACTGAGAACATAAGTGAAAAAATATCAAAAAAAAAACTTGGAGCCAAATTTTGTTAAGCTTTCAATTTGCCTAATTGAAAGAAAAACACCCACGTACTTAATTGATGAAGAATTTACAAACAATTTTGCCACGAAAATCAGATTTGGGAATGTTTTTTCCTTATATTCCATTGTGAGGCTAATACCTCTTTATGTAAACAAACACTATGCTAAATAAGAACACTACACCCTAACATACCCATACACCATAAATATCTTTCTACCTAACAATCATTGTAATCAATATTGGAAATGTTTAAGTCTCAATAGAGGGAAGGAGGGCTTTTCGTTTTGGCCTAGCCGTCAATCGTTTGAAGCAATTGCGGTTTTTTACCAATTTTTTAGGTTCTCTTATTTTCTCTGTTTTTAATGCAAATCGCTTGACATTAGGATTTCATCAATCAAATGCTATGATAGGTAAACAATTAGTTTTTGAGGCGCCATATTCAGTATTAAAATGAAAAAACCATGCCCATTATTAATATCAAAAAAGAAGATAAAACAACATTCAACACAAATTTACCTCACTTGGCTGGACATTCAAAAGTTTTGAGGCAGCTATAAATATGTCAGGAGCAGGTTTCAGGTTTTCGAAAGCATCAGCAGACACAATAGCATCAAACCTAAAATAGTGAGAAAATAAAGATCAACGACAAAACTAGAACATCTCTAGAGCAATAAAAATTCCAGAAAGAGAGAAGATTATAAATATATGTAATAAATATAACCTTCCAATGAAAGATTCAAAATAACAAGAAGAAAAAGAAATAAAACTAAATACATTACGATATCTCTAGTTGGAAAGTAAACTAGAAATAAAACCTACATGACCATTTCCCAATAACATAGTGACTCATTCCTTCCAGAATATGACCATAAAATTCTAAGAAACTAATTTAAGTTAAAAATTGTATTACGATTATGAAATTATAACATTTAACTTCATGGAAAAAGTGCAAGTATGCTGTACTTATCTATAAGTTGTGACCAACTTTGTATTAATTTGAAACAAGGGAACTAGGTTTTACCTCAAGTTCTATTTACAATGCGGAAGTTCAAAGTTGATAGCAATAAAAAGTAAAAACTAGGTCAAATCGATCAATTCTACTGAAGAAGACTTACATTGACAACGGTAGGCCGGCAGCAGCTAAGTTTGCATCAACTTTGATTCTGTCAGCACTAGATGCAACCGCTACTTTGAGACCACTGTTTTTGCACTGTTAAATCATACATTTGAAAATAATCACTGAGGTAGACAAATAAGAATATTAAACTTGTATTTTTTGTGTCAAAAAATACCTCCGTAATAAGTTCAAGAGCTCCAGGAAAACCTATTCCAGAATTTGGTTTAGCATACTACATAAGATATAAAAAATTCGACATTCAGCTACATATTATCCATAAAATGTATTCGTTGTAAAGCACTACGATTGGAAGGGTAAAAAGATTGCAGTTGTATCACCTTATCCAAATATATCTCAAAAAAACGCTTCTTAGCTGCCTCAGGGTTGAAATCCGTAACACCCTTTAGCTTAGCAACACCGCCAAGAAAGTTTGCTTCACCTGATCCATTATATAAAATACTCAGATGTAATCATTTATCAATAGTTTTACATTTTATTCCAGTTACTGTCATACCGGTTGTTACATTGTATTTTGATTGCAGTTAGACCACTTTGTAAAATGTAAAGTTTTCAAGAGGATGTAAGTAAATGCGTATAATCGGAAGGCTTACCGGTACCCATAAACGGCACAAAATCATCAACAGTAACATTAACCCCCATTTGAGCAAACACATCAACACCAGCTAACCTTGAAGTCTCTTCACTATTACACAATACTCCATCCATATCGAACAAAACCGCCGAGACTTTACCCCAATCGCTAACCCCACCGTTATTCTCCAACACATTCACATCTTGCTTTACACAGGCCCTCACCATAAATCCCGAACTCCTCCTGCATATTTTCGACCGCCATTGAAGAACAGAACTGGGTTTAGAGAAAAGGGATCTTGAGTTAACTAACTGTGCTCGAGATTGAGAATGAAGGGGATGATTTGTTATCAATTTTAAGGACATTGTGTTTGTGTGGTGAAGTGTGTGTGTGTGTGTGTTTTGGATCAAGTTTGTTTGAGTTTTATGGTTTCTATTAGTATCCTTGCAAAACTAGTCCTCTAATTCTTATTTCAACTTTAGGTTTCATTATCTGAAATGTTTATGGGTATTTTTGGCAATATTTGCTTTTATTCATAATTAATATAAGGAAAATGATTAATTCTCCTATAATATCTTCCTACAAAAAAACCATAAGAACGTGACATGTGAATTCCACTATATCTCTTTCCTAATCTCATCCCTTGATTTTTCCAAATGTGACCATCTTGTTGTTAGGAGGATTAGTAGGAGGATGAATTAGGAGGATATATCATTACTCTTAATATAAATGTGGTTATGAAGGGAAAATGCGGCCACAATAATATCAATCTGATGATATATTATCTTTGAATATGAAAGGGTTGGGTTCAAGGAAAACCTTTTAAAAATTTGAGACATAAAGACTCAATCTCAGTCATTCAAAAAAATGATCTAATGGCTAAGATTAAAACAAATATTTGAATTAGAGGGGTATTTTGGTCATTTTACAAAAACCTTAAAATTAAAAAAAAAAACCTCCAGGTCTCATTCACTCCTTCACGTCTCATTCACTCCTCCAAAGCTTCGACATCCATGGCGATATTGAGCTTCTGAAATCAATTCGTCGTTTCATTCAATTCACCGTCTAGATTCATATTTAACTGCTTCAATTCGTATACAACAAAACATCTGATTCGTCATGAATCCAGAATCAATGGATACATAATTCAATCAAAATAAAGGTGATTCGTTATCTCTAAACTCCAGTTCGTCATCACAAACATCCGATTCATACGATAATGAAGCTTCAATTGCAGGTATTTACATTTTTGTAAGATGATTAGGGGTGTTATTCGGGTCAACCCGACCCTAATAATCAACTTTCGGGTCGGGTTCATTCGGGTTTTAACTAAAATTTTATAACCCTAACCCGACCCTAATAAGGGTTCGGGTTTTAGGGTTCGGGTCATTTTCGGGTCGGGTTATTTCGGGTTCGGGTCCACAACAATAAAAAAATTTACAATAAACATATTGCATATAGCAAATGTAAAAAGCAAATATATTGAAAAAATTCAAGATGAATAGAACCCAACAAAGCACATGATATATATAGGCTAGAAGTATGAAAGAGTTTCATACCTGAAGCGATGTGGGACAACTCTTCATTTATTTTCCCTACTTTAGTTGTCCCACATCGTTTAAGGTATGAAACTCTTTCATACTTCTAGCCTATATATAGCATATGTCTTTGGTTTTCCCTATTTTAGTTGTCCCACATCGCTTCATGTATGAAACTCTTTCATACTTCTAGCCTATATATATCATATGCCAAAGTGGGTATTATTTAAAAAAAAGATTTTTTATTCAATATTTCGGGTTAAACGGGTCAACCCGAAACCCGAATTCTGAGATAAAAGCAACCCGAAACCCGACCCTAATAAGAATCGGGTCTCTCGGGTCGGGTCAAATCAACCCGAAACTTGAATACAACCCGAATTAACCCGACCCTAATATGCTTATTCGGGTTCGGGTCAGTCGGGTTCGGGTTTTTTTGACACCCCTAAAGATGATTATGCTGTAAAAAGTAGGTAAACTATCATATATGATACTTGGTCAATTTTGATAGTTAAATCATATATGATTGTATTAAATATTTTAAGTTGTTTCAATTTATTGAAAAATTTTACTAGATTATGCACTAAAAATGTCACACCCCGCTAAAGCGGAAACACGGAATGTGAAGAGCAAAGAACCATTTCACGGGTTACACTAATATCAACGGTTCAAGTCATTAAGATTTAAATTGAAAAGTACAAGTCAAAGTTACAACCAAGATTCAAAGTTGAGACCACAATACATGATAAAATGTTTTTAAATAAAAATTCCCACAATAAGGTCTCCTTCCCGAGGTACACTTCACATAAAAGACTTGACCCGCCTGAGCAATGCACTTCATAACTTACGCTTAGTTCCTGAAACATGAGATAAAGTGTCAACTACGAAAACGTAGTGAGTGAGTTACAGTTTATAAGTTGAACAAAAGTTTCAATTAAAGGTTCGCGAGAGTTCGAGACAAGTTCGAGTTCAAAGAAGTTCAAGATGAGTTCCAGTGCTTAAAATTCAAGAATAATTTAAATAAGTTCAAGTCCAAATAAGTTCGAGCTCAAATAAGTTCAAAATAAGTTCAACGGGAGTTCAAAATAAGTTCAAATAAGTTCGCGCTCAAATAAGTTCAAAATAAGTTCAAAGGGAGTTCAAAATAAGTTCAAATAAGTTCCACGTTAAGTTCAAAATCAAGTAGCGTTGCGAGCGGAGAAAGTTCGTAGTCATTACCTAGCGGTGGATTAATCCACATAAGTAAGACAGTAAGTAAGTGTATGCGTAAATAAAGACCTATGATCCTCGAGTTGTACCAACCACTAAGCTTAATATAGTTCCAGTCTAGAGTTCGAGTTCGCGAGAACTTAGCAATATGTACTCAGGTTGCTACCCTAAAGTAAGGAGTGACCGCTCCTAAGTATCGATACCCATAATTTATGCTAACGACTTGTGTTAATAGTGTAGAGTTCAGTTCCAAGAAAAGTTGCGGGGCATTTAGTTCGTTCCATTTTTAAAATCGTTTGTTTGTACTTACGGCGTTATATCCTCACCTAGGGTTTTGCTCCAAAATACAACCAAGCTATCATTGTCCAATCAACTATCCAAAGAGGCAAACCTAGGGAGTCTAATAGTAAGCCAATCCGAACAATTGATGTTGTTTACGCATATTAGTTCCAAGTTCTAAAATAGTTCAAAAGTTCTCAAAGTTCCAAGAGTTAAAAGAGTAGCAAGTTCAATAAGTTTCCAAAAATAGAAAGGTAGCTCAATTTGTTCAAAAGTTTCCAAAAATAGAAATAGATCACAACACGTTGTACATAGTTTAAAGCACGTAAAACAGTTTCACATAAATATATTGTTCACGAAAGAATTTGATCTCATGTTTCCCCCAAAAAGAGTACTTAAAGTGTAAGAGTAAGGAGGGGTGTAACTCACGATTTGCGAAGATAAAGAGCTCAGGAATCGGTCGGAACGGGAGTCGGGAATCACGGGTCGCCTAATAATACCAAGATAGTCCAATTGTTATTATCTAATTATTTTATTGTACTCAAGATAATAAAATCAAGTTTTTAATTAAACTTTAAGTGTCAAGGTTAAGTTAAATTAGAATAGCCCCAAAACGGTGAAAGTTACGTTTTTGTCCAAAAGTCCAATTTTAACGTTTATTATTATTATGTCATAAGTGTTTTTGCTCGCTGAAGTGGTTCACATTTTTGTAAGGAAATTTGGGCAGCGCTTCCGCGCCCAAATTTTATATCCAAAAATGTACCTACCAATTCCGCTCACAAATACATACAACACAATATTATATCCAAACAAGTCCATTTAAGTTCCAAGAGTTCATTACAAGACATCAATGTATATTATTTTTCCAAACTCAGTCCCAAAATGATGTTTTATAAAAGTCAGCAAGTCAAACATGTCCAAAACGTCGGAATAAAGCAAATCGGGAAAAATCAGAGGTCTGTGCGCTGTTGTGACCCTTAGAACGGCGCACCGAACCAGAAATTCTGCTCGCTGCGTCGTTCTGGTCGTGAGGACGGTGCACACAGCTTGTTTTCGGGATTTTTCGATCAAAACGGTTATCTTAGCCACGGATTTCAACATGCATTCGGTTTAAACTTAATAAAATGTCATTTTAACAGTTTCTAAAACGTTTTTATTCATAAAAACATAGATCTATGTAACATTTCGGTTAGAAACGTTTTTGGTCCTAAAAAGTCATAGATTTGTATAAAAACGTATTTTGAACCGATAGATCTTACATGCAAGTTGTTATTTTCATAAAAACAGTAAATGGGAAGAAATCTACCGGTGGAAATCGTTTGGATGATGATTTGGTGAAGTTTAAGCTCCGAAAATCCTTACAAAAATGGTCCTTTACCGAAATTTATTGGTTCCTTTTGCTTCTTTGGATGTTTCAAACGTTTTTGATGGATTAGAAATGGTGTTTGGGGCTGGAAATCTTCTGGAAATGAAGATGTTTGAGAGTGTTCTTGAGAGTAAAGTTGAGAGAAATGGTATATGTGTGTGTGTTTTTTTTTTGTTTAATAAAAATGATATGTAAAAAGGAAAATAGGGAAATTATTAATGAAGTAGGTTGGGACTGTCAACAAACCAGTAATGAGAGCATAAAACCGAGATTGATTGGTGGAAAATTGGTGGAAATCGAGACATGCAAATTTTTGAATTTTATTACAAAAACCGTCCTCCATGACGGCGCACATGGCCTCTGTGCGTCGTCCTGGACCAAATTTGTAAATTTTTTTGCGTTTTGGCTGATTTTGTACAAGTGTTTCGTTGGACCTTTTCGTTAACTAAAGTTTTAAAGTATGTTACGTTATGAACTTAGGAAACTTCATTAGGTGTTTTCTTGGCATTAGGACTTATATAAGTTGGTTCCGGTTGTGATTCCGACCCGAGCGCGTTTCCGATAAAAGTTCAATTTAAAGACATAAGAGACAAAACGAGAGACATAGAGCGTAAAGAACACCTGAAATTTGACGGTTGTCACATTCTCCCCGGGTTGAAAGGAATTTCGTCCCGAAATTTAGTTCGTCTCATGGGGAAAAAGTGCCGTCGGATCATGGTGGATTCTCCTGACGAATTTCGGTCCCTGCGTCTTCACGCGGTTGTGGGGCTACGTCAGAGGTTCCACTGAACTTAGAGATGGGTACAAGGTTCAGTCTAGGTTTTCTGACCTTGGAGTCAACAACCTAAGCGGTTCATCAAGGGAATTGGGTTTGGTAGCGGCTTTGACCTTGTCTAGAGAGAGGCGACGAGGGTCTCATCCGATGAACACTTTTCAAGTGTGAGAAGGGAACACATAAGAATGTTAGGAGACGGTTGAGAAAGTTAAAGGCAATGCAAAATCGGATCGATATGCTCTAAAACTCAGGTTGGACCGGGGTACCTCAGGCTCAGTTTGCCGCGTTTCCAGAAGCAGACTATCCTCTTTCCGTGGCGATATCCTGGGGGATACTCTATTGCCATCTTAGGGATTGAGGGCTTTTCTTCTAGATGGTCACGCAGCTCCTTGGCCGGGTACGGAGAGCTTCCAGTCTTCCTCAGGGTTAAGGATGGACGTCAGACCTTGCGAGTTGTTGACCGTCAGCTTCTAGCCGATAGGGTGGTGTTCGACACTTGTGTCCATATAGAAACCGAAGGGTGCGCACTTAGTGCTGGCATGGAAGTCGTGACATAAGTGAACTCGCTCAGAGGAAGGCGAATGGTGAGGGGTGATGAGGTCTAGTCGCGTTTCTAGCGATTCTCTGGAGGGCATTCCGAAGAGAGTGGGACGCAGATCGGCTAATAGAGGGATGGGTTTCGGTGTCCCGCCTTGACCTCGGAGTAAGTGAGGTACTCGGCTGGATACAAGGTAATGTCCTTATACATGTCCGGCCGGAAACAGTACCCTCGGGAATTCTTGTACGACAAGTCGGGTCCCGGGTGGGTAAAGTAGCGGCACCTGCGGCTCTCGACGGTAATGAGTTTACGAAGACCTCCGGATTTCAGAACTCATGCTTGGGGCTTGGCGTAACGGGTTACGTTTATCCTGAGTCCGAAATCCTTCATGGGTGACTATAGAATCGGGGAAAGGTTCTGCTCAGGGTCGGAATTTGTACTTTGGGAAATTGGTGTTCAACTTCTGATCTCGGGAGCGTTCTAGAGTGAGCTTGGGATGCTCACCGGATCTTCCTTGCGTAGGTGAAAGTGTTGCCAAGGAGAAAGGTTACTCGTCGTCTAAGTATGGCCTACACACTCTGTTCGTTAAGTTCATGAGTACCGTTAGTGTGTTGGTTAGGCCTACCGACAGAGGGGAGGCTTGGATTGCCTGAATCGAGTTTGGGAAAAGTGGTTTTTGGCAACGTTGGTCATAATGTCGCGAACCTGGTGATAACCCGGGCGGGGTCGACTTTTGAGAGGTATGCTGCATCCTGCAACTACTCGGATAGGTTGTCGATCCTCGGGAATGGTCATCAGTTCTTGACGGTTTGCTTGATGTGTTCATGACGCTCAACGCACAAACGGAGGGTTCCGTCTGTCTCTTGTTAGGGAAATTGGGGCTTCTCGTGGAGTTGGATTTGGGTGATAGGACTAGAATCGGGAAGTTCCTACAACAGCTTTGGCTGCCTTAGCATCTCGGGTGGTGCTATATGGTAGGGAGCCTCGGCTATTGGTGCCGTGTCAGGAACGAGGTTTATTCGAGATTTTCACTTGTCGATTCGGTGGTAGTCCGGCAATTTCTTAGGAAGGCTTTGGATGGTCCTTGACTACGGGAATGTCTTGGACTCGGCGCTCCTTAGATTTGCGTTCGACGTTGTGAGCGGAGGGTGCGGCGTAGTCCTTCTCGAGATACTAGCGCATCATCAAAGGATACACGCTGCGAAGTTGTCATTCAGGTTTGTCCTCCTGAACAACGGGAGTTTCTCTTCATGGGAAGGGATACGGGTGAGCTTGTCGGAACGGACGATCTTGGCTCAATAATGGGGTGACCGGTCCATCCCAACGATAGCGTCAAAGCTTGATGGTTCGATAGGAATTGGGTTGATGGGAAAGGTTTTAGGCAAGTGGAGTATCGGAAATCCTAAGTTTGCATTCGTAGCTTCGACTATTGGTCATTGGCACATTCGATGGGAAGCTATCCGCAAGGCTTTAGGTCCTAAGCTGGCGAGGGGTCTAATTTCTAAGGGGGCAAGGTTTCCTTCAGCTCTTGAATCAAATAGTACGGAAGGAAAGGGTTATTTGACAGGGAACGTACCAGTAGCTGCATTGGGGTCCTGAGGGGTTTCCTCGGCCGTGATTGCGAGAGCACTGAGGGTTTCTGTGGTACGCTCTAGGAGACAATCTCCACGGAGGTGCTGGTTGCTCCCACATTCGAGGCATAGCAGCTTTCTGTTTGCATTTTCTGGACAGCACCAGGGGTAATGCCCTACTGCGTTGCAAAGCCCGTATACCGGGCATCTTCGGGCATGGTGGAAGTGGCACCTGCTACACTGGGGGCGTGGTCTGGAGTAGGTTCGGGTTACGGTGGTGGATCCCTGGTTGATGCTGATCCATGAGGTTTGGTGGTGAATTTTCCTTCTCTTATTCTCACTTCGTTGGAAGAGGGCTGGAGGGGGAGGTAGGAGGTTGGTTCCAAGATCCTCGTCCTCGTCCTGCCTAGTCGGTCCAAGAGGGAGAAGGGGTTCGTTGATTCCGAAGATCCCTTGGTTGATTCCAGCGACGATCTGAGCGATCACGCTTGGGAGTACCGTTTGGAATTGCACAACGATTTGCTTGGCTATGCGATTCTCGCGTCTTCTCTTGGGAGGCATGGTTCTACAAGGGGAAAGAAGAAACTAGTTTAGAACGCGCCATTTGGAATTTACTACTAGAATTCAACTCAGAGTTAACAATTATCGAGTACACGAGAGTAACGAGAGTGAACAATTAGCACAAGTATGATAACGATAGTAGTAAAAGAGTGTACAAGCAAGGTGACAGTATACGCGCGACGATGATTCAAGAATTTGTAATATTGTTTGACAATGGAGAAAGGTTCACGTGACATGACAAGTATAGTTAAATAAAAGATAGAAGTTTTCATTAATAATAGAAGGTTTTAGTACATAGAACTAAATACTGAAAGAAATACAAGTACAATACATAGAGAAATAATAGATAATGGCTTAAGTCGTGTACAATGGAAAAATTACGACTAAGCCGGTACAGTACAAATAAAGAAAGTATGCCTAATAACGCTCTTCAAAGAACATCATGGCGGCAATGGCTACGATAAGCGCTCCCATGACTACGCAAGCTCTGGTGAGGCACTGCACTGTCCGGGCGGTGGCCTGAGCCGTTGCGATGATCCGCCGGGACTGCTGTGCCAGCTCGTTCACAGCATCGGAGACTTCAAAGAGAAGAAGGCCCTGCTCCTGGGCTTCCTCCGCGAGTCCCCGGACCTGACGGTGCAGGTTGAGGAACGCATCCGGTGGGAGAGACTGGTGAATAGGTGGCATCATGGGTCGGGAGGGTCCGGCCTCCTGGGCACGTCGTCTTTCCTCTATGAACTGGCGATCCCACGCTTAGCGTTCCTCTATCGGGGTACGCAGGGCGGGGTCGTAAGGGTCCAGGAAAGACTGGGGAGGTGCAGGTCGGAACGGGCCCGACTGCTGATGCATAGGTGCTCCAGCGTTGGGTCCTCGGGGCTGTGGTGCTGCAACTTGCACCAGCCTAGGAGGTGGGAGTACCGTCCTTGGGCTGGACCCATTACTGTTGCTGATGGTCTGGGATGTGTCTTCCGTTGGGTCAGTCGTCTGGTGACGCTGACTTTCTGATGTCGTGTGGCCCTCGGAGGGTTCGTGTGAGGGGGAGGCGGCTCGTGGAAGTGATCCAGTCTGGGATCGGGAGCGTGACGACTGAGACATGGCGTATCTGCGAGTAGAGAGTTACATAAGTACGGGGAAACTAAGAATAGGAAAAACGTAAGAAAAATGCATGCACGGGTCAGTCATGTGAGTGTCGGGAATTGACAAGACCGGGAATTTTTCGACTCAAAACCGTTAACGATAGCCATTGACTTTCCGTTCTTGCATAATTCATTTTAAACTATGCATGGTTGATCAAGTCACGCATAGTTGAAAAAGATAACCATTCAAATAAGTTCACGCTCAAATAAGTTCAAAATAAGTTCAAAGGGAGTTCAAAATAAGTTCAAATAAGTTCGCGCTCAAATAAGTTCAAAATAAGTTCAAAGGGAGTTCAAAATAAGTTCAAATAAGTTCCACGTTAAGTTCAAAATCAAGTAGCGTAGCGAGCGGAGAAAGTTCGTAGTCATTACCTAGCGGTGGATTAATCCACATAAGTAAGACAGTAAGTAAGTGAATGCGTAAATAAAGACCTATGATCCTCGAGTTGTACCAACCACTAAGCTTAATATAAGTAAGATTTAGTTTTGCACACTAATCCGATTCTGGTCAAGTTCTAGCCCACTAGTTCCAGTCTAGAGTTCGAGTTCGCGAGAACTTAGCAATATGTACTCAGGTTGCTACCCTAAAGTAAGGAGTGACCGCTCCTAAGTATCGATACCCATAATTTATGCTAACGGCTTGTGTTAATAGTGTGTAGAGTTCAGTTCCAAGTAAAGTTGCGGGGCATTTAGTTCGTTCCGTTTTTAAAATCGTTTGTTTGTACTTACGGCGTTATATCCTCACCTAGGGTTTTGCTCCAAAATACAACCAAGCTATCATTGTCCAATCAACTATCCAAAGAGGCAAACCTAGGGAGTCTAATAGTAAGCCAATCCGAACAATTGATGTTGTTTACGCATATTAGTTCCAAGTTCTAAAATAGTTCAAAAGTTCTCAAAGTTCCAAGATTTAAAAGAGTAGCAAGTTCAATAAGTTTCCAAAAATAGAAAGGTAGCTCAATTTGTTCAAAAGTTTCCAAAAATAGAAATAGATCACAACACGTTGTACATAGTTTAAAGCACGTAAAACAGTTTCACATAAATATATTGTTCACGAAAGAATTTGATCTCATGTTTCCCCCAAAAAGAGTACTTAAAGTGTAAGAGTAAGGAGGGGTGTAACTCACGGTTTGCGAAGATAAAGAGCTCAGGAATCGGTCGGAACGAGAGTCGGGAATCACGGGTCGCCTAATAATACCAAGATAGTCCAATTGTTATTATCTAATTATTTTATTGTACTCAAGATAATAAAATCAAGTTTTTAATTAAACTTTAAGTGTCAAGGTTAAGTTAAATTAGAATAGCCCCAAAACGGTGAAAGTTACGTTTTTGTCCAAAAGTCCAATTTAACGTTTATTATTATTATGTCATAAGTGTTTTTGCTCGCTGAAGTGGTTCACATTTTTGTAAGGAAATTTGGGCAGCGCTTCCGCGCCCAAATTTCATATCCAAAAATGTACCTACCAATTCCGCTCACAAATACATACAACACAATATTATATCCAAACAAGTCCATTTAAGTTCCAAGAGTTCATTACAAGACACCAATGTATATTATTTTTCCAAACTCAGTCCCAAAATGATGTTTGTCAAACATGTCCAAAACGTCGGAATAAAGCAAATCGGGAAAAATCAGAGGTCTGTGCGCCGTTGTGACCCTTAGAACGGCACACCGAACCAGAAATTCTGCTCGCTGCGTCGTTCTGGTCGTGAGGACGGTGCACACAGCTTGTTTTCGGGATTTTTCGATCAAAACGGTTATCTTAGCCACGGATTTCAACATGCATTCGGTTTAAACTTAATAAAATGTCATTTTAACAGTTTCTAAAACTTTTTTATTCATAAAAACATAGATCTATGTAACATTTCGGTTAAAAACGTTTTTGGTCCTAAAAAGTCATAGATTTGTATAAAAACGTATTTTGAACCGATAGATCTTACATGCAAGTTGTTATTTTCATAAAAACAGTAAATGGGAAGAAATCTACCGGTGTAAATCGTTTGGATGATGATTTGGTGAAGTTTGAGCTCCGAAAATCCTTACAAAAATGGTCCTTTACCGAAATTTATTGGTTCCTTTTGCTTCTTTGGATGTTTCAAACGTTTTTGATGGATTAGAAATGGTGTTTGGGGCTGGAAATCTTCTGGAAATGAAGATGTTTGAGAGTGTTCTTGAGAGTAAAGTTGAGAGAAATGGTATATGTGTGTGTGTTTTTTTTTTGTTTAATAAAAATGATATGTAAAAAGGAAAATAGGGAAATTATTAATTAAGTAGGTTGGGACTGTCAACAAACCAGTAATGAGAGCATAAAACCGAGATTGATTGGTGGAAAATTGGTGGAAATCGAGACATGCAAATTTTTGAATTTTATTACAAAAACCGTCCTCCAGGACGGCGCACATGGCCTCTGTGCGTCGTCCTGGACCAAATTTGTAAAATTTTTTGCGTTTTGGCTGATTTTGTACAAGTGTTTCGTTGGACCTTTTCGTTAACTAAAGTTTTAAAGTATGTTACGTTATGAACTTAGGAAACTTCATTAGGTGTTTTCTTGGCATTAGGACTTATATAAGTTGGTTCCGGTTGTGATTCCGACACGAGCGCGTTTCCGATAAAAGTTCAATTTAAAGACATAAGAGACAAAACGAGAGACATAGAGCGTAAAGAACACCTGAAATTTGACGGTTGTCACAAAAAAGTAGCTAACTATCATATATTCAGTTATGATATGCCTATTATATACGATTTATTAAAATGTTATAAGTTATTTTGATTCAAGAGTTTCATATAAAAGAAGAGGCAAATATTCAAGAGTTTCATATAAAAGAGGGTGTTACAAATATAAAAGAGTTGTATATAATCAAAAGTTTTTTTCTTCCTCAACTTTTGATTTTGACTTTTTATAAATCTCATATATGTTTTTGTGATTGCAGATAGTGTATTTAGTTGTGATGTATCAATTGGACGTAATTTACTTCAGGCCAAGAAAGGTACCTTTTATCAGTCAATACAAATAGAATTTGGAAAATAAATTGTTATACTTGGATTCATCTTTAATTTATGATGTTTTCAGGTTGTTAATGTTTATCAAATATAACTAGAATTACTAAATCAGACTAATAGTGTTTGGATAATCCGTTGTGACACGTTTTTATTAATGATGGCAAAAAGTGATTGGTTTTTTAGTTACCTACCTTTTAAGCTGATTAAGGATTTTTTAAACCTGATTATTTGCAATTTCAAATCCGCAACAATAAATAGTTTTACACGTGCTTTTGGTGATTTTTGTGTTTTTTATACTTGCAGCTTGTCAGTAAACTTTGAGTTCATGAATTACACAATCATTACTAGCCGTTGCAAAGGACCACGATACCCTGCTAATCTTTGTTGTGATGCTTTCAAAGACTTTGCTTGCCCTTATAGTGAGGACTTAAACGACTTAACAAACGAGTGTTCCTCAACAATGTTCAGTTACATCAACCTCTACGGAAACTACCCACCTGGTCTTTTGCAAGCTTATGTCGGGATGATAAAGTTGGGCTCATCTGCCCTGCTTTAGCACCGGGAGCAGCAAGGAATAGTGTCAAGGCTGATTCTAACAGTAGTAACAACATCCGAAGTCCATCAATTCTGCTGAGCTTATCTATGGGAATCTTAATATTCGTGTTCAGGTTGTTCAAGTTAGAGTCAACCATGAAGATTCAGTTGTCAAGACCTGTTTTGTGATCTCGGGTAAAAGCATTGCCCGTTACCACTTGTTTCGGGAAAACTAAGCAACTCGTTTACTATCTTGAAGTGTGCAAATACACTTGGAAAATCATTAATTTGACAACACTGTCCTAATGAAATTATATTCGATATGTGTACCGAAGATGAAAAGCGAGATGGCAATTTCAACCCATTTTATTTATAAATGGGCTGGTTCAGGTTATATTTGAAAAGAAAAGAGGTCAAATGGATTGAATCTCGACTAACTACAATAATATTGTATTTTATTTATTGAAATAATCTAACACCATAGATTTATAAGTAAAAGTAGACAAAAAAAAAAGTGTATCGGGTCAACCCATATATCCATGTTTAAGCTCTTTATAGATTTGTAATTAGTAATTACAATAAACACGAACCGTTTTCCGATACTTGAATATTGTTTTTGTTTAATACTTTGTTTTCGAATCTATTGGTTGAACAACATGTTTTTGTTCAGTAATCTTGAAGTTTGTTTTGTTTTGATTCTTTTTGTGTAGCTAATAAGGAGTGCTTAAGCTTCTAACATTGTGTTTTACAATATATCACATGTGATAGGTATATCACATATATAGGTATATCACATGTGATATAAGTGTTTCATGTCATTTGTCTAAAATGTAAACAAATTTTGGTTAAACTAGTTAGATAGGTATATCATATGTGATAAGAGATATACCTATCACATGTGATGATAGACAATAGACATATCATATATGATATACCTTACACATGTAATAGACATATGATATTGTTGTCATTCAAAAAATAAACTATCATAGGCATATCATATATGATATACCTATCATATATGATAGGCATATGATATGTGATAGGCATATCATATATGATAGGCATATGATATGTGATATGCATATCATATATGATATGCCTTTTACATATGTGATAGTTATATGAAATATGATAGGTATATATATGATAGGCATATGATATTATGCCTATGATATGTAATATGTATATCATATATAATAGGCATATGATATGTGATAGACATACCATATATAATAGACATATCATATATGATACGCATATAATATATGATATTAATATCATATATGATAAACCTGCTTCGAATATGACATGCTTATTACATGTAACATGTACATCAAATGTGATAGGTATATCATATATGATATGTCTATGATATGTGATAGGCATATCATATATCACATATCATATCTATATCATATATAATATGCCTATTACATGTAAAAGGTATATTATATATGATATGCCTATCATATATCATAGACATATCATATATGATATGTCTATTGCATGTAACATGTTCATTAAATGTGATATGTATATCATATATGATATGCTTTTTACATGTAATAGGTATATAATATTGTTGTCATTCTAAAAAAACTATCACAGGCATATCATATATGATAGGCATATCATATATGATAGACATACTATTGGAAAACCATTGAGTTAAACGTAATAAACAACTACAAATAATTTAGAAAGTAAAATTTAAACTACTATTAGAAAACCATTAAGTTGAATGACAATCATTAAAATCAATTCCAAAAACTATCAGCAAACATTTTGCGATTATAAAACGCATAGCAAAAAACAAAACGTAACGAAACATACTATTGTTAAACATACGACTTAATACCTAACATTCTACAGTTTCAAACATTTAACACTGCTATTCACTCAAACGTTTCTCCTTCTATTCAATAACTACTTGATCTAGACGTGCAAATGGAAAACCGGTTTTTCTCGTAACCGCCGCCTCAACCGGAACCGGTTTTTCTGAAAACCGGTTACCACCAACCCGAAACCGGTTAGTGGAAACCGGAACCGGTTACCACCGGTTTCCAGTTTTTAAAAAGAACGGTTTTAGTTTTTAAAAAGAACGGTTTTTTTCGGTTTTTAAACCGGTTTTAACGGGTTATTCCCACAAACCGGTTTTAACCGGTTTTTGTTAACTATGAACAAATGAATAACCAGAATATCAAGAACACAAAACACACTACCGATTAAATTATAACAACGAGAATCAGTAATATACTTTCGGAACAACTGCAATACACCTCTATGACAGCAATCACAATACTATATACTCAATTATCTCAAATTAGGATTACAAAATGTAACGTAATTTGGATTACAATGACAAGACTAGAAGCCCTAATTTTGGGATCAAAAAGAGAGAAAGAGATGACTGCGTAATGTTTATCTCCAACCCTAAATTATAATTGTGTTTATATACACCACATATTTGCACTTTAGTCCTCAGCTTCTGTCAATTACTCCCAAGCCCCTAAAACTTATGTATGTGTTTTATATTTTTAGTTGTAATTATATTATTTAAAATTGAAATAAAAGATATGTTTATATTTTATATTTTTTTTCCAATTTAGAATCCGAAAAAAACCCAAAAAAAACCGATTAAAAAACCGGTTCAAAACCGAAAAAACCGATTCCGAACATTTTTAACCGAAAAAAACCGGTTTCAAAAAAACCGATTAAAACCGAAACCGATTAAAACCGGTTTTTTTTTAACTGGTTTTTTTTAAACGAAAACCGATTAAAACCGGTTTTGTTGCACCTATAACTTGATCTGCAAAACAAAAAAAAAAAATTAAAATAAATAAATAAATAATGAGCTCATAAAATATCAATAAATATATACGAAAGAAACAAAACTAACCATTGGTAATAGACTTAACAATTGGCTGACTTGTGTCTGCTTCATCAAGCACAACAGGAGAATCGCTCGTATTTGTAAACTTATTTGAAATAGTTATATCATATATGATAGGCATATCATATATGATAAAAATATCATATGTGATAGGCATATGATATATGATAGGAATATCATATAAAGTAGGCATATCATATATGATTTTCCTGTAACATGTAATAGGCGTATAATATTGTTGCCATTCAAAAAAAATAATCATCATATATGTGATAGGCATATGAAATAAGATAGGCAAATCATATGTGATAGTCATATCATATATGATAGTTATATCATATCATAGGCATTTAAAAAAAATAATCATCATACATGTTACAGGCATATCATATATGATATATGATAGTAAAAATTAAAATACTATTAGAAACCAAAATTCACTGACAATCATTAAATCTATTCCAACATATATTAATCCTCCATGACTACATCATATATGATAGTAGACAATTTCCTACCTTGACCACCTCTTAAGAACTTAACAAGTTTTCCAAAAAACTTGGAATTGTTTTTACGAGAAGATGAATAATCGATAAAAGGTTCATCAAGTTCACCGGAATCTGTGATATTAGAATTTTGAGAACTTGACCATTGATCATAATCGAGTTCTGGAATATGTATACCTTTTTCAGGGTCGCTTTCTTTGTTAGCGTATTCGAGGATAAGTTGTTTAGCTTTTTGTTCGATTTAGGACTTAATGTTTTACTTAAATCCCGAGCCATTGTTTTACCGGTGTCCGGTTGATGGTTTCTAAGTTCATATCTTAAGCAAGCGTTAATCCATCTAAGGTAGACGAGTTCTTCAATATCACTACATCTTCCGGCTTGCAGTTGCTCGATTTCCTTGGTTGCTAAAGGCTCATCCTAGAAAAGACAATTACTTTATAAAAAATAATAAAAAGTTGGTCTACAGTTTATTGTATTAAAAGGTAAACGCGTTCAGAAGACATTATCATAGGTGAAAACAGACCAACATTCAACAGAATCCTTCAAATCTACAGGTTGCGAATGGACAGGACTTGTTAGGTGTTGGAACTCAAAACGGGTAAATATAGGGAATGTCAAAAAGGATGGATTTCACCCGCTAAATCTTTCCTTTTTCTTTTCTAATTTTGAAAAAAACTCTTTTTTTAAAGCATATAAAACTCTTCTAAATGAAGCCATAGCCCAAATTAACCAGTTTTTGTACAGTCTACACTAGTGACATAGTCGTGCAATGATAATAATGGTGTTCTATGAGATGGACATTTGAATTTTTGTTATACTTGGACAATTTATGTCCATTTTTAATTAAAAGCGTAAAAGTTGAATAATAAATTCAGTCAAGGATTCAAGGTAAATGGAAAGCTTACATTAGATGAAGACGGTTTTGGTGCTGGAAGAAGTTTAGCAGGAGGAACATGTGACTCACAGTGAACGGCTTTCATGCGACTAGTCTCAGAATCCCTCGTATACCCCAGCGCAGTTTCAATCCGTGCCCATCGGCTAGCATCAAAGCGGGTAAAGAATAGACTCTTCAACTCAACATACTGAAAAGAAAACTGGGTCTCCATGGCTACCCGTAAGCTCTTGGGTATAAAGCCCATAACTGATTTAATATCATTCCCCATTGAACAGATGGCTTCATAATCTGGATTCCCGCTCTCAAGCTGGCCTTTTAATTTTGCTATTTTTCATTTAAAATGACAAGTGACATCAATTTCTCGTGCTGCAACTTTGCAGCCTCCAGCATTTTCGTTTTTGCCTCAAATATCATCTTCTGCTCTGCAATGTTTTCATCTTGCATTTGTAGTTTTGCCTTCTGCTCCGCAATAACTTCATCTTGTATTTGTACTTTCGTCTTTTGTTCTGCGATAACTTCATCCTGCATTTGTATTTTTGCCACAAACATATCTTTCTGCTTTGCGATAACTTCGTCTTGCATTTGTATTTTCGCCTCAAACATTGTGTTCTGTTCAGCCATACCTTCATCTTTCATTTGTATTTTAGCCTCAAACATCGCCTTCTGTTTTGCAATAACTTCATCCTTCATTTGTATTGTTGCCTCAAATATCGCCTTCTGCTCTGCAATAATTTTATCTTGCATTTGTGTTTTCGCCTAAAACATCTCCTTTTGCTTTGCTATAACTTCATCTTGCACTTGTATTTTTTCCTCAAAAGCTGTCTTTTGCTTTGCGGTAACTTCATTTTGCTTGCGTATTTTAGCCTCAAACATTGTCTTTTGCTTCGCACTAACTTGTTCTTGCATTTGTATTTTTGCCTCCAGGATTTTCTTCTCTTCGGAAATAGTGTCGGTCTGCTTTTTTTCTACCTTCAACTTAGTCTTTTTATTAGCCGTTAAGTCAATAATAACCTGCTGCCCTGATCTCTTCTGTGACACATACACAAAAGCAGAAAGATTACTTAAAAAATCACCACTACCTATCATTCAAACAAGTAGAAAAGAAAAACGGCGCGTTAGACTTAATTATAAGTGTGGACATTTACGCAACTACATAAGGATCTAATCAACTTATTCACACTTAAAAGTGTAGAGATTTAAGCCATTTGTCCATGCTTATAACTATCAAGTTTTAATCAAATCTCTCAACGTATTTAACGTGGAGATTTAGAAGCAAGTTCACGACAAGTAGATGTACATGCTTCAAATTTTACATAACTATAAGTGTGTGTTTATGCCAAAAAAAACGTGTAGAATCTCCACTTGTTGTAATTCTTATCTTTATTACTACCAACACAACACCTGAAAGTACTTGTTGAATCGCTCAGTAGTTTTTTTAAAGAATTTTAAACTTACAAAGTATGATTGTTAAGATTAATTAAGGGTTATTAATGTAATACTAACTTGTTTTACTCGTACTTTTGCAGCTAATGAAATTCTACTGCACATGATACCGAACGGAAGTTGTGTTCAAGTAATCAATTTTACCAATCAACTAAAGAAATGGATCATAAATGCAAGGAAAATGTAACGCTTACATTAGAAGAAGACGGTTTTGGATCAGAAGAAAGTTTAGCAGTAGGAACATCCAACTTGGACACTTTAAGTTAAAATAAAATAAGTTAAAATGCTTCTGAATTGACAAGTGACTTACTTTCTCTACAAAGAGCCTGATGTTGACAGATTGAGAAAGTGTCGAGTTGATAAGGTTCAACAATTCATCTGCTTTTGCTCTGCCCGGCATAAATGAAAATTAAGTCAAATGTCATACTCTGAAATCCTTAAAAATAAAACTAAAAAATGTAACCAACCCCGCAGATCTTTAAGTTAAAAAAAGAGAATTCACACACCTCACATTCTGTTTTGTCCCGGTTATATTTTTAATACGTCTAGCCATTTGCATACTCTTACGGCGGTATGCCTGCAACAAAGAATCATGTCGGTAAGGAAACTCTTCAAATGGAAAAAAAAATATAAATTCAACTTATTAAAAAAAGCAGATGTAATTTACGACTTACATCATTAGAATTCATTTGAAATGCAAAATCTTTTCCAAGCATTTCATTGTACATCTGAATCCTTCTTTCCTCCATTTTTAAAGCACTTTCGGCACCCTTGGAAATCGCAGCCCGAGCCTCAGCAGCCTTTTTCTGAACATCTGCCGCTGCCGCGTTAGCTGCTTCTTTTGCGGATCTTTCAGCTTCTTTTACGGCTCATCATATATATATCACACGTACATTTAGGGTTTAGGGTTTAAAAAAATTAGCATAAACAGCAAACACCGAAAATTGAAATTAGGGTTTAGGAATAACAGAGATTGAGGCGATTGAGTCAAAGATGGTGAAGAATAACACAGATTGAGGCAAAGATGGTGAAGAATAACACAGATCGAGGCAAAGATTGTGAAGAATAACACAGAAATCAGGGTTTAGGTGAAGGGAGAGAATGAAAGGACACTGGATAAAGAGGGAAAACAAATATGTGAGGTGTAAAAAGACCCCAATACCCCTCCGTGTCTAATTTTGTATAATTTTAAGTTAATTTAGATGGTGAAATATGGACCATTGATTATCTTGATCCAATGATCCAAAATATGTCTTTTGGTCTTAAATTTTATTATGGTCTTTTTTTGATCATTTCTCTCCTTTTTTTAATCTAATATCATATATCACCCAAATAATATTTTATTAGTAAAATGGATAAAAATGAAGAAATACATAATTTAATTATGATATAATAAGATTTATGGATGTGCGCACATATACACATACATACATAAGACATACATAATATATATATATATATATATATATATATATATATATATATATATATATATATATATATATATATATATATATATATATATATATATATATATATATATATATATATATATATATAATAAAAGAGAGGCGTAAAATGCTACTTAACAAAGTAGTGACCATTAGATGAAAATTCAACTTTAATATGAACTATTAGATCATTTTGATAATGTCATCATTAATAATTTCATTTTAACCCTTTTAATTTAAATAATTTAACTCTTATTTTAAATAGTAATAATTAAATAATACTAATTAACCTTTCTACTTTAAATAATCTAATACTTGTATTTTAAATTAATTCTAAAAAATTACAAAACATATTTTTTTCTTCAAACACATACACATTTTTAGTATAAAAAGAAACTAAAATTATTTTATTGTTTTATGAATGTTTTGGATATAAACGGAAAACATATCATATAAAAAAATCTTCTGTTTTTTTTTTTCGTCCTATTTACCCAATATTTTTAGTTTTTTTTTTATATATTATAAAAAGAAAATAAAATTATTTTATTGTTTTACATGTGTTTTGCATATAAACGGAAAACATATCATATAAAAAAAATTTCTGTTTTTTTTCGTCCTATTTACCCAATATTTTTAGTTTTTTTTATATATTATAATTATTTTATTTTTAATAAGGTTTTTTCCAAATTACACAGTAAATGTTTTATTTAACTTCACATTTGCTAACATAATCATTTTGTCTACATGACTAATAGCTTTCTATTAATCTTTTTATATAAATTATATGTTCTTTGTTAACATTATATATTTTTTGATATAATTTCTCGCATATTAGGCGGGTCAATAAGCTAGTATATATATATTAAAAGAGGACGGTATATCGAAAAACTTTTATTAATAAAGAGATATAAGCAATACAAAACAAAATGGTTTACTATCAAACTTAGTTTAAAGACATTCGTCAAAAACTAAACTAGCCAAAGAACTCAACAAAAACACTATCCAAACGACCTTTAAAGTTAGGTTTTAACAACCTTCCAACCCTCAAAAACCTCCCTTTCCCTAGCCTTGTTCTTAAATTTAAAACTCGAGATCTTCAAACGGACAAAATCAATAATTTGATTGACTGGATGATCAACCGACCTTGCCCCTTTTTTTAAAAAGCCGCAGATTCTGTTCTTGCCACAAGAAATAAGTTGCTGCACACAACAATAAACGACCAATAAAATTCCACGCGTTATTCCTTCAAAACCAAGGAACGAGATACGACACTATTTCATTCCAGCATGGATAAATTAGTTATAACTTTGCTAACTCGTTGACCTCTCGCCGCACTTGTTTTGAGTATATGCATTGAAAAAACAAATGGTTGTGAGAATCCATTTGTTGTGAACACAATGAACAAACCGTAGCTAGTGACGAATATATATATATATATATGGGAGGATTATTGTAAAAAGGGATTGAAAATAGGAAGGATTGTGGGAGTGACATGTGGCACCCTTGGAAAAAGAAAATTTAATAAAAAAAATAATATTTTTAATAAAAAAAAATTTCGGGGAGAGAAAAATTTTGTCCCGAAAAAAGTTATGCACGAAAAATTTATTAAAAGTGATGCACAAAGAATTCATAAGAAAACTGATGCACGTAAAATCTTTTTTAAACGAACTTAGGAACAAAAAATCACTTTTTTTGAAAAATTATGCACCAAAAGTAAAAAGATATAATTTATTATATGTGTAATTTTGTATTATGTTTATTTATTCAATTATAACAAACTTTAAAAAAGCAGGTTTTGATATGCATCAAAATATATGTTGTTTAGGGACTGTGCATCAAATTCTTTGTTTTTGTGTAGTAAATATTCAAATTTGATGCACAACGATAAAACTACCTATTTTATGATGTACAAAAAAACTTTTTTTTTTAAAGTTTGATATATATATATATATATATATATATATATATATATATATATATATATATATATATATATATATATATATATATATATATATACTAGATTATTGTCCCGCGATATCGCGGAAAAAAATAAAAATTGAATTTTAAATTTTATGTTTATGTAGATTTTTATTTATTATAAGAAAATAATGTTGTACGTGTAATACATATATATACTTTTACGTTTACACACATGTTGTTTATAGCTATAATAACATATACACTTTTATCTTTATACACATGTTTTCATATTTTGTATTAGGATATTTTAGAATAATAATAAGGTAAATTATAGTCCAAATTGAACGATTCTATAAATAAATTATAATTATATTTTTTATTTTAGTAGAGATTGAATGAAAGAGAGAATGTAATTATGTATCGTAAGAGGGTGTAAAATAAAAAATAGTTTTTGATGACATCATCAATCTGATCTAATGGCTGACATCAAAGAAGTTAACCCATCCAACAGACCATACTTCGCCATGTGACATTTAAGACCTCTCTTTTATTATATATATATATATATATATATATATATATATGGAAAAGTGAATATGGGGCTGTTACACATGTAAGTTTACATGCAAAACTCATTAAAAATATGTCGTTTTGTTAAAAATTCTTCAAATCTATATAATTTTAATCATATTTATTAAACTAACTTTACAAATTTTTATCTATTCACATCTTTTTCTTCATTAATCGTATCTTTCAAAAATATAAGTTTTTTTGTCATCACTGGGTATCTTTCGAAGTCACTTTTTATAACTTCTTCATTATAAACAATGACCCCCTGTATTTTTGGGATCACCTCTCCCTTGATGAATATAGGACAAATCAAGAGTTGAAAAGCATTTAAACCACAAAACGACATAGTTTTTAATGAGTTTCGCATGTAAGCTTACATGTGTAACAGCCCCATATTCACTTCCCATATATATATATATATATATATATATATATATATATATATATATATACATACATATATATATATATATATATATATATATATATATATATATATATATATATATATATATATATATATATATATATATATATATATATATATATATATATATATACATATATATATATATATACATATATATATATATATATATATATATATATATATATATATATATATATATATATATATATCTATATATATATATATAAATATATATATATATATATATATATATATATATATATATATATATATATATATATATATATATATATATATATATATATATATATATATATATATATATATATATATATATATATATATATATATATATATATATATATATATATATATATATATATATATATATATATATATGGAAAAGTGAATATGGGGCTGTTACACATGTAAGCTTACATGCAAAACTCATCAAAAAATATATCGTTTTGTTAAAAATTCTTCAAATCTATATAATTTTAATCATATTTATCAAACTAACTTTACAAATTTTTATCTATTCACATCTTTTTCTTCATTAATCGTGTCTTTCAAAATATAAGTTTTTTTTGTCATCACTGGGTATCTGTCGAAATCACTTTTTATAACTTCTTCATAATAAACAATGACCCCCTGCATTTTGGGGATCACCTAGCCCTTGATGAATATATGACAAATCAAGCGTTGAAAAACATTTAAACCACAAAACGACATGGTTTTTAATGAGTTTCGCATGTAAGCTTACATGTGTAAGAGCCCCATACTCATTTCCCCCCCTCTCTCTCTCTCTCTCTCTCTATATATATATATATATATATATATATATATATATATATATATATATATATATATATATATATATATATATATATATATATATATATATATATATATATGTATTATGCTTTTGGGTATAAAGTGTTGAAATTTAAGCATGCTAAAATTACTAAATAATCCTTTTAATTAATTAATTATTAAATAATTAAAATTATAACTCTATAACACTTGCCATATCTACTTAAAAATTTAAAATAATTGAGTTTTCGTTTTTTATAAATTCAAAACAATCAATTGGATTGGGTAAAATTTCAAATAATTGGAGGTTAATCTTTAAAATTTCTAACTAATTGAATATTTACAAACCGAAAATCTTAATCGTTCGTAAAATTATTTCTATAGAGCACTCACTCTATATACTTTTGACGAAATTTATTTCCGGGTTTTTTTTACGGGTTTTAAAATTTTATATTATAAATCCCTGTTTTATCAAATGTGATTTCATTTCACAAATTATTTTTTTGTTTTTCTTTTTGATTCTAGTTGAATGTACGTAATATAACAAGTATATGTTTTGAAATTCGTATTTAGTGTTTGTTGGAGCATAAAGGTTTGGTGACTGAAGGTTCCAAAGATCTTTTTGTTAGATAACAATTGTTGGGCCAAGAAATTGACTGGATGAAGCTATGAAGTCTTCTGTGTGTTTGAATAAAGATGATTTTAGTTCGTGGAGATTCCGAACTAAAATCATGAATAATCCGAAGTGCAGTTTTCAGTTCGGGGAACATGTCAGTTCAGATACTCCGAACTGACTGAAGCTCCTCCGAACTGAAAACAAACTGAAGAATAACGTAAGTAGTCAACATTGAAGATATCAACTCGGAGGCTGAAGACTTTGATTCCGAATTGAAGTGAACTCCCCGAGATGAAATTAAGATGATGATATGTTGTAATAATTAGTTCGTAGTGTTTAGATTTTGTCTATAAATAGTGTGACATGTTGTTAGAGTTTGTTGTCTTTGAACCCGGAACTCAACTTTGAGTTCCGTAGAGCTTGAATGTCAGTTGTAACAAGCTCGATCCAAAACCTGTTTACACTATCAATGAAATCTTAAACAGTTACGCTTATCGTTTGTTATATCAACTTCAATTTCAGTTTCAGTTTCGATTTCATGTTTCCTCTTTTGATTCCAACTCAGGTCATGAGATTCCGCATCATGACCTGTTTCATTTCGATTCAGTGAGTGAGGGGAGATATTCAGGACCTGTCAATTGGTATTAGAGCTACACAAATCGATTAATTAAATTCAATTGAGTCTGGTTTATCAATATGACTTGATTCGAAAATTAGGTCAAACTATTAGTGAATCGAAGGAGTCCAAAGTGAAATTGAAGAAGTCCGAAGTGAAATTGAAGACTTGTATTGAAGAACCTGTGAAGATTTCAAGGTGTTCATGGTGGATCTGGAGTTACACATATCAGTTCAAAGACTGTTGGTGAAGAGGGTGAAAACACGAGTTATCAATTTGAAAAAAGGGTGTGTTGGGAGATAAGTTACAAGTGGCTATTCACTCTCATGCCAGGAGATAGTCAACAAGGATCTACGTTTGCTAGTGAAGATCTGAAGTTGGCCTAAGATGGGAAGAGAGTTGATATAAGCCACTAGTTTAAATGCTCTCCATGGAAAATCTGGACATGCAGAATAAAGAAGATAATCTGATGATTCTGCAGCAATTCCTCCTGAATTTGTGAAAGTCACAAGAAAAATGAATTGGAGGAAGCTCACCATGGAAAAGCGTAAGTTATGAAGATTGAAGACTCATAGCATCATCCAAGGGGGCGATTTTTGGGCCAAGAAATTGACTGGATGAAGCTATGGAGAATTTTGTATGTTTGAATAAAGATGATTTTAGTTCGTGGAGATTCCGAACTAAAATCATGAATAATCCGAAGTGCAGTTTTCAGTTCGGGGAACATGTCAGTTCAGATACTCCGAACTGACTGAAGCTCCTTCGAACTGAAAACAAACTGAAGAATAACTTAAGTCAACTAGTCAACATTGAAGATATCAACTCGGAGGCTGAAGACTTTGATTCCGAATTGAAGTGAACTCCCCGAGATGAAATTAAGATGATGATATGTTGTAATAATTAGTTCGTAGTGTTTAGATTTTGTCTATAAATAGTGTGACATGTTGTTAGAGTTTGTTGTCTTTGAACCCGGAACTCAACTTTGAGTTCCGTAGAGCTTGAATGTCAGTTGTAACAAGCTCGATCCAAAACCTGTTTACACTATCAATGAAATCTTAAACAGTTACGCTTATCGTTTGTTATATCAACTTCAATTTCAGTTTCAGTTTCGAT
Source organism: Senecio squalidus (assembly GCA_910822075.1). Classification (NCBI taxonomy): domain Eukaryota; kingdom Viridiplantae; phylum Streptophyta; class Magnoliopsida; order Asterales; family Asteraceae; genus Senecio; species Senecio squalidus. Next base: position 16,042,487 of record CAJVGC010000432.1, on the reverse strand, counting down.
TTCATGTTTCCTCTTTTGATTCCAACTCAGGTCATGAGATTCCGCATCATGACCTGTTTCATTTCGATTCACTGAGTGAGGGGAGATATTCAGGACCTGTCAATTGGTATTAGAGCTACACAAATCGATTGATTAAATTCAATTGAGTCTGGTTTATCAATATGACTTGATTCGAAAATTAGGTCAAACTATTAGTGAATCGAAGGAGTCCAAAGTGAAATTGAAGAAGTCCGAAGTGAAATTGAAGACTTGTATTGAAGAACCTGTGAAGATTTCAAGGTGTTCATGGTGGATCTGGAGTTACACATATCAGTTCAAAGACTGTTGGTGAAGAGGGTGAAAACACGAGTTATCAATTTGAAAAAAGGGTGTGTTGGGAGATAAGTTACAAGTGGCTATTCACTCTCATGCCAGGAGATAGTCAACAAGGATCTACGCTTGCTAGTGAAGATCTGAAGTTGGCCTAAGATGGGAAGAGAGTTGATATAAGCCACTAGTTTAAATGCTCTCCATGGAAAATCTGGACATGCAGAATAAAGAAGATAATCTGATGATTCTGCAGCTATTCCTCCTGAATTTGTGAAAGTCACAAGAAAAATGAATTGGAGGAAGCTCACCATGGAAAAGCGTAAGTTATGAAGATTGAAGACTCATAGCATCATCCAAGGGGGTGATTTTTGGGCCAAGAAATTGACTGGATGAAGCTTTGGAGAATTTTGTGTGTTTGAATAAAGATGAGTTTAGTTCGTGGAGATTCCGAACTAAAATCATGAATAATCCGAAGTGCAGTTTTCAGTTCGGGGAACATGTCAGTTCAGATACTCCGAACTGACTGAAGCTCCTTCGAACTGAAAACAAACTGAAGAATAACTTAAGTCAACTAGTCAACATTGAAGATATCAACTCGGAGGCTGAAGACTTTGATTCCGAATTGAAGTGAACTCCTCGAGATGAAATTAAGATGTGACATGTTGTAATAATTAGTTCGTAGTGTTTAGATTTTGTCTATAAATAGTGTGATAGGTTGTTAGAGTTGTTGTCTTTGAACCCGGAACACAAGTTTGAGTTCCGTAGAGCTTGAATGTCATTTGTAACAAGCTCGATCCAAAACCTGTTCACACTATCAATGAAATCTTAAACATTTTCGCTTATCGGTTGTTATATCAACTCAATTTCAGTTTCAGTTTCGATTTCATGTTTCCTCTTTGATTCCAACTCAGGTCATGAAGATTCCGCATCATGACCTGTTTCATTTCGATTCACTGAGTGAGGGGAGATATTCAGGACCTGTCAATTGGTATCAGAGCTACACAAATCGATTGATTAAATTCAATTGAGTCTGGTTTATCAATATGACTTGATTCGAGAATTAGGATCAAACTATTATGAATCGAAGGAGTCCGAAGTGAAATTGAAGAAGTCCGAAGTGAAATTGAAGACTTGTATTGAAGAATCTGTGAAGAT
>CAJVGC010000432.1:15969314-16040992 GCA_910822075.1 Senecio squalidus | reverse complement strand
AAAATCTGGACATGCATAATAAAGAAGATAATCTTATGATTCTGCAGCTATTCCTCCTGAATTTGTGAAAGTCACAAGAAAATGAATTGGAGGAAGCTCACCATGGAGAAGCGTAAGTTATGAAGATTGAAGACTCATAGCATCATCCAAGGGGGCGATTTTTGGGCCAAGAAATTGACTGGATGAAGCTATGGAGAATTTTGTGTGTTTGAATAAAGATGATTTTAGTTCGTGGAGATTCCGAACCAAAATCATGAATAATCCGAAGTGCAGTTTTCAGTTCGGGAACATGTCAGTTCAGATACTCCGAACTGACTGAAGCTCCTCGAACTGAAAACAAACTGAAAATAACTTAAGTCAACTAGTCAACATTGAAGATATCAACTCGGAGGCTGAAGACTTTGATTCCGAATTGAAGTGAACTCCTCGAGATGAAATTAAGATGATGACATGTTGTAATAATTAGTTCGTAGTGTTTAGATTTTGTCTATAAATAGTGTGATAGGTTGTTAGAGTTTGTTGTCTTTGAACCCGGAACACAAGTTTGAGTTCCGTAGAGCTTGAATGTCATTTGTAACAAGCTCGATCCAAAACCTGTTCACACTATCAATGAAATCTTAAACAGTTTCGCTTATCGTTTGTTATATCAACTTCCATTTCAGTTTCAGTTTCGATTTCATGTTTCCTCTTTTGATTCCAACTCAGGTCATGAGATTCCGCATCATGACCTGTTTCATTTCGATTCACTGAGTGAGGGGAGATATTCAGGACTTGTCAATTGGTATCAGAGCTACACAAATCGATTGATTAAATTCAATTGAGTCTGGTTTATCAATATGACTTGATTCGAGAATTAGATCAAACTATTAGTGAATCGAAGGAGTCCAAAGTGAAATTGAAGAAGTCCGAAGTAAAATTGAAGACTTGTATTGAAGAACCTGTGAAGATTTCAAGGTGTTCATGGTGGATCTGGAGTTACACATATCAGTTCAAAGACTGTTGGTGAAGAGGGTGAAAACACGAGTTATCAATTTGAAAAAAGGGTGTGTTGGGAGATAAGTTACAAGTGGCTATTCACTCTCATGCCAGGAGATAGTCAACAAGGATCTACGCTTGCTAGTGAAGATCTGAAGTTGGCCTAAGATGGGAAGAGAGTTGATATAAGCCACTAGTTTAAATGCTCTCCATGGAAAATCTGGACATGCAGAATAAAGAAGATAATCTGATGATTCTGCAGCTATTCCTCCTGAATTTGTGAAAGTCACAAGAAAAATGAATTGGAGGAAGCTCACCATGGAAAAGCGTAAGTTATGAAGATTGAAGACTCATAGCATCATCCAAGGGGGCGATTTTTGGGCCAAGAAATTGACTGGATGAAGCTTTGGAGAATTTTGTGTGTTTGAATAAAGATGAGTTTAGTTCGTGGAGATTCCGAACTAAAATCATGAATAATCCGAAGTGCAGTTTTCAGTTTCAGATACTCCGAACTGACTGAAGCTCCTTCGAACTGAAAACAAACTGAAGAATAACTTAAGTCAACTAGTCAACATTGAAGATATCAACTCGGAGGCTGAAGACTTTGATTCCGAATTGAAGTGAACTCCTCGAGATGAAATTAAGATGATGACATGTTGTAATAATTAGTTCGTAGTGTTTAGATTTTGTCTATAAATAGTGTGATAGGTTGTTAGAGTTTGTTGTCTTTGAACCCGGAACACAAGTTTGAGTTCCGTAGAGCTTGAATGTCATTTGTAACAAGCTCGATCCAAAACCTGTTCACACTATCAATGAAATCTTAAACAATTATGCTTATCGTTTGTTATATCAACTTCCATTTTAGTTTCAGTTTCGATTTCATGTTTCCTCTTTTGATTCCAACTCAGGTCATGAGATTCCGCATCATGACCTGTTTCATTTCGATTCACTGAGTGAGGGGAGATATTCAGGACCTGTCAATTGGTATCAGAGCTACACAAATCGATTGATTAAATTCAATTGAGTCTGGTTTATCAATATGACTTGATTCGAAAATTAGGTCAAACTATTAGTGAATCGTAGGAGTCCGAAGTGAAATTGAAGAAGTCCGAAGTGAAATTGAAGAGTTGTATTGAAGAATCTGTGAAGATTTCAAGGTGTTCATGGTGGATCTGGAGTTACACATATTAGTTCAAAGACTGTTGGTGAGGAGGGCGAAAACACGAGTTATCAATTTGAGAAAAGGGTGTGTTGGGGAGATAAGTTACAAGTGGCTATTCACTTTCATGCCAGGCGATAGTCAACAAGGATCAACGCTTCCTAGTGAAGATCTGAAGTTGGCCTAAGATGGGAAGAAAGTTGATATAAGCCACTGGTTTAAATGCTCTCCATGGAAAATCTGGACATGCAGAATAAAGAAGATAATCTAATGATTCCGCATCTATTCCTCCTGAATTTGTGAAAGTCACAAGAAAAATGAATTGGAGGAAGCTCACCATGGAGAAGCGTAAGTTATGAAGATTGAAGACTCATAGCATCATCCAAGGGGGTGATTTTTGGGCCAAGAAATTGACTGGATGAAACTATGGAGAATTTAGTGTGTTTATATAAAGATGATTTTAGTTCGTGGAGATTCCGAACTAAAATCATGAATAATCCGAACTGAAGTTTTCAGTTCGGGGAACATGTCAGTTCAGATACTCCAAACTGACTGAAGCTCCTCCGAACTGAAAAAAACTGAAGAATAACTTAAGTCAACTAGTCAACATTGAAGATATCAACTCGGAGGCTGAAGACTTTGATTTCGAATTGACGTGAACTCCCCGAGATGAAATTAAGATGATGACATGTTGTAATAATTAGTTCGTAGTGTTTAGATTTTGTCTATAAATAGTGTGATAGGTTGTTAGAGTTTGTTGTCTTTGAACCCGGAACACAAGTTTGAGTTCCGTAGAGCTTGAATGTCGGTTGTAACAAGCTCGAGCAAAAACCTGTTCACACTATCAATGAAATCTTAAACAGTTACGCTTATCGTTTTTTATATCAGCCTCAATTTCAGTTTCAGTTTCGATTTCAGGTTTCCTCTTTTGATTCCAACTCAGGTCATAAGATTCCGCATCATGACCAGTTTCATTTCAATTCACTGAGTGAGGGGAGATATTCAGGACCTATCAATTGGTATCAGAGCTACACAAATCGATTGATTAAATTCAATTGAGTCTGGTTTATCAATATGACTTGATTCGAAAATTAGGTCAAACTATTAGTGAATCGTAGTAGTCCGAAGTGAAATTGAAGAAGTCCGAAGTGAAATTGAATAGTTGTATTGAAGAATCTGTGAAGATTTCAAGGTGTTCATGGTGGATCTGGAGTTACACATATCAGTTCAAAGACTGTTGGTGAAGAGGGCGAAAACACGAGTTATCAATTTGAGAAAAGGGTGTGTTGGGGAGATAAGTTACAAGTGGCTATTCACTTTCATGCCAGGAGATAGTCAACAAGGATCAACGCTTGCTAGTTGGCCTAAGATGGGAAGAAAGTTGATATAACCCACTGGTTTAAACGCTCTCCATGGAAAATCTGGACATGCATAATAAAGAAGATAATCTTATGATTCTGCAGCTATTCCTCCTGAATTTGTGAAAGTCACAAGAAAAATGAATTGGAGGAAGCTCACCATGGAGAAGCGTAAGTTATGAAGATTGAAGACTCATAGCATCATCCAAGGGGGCGATTTTTGGGCCAAGAAATTGACTGGATGAAGCTATGGAGAATTTTGTGTGTTTGAATAAAGATGATTTTAGTTCGTGGAGATTCCGAACCAAAATCATGAATAATCCGAAGTGCAGTTTTCAGTTCGGGGAACATGTCAGTTCAGATACTCCGAACTGACTGAAGCTCCTCCGAACTGAAAACAAACTGAAGAATAACTTAAGTCAACTAGTCAACATTGAAGATATCACCTCGGAAGCTGAAGACTTTGATTTCGAAGTGAAGTGAACTCCCCGAGATGAAATTAAGATGATGACATGTTGTAATAATTAGTCCGTAGTGTTTAGATTTTGTCTATAAATATTGTGATAGGTTGTTAGAGTTTGTTGTCTTTGAACCCGAAACTCAAGTTTGAGTTCGTTAGAGCTTGAATGTCAGTTGTAACAAGCTTGATCCAAAACCTGTTCACACTATCAATGAAATCTTAAACAGTTACGCTAATCGTTTGTTATATCAGCTTCTATTTCAGTTTCAGTTTCGATTTCATGTTTCCTCTTTTGATTCCAACTCAGGTCATGAAATTCCGCATCATGACCTGTTTCATTTCGATTCACTAAGTGAGGGGAGATATTCGAGACCTGTCAATTGGTATTAGAGCAAGACAAATCGATTGATTAAATTCAATTGAGTCTAGTTCATCGATTTGACTTGATTCGAAAATTAGGTCAAACTATTAGTGAATCGAAGGAGTCCGAAGTGAAATTGAAGAAGTCCGAAGTGAAATTGAAGAGCTGTATTGAAGAATCTGTGAAGATTTCAAGGTGTTCATGGTGGATCTGGAGTTACACATATCAGTTCAAAGACTGTTGGTGAAGAGGGCGAAAACACGAGTTATCAATTTGAGAAATGGGTGTATTGGGGAGATAAGTTACAAGTGGCTATTCATATTCATGCCAGGAGATGGTCAACAAGGATCAACGCTTGCTAGTGAAGATCTGAAGTTGGCCTAATATGGGAAGAAAGTTGATATAAGCCACTGGTTTTAAATGCTCTCCATGGAAAATCTGGACATGTAGAATCAAGAAGATAATCTGATGATTCTGCAGCTAGTCCTCCTGAATTTGTGAAAGTCACAAGAAAATTGAATTGGAGGAAGCTCACCATGGAGAAACATAAGTTATGAATATTGAAGACTCATAACATCATCCAAGGGGGCGATTGTTGGGCCAAGAAATTGACTGGATGAAGCTAAGAAGTCTTTTGTGTGTTTGAATAAAGATGATTTTAGTTCGTGGGGATTCCGAACCAAAATCATGAATAATCCGAACTGAAGTTTTCAGTTTGGGGAACATGTCAGTTCAGATACTCCGAACTGACTGAAGCTCCTCCGAACTGAAAACAAACTGAAGAATAACTTAAGTCAACTAGACAACATTGAAGATATCGACTCGGAGGCTGAAGACTTTGATTCCGAATTGAAGTGAACTCCCCAAGATGAAATTAAGATGATGACATCTTGTAATAATTAGTTCGTAGTGTTTAGATTTTGTCTATAAATAGTATGATAGGTTGTTAGAGTTTGTTGTCTTTGAACCCGGAACTCAAGTTTAGTTCCGTAGAGCTTGAATGTCAGTTGTAACAAAGTCGATCCAAAACCTGTTCACACTATCAATGAAATCTTAAACAATTACGCTTATCGTTTGTTATATCAACTTCAGTTTCAGTTTCAGTTTCGATTTCATGTTTCCTCTTTTGATTCCAACTCAGGTCATGAGATTCCGCATCATGACCTGTTTCATTTCGATTCACTGAGTGAGGGGAGATATTTAGGACCTGTCAATTGGTATCAGAGCCAGGAAAATCGATTGATTAAATTCAATTCAGTCTGGTTCATAAATTTGACTTGATTCGTAAGTTAGGTCAAACTATTAGTGAATCCAAGGAGTCCGAAGTGAAATTGAAGAAGTCCAAAGTGAAATTGAAGAGCTGTATTGAAGACTCTGTGAAGATTCAAGGTGTTCATGGTGGATCTGGAGTTACACATATCAGTTCAAAGACTGTTGGTGAAGTGGGCGAAAACACGAGTTATCAATTTGAGAAAGGGGTGTGTTGGGGAGATAAGTTACAAGTGGCTATTCACTTTCATGCCAGGAGATGGTCAACAAGGATCAACGCTTGCTAGTGAAGATCTGAAGTTGGCCTAAGATGGGAAGAAAGTTGATATAAGCCACTGGTTTAAATGCTCTCCATGGAAAATCTGGACATGAAGAATCAAGAAGATAATCGGATGATTCTGCAACTATTCCTCCTGAATTGTGAAAGTCACAAGAAAAATGAATTGGAGGAAACTCACCATGGAGAATCATTAAATATGAAGATTGAAGACTCATAGCATCATCCAAGGGGCGATTGTTGGGCCAAGAAATTGACTGGATGAAGCTATGGAGTCTTCTGTGTGTTTGAATAAAGATGATTTTAGTTTGTGAAGATTCCGAACTAAAATCATGAATAATCCGAAGTGAAATTTTCAGTTCGGGGAACATGTCAGTTCAGATACTCCGAACTGACTGAAGCTCCTCCGAACTGAAAACAAACTGAAAAATAACTTAAGTCAACTAGTCAAAATTGAAGATATCAACTCGGGGGCTGAAGACTTTGATTCCGAATTGAAGTGAACTCCCCGAGATGAAATTAAGATGATGACATGTTGTAGTAATTAGTTCGTAGTGTTTAGATTGTCTATAAATAGTATGATATGTTGTTAGAGTTTGTTGTCTTTGAACCCGAAACTCAAATTTGAGTTCCGTAGAGCTTGAATGTCGGTTGTAACAAGCTCGATCCAAAACCTGTTCACACTATCAATGAAATCTTAAACAGTTACACTTATCGTTTGTTATGTCAGCTTCAATTTCAGTTTCAGTTTCGATTTCATGTTTCTTCTTTTGATTCCACCTCAAGTCATGAGATTCTGCATCATGACTTGTTTCATTTCGATTCACTGAGTGAGGGGAGATATTCAGGACCTGTCACTTGTAGACACGACTTAAGTGACGATCAATTAGCTTAGCAAGAGTCATAAACAGATTCAAACCAATTCAAACGATTCACAAAATGATTATACGATAACGAATAAGAAAGAATATGAAACTAGAGTTTTATTCCACAAATTTGCAAATGGTTTGGTTCCAAGATTTGTCAAATGCCATTTCAAGTTAACCAAGTCTCGAGGATGACACTAGGTTGCTACCCAAATAAAAATCACGGGTCACCAAAACCAAATCGAATCACAAGGTTAGATTGTATACATGTACACATATCAATGATGAATCGGCTAGGTAAACAAACATACACGATGGATTTGATGATGAACAAGATTGACTATAGCTTGATTAGAGACTGATTATGAATTGATCAAGGTCGAATAACACGCTGCATTTGAATCATGTACGAGGCAAAGTCAGGTTCAACAACAATACACAACAATTTCACCGAATAGGATACACACTAAAATAGAATACCAATACCATGAAATGAAGAATCGGCCAAGAGAAGAAATGAATGCCATGAACAACATACCTAGATGAATTCCCTTGCTGCTGTGTTGGATTCGAATAGGAGGTTATGATGGTGAGATAAAGTCTCCAAAGCAATCGGGTGGTGGTTGTAGCAAGAAGAAAACACCACCGAAACTTAAGATGAATTAGGGTTTTCTGTTTAGATGGTTCAAGAACGAAAAATATACAATTACCTTCAAAGAATGATAAGGCTTCAAGGATGGATCGATTGTTGTACAATGATGGAGTGAACAATAGCTGCAAGAAGGAGGGAGGAGATCGGCAAAATAGGAAAAGAAACGGAGGTGGCGGTTGTGTGAGAAATGAAATGATGATTAGGGTTTGTTAGGGTGAGAGTTTAGGTAGGAGTGGTCTAGACTCGGTTTACTGAACCATGAAGTGATTCGAAAACGATTTAGACAACGGTTCACACTTGAACCAAATTTGACCTGACCTGAACCAGGCGCACGCTGCGGCGCAGTGGCAACATGATGCAGCGCAGTCCGCCCACAAAATATGGTTTACAAATATGAACGTAACGAACGATAAGCAACGCGAAAGTAATAAAATAGACTTAGTTTTGAAATGTTGTTACGATATAATATAGATTTAATCTGAAAGCTGAAGTTCTCAAATGTTTAACGATGTTTAGCGGATACAAAATAACAAGTTCACGAAACACGGAAATTTCTCGTTAAATTATCTAGGAGCTCGTCTAGTGGGAACTAACTACTTGTGCATCTAAACTAACACGATATCAATCACATATAAGGGTATACATACATGTCAAAGCAATGATCACACATAAGTAAAGTATAAGGAACTTTTAAAATAAAAGTTGTTTGTAAACACGGTAAGATCTATCGGCATACTAGACTAACCCGATTCGGAAGAGTGACGGTTGTCACAGTATCCCCCACTTAAGAGAATTTCGTCCTGAATTCAAGTGAGAATACGGATACCAGAAGTAATCTCTGAAATAAATGAGGGAAATTGAGTTTCATCTGATCCTCGCGCTCCTAAGTAAAATCTGGACCTCGAGAGAGTTCCAACGGACTTTCACGATAGGAATGGAGCTACGCTTTAGAGTCTTAACCTCTCGATCAACAATCTCGGCTGGTTCCTCCACGAACCTCAAAGTATAATCAATCTGAATATCGTCGAGTGGAACTTGCAAGTTAGTGTCGGCAGACATGGAAAGTATCGTGAACATTACTCAAATCATGAGGTAGCTTTAAACGATAAGCCACCGGACCAATACGCTCAGAAATCTCGAAAGGACCCACATAGCGTGGTGCAAGCTTGCCCTTACGGCCGAAACTGACAATGCCTTTCCAAGGAGAAACTTTCAGAAAAACAAAATCACCCACACTGAACTCAAGAGGCCTTCGACGAACATCGGCATAACTCTTTTGGCGATCTCTCTCCGCACGGAGTCTATCTCGAATCTGATAAATCTCCTTGGTGGTATCCTGAAAAAGCTCGGGACCGACAAGCTGAGACTGACCAACCTCTGCCCAAAGAACTGGAGAACGACACTTACGCCCATAAAGTGCTTGAAAGGAGAACAACGAATACTAGAATGGTAGCTGTTATTATAGGAAAACTCTGCTAATGGAAGATACGAATCTCAACTACCACTGAAGTCAGTGATACATGCCCGAAGCATATCCTCGAGTGTTTGAATAGTACCCTCACTCTGACCGTCGGTCTGAGGATGATAAGCCGTACTCAAGTCTAAACATGTACCCAACGCTTTATGTATGGACTGCCAAAAGCGAGAAGTAAATCTAGCGTCTCTGTCTAAGATGATAGACACTGGAACACCATGACGAGAGATAACTTCCTTGATGTAGATCCTAGTCAACTTCTCCCATTTATAATCTTCCTGAATGGCGAGAAAATGTGCTGACTTAGTGAGCCTATCAACTATAACCCATACTGTGTCGAAACCACTAGATGAACGCGGTAACTTAGTAATGAAATCCATGTCTATGTTTTCCCACTTCCATTCAGGAATCTCAGGCTGCTGAAGTAAACCGGATGGTTTCTGATGTCCTGCTTTCACACTCCCACAAGTGATACATTTACTTACATAGGTAGCAATGTATCGCTTCATACCCGACCACGAATACATATCCCGAATGTCGAAATACATCTTATCTGCTCCAAGGTGAATAGAATACTTAGAGTTATGCGACTCATCCATAATCATTGTGCGAATACCCCCAACTAACGGAACCCAAATACGATCGATGAAGTATAATCCACCATTGTCCCGTTTCTTGAACTGTCTGTCTAACCCACGAAGTACCTCAGCTGCTAAGTTCTCCTCCTTTAATGCCTCTACTTGGGCATCTAAAATCTGCTGTCGAATACCCGACCCAACTGTCATACTCATGGCTCTAACACGTCTCGGTTTAATTCTTTCTTTCCTACTCAAAGCGTCGGCCACCACATTAGCTTTACCCGGATGATACTAAATTTCGCAATCATAATCACTGAGAAGCTCTATCCCCCGTCTCTGACGCATATTAAGGTCTTTCTGATCAAAGATGTGCTGCAGACTTTTATGGTCAGTGTAGATGACACTTTTGGTACCATAAAGATAATGTCTCCAACACTTAAGTGCAAAAACCACTGCTCCAAGCTCAAGATCATGAGTGGTGTAATTCTTTTTGTTGACCTTCAAATGTCGAGAAGCATACGAAATAACCTTACCTTGCTGCATCAGAACGCAACCCAAACCCTGACCAGAGGCGTCACAATAAACCACAAAATCGTCGGTACCATCAGGAAGTGCAAGGATAGGAGCATTACACAACCGCTCCTTCAAAGTCTGAAAAGCCAACTCCTAATAATCTCCCCAAACATACTTTTTTTTGTGTTAGAGTGGTGAGAGGTTTGGGAATTTTGAAGAAAATCTCATTGAATCTCCGATAGTATCCAACTAAACCCAAGAATGAACGGATTTCGGTCGGCAAAGAAGGAGGCTTCCAATTTTTAACTGATTCAATTTTGCTCGGGTCAACATGAATACCCTCACAATTAACAACATGACCCAAGAACTAGATCTCTTTCAACCAAAAGTCACATTTAGAAAATTTTGGGTACAAGGATTCTTTTTAGAGTAACTCGAGAATCACACGGAGGTGAAGTGCATGCTCTTCCTCAGATTTAGAATAAATGAGGATGTCATCAATGAACACGATTACGAATTTATCAAGATAAGGCTTACACACGGTGTTTATCAAATCCATAAATACTACAGGGCCATTAGTGAGGCCGAAAGGCATAACAGTGAACTCGAAATGACCATAACGAGTTCTGAAAGCAGTCTTAGGAATATGAGCTTCGTGAACACGTAATTGATGATAGCCAGAGCGAAGATCAATCTTCGAGAAACACTTAGCTCCTTGGAGGTGATCGAACAGATCATCGACGCGGGGAAGAGGGTACCGATTCTTAATGGTAATCTTATTAAGCTCACGGTAGTCGATGCAAAGTCTCATGGATCCATCTTTCTTCTTCACGAACAAAATAGGTGCTCCCCACGGAGAATGGCTGGGACGAACAAACCCCATATTTTGCAATTCCTGCAGCTGATCGTATAACTCGCGTATTTCAGAAGGCGCAAGTCGATAAGGGGTTTTGGCCACATGGGTGGCTCCAGGAATTAGGTCGATACGAAACTCAACCTGACGAAGAGAAGGCATACCAGGCAGCTCCTCGCGAAAGACTCTAGAAATTTCTCGAACATCGGAATATCAGAAATACTTCTTCCCTCCATCTGTATACTCATCAGTCTAGCTGTCTTCTCAACCAACTTCTCCCCAAATACCTCTAGTGCAGAACCGTCTAACAAAGGAATGCGAACAAAATTCTCGAAGCAAACGATTTCAGCACGATGTTTGGACAACCAATCCATACCCACTACGACATCGAAACTACTAAGATGGAATGGTATCAAATCGATGTTGAAAAGGTGGTTCTCCAAAACAAGAGTACAGTCGCAGACGATATGATGGGATACAAAAGTCCTACCATTAGCTAATTCAATCTCGTAACCCCGAACACATCTAGTAGGCTCTACCCCAAGCATGGATACATAATCAAGCGATACAAAACTAACATCCGCACCCGCATCAAATAAGACTGTAACAAAATGATCATTTAAGGAAAAAGTACCGACGACAGTGTTCGGATCCTGCAGTACCTCTGCAGCTCCCATTAAGTAGGCTCGACCACGAGCTGGGTTCCCCTGATTATTCTGACCACCCTGATTATTCTGACCACGATTACCCTGATTCCCCGGTGCAGGCTGACCTCCCTGAATCCTCGGTGGATTATTACGACCACCATTTCCCTGCTTATGAGGGCAATCTCTTAGAAAATGACAGGTACCTCCGCATTCGAAACAAGAGTTAGGACTTACTTCATTCATTGGTACAACAACGATAGGCCTAGAACAAAAATCCTTGGCCACATAGCGCTTCCGACTATATTGGGTACAAGTGCACGGTGTGTTCCTCTCGTGGTGACGTTTACACTTCTGACACAAAGTAAGTGTACCGTTATACCCAAAATTCACTCCACTGCTAGAACTACCAGACTCAGGCTTAAACTTCTTAGACTTCCCATGGTGATCATCTCGATCCTTCCTCTTCTCTGATGTAAAGATGTCATCCCTGATTAATTCCTCAGTAATGGACTCAGCACGGTGAATAGCATCCTGAAGTGTAGGAGGATCAATACCCCTAAGCGACTGACGAACCTCAGAATTTAGGCCATGAATAAAACGCTCAATAAGACAAGCCTCGGTATCAACCATCCGTGGGCATAGACGAACAAGATCATGGAAGCGGTCAGTGTATGCACTCAACTTGGGTCCCTCCATAGTATGACCCCAAAGCTCATCCTCCAGTTTCTTCATCTCTGTACGAGACACAGACTGATCTAACATAAGAGTCCTGAACTCCTCCCAAGGTATAGCTATGGCAACATCCCTGCCACGGGCACTGATCACAGAGTTCCACCATGTAAGGGCCTTGCCCTTCAGAAGATGGGTGGAATAACGAAATCGGTTCTGAGCACCGCAGTTGCTGATGCTAAAACTGACTCAGCTTGCTCGAACCACTGACTGAGAATAAGGGCCCCGCCCTTTCCATCGAACTCGATGGGCTTACAGTTCAGGAAATCATTGTAAGTACAAACCTGAGGAGGTGGAGGTGGAGGAGGTGGTGGTGGTGGAGGTGGAGGTGGTGCTGCCTGTCGTTGCTGATTAAGAGCGTCCGTGACCTGTGCCACGATCCTAGGCACCACTGCAGCTAACTGCTGACCGATCAAGGCCGAAATCTCGGGCTTAGTAAGATATCGTCGAGGAGGAGCCATCTATATAAAAAGGGAAAAAATGTGTTAGTACGAGTAGATAGTAACTTAAACAAGAGGTATAACAATGATTCAATAGCCAAGAACTTATTGGTATGATTTGCGTCGAAATTACAAACATGGTCATGTAAACATATATATAACTCGCCATGGATATAATTACGTTGTACACCCATAATTATATCCATACCGTTTCATACACAAGTCTCCTCCCCATGTCCCTCATTACAACGCTCACACTTACCGATCAATAAAAATGAAGTAGCTGGTCTGAGTCTCCTCTACGGCGCAGTGAGAAAGTACTGTGGCACAGTGAGCTTTCAGATTCACAGGTTTGAGTCTCTAATGCGGCGCAGTGGGAAATTTCTATTCAAACCAACAACAAGAATATAAAACGAAAACGTCACATGAAAAGCGATCATATAGGAAACTCCCTCGGTGTCGTAAGTCGTTGCGGTTCGCCGTCTTCCTTAGGCGATAAAGTCGTTAAGTGCGAGTAGTGAGACGATATGAAACGATAAAGATATCCTAAAAGATCTATATGAGGACTCCTAGTTATATCCTGGGCAAACCACCGAGTTCTCTATAACCATGTATTCTGATACCAATCTGTCACACCCCGCCAATGGCGGAAACACAGGGTGTGGCCGATTGGCGATCGTCATAACACAATAGTAAATAAAGACATAATCTATATGATAAAAGAAATAATGTATTGCAATGCGGTCACCATACATAAGGTAAATTCCTTAGTACACAAATCCGTCAAACACTACAAGCAATGAGTTCAACCAAAACCAATGTAACGTATCAAATACTTAGGCATACAAGCCCGAAATACAATCCCAAAATAATAAGATAGTCATAATAGAAAGCCACAAATGAAAATGTAGTCCTGAAAGTCTGCTAGATTCCGACTCCTAAAGCCAAGTCCTACTCTTGCTCATTACCTGAAAGTAAAGCTTAAAAAGTCAACATAAAGTTGAGCGAGTTCATCGAGTAAGTATTAAATGTAAAGGTAAGAAATCATATCTCAATCCAGTTTAGCAAAAATGATGTGTAACTAATGCATGTAAGTAGTAAGAAAACACAATCCACAATCATACAATGTAAGCATGTATCACTAGTAGGCAAGGTATACTAGTAACAAGTACTGTCAGTAGGCCTACAATATTCCTTTAGAAAGTTCTACGATGAACTAGAAAGTTCTACGATGAGTTAGAAAGTCCTACGATGAATTAGAAAGTTCTACGATGAATTTGACAACGAGTCTTACGTTTTCGAAAACTAGATTCCAAGGCCTAAAATATTCCTTTAGATCACAGTTACTAATTCAATTCCAAATAAGAGGTATACACTGATAAAGACAGACCAATATATGATTTCAGAATCTGCCAAAAGGTTTTATATAAGTTCATTATCTTAGAGTTTTCTACCGCTTAAGGTTACAAGCTTAAGGTTACAAGCTTGTAGACACGACTTAAGTGACGATCAATTAGCTTAGCACGAGTCATAAACAGATTCAAACCAATTCAAACGATTCACAAAATGATTATACGATAACGAATAAGAAAGAATATGAAACTAGAGTTTTTTACCACAAATTTGCAAACGGTTTGGTTCCAAGATTTGTCAAATGCCGTTTCAAGTTAACCAAGTCTCGAGGATGACACTAGGAGGCTTCCCAAATAAAAATCACGGGTCACCAAAACCAAATCGAATCACAAGGTTAGATTGTATACATGTACACATATCAATGATGAATCCAGCTATGTAAACACATATACACGATGGATTTGATGATGAACAAGATTGACTATAGCTTGATTAGAGACTGATTATGAGTTGATAAAGGTTGAATAACAAACTGCATTTGAATCATATACGAGCCAAAGTCAGGTTCAACAACAATACACAACAATATCACCGAATAGGATACACACTAAAATAGAATACCAATACCATGAAATGAAGAATCGACCAAGAGAAGAAATGAATGCCATGAACAACATACCTAGATGAATTCCCTTGTTGCTGTGTTGGATTCGAATAGGAGGTTATGATGGTGAGATCAAGACTCCAAAGCAATCGGGTTGTGGCTGTAGCAAGAAGAAAACACCACCGAAACTTAAGATGAATTAGGGTTTTCGGTTTAGATGATTCAAGAACCAAATATACACAATTACCTTCGAAGAATGATATGGCTTCAAGGGTGGATCGATTGTTGTACAATGATGGAGTGAACAATGGCTGCAAGAGGGAGGGACGGCAAGTGTGGAAGAGAATGGAGGTGGCGGTTGTATGAGAAATGAAATGATGATTAGGGTTTGTTAGGGTGACCAATGAGTGTGTAATGATTAGATTTAGACACTAGTTATTGTGTTAGGCTAGAGTTTAGGTAGGAGTGGTCTAGACTCGGTTAACCGAACCATGAAGTGAGTCCAAAACGATTTAGACAACGGTTCACACTTGAACCAAATCGGACCTGACCTGAACGAGGCGTGCGCTGCGGCGCAGTGGCAAAATGGTGCGGCGCATGCCGCCCAACAATATGTGGTTTTCAAATATGAACGTAACGAACGATAAGCAACGCGAAAGTTATAAAATAGACTTAGTTTTGAACCGTTGTTACGATATAATATAGATATAATCTGACACCGGAAGTTCTCGAATGTTTACCGATGTTTAGCGGATACAAAATAACAAGTTCACGAAACACGGAAATTTCTCGTTAAATTATCTAGGAGCTCGTCTAGTGGGAAGTAACTACTTGTGCATCTAAACTAACACGATATTAATCACATATAAGGGTACACACACATGTCAAAGCAATAATCACACATAAGTAAAGTATAAGGAACTTTTAAAATAAAAGTTTTTTGTAAACACGGTAAGAGCTATCGGCATACTAGACTAACCTGAGTCGAAAGAGTGACGGTTGTCACAACATTATGCATAGAAGAACAAGCTTCATTCAGATTAACTTTAGACTGTAATGCAGAAATATCATTAAAAGAATTTTCAACAGATAAACTACTCTTTAAATGTGTTGATTCAGATTTAATAGAGTAGTTATCATTGAATGGTGGTGGTACATCATTAAAACTAAAACCAACCTTAGCTTTCTGCACAAATTGATGCTCAATGATCCCATTCAAAGTCTTAGAAGAATGATTGAACTTATCAACATGAATTTTGGCATTTTCAAACTCAGTTGTTACCTTTTGAAATCTTTCAAATAAATTTTCATGTTGAGTTTCTAATCTTTCCAATTTACCCTTGTACACATCCAATTTCAAAAATTCTCTTTGATGAAATTTAATCAAATCAATTTATTTTATCAAACTCATATTGTGTTCCCTAGTATACTTCAGAGTGTTTAAACAATCAACAGAGCAAGATTTAGAAAGTACCTCATCAGCTGAAACTTTATCTATCTTACTCATGAAAACTGACACTTTCTTGTTCTTGAAGTCTTCTTCCTGCACTTCATCCCACTCTCCAATTGTGATCAAAGCTTTTCCACTTGTGCTAGCTTCATCATTTCCACTCTTTCCTTCTGCAGCTGTCCGTTTCTTTTGATCATCCTTTGTTTGATAGTTGTTCCTTTGATAACTGTTGTTGTTCATCCTTCTAGGTGCACTGCACTCTCTTGCAAAGTGTCCATAGTCTTCACAGTTGAAGCTCTTGACCTTTGACTTATCAAAACCCATTCTTTCACCATTCTCCTTCCTGAATCGAAATGAAACAGGTCATGATGCGGAATCTCATGACCTGAGTTGGAATCAAAAGGAGAAACATGAAATCGAAACTGAAACTGAAATTGAAGCTGATAACAAACAATATGCGTAACTGTTCAAGATTTCATTGATAGTGTGAACTAGATTTGGATCGAGCTTGTTACAACTGACATTGAAGCTCTACGGAACTCAAACTGAGTTCCGGGTTCAAAGACAACAAACTCTAACAACCTATCACACTATTTATAGAAAAAAATCTAAACATTACGAACTAAATTATTTCAACATGTCATCATCTTAATTTCAACTCGGAAAGTTCACTTCAATTTGGAATCAAAGTCTTCAGCCTCCAAGTTAATATCTTCAATGTTGACTTGAGTTGACTTAAGTTAAACTTCAGTTTATTTTTAGTTCGGAGGAGCTTTAGTCAGTTCGGAGTATCTGAACTGACATGTTCCCCGAACTGGAAATTTCACTTCGGATTATTCCTGATTTCAGTTCGGAATCTCCACGAACTGAAATCATCTTTATTCAAACACACATAAGACTCCATAGCTTCATCCATTCAATTTCTTTGCCCAACAGTATCTCCTCGTCTCCTACCCGATTAACTCCAGAATTCACAGAGGATGAATGATAAACATTAGATTTAACACTTTGACTGGAATATCCTCCATAACCATTTGAATTGTATCCAGCAAATGATGATTGATTAGGTGAATAACAGCTTCCAGAGTGACAACTTGCATATGAATGAGGTTGAGGTTGGACTTGCTTAGAATAATGATTTGAATTCACAGGAATCTGAGCCTTCAATGCACATCCATACGAATTTCCAGTTTGCTTCTTCTCATCAATCTGCATATCAAATTCATATGATTGTAGAATCCCAATCAACTCTACTAAGGTCATTGCATTTAAATTTGAAGTTCTCTTAATGATCATCACTTGCACTGACCACTTCGTAGGTAGAGATCCCAACAGCTTCTTGCATACATCACTATCTTTCATTATAACACCAGAACTCTTCAGATCACTCACTAGCAATGTGTACCTACTGATCTGATTAGATAAACTCTCACCCCTCACATATTCAAACGCTTCATATAGATTCTTCAACATATCTCTCTTGCTCTCCTTAAGTTCCAAACTGCCTTCATATCTCAATTTCGTAACATCCATTAGTTCCTTAGCAGAAGCACATTCCTTGAAGTTGTTATAAATCTCAGTAGGAAGAGCTAGAATAACAGATCCTAGTGCTCGAAAATCTCTATCAATTAGCTTATTGTCAGCTTCAATATACCTTTCTGGATCAACATCTACCATTCCAGATCCACTAGTCTCTTAAACCATAGGTCGATGGGGACCAGTGACAATCGAACTCCATAACTGACGGTCACTACAGTAAACAAAAGCCTTGAAACGAAGCTTCTACATCATGAAATCATATCCTGGTAGACATTTCGGAGGTCTACCACCAGGACCTGTTTCATTGTCATAATTCACAACTAGAGGTGCCATTACTATTGCAGACATATGATTTGTGAATTTTGAATTTTAATTCGGATGAACAAATTATTACTCGGATGAACTAACTAAATCAGAATTGATTCAAACTCGATCAAATATGCAGAAATCGCCAACTAATCCTTAGCATAACATTCTAACAAACAAATTCACACTTAAAACTAATGATTAATACTATAATACCTCAATAATGAATTTTACCGCCAAATTTCAAACTTATGAAAACTGAACAATCGTTGATCTTACTGTTCTAATCATTGTAAATCTTCTAAAACATTGAATGCAGCTCACAATCTTCTGATAAATAAGTTGAATCAAATTAGATTTGATTTCAGCTCTGATACCACTTGTTAGGTTTGATCAATCTTCAAAGCAACAATCCTATGTCTAGATTCACTAACAGGTGGCAGAATCACAAGTTAATGAACCGAGTTAACGTAATAATAACAATGAAACAAGATGAATTCAGTAATGGAAGTTTTCACTCAAAATCCTTAAATGGCAGGAAAGTTTGTTACATATATTATACCCTCAAGCTCTTAACAACTGAACTCCTCTCACCACTATTTATAGGCTATTCTATCTATCTATTACATTACATAAACCCTTATGTTTATTTAAAAACACTTCAGGTGAACAAATAAAAAAAACTTCATTTAACATTTAGTTCGGGTGAACTTGAACTTAACTCTAGTGAAGAGTTAGTTCACCCGACCTACAGTCTTCATGAAAGTCCTAACTAAGATGTAGTTCAGGTGATGAACAATGTTCACCCGAACTAAATATTTATACACAACACTTTGATAAAGGTCTTTGGAAGCTTCAGCTATCAATCCTTTTATGCTCCAACAATTCTTCTCAAAAGATCAAAGCCTTTACCAAGACCAAGGATAGTAGATTGGTGGATCGACTGTCCTAACAATGAAATTGTTATTCAAAGAGAGGATGGTGAAGATCAAAGACTGTATGAAGATGTTGATCTTAGAAGACTAAGTAATAAAGACTTGCTGACACTCCATAAGTTGCCATTTGTGGGTCATGAATACTATGAAGATGGAAAGCACTTTTTGGAAGTTGTTGCATTTCAACTTGCTTTGATTCTGGATAAAGCAAGGTGATGGTCTGGAAGTTAGAGTGTTTTGTAAAAGATAGATTGGAGCTGATATAGCAAGATGAAGATTTTGGAAGCATCATCCAAGGGGGAGATTGCTGGAGCTGAAATAGAAGTTTGGATGAAGCTTCAAATCTACATCAAAGTGATTTCTGGGTTAAGTGTTTAACTCGGATGAATACATTCAACATCCGAGTTAAACCTTAAGAATTCAACACTGCAGAAGATTAACTCTGAAGAACAAACTTATCTTCCGAGTTAAAGTGAAGGTCATCAGAGTTAAATCAAACTGAAGAGTTAGTGTTTTAGTTCACACGAAGTGTTTTTAAATAAACATAAGGATGATCTCTTTTATAACTTAAGTATTATTCTTAGTCTATAAATAGTGAGAGAGGGTTTCAATGTATGTGTGCTTGAAATAGTAAGTTCTAGTGAGAGAAGCATTGTAACCGAATTTCCCGACATTTTTGGCTTTGAATGAAACAAGTAATTTAGCATTCTCGGTATTTGATTTTACATCTAATTTATAAATTAAATAACTAAATCATGATTCCGCCATAGTTTAGTTAGACTAATCACCTAGTGTCTCGATCTGAGATAACTCAAAACATGTAAGAGAAACAACTAATTAGACGGCCCATGTGATTTGATTATCTGTTCTTGGTACGACCCTTAAAATTTTGATCGTTTATGTTGTCGACAAGTTTTAATTACATTACATTACATTACATATACTTACATATGGAAGACGTGATATGGCGTGGTGAATAGTGTAGTTCGCAGACACGCTGCTCCCAACAGTCAGTCTGCATGCTTAATTTGTTTTTTCTTAAGGTTCTATTTTTCTTACGTTGTTAAATAAGATTACTATTCCTTCATTTTCATTGGTAGTTAACTTTTTAGTTTAAGCTTTTCCTTTTTGGGTTATGCTTATTCTTTTCAAATATTTAGTTACCGTTCACTTTTTGTGTTTCACTATTAAATAAAGTAGTTACATTTTTATTTCGCTTATTTGTTGATTTTGGGTTTTAGCTTTTTTTTTTTTTTAGTTAAGTTACTTTTTTTTTAAGTTAAGCTAATAGAGTAGTTATATATTGATTTTGATTGAATTTTGATATTTAATTTATATTTTTTTGTGTTATGTTTTTTAAACATTTTTTAATTTTAGGTCGTGGCTTTTGATTTAAAATATTAATTAAAATATAAGTTTTAAAACCTGCTACAACACGCGCGTCTAAAAGCACGATAGAAATAGAAGGTCACATATTCTTAGTTTTGTTTTTTGAAATATTATCCAAATATTATATTATGGTGTGTTGGACTTTTGCAAATAATAGTGTTAATCTAACTTATATTTATTTGTGAGTATGGTCATCTCTTCATTTAGTGATATTACTATCATTACTTTTAAAAAGTTATTTTTATTAGGATGTATCTTCATGCAAAATTCATTAATTACTTCTTTATGATGTATTATTCAGTTCCACTTCATTCAATAGTCATGAGATCATCCAACTTTCTTCTTCACTTACTTGTCCACATATTCATAATCCAGTCGAATGCTGACCTCCCGGGCACTTGGGAGTTACTTGTACCCAATGCCGGCATGGCATCCATGCATTAGAGGAGTCAAAACCGGGTTTGACCGGAAACCGAACCGGGTTTGAAAACCGAACCGGTTTTTGGTCAAACCATCCAAACCGGTTCGGGTTGGACCGGTTTTTCAATGGTGAAAACAAGAACCGCTTAAACCGGTTTCATACCGGGTCCAAACCGGTTCGGTTCCAAAAACCGGTTAAAAACCAGTTTGGAATATTTAATAAAAAAACTATAGTTACGTTAGCCTAACTATTGGAAAGCAGTTACGTTGCGTAACTGATAGTTACGCTGGCGTAACTGCTGTTACGTAGTGTAACAGTTAGATAACGCGCCCAGACTTTACAACTAGATCTAAATACATCCATACTACACGACACGTTCTAAGCTAAATACAAACTACAAACATAAGCGTTTATGCTCCAACAAACTCCCCCTTGGATGTAGCTTGTATTTCTTTTGCTAAACTTCAACGAAACTTGCAAAAACACGTTAAAATTCGACTTTTTTTAAATTTTTTTTCGCACACATCATACATAAACGTTGTATTCTACTTTAAAAGCTTGAATCATATTTTCAAAGCTTAATATTTCGATAATTATTAAAGAAAATGTGCGTAAAAAGTACTATTTCTTATTAGAAATGTAACTAATATCAATAGGAAAAAAAAGCGTAACTTGCAAAAACACTTTAAAATTCGATTTTTTTTTTAAATTCTTGGCACACATCACACATAAACATTGTATTCTACTAAAAAAGCTTGAAACATATTTTCAAAGCTTAATATTTCGACAATTATTAAACAAAGTGCGGAAAAAGTACTATTTTTTATTAGAAATGTAACTAATAACATTGGAAATTTGAAATTGATATCTTCATTCTCAATCTTCGTCTACTTAAATAAAGTCATCTTGAACGGGAACTTGTTCATCTTCGGAGCTAGATGCTCGCGTAGCTTCATCGAGAGCGATTTTTTCATCGGAAAGTGATATTGCAACTCCTTCTTCCACCTCGATATCGAGTACTTCGCCTTCATATTCTAGTTCGCCTTCAAGATTTTGGTGGTCTTGTGTACGTTCGGCCGCGTCTAAGTAATCCTTCAAGCAAATGCACATCTCCAATGCCGCTGGTGTGAGTCTTGTTCTTCGTAAAGATAATACCCTGCCACTAAGAGAAAAACCGGATTCCGAAGCTACCGAAGAAGTTTGGACGGTTAGTAGATCTTTGGCCATGGCGGATAGAACGGGAAATTGAGATTCCCGTGCTCTCCACCAAGCCAAAACCTCAAAGTTGGAGAATTCTTCAACCCCCATAGTGGCTAAAAAATCGGTTCCCGTATACCTCCAATATTCGGTATTGGTTTGGTCACCCGCTCCCCCCTAGCACGTTTAATGTTTTCTCGTCTTAATTCGTTAAACAAGTCAATTTACGGGTCCGCGCTAGCATAGTTTTCATAGGTCGACGCCATAGAAGAACTTGATTCACCCACATTTGATGTTCTAAACTTGTTAAAAGAAACACCAAATAACCCTTTAAAAGAATTATCAAATTCGACTATGGCGTTATCGGCATATAATGGGTCAACAACGAGATTCAATTTTTCAAAGATTTTTCTTATATTGTATTCCACCCCAATTTTGTTCAAACACGGGTTTAGTGGGGCAGAAACGGTAATTAAAGGTGTCAATTTAGAAAAATATTTTCTCATTTTCTCTTTCATGGGGGCTAGCATTAGCTTATACAAATTACCTTTAAATTCATAATCGTCTAACTTTGTAGCCATATAATATATTTGTTTAAGGACTAAATGACTCGTGGGATAATAAACACCCAATAATAAAGTTGTTGCGGTTTTAAAAACTTTTAGCAATTGACTTATTTTATGAATAATTTCCCAATTTTCAAGCGGAAATGGTGCAATACCCCGATGTCTAACCACTAACTCGCCATGAAAATAAGTTAAACTACTTTCTTGGCCTAAACCACAAATAAGCATATTGTAAGTCGAATTCCATCTTGTGGGAACATCCCAATTAGGGGCCAAAAAGACGGAATTTGTTTCCTTACAAACTTTCATATATGCCTTGTATCTACTTTTGTGGTTTGAAAATATATCGCCTAACATTTTTCTATAAGACATTATGGCTTCTTTTACTTCGGTGACTTCTAGTCCGGCTTGCACAACCGAATTAATAATGTGTGCAACGCATCGACCATGATAAAAGTCACCGTTCATTGGTGGTTTGTATTTTAGTTTTAATTTACCCATCGCGCTTGTATTATTACTCGCATTATCAAATCCAACTGAAAAAACTTTTTCTTCCAAATTATACCTTTGTAAAACATCCCGTGACATATGAAATAAGTTTTGACCCGTGTGAGAGTAAGGAAGTGAGTCAAAAGCAATAACCCTCTTCATCATTTGCCACGATTCGGGATCACACCAATGTGCGGTAACGCAAAGGTATGAATCGGGCAAATTATGAGGAGCCGACCAAACATCGGTTGTTACGTTTACATTTGTATTTAAAGTTTCAAAACCTTTTATTACCATTATTTTAGCTTTTTTTCAAATTTTTAAACAATCACTTCTAAGAGTATTACGACTTACATGAGTATATCGCGGTTGGAGGAACTTTTGAACCACCCTAGTGAATCGAGGGTTGTCGAAGTGATTGAATGGCAAGGCGGATTGAATCACATAACCCGCAAACTCTTGACGCATCCGCTCCACCGAATAAACAAAAATACTCCCGTCTTGACCCATCGATGATTGACCCGATTCCGGTGCTTTATTATGAACTTTGTAATGCTTCTCGGTGTGATTCCTCAACGTCGAGTTGGATTCTTGTTTCAAAAAATGGCCGCAATGATTACATTGCGTCATCTTTTCGCCATCGGACATTCTCACCAACCAGTAATGTTGCCAAACATTCTTGTTTCGGGTTGTTTCGAGAACCTCTACGGTCGTTCTTTCGCTTGTGGAACCACAACCGGTGGAAGCGGTAGAGCGTTGAGTTGCCATTTGATTGTTGATGATTTTTTGAGAATTTTTCTAACGTTTTTCCAAGGTATTTTTTGCGTTCTTAGAGCTTTGAGAGTGTTGTGAGAGAGTTAGAAATGTGTGTTTAATCCCAAACTCAACCTACATACTTATAGTAAATTTGAAATGGCAAAATGGTAAAAAAAAATGCAAAAGAACGGTCAAAAAAGCCTCTCCAACGGCCATATTAACGGTAATATGAATTTTCCAACGGCTATGTACACGAACCTGTTCTAAACCGGTTTTTTTAAGCGGGTTCCCAAACCGGTTTGGGAAAACCCGGGTCCAAAGCATAAAAGTCCAAACTGGTTCCAAACCGGCGGTTTGGGTCAAAACCGAACCGGTTTTGGTCAAACCCGGTTTGGACCGGTTTCGGTTTTCGGTTTTTTTTCGGTTTCGGTTTTTTTCGACATGACTACCATGCATACAGCAGTTACCCGTTTCAACATTGTCGTCCTCCTTGACCGAACCAACATCGGCCTTAAACAAAAGCGTCACTCTGCCCTCCTCGACCTTAGTACAAGACATTTACGATCACTCACAATCCTCACCGACACTTGGTGTTCGTCTGGTCAGTTTCTCCGTTTCTCCCTGACGGAACGCTCCTTCAAACTGGGGGAGACCGTGATGGGGTAAAGAAAATACATAAGTTCACTCCTTGTGAGACTACGCCGTTTTGTGACTGGGAAAAACTCGACGAGGTTGAGTTATCACAAGGTAGGTGGTATGCTACTAACCAAATACTCCCAGACGAATCAGTGATTATTGTCGGTGGTCGTGTTGCTAATCGTGTCGAGTTTTATCCATCAAGACATGATGAAGGGTTGTTAAATTCCCATTTCTTGTTGAAGTAGAAGATACACAGATGGATAATCTTTACCCTTATGTTCACCTTCTTCCCAACGGGCACTTATTTGTGTTCGCGAACAACAAAGCCGTGTTATATGGTCATAAAAACAACATCGTATTAAGACAATACCCTAAATTGTATCGTGGTCCACAAAATTATCCATCAACAGGGTTATCAGTTATGCTAGCTCTAACAGAAGATTACTGCACCGCAATTGTGGTCGTTTGTGGAGGAGCATAATATGGAGCTTTTATTGAGAGGAGTACAGATAGACCGGCTCATGGTAGTTGCGATCGAACTAAGGCATTGAAACCAGACTCGGTTTGGGAAATGGAGGACATGCCATTTGGTCGGATTATGGGTGATATGGTGATGCTTCCTACAGGTGATGTTTTGATCATAAACGGAGCACAAGCGGGTACACAAGGTTTTGAAATGGCATCTCACCGTGTTTATATCCACTTTTGTATAGACCAAATGAACCTATGGGTCTTCGGTTCGTGACTTTAAATCTTGGTTCCATTCCTAGAATGTATCATTCGACGACTAATTTGCTACCTGACGGGCAGATTCTAATCGCGGGTAGAAACCCACGTTACTTCTACAAGTTTAATGGTGATTTCCCAACATAACTGAGAATTGAAGCATTTTTCCCCTGAATATTTGTTAGCAGAGAAAGTGAATATAAGACCAATAATCCTTGATTTACAGGAAAACATAAGTTACACAAGTGTAATCAATGTAGTGGTGTCAACAGAGCTACCCGTTGTAGGGTTAATTGAGGTAAATATTGCGAGTGCACCTTTTGCAACACATTCTTTCTCGCAGGGGCAGCGGCTGGTTAAGCTTGCTGTCTCAAGTGAAATTCCGAATGGATTCAGTTTGTATACGATTACATGTACAGTGGCATGGGACAGAAGAGTTTCCCCGCCTGGATATTATATGGTGTTTGCGGTGAATACTGGTGTACCAAATGTTGCAAAATGGGTAAACATGGTTTAATAATGATATCTATTTATAAATGTAAATAAAATGATACTATCCTTGCACTTACTTGAAAAAAAAGTAGCTAAATCATTTTTCATGTAATCATATCAAGTGGGAGATTAATGTTTAAAACGTCGAATAAAATTGATATTCGATATTGCTTTGACAAGTTATAATATTTGATCTACTTTTGTTATCAAAGTTGTCTACACATTGAAATAAATTCGGGTTTGTTTAAAAGAAATATTTTCAAATTTACTACGAAAATTTATAGTACGAATCTAATTTTAACCAAAAATCTTATATATATCTAACTTTGAAAGAGTATTATTACATATATTCAATCTTTAGCGTCATCTACCCGTGTAAATAACCCAAGCTATTTGAGCTTGATTTTTTCAAAGTTTTATTAGAGCCGAACTTAAACATAACATCGACCTCGTTTAATTATAACATCGAACTCGTTTAATTAAATGAGCTAGAGCTCGAGCTTTGAGTCTAAACAAGCGTACAAGTCGATACTTATTAAAATGTATTTTAAGAGAGATGTAAACAACAACACTGTCACACCCCACCAGTGGCTAAAACGCAGGGTGCAACTGATTGACGATCGTCATAACACAACAGTAAATAAAGAATAGTCTATATGATAAATGAATAAAATAGTATGTCATGACGTCGCCATGTCCAAGGTAAAACCCCTTGGTACACAATTACGTCAATCACTACAATGTAAATATTCAACCAACCAACAAAGAAAGATAGAATTAATCCAATTGAAATAATGTTCAACAAGCCACAAATGCAATACTAAAAGTCTCCAGTGTCTAGTCCCAAGCTAAGAATCCCATGCCTCATCAATACCTGAAAATAAAGCTCAAAAGTCAACACAACAATTGAGCGAGTTCATCGAGATGTATATAGTGAAACAGTTCAAGTAATCCATAAAAGAAGTAAGTTTCTATAATTAGAAATGGTTTCTAATTATAATAAGTTTCCCAAAATATGAAGTTTCTAAAAATAGAAAGTTCTGTTTTTAGTAAGTTTTCCGAAATAGTAACTTTTCCAATTTCATGTAAGTAAACAATCCACTTCTTATCTCAACAGTAATGTAGTAAAAATACGTGTAACTAATGCATTTAAGTAAGTAATGAACAACACAAATATACCGAAGATAGCCTCGCTATCAGTACGCATACACCATGTATGGAAAGAACGCATGCCTTAAGCATGGAAAGAACACATGCCCCACGCATGGAAAGAACGCATACATAAAGTATGGAAAGAACGCATACATAAAGTATGGAAAGAACGCATACACTAAGTATGGAAAGAAGTAAGTATCTCAATCCCCACCAGTATTCGTAATGTTTGAAAAGTGCATTAGGTTTTGTTACACGTTTTAAAATCCATAAGTAGTAAATTTCCATAAATATAAATATCTATTTATGGTTCCAAAAGTAACAAGTTTCCAAATGTAGAAGGTCTCCATAAATAGGAATATCTATTTATGGTAAGTTCCAAAAGTAGTAAGTTTCTAAAAATGACAAGTTTCCGAATATGGAAAGTTTCTATAAAAAGTAAGTTTTGAAAACCGTTTATCAAGTTCGTTTGGTTGAGCTTTACTTTCCCCAGATTAGTTTAAAATACATAAAACATTAGTAAATGGGGAGATGAACTCACCTCGAATAAGCAAAGTCACTACTTAAGTAGTGTGTATATGTGTGTATAAGCAAGTCACAAGTTAAGTCCCGACTAGGTATAGAGCTCCCCTAAATGAGTAAGTAACGAGTTGTAAGCAATTAAATCATTAAGTTTAAGGTCGATTCACAATGTATATTTAAGTTGTCTCGTTTTAGAAATTTTAGGAAGGTTGTACGTTTACGACAAGGGAATAGACTCAAATATGTCGAAGAAAATTCAACGAGTATATACGCTCATTAAAACTATAGTAATCAGAGAGCTACATAGAAGAATCAGGAATCAGTTCATTTGAGTTAATTAAGACCAAGATATGATCGAAACAAAACAGGTATACAATCTGTCCCAAAATACAAAGTTTCACTCTTTAAGTTTTAAAACGATATCGAAAAGTCCGACAAGTATACGAATGACATAGACCCTTAAAACGATATATAAGACCGCTATAAACTCATGATAATCATTTTCACAATATTAATTAAGTTGGCTAAGTCGTTACACATATTCAAGTTACCAAAACCTAAAAATAACATTTCAGAAATTCAGATTTGACCAACGTTCACTAATTTGCAGATTCAAAGAGTTTGATAAACACTTAGACAACGAGATTAATATTTCCAGAAAATAGACTCCGATACCTACAACTTTGGTTTAGACCTCAGTTCGAAACTCGAAGTTACTAAGAAGTTACTAAGAAGTTATTAATTATCAAAACAGACTTGAATAGCAGCTAAATGCAAAAACTCAATTGAACCAACGCTTATTAAAAATCAGTTTCTGGGAGTTTTACTATGAATCAGAATACGAATCTCATAGTTTTGAAAACTAGATTCAGAGGGCTAATTTTATATTTAGACAACTGATTCAAATTCTAAACCTTTGAAGAGATATAGCACGAACAAGACCGACTATCAATACATTTCAGCAAGTGCTAACTATTAACGTTTAAGCTTTTTAGATTAAGATTTTTGTAATGGTTTGAGCGTGAAACTTCGTCAAACGAATTTTAAGGTTCAAATCCAGATTAGAGACATCAATAAAAGATTCATAATCATACAAAACATGATACAAGGATTACAATCAAAGCATTGAAAAGAAAATTCAAATTAGGGTTCATAAGAATACCCTTGAAGTTCAAGATTTAATTTGTGATTCGAGGTCCTTTCCCGACTATGATAGCAAGATGAAAAAGGATGAGATCGATCCAAGATACACCCCAAATCACATAACAAATAAACAACACAGATTTAGAGTAGGAATTCTAACGAAAATACAAGGAATCGGCTAAGAATAAAACACGATTCAACTTACACGGTTAAAGAAGAAACAATTGATATCACGGATTTTTGGTGATGATAAACGACCAGCAAGCTTCTCTTCTTTGCTCCAGACGATGGGAGGAGGCTGGAGGTGTGTAAGGTCGATCCAAAAGGAAGCAACGGGGGGTGGTGGCTGCAAGAGTGGTGGCTGCAAGAGTGTGATTAGGGTTTTGGTTTAGAAGATAATTACTAGAAACCTATCTTAGAATCGACTAAGGTTTTTTCTTTGTTCCATCGACTGTCCAAGCCCAAAAGAACAAGGCCATAAGGCCGAACTCCTTAGCCCAAAATCCATGGACTTTTGCTTGATCAACCCACAAGTGAGATAAGAGAAATTCTCGAAACAATAAATACCAAAGACGAAACTCGAAGTTTATAAAAACGTATCGTAAGTTGGTTTAAATCTTTAAATGAAATCTCCCCCGGAATTAAACAAAGTTTACATATTACAATTATGAGTTTTGAATTAAACTCCATACAATTCATAAAGCCGTTATAGAAGCTCATCTAGCGGGGAATATTTAATTGTGCACCTAAAGCTTAACATAGAATCATACACGTAACACAACTCATAGCATACAACAACAATATAAAGCAAATTTTAAAATTTTCAGTAATTTACGGTAATGATCTACAGGCATACTAGAGTAACTAAGTACAGAGAGAGTGACGGTTGTCACAGTATACCCCACTTAAAAGAATTTCGTCCCAAAATTCAAGTACAAAATACCGTCACGAAACAGATCATTGAAAGGTACAGGCTCATAATCAAAAGTAAGTATCAGTATGCGTTTCAAGTAGAATTTTATAAGAATGTACTAGCATCGATATTCAGATTCTGGTGCTTCTCTGCAGCTCTCGGCATGTAAACTCTGGCACGAGCCCGAGTGTTTGGACCACTCTGATTTCCCTGGTTTCCTGGAGCGCTCTGGGGTGGATTAGTGTGATCAACAGTTCCCTGCTTGTGAGGACAATCTCGAAGAAAATGACCGGTACTTCCGCAACCAAAACTGGAATTAAGCCTCAATGCATTCACTGGGACGGCAGCAACAGATCTGGAACGACTAATCCTTGGCCAAGTGGCCTCTCCTGCGGTATAGCGAACAACTGCATATCATGTGCTCCTCATGGTGATGATTACACTTCTGACATAGAGGAAGCATACGAGTATACCCATATTTTGACTGCTGCTAGATTGACTTGAATCTCGTTTAACTTCCTTGGACTTTCCCTGCTCCTCGTCACTTCGATCTTTCCTCTTCCCGTCCGACATTTCACCGTCTCGAACCACATCATCGGTGATAGCTCCAGTCCACCGATACTACTCTGAATGGTAAAAGGTTCAATACTCCTCAACGAAAGACGAACTTCGGGGTGCAAACCATAGATGAAACAATCTATACGTCGTGACTTCGGAACTACCATCTAAGGAAAAAGTCGTGTAAGCTCATTAAAACGATCCGAGTAGGCGGCCAGATAAGCATACTGTAATATAAACGAAATCGAGAATTTTAAGAAATGGATATGATCAATAACTCAACGATAAGAACTTTAGGTATGTTTTGTACTACGACTACAAACATGGTCATGTAAACATATATATGACTCTTCATGGATATAATTTAGTCGTACGCCCAAAATTATATTCACTTCGTCTCATATGCATGTCCGCTCCCCATGTTCATTATCATAATATTAACATATACAAATTAAGGATTTAAATAAAAGAGAATCGAATCGAGGTTTCACATCGTAGCAATAGTAGTAAAATAAAATCAAGAAATACAAATTCGAAGAAAATTCTCATGTCGAAAGCTGATATTGGTCGCCTTCTTCCTTAGGCGAATAAGTCGCCGCGTACAAGTAGTGAGACGTAATGAAATCGATGAAAAAGGTCCTAAAAAGAATCTATATGAGGACACCTAGTTATAGTATAGGCCAAACCACCTAGTTCTCTATAACCATGTGCTCTGATACCAACCTGTCACACCCCGCCAGTGGCGGAAACGCAGGGTGCAACTGATTGGCGATCGTCATAACACAACAGTAAATAAAGAATAGTTTATATGATAAATGAATAAAATAGTATGTCATGACGTCGCCATGTACATGGTAAAACCCCTTGGTACACAATTACGTCAATCACTACAATGTAAATATTCAACCAACCAACAAAGAAAGATAGAATAAAAGTACATAGGCATGCAAGCCCGAATAAATCCAATTGAAATAATGTTCAACTACCACAAATGCAATACTAAAAGTCTCCAGAGTCCAGTCCCAAGCTAAGAATCCTATGCCTGATCAATACCTGAAAATAAAGCTCAAAAGTCAACACAACGATTGAGCGAGTTCATCGAGATGTTTATAGTAAAACAGTTTAAGTAATCCATAAAAGAAGTAAGTTTCTATAATTAGAAATGGTTTCTAATTATAGTAACTTTCCCAAAATATGAACTTTCTAAAAAGAGAAAGTTCTATTTTTAGTAAGTTTTCCAAAATAGTAAGTTTTCCAATTTCATTTAAGTAAACAATCCACTTCTTATCTCAACAGTAATATAGTAAAAATACGTGTAACTAATGCATTTAAGTAAGTAATGAACAACACAAATATACCGAAGATAGCCTCGATATCAGTACGCATACACCATGTATGGAAAGAACGCATGCCTTAAGCATGGAAAGAACACATGCCCCACGCATGGAAAGAACGCATACATAAAGTATGGAAAGAACGCATACACTAAGTATGGAAAGAAGTAAGTATCTCAATCCCCACCAGGATTTCGTAATGTTTTAAAAGTGAATTAGGTTTTGTTACACGTTTTGAAATCCATAAGTAGTAAGTTTCCATAAATAAAAATATCTATTTATGGTAAGTTTTCAATAGTAATAAGTTTCCAAATGTAGAAGGTGTCCATAAATAGGAATATCTATTTATAGTAAGTTCCAAAAGTAGTATGTTTCTAAAAATGACAAGTTTCCGAATATGGAAAGTTTCTATAAATAGTAAGTTTTGAAAACCGTTTATCAAGTTCGTTTGGTTGAGCTTTACTTTCCCCCGATTAGTTTAAAATACATAAAACAATAGTAAATGGGGCGATGAACTCACCTCGAATAAGCAAAGTCACTACTTAAGTAGTGTGTATATGTGTGTATAAGCAAGTTACAAGCTAAGTCCCGACTAGGTATAGAGCTTCCCTAAATGAGTAAGTAACGAGTCTTAAGCAATTAAATCATTAAGGTTAAAGTCAATACACAATGTATTTAAGTTGTCTCGTTTTAGAAAGGTTAGGAAGGTTGTACGTTTACGACAAGGGAATAGACTCAAATATGTCGAAGAACATTCAACGAGTATATACGTTCATTAAAACTGTAGTAACTTGAGTTTCAGAAAGAATTAAATGATGAATCTTATATATACGGAAACTAGACTCAGAGAGATACATCTAAGAATCCGGAATCAGTTCATTTGAGTTAATTAAGACCAAGATATGATCGAAACAAAACAGGTATACAATCTGTCCCAAAACACAAAGTTTCACTCTTTAAGTTTTAAAACGATATCGAAAAGTCCGACAAGTATACAAATGACATAGACCCTTAAAACGATATATAAGACCTTATATAAACTCATAATAATCAGTTTCACAATATTAATTAAGTTGGCTAAGTCGTTACACATATTCAAGTTACCAAAACCTAAAAATGACATTTCAGAAATTCAGATTTGACCAATGTTCACTAATTTGCAGATTCAGAGAGTTTGACAAACAGTTAGAGAACGAGATTAATATTTCCAGAAAATAGACTCCGAGACCTACAAATTTGGTTTAGACCTCAGTCCGATATTCGAAGTTACTGAGAAGTTATTAATATATCAAAACAGATTTGAATAGCAGCTAAATGCAAAAACTCAATTGAACCAACGTTTACTAAAAATCAGTTTCTGGGAGTTTTACTATGAATCAGAATACGAAGTTCATATTTTTGAAAACTAGATTCAAAGGTCTATATTTTATATTTAGAAAACTGATTCAAATTCCAAACCTTTGAAGAGATATAGCACGAACAAGACACACTATCAATACATTTAAGCAAGTTTTAACTATTAACGTTTAAGCTTTTTAGTTTAAGATTTTTGTAATGGTTTGAGCGTGAAACTTCGTCAAACGAATTTTAAGGTACAAATCCGGATTAGAGACATCAATAACAGATTCATAATCATACAAAACATGATACAAGGATTACAATCGAAGCATTGAAAAGAAAATTCAAATTAGGGTTTATAAGAATACCCTTGAAGTTCAAGATTTAATTTGTGATTCGAGGTCCTTTCCCGACTATGATAGCATGATGAAAAAGGCTGAGAGCGATCCAAGATACACCCCAAATCACATAAAGAATAAACAAAACAGATTTAGAGTAGGAATTCTCACGAAAATACAAGGAATCGGCCAAGAATAAAACACGATTCAACTTACACGGTTAAAGAAGAAACAATTGATATCACGGATTTTTGGTGTGATTAACGACCAGCAAGCTTTTCTTCTTTGCTCCGGACGATGGGAAGAGGCTGGAGGTGTGTAAGGTCGATCCAAAAGGAAGCAAAGGGGGGGCGGTGGCTGCAAGAGTGGTGGCTGCGAATTAGGGTTAGAGTGTGATTAAGGTTTTGTGTTTAGAAGATAATTACTAGAAACCTAGCTTAGAATCGACTAAGGTTTTTTCTTTGTTCCATTGGCTATCCAAGACCAAAAGAACAAGGCCATAAGGCCGAACTCCTTGCCCCAAAATCCATGGACTTTTGCTTGATCAACCCACAAGTGACATAATAGAAATTCTCGAAACAATACATACCAAAGACGAAACTCGAAGTTTATAAAAACGTATCGTAAGTTGGTTTAAATCTTTAAATGAAATCTCCCGGGAATTAAATAAAGTTTACATATTACAATTATGAGTTTTGAATTAAACTCCATACAATTCATAAAGCCGTTATAGAAGCTCATCTAGCGGGGAATATTTAATTGTGCACCTAAAGCTTAACACAAAATCATACACGTAACACAACTCATAGCATACAACAACAATATAAAGCAAATTTTAAAATTTTCAGTAATTTACGGTAATGATCTATATGCATACTAAACTAACTAAGGACAGAGAGAGTGACGGTTGTCACAGTATACCCCACTTAAAAGAATTTCATCCCGAAATTGAAGTAGAAAATACCGTCACGAAACAGATCATCGAAATTTACAGGCTCATAATCAAAAGTAAGTATCAGTATGCGTTTCAAGTAATATCAGAATTTTATAAGAATGTACTAGCATCGGTATTCGGATTCTGGTGCTTCTCTGCAGCTCTCGGCATGTAGGCTCTAGCACGAGCCCGAGTGTTTGGACCACTCTGATTTCCCTGGTTTCCTGGAGCGCTCTGGGGTGGATTAGCGTGATCAACAGTTTCCTGCTTGTGAGGACAATCTCGAAGAAAATGACCGGTACTTCTGCAACCAAAACTGGAATTAAGCCTCAATGCATTCACTAGTACGGCAGCAACAGACCTTGAATGACAAATCCTTGTCCAATTGGCATCTCCTGCGGCATAGTGAACAACTGCATATCATGTGCTCCTCATGGTGATGATTACACTTCTGACTTAGAGGAAGTGCACGAGTATACCTAGATTTCGACTACTGCTAGATTGACTTGAATCTCGTTTAACTTCCTTGGAATTTCCCTGCTCCTCGTCACTTCGATCTTTCCTCTTCCCGTCCGACATTTCACCTTCTCGAACCACATCATCGATGATAGCTCCACTCCACCGAATAGTACTCTGAATGGTAAAAGGTTCAATAGTCCCAACGACCGACGAACTTCGGGGTGCAAACCATAGATGAAACACTCTATACGTCGCGAATTTGGAACTACCATCTAAGGACAGAGTCGTGTGAGCTCATTAAAACGATCCGAGTTGGCGGCTAGATAAGCATACGGTAATATAAACGAAATCGGGAATTTTAAGAAATGGATATGATCAATAACTCAACCATAAGAACTTTAGGTATGTTTTGTACTACGACTACAAACATGGTCATGTAAACATATATATGACTCGTCAAAGATATAATTAAGTCGTACGCCCAAAATTATATTCACTTCGTCTCATATGCATGTCCGCTCCCCATGTTCATTATCATAATATTAACATATACAAATTAAGGATTTAAATAAAAGAGAATCGAATCGAGGTTTCAAATCGTAGCAATAGTAGTAAAACAAAATCAAGAAATACAAATTCGAAGAAAATTCTCATGTCGAAAGCTGATATTGGTCGCCGTCTTCCTTAGGCAAATAAGTCGTCGCGTACAAGTAGTGAGACGTAATGAAATCGATGAAAAAGGTCCTAAAAAGAATCTATATGAGGACACCTAGTTATAGTCTAGGCCAAACCACCTAGTTCTCTATAACCATGTGCTCTGATACCAACCTGTCACACCCCGCGAGTGGCGGAAACGCAGGGTGCAACTGATTGGCGATCGTCATAACACAACAGTAAATAAAGAATAGCCTATATGATAAATGAATAAAATAGTATGTCATGACGTCGCCATGTCCAAGGTAAAACTCCTTGGTACACAATTACGTCAATCACTACAATGTAAATATTCAACCAACCAACAAAGAAAGATAGAATAAAAGTACATAGGCATTCAAGCTCGAATAAATCCAATTGAAATAATGTTTAACAAGCCACAAATGCAATACTAAAAGTCTCCAGAGTCCAGTCCCAAGCTAAGAATCCTATGCCTGATCAATACCTGGAAAGAACGCATACATAAAGTATGGAAAGAAAGCATACGCTAAGTATGGAAAGAAGTAAGTATCTCAATCCCCACCAGTATTTCGTAATGTTTGAAAAGTGCATTAGGTTTTGTTACACGTTTTGAAATCTATAACTAGTAAGTTTCCATAAATATAAATATCTATTTATGGTAAGTTTTCAAAAGTAACAAGTTTCCAAATGTAGAAGGTGTCCATAAATAGGAATATCTATTTATAGTGAGTTCCAAAAGTAGTATGTTTCTAAAAATGACAAGTTTCCGAATATGGAAAGTTTCTATAAATAGTAAGTTTTGAAAACCGTTTATCAAGTTCGTTTGGTTGAGCTTTACTTTCCCCCGATTAGGTTAAAATACATAAAAAAAAATAGTAAATGGGGCGATGAACATACCTTGAATAAGCAAAGTCACTACTTAAGTAGTGTGTATATGTGTGTATAAGCAAGTTACAAGCTAAGTCCCGACTAGGTATAGAGCTCCCCTAAATGAGTAAGTAACGAGTCGTAAGCAATTAAATCATTAAGTTTAAGTTCGATAAACAATGTATTCAAGTTGTCTCGTTTTAGAAAGGTTAGGAAGGTTCTACGTTTACGACAAGGGAATAGACTCAAATATGTCAAAGAAAATTCAGCGAGTATATACGTTCATTAAAACTGTAGTAACTTGAGTTTCAGAAATTATTAAACAATGAATCTTATATATACGGAAACTAGACTCAGAGAGCTACATCTAAGAATCCGGAGTCAGTTCATTTGAGTTAATTAAGACCAAGATATGATCTAAACAAAACAGGTATACAATCTGTCCCAAAACACAAAGTTTCACTCTTTAAGTTTTAAAACGATATCGAAAAGTCCGACAAGTATACGAATGACATAGACCCTTAAAACGATATATAATACCTGCAATAAACTCATAATAATCATTTTCACAATATTAATTAAGTTGGTTAAGTCGTTACACATATTCAAGTTACCAAAACCTAAAAATGACATTTTAGAAATTCAGATTTGACCAAAGTTCACTAATTTGCAGATTCAGAGAGTTTGACAAACAGTTAGACAACGAGATTAATATTTCCAGAAAATAGACTCCGGACCTACAACTTTGGTTTAAACCTCAGTGCGAAATTCGAAGTTACTGAGAAGTTATTAATTTATCAAAACAGATTTGAATAGCAGCTAAATGCAAAAACTCAATTGAACCAACGTTTACTAAAAATCAGTTTGTGGGAGTTTTACTATGAATCAGAATTCGAATTTCATATGTTTAAAAACTAGATTCAAAGGGCTATATTTTATATTTGGACAACTGATTCAAATTCTAAACCTTTGAAGAGATATAGCACGAACAAGACACACTATCAATACATTTCAGCAAGTTTTAACTATTAATGTTTAAGCTTTTTAGATTAAGATTTTTGTAATTGTTTGAGCGTGAAACTTCGTCAAACAAATTTTAAGGTTCAAATCCAGATTAGAGACATCAATAACAGATTCATAATCATACAAAACATGATACAAGGATTACAATCGAAGCATTGAAAAGAAAATTCAAATTAGGGTTTATAAGAATACCCTTGAAGTTCAAGATTTAATATGTGATTCGAGGTCCTTTCACGACTATGATAGCAAGATGAAAAAGGCTGAGATCGATCCAAGATACACCCCAAATCACATAACAAATAAACAACACAGATTTAGAGTAGGAATTCTCACGAAAATACAAGGAATCGGCCAAGAATAAAACACGATTCAACTTACACGGTTAAAGAAGAAACAACTGATATCACGGATTTTTTGTGATGATAAATGACCAGCAAGCTTTTCTTCTTTGCTCCAGACGATGGGAGGAGGCTAGAGGTGTGTAAGGTCGATCCAAAAGGAAGCAAAGGGGGGCGGTGGGTGCAAGAGTGGTGGCTGCGAATTAGGGTTAGAGTGTGATTAGGGTTTTGGTTTAGAAGATAATTACTAGAAACCTAGTTTAGAATCGACTAAGGTTTTTTCTTTGTTCCATCGGCTGTCCAAGCCCAAAAGAACAAGGCCTTATGGCCGAACTCCTTAGCCCAAAATCCATGGACTTTTGCTTGATCAACCCACAAGTGACATAATAGAAATTCTCGAAACAATACATACCAAAGACGAAACTCGAAGTTTATAAAAACGTATCGTAAGTTGGTTTAAATCTTTAAATGAAATCTCCCGGGAATTAAATAAAGTTTACATATTACAATTATGAGTTTTGAATTAAACTCCATACAATTCATAAAGCCGTGATAGAAGCTCATCTAGCGGGGAATATTTAATTGTGCACCTAAAGCTTAACACAGAATCATACACGTAACACAACTCATAGCATACAACAACAATATAAAGCAAATTTTAAAATTTTCAGTAATTTACGGTAATGATCTACAGGCATACTAGACTAACTAAGGACGGAGGAGTGACGGTTGTCACAGTATACCCCACTTAAAAGAATTTCCTCCCCAAATTCAAGTAGAAAATACCGTCACAAAACAGATCATCGAAAGGTACATGCTCATAATCAAAAGTAAGTATCAGTATGCGTTTCAAGTAATATCAGAATTTTATAAGAATGTACTAGCATCGGTATTCGGATTCTGGTGCTTCTCTGCAGCTCTCGGCATGTAGGCTCTGGCACGAGCCCGAGTGTTTGGACCACTCTGATTTCCCTGGTTTCCTAAAGCGCTCTAGGGTGGATTTGTGTGATCAACAATTCCCTGCTTGTGAGGATAATCTCGAAGAAAATGACCGGTACTTCCGCAACCAAAACTGGAATTAAGCCTCAATGCATTCACTGGTACGGCAGCAACAGACCTGGAACGGCAAATCCTTGGCCAAGTGGCCTCTCCTGCGGCATAGCGAACAACTGCATATCATGTGCTCCTCATGGTGATGATTACACTTCTGACATAGGGGAAGTGTACGAGTATACCCAGATTTCGACTGCTGCTCGATTGACTTGAATCTCGTTTAACTTCCTTGGAGTTTCCCTGCTCCTCGTCATTGCGATCTTTCCTCTTCCCGTCCGACATTTCACCATCTCGAACCACATCATCGGTGATAGCTCCAGTCCACCGAATAGTACTCTGAATGGTAAAAGGTTCAATACTCCTCAACGACCGACGAACTTCGGGGTGGAAACCATAGATGAAACATGTCGCGACTTCGGAACTACCATCTAAGGACAGAGTCGTGTAAGCTCATTAAAACGATCCGAGTAGGCGGACAGATAAGCATACGGTAATATAAACAAAATCGGGAATTTTAAATGGATATGATCAATAACTCAACCATAAGAACTTTAGGTATGTTTTGTACTACGACTACAAACATGGTCATGTAAACATATATACGACTCGTCATGGATATAATTAAGTCGTACGCCCAAAATTATATTCACTTCGTCTCATATACATGTCCGCTCCCCATGTTCATTATCATAATATTAACATATACAAATTAAGGATTTAAATAAAAGAGAATCGAATCGAGGTTTCAAATCGTAGCAATAGTAGTAAAATAAAATCAAGAAATCCAGATTCGAAGAAAATTCTCATGTCGAAAGCTGATATTGGTCGCCGTCTTCCTTAGACGAATAAGTCGTCGCGTACATGTAGTGAGACGTAATGAAATCGATGAAAAAGGTCCTAAAAAGAATCTATATGAGGACGCCTAGTTATAGTCTAGGCCAAACCACCTAGTTCTCTATAACCATGTGCTCTGATACCAATTTGTCACACCCCGCCAGTGGCGGAAATGCAGGGTGCAACTGATTGGCGATCGTCATAACACAACAGTAAATAAAGAATAGTCTATATGATAAATGAATAAAATAGTATGTCATGACGTCGCCATGTCCAAGGTAAAACCCCTTGGTACACAATTACGTCAATCACTACAATGTAATTTTCAACCAACCAACAAAGAAAGATAGAATAAAAGTACATAGGCATGCAAGCCTCGAATAAATCCAATTGAAATAATGTTCAACAAGCCACAAATGCAATACTAAAAGTCTTCACAGTCCAGTCCCAAGCTAAGAATCCTATGCCTGATCTGTACTTGAAAATAAAGCTCAAAAGTCAATACAACGGTTGAGCGAGTTCATCAAGATGTATATAGTAAAACAACGGTTGAGCGAGTTCATAAAAGAAGTAAGTTTCTATAATTAGAAATGGTTTCTAATTATAGTAAGTTTCCCAAAATATGAAGTTTCTAAATAGAGAAAGTTCTATTTTTAGTAAGTTTTCCGAAATAGTAAGTTTTCCAATTTCATGTAAGTAAACAATCTACTTCTTATCTCAACACTAATGTAGTAAAAATTCGTGTAACTAATACTTTTAAGTAAGTAATGAACAACACAAATATACCGAAGATAGCCTCGTTATCAGTACGCATACACCATGGATGGAAAGAACGCATGCCTTAAGCATGGAAAGAACACATGCCCCACGAATGGAAAGAACGTATACATAAAGTATGGAAAGAACGCATACGCTAAGTATGGAAAGAAGTAAGTATCTCAATCCCCACCGGTATTTCGTAATGTTTGAAAAGTGCATTAGGTTTTTTTACACGTTTTGAAATCCACAAGTAGTATGTTTCCATAAATAGAAATATCTATTTATCGTAAGTTTCCAAATGTAGAAGGTTTCATAGGAATATCTATTTATGGTAAGTTCCAAAAGTAGTAAGTTTCTAAAAATGACAAGTTTCCGGATATGGAAAGTTTGATAAATAGTAAGTTTTGAGAACCGTTTATCAACTTCGTTTGATTGAGCTTTACTTTCCCCCGATTAGTTTAAAATACATAAAACCGTAGTAAATGGGGCGATGAAGTCACCTCGAATAAGCAAAGTCACTACTTAAGTACTGTGTATATGTGTGTATAAGCAAGTCACAAGCTAAGTCCCGACTAGGTATAGAGCTCCCCTAAATGAGTAAGTTACGAGTCGTAAGAAATTAAATCATTAAGTTTAAGGTCGATACACAATGTATTCAAGTTGTCTCGTTTTAGAAAGGTTAGGAAGGTTCTACGTTTACGACAAGGGAATAGACTCAAATATGTCGAAGAAAATTCAGCGAGTATATACGTTCATTAAAACTGTAGTAACTTGAGTTTCAGAAAGAATTAAACGATGAATCTTATATATACGTAAACTAGAATCAGAGAGCTACATTTAAGAATTCGGAATCAGTTCATTTGAGTTAATTAAGACCAAGATATGATCGAAACAAAACAGGTATACAATCTGTCCCAAAATACAAAGTTTCACTCTTTAAGTTTTAAAACGATATCGAAAAGTCCGACAAGTATACGAATGACATAGACCCTTAAAACGATATATAAGACCTGCTATAAACTCATGATAATCAGTTTCACAATATTAATTAAGTTGGCTAAGTCGTTACACATATTCAAGTTACCAAAACCTAAAAATGACATTTCAGAAATTCAGATTTGACCAACGTTCACTAATTTGCAGAATCAGAGAGTTTGACAAACAGTTAGACAACGAGATTAATATTTACAGCAAATAGACTCCAAGACCTACAACTTTGGTTTAGACCTCAGTTCGAAATTCGAAGGTACTGAGAAGTTATTAATTTATCAAAACAGATTTGAATAGCATCTAAATGCAAAAACTCAATTGAACCAACGTTTACTAAAAATCAGTTTTTGGGAGTTTTACTATGAATCAGAATACGAATCTCATATTTTTGAAAATTAGATTCAGAGGGCTATATTTTATATTTAGACAACTGATTCAAATTCCAAACCTTTTTAGAGGTATAGCACGAACAAGACAGACTATCAATACATTTCAGAGAGTTTTAACTATTAACGTTTAAGCTTTTTAGATTAAGATTTTTATAATGGTTTGAGAGTGAAACTTCGTTAAAGAAGAATAAAACACGATTCAACTTACACGGTTAAAGAAGAAACAATTGATATCACGGATTTTTGGTGATGATAAACGACCAGCAAGCTTTTCTTCTTTGCTCCAGAAGATTTTTAGGAGGCTGGAGGTGTGTAAGGTCGATCTAAAAGGAAGCAAAGGGGGGTGGTGGCTGCAAGAGTGGTGGCTGCGAATTAGGGTTAGAGTGTGATTAGGGTTTTGGTTTAGAAGATAATTACTAGAAACCTAGCTTAGAATCGACTAAGCTTGTTTCTTTGTTCCATTGGCTGTCGAAGCCCAAAAGAACAAGGCCATAAGGCCGAACTCCTTAGCCCAAAATCCATGGACTTTTGCTTTGTCACACCCCGCTCAAAGCGGAAACACGAGGTGTTCGAGTTACGATATCAAGAGTCAAGGATTACAACATTACAACCAATAAACAAAACATCGAAATAATATTAATCATGCCAAAGGTTTACAAAGTACATTACAAAGTCAAAAGCGATATAACGCCAAGTACAAATACAATTCAAATGTCATAAAACGGATCATAAAGGAATTTCATCCAACATGGCGAATTCCAAATACACAAAATAAACGATCCGAAAACAAGCATGGCATGATCAATGAAATCCTCAAACTCCTGAAAAGCGTTAAAAACGACATCAACAACATGTTGGTGAATTATTTGCAATTTTAAGTAAAAAGTGACCCAAAGACTAGATTTAATAAACATAGTAAGTTCAAATAACATATCTTACTTTACAACCATAGTGCGACGTACATTGCCTATACTAGTCATACACTGAACCTTACCGCACCAAAACACCCCAATCCTAAGGTGTATCAATCCAAAGGAAACAAACAATACGGCCATAACATCCACTCATAGGTACGTCCTATCGAGCGATGAGGGTTTGGTCTAACCCAGATAGATCTATATATATATATGCAACCGCGGACATCAAAGTTTAACAAGTGTATAATGATACCTAATCTAAAGCAATAATAGTAAAGACAATCG
Source organism: Senecio squalidus (assembly GCA_910822075.1). Lineage (NCBI taxonomy): Eukaryota > Viridiplantae > Streptophyta > Magnoliopsida > Asterales > Asteraceae > Senecio > Senecio squalidus. The sequence continues at coordinate 15,998,698 of CAJVGC010000432.1, read as the reverse complement.
TGCAGACAAGATATACAGTAACGTCTAGCATACATGCAAACAATTTATAATACGCTTTTCAGCCCATAAATAGTAAAGACACAGGGCTACGAATAACTCACAATGAAAGCTTCAGCAAAAATCTTGGGTATACAATCACGGAGCTAAAACTCAACCGTCTAAGTGCCCTAAAACAATAAATAACATAGTCTAAGTATCTCTATAAGTCTAGTCCGGTTTAGCCTTGTCGGTTAAGATTAAGTTTATTAAAATATTCCAACGATTATTAAATCGAGTCAAGATGACGGATTCAGGAGACGATGTTCCGCGCCAATAAGGACGATGGGAAGATATCGATATTTCACGGTATAATTGTCAATTGGAAAGGAATGATATTCTGAGTCGAAATTGACTAATAAGAATATCGGTTGAAATCGAATACTATTACCAAAGATTTATCGAGATCGACCAAGGTCAACGTCAAAGATGTTGACTTGGTCAAAGTCAAAGATGTTGACTTTATAAAAGTCAAAGCCAAAAATGTTGACTTTAAAAAAGTCAAAGTCAACAATTCAAGTGAAAATCAAAGTCAACGATTGAAGGAAAGTCAAAATCAACGTGAAAGTCAAACTTTGACATTTTGATTACGATCGCATTTGAAACAAAGGTTTATTTAGTGAAAAGTAGTCAAAACGTTCTTTTTTCATACATATCATGACATGTTTGATTACGTTGACGCCTTTGAGTCCAAAGACGATGTTTTGCATTATATATTACTTTCATATATATTAGTTTACTTATACAAGTGTTTAGAGTTGTTAAAAGTCATAAGATGTAATCGGAAACTTCGTTGCGGCGCTACACAGAACCAAGACGTTGCGGTCGATAAAATGAAAAACTGAAAATTTGCTGGAAATTAGCCCGGTGCCTCGCCCCTAGTACAGGGGGCGGCGCCTTGCCTCTATTTCCAGCTTTATGAAAATTTTCGTTTTGCCGAAATCCGATTTATTAAAGGTTTTAGGTTTAAATGGTAAACTGTCCGAAAGTTGTATTATGTTCATTTAACATTTACCAAGCTTCACATATATGTATATATATATGTCATTTTACATATGAATATAGATAATATGTCATCTTTTGTTAAATTCACATTTTAACACATTTTAGTCCAACTTTGTCCAAATCCAAGAATATTAAAGTGTTGGTCTAATATTTTACTCCTAACCATTTTTCAAGGCTAAAACCGAAATATAAGGAAAATTTAATGAAAAAGAGGAATTAGGGAAAATAGTGATTTTTACCGTTAACACCCACAAGAATGTCAAGAAAAGAACCCGGAACAAGAAGGCTTCGGTGGTGTGGTGATGAGATTTCCAACTCCAAAACACAATACATCCACCATTAATAAAGATTCTTTAACATGCAAGAAGGATAAGGAACATTTTGGAGAGATTTACTTACCACAAATTCAAAGAAATGGTTCTTTGAGAAAACTAGGTGAATCCTCCAAAGTGAAAGGTAAAAATGGTAGAAGTGAGCTTGAAAGACAATTGAAATAGATTGGTGTTAGGATCTCTACCAAAATGGGAGAAAAATGGAAGAAAATGTGAAGAAAACTTAAAGGAAATCTTACCAAATGTTAAGGAAATCAAAAGGAAGTTGATAGAAATGACTTTGTCTTTGAAACCCTCTTCAAATAGGTGATCTTTTATTTCAATATTTCTGGAAATATGGTTTGTTCTTGGGAGAGAATTGTTGGAATTGCATGAGATGGGGAAATGAAATGAGAGAGAAGTGTGTGATGTGTGTTTGTGTAAAGTGAATGACAAATGAGTTGTTGGTGACTTCAAATCACCCCAAATGACCATCTCTAGACTTAAGCAAGTGTTTGACACGTTTGGGAGAGGTGCCACTCTCTCAATACATGCAAAAGTGAGTCACCAACTAAAAAAAAATTCTGTTCAGCAGGGAGGTGCTGCGCCCTAAAAACTTAGGGCTGCGCACCGACCCAATTTTCTGGATTTTCCGTTTTTCGTTTTTGTTATCATTAAGCATTTTCGTTCTTTGAAAGTTTACGATTGTTATGAAATGAACTTAGGCAAATTCATTATATGTTTTCTTGGTATTAGGATTCATTAAATGATTCAATTTCGATTCCGATTCCGAGACACGCCCGATTTTGGTATAAGTATAAACAAGAGCAATAGCACGATATCTCGAAGATAAGGAATACATTAACCGATGATTTTGGCGTAAACACCCTAACTTAATACCACGAGACTACTAACTATTCGACACTTAGGTAAATATAAAACTAACGTCTCAAGTGACGAATCAACAAAGCACATAAACCAGACTCAAAATCAATAAACCGTGAGTAAATTGTCAGGATCAAATAAGCTTGCATAAACCTTAAACCTTAACTTTGTTAGATCTTAATCTATCAAAGAAGTTCAGCAGCGGATATGAACACATTGATATTAACAAGTTATTCAATGAAATAATATTGTTAACGTATAAAGAATGATGAACAATATTTTGTCGAATTATAAGCCTCAATTGCATTAATATGAATTATCTAATACAACGTGTTTTCTATTATCTACAAGGATTTATATTTATAGACCTTGAGGCTAAACCTAGATAAACTAGGAAACTACATCTATCTAATAAGGAAATACAATCTAACTATTATTGTAATTCTTATTCTAACATGCATGGCAAGTGTTACAGCATTAACACTTCCGCAGTAACTTATGTTGAAGCAGCAGTAGTAATGAGAAGCCGTAGTAATGAAAGTCTTCAGTAGTAATCTTCAACTTCAGTATTAACTTGTCCTCCGTAGTAACTTGTATGTCTTCAGCATTAATGAACTTCAGTATTAACCATCTTCACCCCGCATTAATAACATACATTACTATCAGTAGTTAGAAGCAATATTAATGAAACTAAAACTATTTTATCTAAGTTCTAATCCCAACAATCTCCCCCTAATCGTGAACTTTTATAATTATCAAAAGTACAAGTTTTCATACATCAGTTTTTAAATACTTTCATTACAAAACATAATCATTTATCTACACTTTTCTTCTTCTCAGCTGCTTCCTTTGCAATTTCTTCATTCAACTGCATCATGATGCTCCAGACCAACTCATGAGCCATTATGGAAGCCATAAGTCCATAAAATCTCACCTTGATCGGCTCTTTCAAAGTCCTCAACTCATGTGGATACTTCTTATCTACTAGATAGAACTCCATTGCACCATGATTTCTAACTATAGAATAAACACCACTTCTTTCATATAGATACCACTTAATGATTGGGTTGACTGGACTTCCTTTCTTGAAAGCAAGACTGACCTTCTCTGTATCTGGAGCAAACATGCCATTTAACCAATCCATAGCCATATTTATGCCTGAAACTTTTCCTCTGAAGTTTGCATACTTGATCTTCCCAATGTCATAGATACGTTCCAGATCAGATCTTGAGAAGTCTCTTACCATCCTGTGAAAAGCTGGAACAATGGTCTTGGACTTATCTTTCCTGGTTACCACATATTCTGTCTTCATTGGTCCACCAGTAAACTCCCAGTCTATGATCTCAGGAAGCTCAACAGCTAATGGTGCTATCCTTAGTCCCTCTTCATGAATAATCAATGGAGAACAGTCATCTTGTGATATTTCTATATCATCATCTCTTACTTCAATGGTGACTGGTTCTTTCTTGATTGCAACTGTAGGTACAATAGGACTTCCTTGAGGAGCAGATGAAGTAGGAATGTCTTCTACTCTTTGTTTCTTTTGAACAACTCTTGTAGACACTGACTTCTTCCTCTTCAGCTTCTCAGGAGGATTAGGATTAACTGGAGCAAATGGGTTTTTGATCTCCCTTCCTGCAACATCAAACATAAGTCTTCCATTTTCATGAGCTCTCTTTAAAGATCTCTCCAACTCATACTGCTTTTGATTTTCTACTTTATTGAGTTGTATCTTTCTTTGAGCATCTCTTTTTCTTTCCTTCTCTACCAAGCCAAGCAAGTTTCCCATCTTCATTGGACCCAATGATATACCATTGTATCCCTTTGTCTTTAGGTATGAGATGAACTTCTGTCTGTCTTCAGTTAGCTTGTCTTGAGTAGATTTCTTCTTTTGAATTTTCTTTTTCTTCTCTCTTTCTTCTTGGGCTAGCTCATCCATCTCCTTCTCTAGCATAACTTTCAAAGCTAACTCTTCTTCTCTCAACTTCTGGATCTTTTCCATCTCTTGAATTTGAAGCTTGGTGTGAATGTCCACAATTGTTGCTGGATCATCTCCTACATCCAAGTCTTCAGCAGCAAATTGAAAGGCTGCAAGGTCAGCTAGCTTTTCTTCCTTCTCCTTCTTTTTCTTCTCCTTCTCCTTCTCAGTTAGATCAACAACCACTTTCTTTCCCTTTGCCTTCTCAGCTTCATCAATCTCTGCAAGTGGTTTGGGAATATATGATCTATGAGGAGGAATTATTGGTCTTCTACCTGATGGTCTTGAAGGATCTTCTACATAGTCTATTCCTTCTACCAATTTGGTCTTGTCAGGAACTGCAGGTATCTTCAATGATTTTTCTTTTGGAAGAGAGGCTTGTTCAATCTTTCATTATGTAAGAATTCTAGCCATCTCAAGCTTCAAGAGTTCTGCAGCAACAACTTTGTCATCAACAGTTGAGATTGTAGCAGTAATAGTAACTGATGTAGTTGTTGTTGCTTCAGAAAAGATTGCCTTTGGAGCTTCACTACTTTGAATTGATTCAGATAATGGAGGAATGGATACTGTTGGAGGGGTTTCAGTAGAAACATGAAGATCAGTATTAATGGAACTGACAGTAGAAACAAGATCTTCAGTATTAACTCCTTCAGTATTTCTTTCAGTAGTAACAGCTTGTGAGATAGGAGCAGTAGTAACTATTTCTTCAGTAGAAATTGGAGGAGAGGCAGTAGAAACAAACTCTGCAGCAGAAATTAATACTTCATCAATAGCTGCAGTATTAATTACTTCAATATTTTCATCTTCAATTTCCATCTGCTCCCCCGCAACTCTTTGCTCCTCTTTGTCAGCTTCTTCATCAATTAACATCTTCTCACCTTCTAATTCTTCTTCATGTGATGATGTGGCAGTAATCACAGTATCATCACTCTTTCTTTCCTCCCCCTTGAGTTGAGCACTCTCTTCAGATGATACAATATCTTCAACTGCTTTCTCCACCATTTTGTCAACTGGAGGAGTGTCATCTGAAGAAGATGAGCTTGAGGATTTAGGTGAGGTACCAATACTCCTGGTAGATTGGTGCTTATGCAACAGTTGAGCTGAAATTAAGGCTTGTTGAGCTATCAGCTACTGCACCAATTGAGTTAAAGTGGCAAGGTCCTCCCCTTGTTTATCCACTCTAACAATGACATTATTGTACATATCCATCAATTCCAAGTTTAAAGTAGATCTATCCTCACTCCTTTCCTGTTGAGTACCAACAGGTGGTGGATCATAGGATGTAGAGGCACCCTCCTACCCTGCAGAAGCATGTACCCCCCCCCCCCCCCCCCCCGCGTGGTTTCTTGTCACCAGGGACCACTTACCAAAGATGCCACAAAAGCAGCATCCAAGGATAGTGTTGCCTTGGATTGGGTCTTAAGTATCTTAATACTGTCATGGGCATCACTATGAGAAGTAATGACTCCAGTAGTATTAGCCCTTTCCAAATGGTCTCCCCCCTCCTTAGGGACCACCTCAGGGAGCATGGGGGATTGCTCAATGTTTTCCCTTGTTTATCTGAATTGAGAGAGTGGGGAATTTTGAGACTTAAGAGGCTGAGGAACCCTCTTAGTCTTCTAGAAAATGTTGCAACAAGTGGTGGTGAGTGAGGTGTTGAAGCAGATGGTGTAGTCACAAAATTGGTGACTGGCTCAATATTAACTGGAGTAGAAGTCTCAGTATTAACTGGAGGTACACTTGCAGTATTAACTGTAGTTGTAACCTCTGGGATTATAACTTCTGTACTTGCAGCAGAAACTGCAGAGGTACTCACAGTAGGAACAGGTGCAGATGTAGGTTGAGACAGAGGTGAAGTCACTTTTCTCTCATCTGTTGCAGAACTTGTGCCCACCATCATTGTAGAGAACAATGGTGTCATATTTGCTGAAAAACCTTTATTGACCCTTCTCATGTTTGCAAAAACTTTCTTTGTATGAGAATGGGCTAAGAAAACGTTTTGAGATCTATTAAGATCTCTAAGTTCACAGTTAATGATGTGCTGAAGGAATCTTGGATACATTAAAAATTTAAATTTGGGATTTGCCAAGTTCCATAGCATTCCATCAAAAATTAGGTTTGAAAAATTGTATGTTTGGTTTGTAGCCATTTCACACCATGGCAGTTGCCAAAGATGAACTCCCCTCATTCCAACCCGTTCTTTTCTGTGAAATACATTGTTGCAAAGTATGCAAAAAGTACTTCCACTGGGGGACAATTTAGCTTTTTAAAACGTTGAGGTGTTTAGGTCCCCTCATACCCCATTAACCTAAAGTTTTCAAAAATCGTTTCTCTTGGTAGGTCTGTTATACCTGCTTCATCTTGTAATTGAAGATGAGTGCGAATTGTTGCCTCTGAAACATTGATTTCTTTGCCATCCACTGTGGCTTTGATTACAGGTACTTCTCCCATAGAAGAGACACTTGCAGTAGTCCAGAATCCTCGAATGTGGTCTTCATGTAACTTTGGGCTAACAGTGAGAGAAAATTTAATGTGTGATCGCTTTAAGAAATCGATAATAGGATAGAAATCCTCTATGTCCTTGTTCTTGATGAAGCATGCCACCATGTTATGGGTTTCGAAGAACTGTAGATCAGCCATTGTTAGTGAATTGAATCAAACAGTGAAGAAAATTTTAGGTTTTTTTTTTTTTTTTTTTTTTTTGATTGTAACGGTAACTTTTTCTTAGTTAGGGTTCTTGAGAAGAAAGGTAATTAATTTAAAGGTTAATTAGAACCCTATTTATACTGTAAAGATTATAACAACTTGGCGAGTTGGATTAGACGCGGGTTATGATTTAAAGTAACGGTGCAATCGTGTGTTGCCACGTGTCAAAAATTGTTGAACCCGCGCCGAAGATTTAAAATTGAGGTCCAATCACAAATCGCCACGTGTTAAAAGTTAGTTACAAGTTGGGGTTTGACTTGTCAACGCAGTATTAACAGAGTAATCTTATTAATTAAGAAAACTCTGCAGTACTAATCGTTGCAGTATTAAGAGATAATGACCGCAGTAATTAAGTTAATGACAGTAGTAATGACGGCAGTATTAACTGGTCTGGCAGTAGTAATAGATATTACTTGTCAGTATTAACCAGATGTCGTATTAATGGATTACTAGCAGTATTAACTATTTGGGCAGTATTAACAAAACTATGGGCAGTAGTAGTTAAACCTTCCCGTAGTAATGAAAATTGGCAGTACTAATAAAACTTTAGTCAAAATCTATTTCTACTGTTGATTTTGCAGTAGTAACATAGAGAAATACTAAAAAGTTAGGCACTTCATTGATGTTTAAGGTTACTACTGCGTTTCTCGAAGGGACTTTACATAGGATAATTAAAGAGATATTTTTAGATAAGTTAATCCATGTTGATCAAGCCAATACTTGTAATCAAGAAGGTGAATCTTCCCACATCAAAAGCTTTTGTGAGAAGATCAGCAAGCTGATTGTAAGTATGAACTTTATCAACATGTATCAACTTCTTTTCGTTGCAGTCTCTTATGAAGTGATAGCGTATCTCTATGTGCTTTGTCTTAGAGTGCTTCACAGGGTTGTTGATTATGCTGATGGTGCTCTGGTTGTCTATGAAGATGGGTGTATTCATGAATGAGTATCCATAATCCATCATTTTATTTTGAATCCACAACACTTGAGCACAACAACTTGTTGCAGCAATGTATTCAGCCTCTGTTGAAGAAGTAGAAACCGTTGTTTGCTTCTTGCACTGCCAAGATACCAGTCTTGAGCCTATGAATTGGCATCCACCTGTTGTTGATTTCCTGTCTAAATTTTCACCACCATAATCACTGTCAGTATAAGCAATTAAATCAAAAGGTGAATCTTTAGGATACCATAGGCCTAAGGTAGGCTTGCCCTTCAGTAGCGGAATATTCTCTTGACTGCAATTAGATGAGACATCTTTGGTCTGGTTTGATATCTTGCACACACACAAACTCCAAACATGATGTCTGGTCTTGAAGATGTGAGTTACATAAGTGAACCTATCATGGACCTGTAGTTATGTATGTCTACATCCTCCCCCTCAAGATCTACAGTCAATTGTTTGTGAGTTTCCACAGGTGTACTTGCCACCTTTGCTTCTAGAAATCCAAACTTTGTGAGAATATCCTTGACATATTTTGATTGGCTGATGAAGAGACCATCAGTCTTCTGCTTGACTTGAAGGCCTAGAAAGAAAGTGAGTTCCCCCATTGAACTCATTTGAAACTTTGTGTGCATCAGATGTTCAAATTCTTTGCACAGAGCATCTTTGGTGGAGCCAAAGATGATGTCATCCATATAAATTTGCACAAGAAGGATATCTGAATGTGTCTTTTTGTAGAAGAGAGTCTTTTCAATAGTTCCTCTTTGAAAGTTATTCTTAAGAAGATAGTCAGAAAGAGTATCATACCAAGCCCTTGGTGCTTGATGAAGCCCATAAAGAGCTTTGTCCAATTTGTAAACCAAGTGAGGGTTTTGGGGGTCCTCAAAGCCTGGTGGCTGTTTGACATAAACTTCCTCTTCTATAACTCCATAAAGGAATGCACTCTTCACATCCATTTGATAGACTTTGAATCCCATGAAAGAGGCAAAAGCAAGGAAGAGCCTGATTGCTTCTATTCTTGCTACAAGGGCAAAAACTTCTTCATAATCTATTCCTTCTTCTTGAGTGTAGCCTTGAGCTACCAGTATTGCTTTGTTTTTAATGACAATCCCTCTTTCATCCTTCTTGTTTCTGAAGATCCATCTTGTGCCTATCACTTTCTTCCCCCTTGGTAATGGAACCAAATCCCAAACACCTTGAATTTTGAACTGAAGTAGTTCAGCTTGACAAGCTTCTATCCAGTGTGGGTCTAGCAGAGCTTCTTGGATCTTCTTGGGTTCCATTTGGGAAAGGAAACAGGAAAATAGGAATGTGTTTATGTCTTTCAGTGGATCCTTTAGAGGTTTGGTGGAGCTTCTTGTCTCCATTGAGATATCAAAATTTCTAATTATTTGAGAGGGAGGGTGGTTCTTTGAAATACGGGAAGAAAGAATCTTCTCAACTTCTGCATCACTATCTTCAACTTATTCAGCAGTTGGAATTTCAACTCCATCTTCATTTTCCTCAATTAATGCTGGAATCTCATTAATACTGTGTTCCTCTTCTTTGTCAGTTGTTGTGGTTGGAGCTGCTTCATCCTGGAGAGGTTGTTCTTGAGGAGTTTCTTGCTGATGTGCCTCTTCTTCTACTACCTTGTCAATGGTATTATACAGATTGAGTGGGTCATCAGTTGAAATTGGTAGGTAGATGTACTCCATGACATCCAATCTGTCAGTACCAATGACTGGAGGAATGGGAGTAGAAACTGAATCAGTATTAACTGAAGCAGTAGGAACAGTGGTTGTTGAGGCAGTAGGAACTGGATCAGTAGGAACTGATGCGGATGATTGAAAGTCAAAATTGGAGGACTTAGTTAAAGAATCCAAATCAAACAGCCAGTTTGGCCCTTGACCCTTTGTGTTGGGGGTGTTTTCATTGAAAGTTACATTGGGGCTTTCTTCAATAATCCGTGACTTTTGATTGTAGATCCTATAAGCTTTGCTTTGTGAGGAGTAACCCACAAAGTATCCTATGTCCGCTTTGTTCTCAAACTTTCCAAGATATTCCTTTGTGTTGAGAATAGTACAAGGACATCCAAAAGCTCTTAAGAAGCTTATCAGTGGCTGCTTCTTGTGTAAGAGCTCATAAGGAGTCTTGTTTTGAGACTTGACTAGGAGAACTCTGTTCTGTACACAACAGGCAGTATTAACTGCTTCTGCCCAGAAGAATATAGGCAAGTTTGAGTCAGCCAGCATGCTTCTTGCAGCTTCAATTAGAGTTCTGTTTCGTCTCTCAGCAACTCCATTCTGTTGAGGAGTTCTTGCAACACTGAACTGTCTCTCCATTCCCTTCTTCTCACATAATTCATTCATTACTTGGTTTTTGAATTTTGTGCCATTGTCACACCTAATCTTCTTTACTTTCAAATTGATTTGGTGTTCCACTCTTGTGATGAATGAGATGAGAAGTTGACTTGTCTCATCTTTAGTAGCTAGGAAATATACCCAAGTGTACCTTGTGTAATCATCAGTAAATACTAGGCAGTAGGACTTCTTAGAAATACTCTTCACATTTGTTGGACCAAATAAGTCCATGTGGAGCAAATGGAGAGGAGTATTATTGGTGTTGATTTCCTTGGACTTGTGAGAAGTCTTGTGTTGCTTTCCCTTCAAACATGCTACACAGTTGTCATCCAAAGAGAATTGCTTGTTGGGCAGTCCTCTTACTAAATTAGATTTCACCAGCTCATTAATGTTCTTGAGGTTCATATAGGACATCCTCCTGTGCCATAGAGTTGATTCATCTAGTGTTGCTTTGGAGACAAAGCATGCTTCAGCTGCAGTGGGTTTTACCTTGGACATGTCAAAACAGTAGACATTGTCTTTTCTTGGAGTCTTGAGCAAGATCATGCTCTAATCAATAACATATCCAGGCTTCATTATGATGCACTCTGATGCAGTGAAGATTGTTGTGTGTTTCTCATCACAAACTTGAGAGACACTCAACAAGTTGTATTGTAAGTGTTGCACATAGAAGACATCTTTGAAGCTGATTCTCCCATTGCTAACAGTACCCTTTCCAGAAATATTCCCTCCTTTTGGATTACCTCCAAAGGCAACATAACCTCCATTGAACTTTTCAAAGTCCTGAAGGCAAGAAATGTTGCCTGTCATGTGCCTGGAACAGCCACTATCTACATGCCAATTGCTCTCAAAATCTTTTGTTGGTTGAACCTGCACATAAACAAGAAAGTTAGTTTCTGGTGGGGACCCAAGCTGTCACACCCAGCTTAAAGCGAAAACACGGAGCGTTCCAGTTAATGATATCAAGAGTCAAGGATTACAACAATACAACCATAAACAAAACATCGAATTATATTAATCATGCCTCAAAGTTTTAAAATACAATACATAGTCAAAGTGAACCGAATGTCAAATACAAATACAATACAAATGTCAATACGCGGATCATAAAGGAATTACATCTAGCAAAACGAATTCCAAATACAACAAATATATGATCCCAAAATGTGCAAGGCATGATCAACTAAAATCCTCAAACTCCTGAAAAAGCGTTAAAACGACATCAACACAATGTTGGTGAATTATTCGCAATATTTAAATAAAGATTGACCCGATAAAAGATTTAATAAACATAATAAGTTTCAAAAGCATATCTTGTATTACAACCATAGTGTGAGTATAGATACCAAAGATCAATCATACACTGAACCTGACCACCAAATCCCCTAACCTAAGGCGATGTTAAACCAAAGGCAACAATTAATCATACGGCCATAACATCCACTCATAGGGACGTCCTATCGAGCAATGAGGGTGGGTCAAACCCATATAGATCTATATATATGCAACCGTGGGCAAAAGCTAACAAGTGTATAAGGGGGTCTTACCAAAGCCTAAGGAACATCTTAATCTAAGGTGATACTAATACACTAGGCAACAAGATATACAACATTTAATAGTTTCAAATACGCTTTCCAGCCCAAAAATAGTAAGAGAAAAGGGGCTACGAATAACTCTCAAAATAAGCTCGGCAAGATATCGGGTATATAATCAATAGGGAGCTAGAACTCCGCCGCCTAAGTGCCCTAAAACAATACAATATAGTCTAAGTATCTCTAATAACATAGTACGGTTTAGCCTTGTCGATTAAGTTTAATATTTGAGATTTATTAAAATATTCCAACGATTTCTAAGTCGTGTCATGATGACGGATCCAGGTGACGATGTTCCGCGTCGATAGAGACGATAGGAAAATATCGATAATTTCACGTCATAATGACTAATAGGAAGGAATAACATTCCGAGCCCCAAGAATGACTACCAGGAACATCAGTTGAAAGGAATACTGTTACCAAAGTTTATTGAGATCGACCAAAGTCAACGTCAAAGATGTTGACTTGGTCAAAGTCAAAGTCAACTATTTGAGTGGAAGTCAAAATTAAAGATGTTGATTTAGATAAGTCAAAAGTCAACAATTTTGAAGAGAAAGTCAAAGTCAACGATTTTTTTTAACATGAAAGTCAACTTTGACAATTTAAGAGTAAAAAGTCTTTTTATTTCTAAATAATGATGTAAAATAATTTAGAACGGTTTTAAATGATCTTGACGAAAAAGCAAGTAAAACGTTTGTTTTAATATGTTTGGTAACGTTTAAGATTGCGGTGGTGTCTTTGAGTCCAAAGACGTTAATTTGACGTTATATAATACTTTTATACTTAATAGATTATGTGTACAAATGTTTAAAGTTTGGAAAACGTCAAAAATGTGAGATTTTCAGCTCACTGCGGCGTTCCAGGGGGTAGGACGCCGCTGTGGCTTATAAAACTTTCGGAAATTTCAGAAAAATGGCCCGCTGCGCCATCCTTGTGCAAGGAACGGCGCACAGGTCTGTTCAGAATTGAGATTTTTGAGTTTTTGCCGTAAACCGTTTCGTTAGGCGTTTTAGGGTAAAAGTGTAAACTGACCAAATGTTATTTTAGATTCATTTAGTATTTACCAAGTGTCATATATACTTATATGTGTCGTTTTACATATTATTATCATAAATAAGTTATTTTCGGTTAATAACACATTTTAACATATTTTACATGTTTTAAGTCCACAACTTCAAGAATGATATGTGTTGGTCTAATATGTTAACCTAACCAATTTTACAAGGCTTAACCGAAAATATAAGAAAACGAAATGGAGTAGATTAGAGATTATGAAGATGTAACGCCCCAATCTTACAAAGCATACAAAATGATATCGAAAGGAACTTAAAAGGCAAAAGGGCGTTAAACTTATGTAAAAGCAAACCGAATATTCAAAAGACAAATTTCCAAAAGGTACTAAAAGATAATAAATATTATAAGGGAAGCGTTCTAAATCCTTAATCTCTCTACGCTCGACCCCATTCCCCCAAAGCCACTGAGTACCTGCCGTTTAAGAAAGAAAAATGGAAAACGGCTGAGCGAATGCTCAGTGAACAGATATATACAAATGACACGGAATAGGTATGACATGCATGATACGTAAATACAAAACTATTTAAAAATACAAAGTTACAAGACAACTTATTTTCAGACCAAACTTATTTTCAAAACAAAATATAAATATGTATAATTCCATCGTAGCCGACGTCAATATATCAAAGTATTACCAACATATATCAAAATATTAGAAAGCCAAATTTCGTAAAATAATGCACCAAGAGTCAAACAAATAGGTAACAAATATCAAATGAAATCCTAGGGTAACACATACCACTAGTCTTTCCAAAAGGTGCAAACGTTTCGTATGACACTACGATAAACGTCCACCATCAAACACACAAAGTTCCTAGGATCGATCCATACGCCTCTTATAACAAATAATACTTAGTGCACCTTACCACAGTCCGGGTAAACAAAAAGAGACGCCGTAGATATAGCAAAATACACCGCTACGGTCGATGCCACATTATTGGTGTCACAATAACGCGCCCATGGGACCTCCATGGATAGGTTACTCTTAGGCAAATTTTACGAAACCGTTTTAAGCGACTTATTATTTATTACAATTTTCCAAATACTTTTACAAATATTCAAACTTATTACATGACATCAAAATATGTTTAAAAGTTGTCTAATTTTCGCAAATATAATAGTTTAACCAAAAACTTAAATTATATAATGTAGCATATATTTCTTTTGAAAATCACGTGTCTACCCAACCGTTCGTTCTAATCTTGTCACGAGTCACCATGTCAACATTATCAATCTATTTACGAAATAATAACTTAATGGGTCCTTATCGAGACATGTAAAGCCACATGGAATGGGTGGCACTTTATACGAATCACCGTACCAATTACCACAATCACACGTGTTCTAAACCGAGTTGCTTCGAGACTTTTTCGGGGCTGTTTCGGGACGTTATCGGGGCTGTTTTAGGGGCTGTTCGGGGGCTGTTTCGGGACTGATTCGGACCTATCTCGAGACTGTTTAGGGGCTGTCTCGGGGGCTGTTTTGGTGGGTTTTCGAGACACGGTTTTTGACACATAAAATACTTTTAGTTTAGTCATTTCCAATCTACACATGATCACAAATTCTCGTTAGTACACCAAATGATCAATATAAAGTAATATGATTTCAAAATAAAACTTAAACAAATTTTTATGCAAACATACATGTCATACCAATAATATTTCGAATCATTTAACGAGATTTTCAAAGAGACTTATACGAAATTTGTACAAACGGTCAAAAGATACACATACAATGAATTTGTATCCATTATCACAAGAAACATGTATTGAAGGAAGAGGCAAAACAATAAGGTGAGTTTAGAATAAAAAGAATGTATAAGATAGACATATGTGCAAACATATTACGAATAACATAATACTTATTGAAAGATAATATATACGTACAAATGATCAAAGAAACATATATATCAAGAGAATTATGAAAATACGCATAAGGAAGCCATGAATCAAAATAAGGCACATAAGATATCGAATGAACAATATACGAATAAAATGAATACTAAAAAGAAAGTTAAGAATATTGGAACAATCAAAATAATCAATCGAACGAAGACAACAAATATACATATAAATGTATCGAGCATACGTAAAAATATTCACAATAATAATCAATCGAAATATGACACCAAATATACATATAATGTATAGAATATCCGTACCTCAATTTTCCAACGAAAAGCATTCGATTTGAATAAAGTTTACCGAATAAACGATCACCAAAAGATATCTAACAAACGAAAATATTAGGACACAATCAAATAGGAAATTTGTAATATCCGCTCGTAACTTATAAAATAGATTATGTTCTAATTAATTCATGATGTGTAAAAATATATATATTCATATATTGTTGTGATTTATCAAATATTCATCCCCATCAAAATTTTAAATAACATAAGATATGTGGTTTTATAAAGAAATTTTGATATGATCTTTAAATGGAGAAAAACACATGATTTACTTGATTATTTAGAAAGAAAAACAAAACAAAACTTTGTGAAATATACCTTAAAACTTTTGTGGTGATTTACCATTATCTTCTATATCAAATCTCTCAATTGCAAGTGTTTTGGAATAATTTGGAAGAAACAAAAGTGCAGAATTTTTGTGTGTGTTAGAGAGGGTTTTCAAGAGTTTTTGGTATGTGAAATGGTGCTCAATGATGATCACTAAATAAGTTTTATTAGGCTTAATGGTGGTGGAGTTACCATAGTAATAAATAAGTGTATGTATGACATATACATATGTACATATGTGTACATATGTATGCATGTGTTTGTAGTGGATTTTGTAGGAAAACAAATGCTAACAAAACATAGGTTAAGTAAATAATTAATAACTTAGGTTATAATTATTAATATGACATAGGTTTAACAAAATATAATTACTAATAGGATATAATCATTAATAAAAAATACATAGGTTGTAATTAAAACATATTTAGACTCAAATATTTACTTATTGCTTATTTCTCAAAATATGTATTTAATTTTTTTTTTTTTGGATATTACAAATCTACCTACTTAAAAAGAATTTCGTCCTCGAAATTGAAGAAAGTTACGAAACGAAAACAGACCAAGTATCAAATGAGACGAGATAAGAACAATTTGAAGGAATAAATCGTGAAGTGATTAGAACGATGTATACCAGAGGGAAGATTCAAAAGTAAAACGAATTTATCAAAATACGAAAATGAAATCCTAACCCAAAATCTACCCAATCTCACAGGTCATAACTTAAGTCTAAGTTTCTACAGGAAAGAGCCGAAGCTCTGATACCATTCTGTACCGCCCGAATCTTACAAAGCATACAAAATGATATCGAAAGGAACTTAAAAGGCAAAAGGGTGTTAAACTTATGTAAAAGCAAACCGAATATTCAAAAGACAAATTTCCAAAAGGTACTAAAAGATAATAAATATTATAAGGGAAGCGTTCTAAATCCTTAATCTCTCTACGCTCGACCCCATTCCCCCAAATCCACTGAGTACCTGCCGTTTAAGAAAGAAAAATGGAAAACGGCTGAGCGAATGCTCAGTGAACAGATATATACAAATGACACGGAATAGGTATGACATGCATAATACGTAAATACAAAACTATTTAAAAATACAAAGTTACAAGACAACTTATTTTCAGACCAAATTTATTTTCAAAACAAAATATAAATATGTATAATTCCATCGTAGCCGACGTCAATATATCAAAGTATTACCAACATATATCAAAATATTAGAAAGCCAAATTTCGTAAAATAATGCACCAAGAGTCAAACAAATAGGTAAAAATATCAAATGAAATCCTAAGGTAACACATACCACTAGTCTTT
Organism: Senecio squalidus; assembly: GCA_910822075.1. NCBI lineage: Eukaryota > Viridiplantae > Streptophyta > Magnoliopsida > Asterales > Asteraceae > Senecio > Senecio squalidus. The sequence continues at coordinate 15,981,999 of CAJVGC010000432.1, read as the reverse complement.
CCAAAAGGTGCAAACGTTTCGTATGACACTACGATAAACGTCCACCATCAAACACACAAAGTTCCTAGGATCGATCCATACGCCTCTTATAACAAATAATACTTAGTGCACCTTACCACAGTCCGGGTAAACAAAAAGAGACGCCGTAGATATAGCAAAATACACCGCTACGGTCGATGCCACATTATTGGTGTCACAATAACGCGCCCATGGGACCTCCATGGATAGGTTACTCTTAGGCAAATTTTACGAAACCGTTTTAAGCGACTTATTATTTATTACAATTTTCCAAATACTTTTACAAATATTCAAACTTATTACATGACATCAAAATATGTTTAAAAGTTGTCTAATTTTCGCAAATATAATAGTTTAACCAAAAACTTAAATTATATAATGTAGCATATATTTCTTTTGAAAATCACGTGTCTACCCAACCGTTCGTTCTAATCTTGTCACGAGTCACCATGACAACATTATCAATCTATTTACGAAATAATAACTTAATGGGTCCTTATCGAGACATGTAAAGCCACATGGAATGAGTGGCACTTTATACGAATCACCGTACCAATTACCACAATCACACGTGTTCTAAACCGAGTTGCTTCGAGAATTTTTCGGGGCTATTTCGGGACGTTATCGGGGCTGTTTTAGGGGCTGTTCGGGGGCTGTTTCGGGACTGATTCGGACCTATCTCGAGACTGTTTAGGGGCTGTCTCGGGGGCTGTTTTGGATGGTTTCGAGACACGGTTTTTGACACATAAAATACTTTTAGTTTAGTCATTTCCAATCTACACATGATCACAAATTCTCGTTAGTACACCAAATGATCAATATAAAGTAATATGATTTCAAAATAAAACTTAAACAAATTTTTATGCAAACATACATGTCATACCAATAATATTTCGAATCATTTAACGAGATTTTCAAAGAGACTTATACGAAATTTGTACAAACGGTCAAAAGATACACATACAATGAATTTGTATCCATTATCACACGAAACATGTATTGAAGGAAGAGGCAAAACAATAAGGTGAGTTTAGAATAAAAAGAATGTATAAGATAGACATATGTGCAAACATATTACGAATAACATAATACTTATTGAAAGATAAAATATACGTACAAATGATCAAAGAAACATATATATCAAGAGAATTATGAAAATACGCATAAGGAAGCCATGAATCAAAATAAGGCACATAAGATATCGAATGAACAATATACGAATAAAATGAATACTAAAAAGAAAGTTAAGAATATTGGAACAATCAAAATAATCAATCGAACGAAGACAACAAATATACATATAAATGTATCGAGCATACGTAAAAATATTCACAATAATAATCAATCGAAATATGACACCAAATATACATATAATGTATAGAATATCCGTACCTCAATTTTCCAACGAAAAGCATTCGATTTGAATAAAGTTTACCGAATAAACGATCACCAAAAGATATCTAACAAACGAAAATATTAGGACACAATCAAATAGGAAATTTGTAATATCCGCTCGTAACTTATAAAATAGATTATGTTCTAATTAATTCATGATGTGTAAAAATATATATATTCATATATTGTTGTGATTTATCAAATATTCATCCCCATCAAAATTTTAAATAACATAAGATATGTGGTTTTATAAAGAAATTTTGATATGATCTTTAAATGGAGAAAAACACATGATTTACTTGATTATTTAGAAAGAAAAACAAAACAAAACTTCGTGAAATATACCTTAAAACTTTAGTGGTGATTTACCATTATCTTCTATATCAAAATCTCTCAATTGCAAGTGTTTTGGAATAATTTGGAAGAAACAAAAGTGCAGAATTTTTGTGTGTGTTAGAGAGGGTTTTCAAGATTTTTTGGTATGTGAAATGGTGCTCAATGATGATCACTAAATAAGTTTTATTAGGCTTAATGGTGGTGGAGTTACCATAGTAATAAATAAGTGTATGTATGACATATACATATGTACATATGTGTACATATGTATGCATGTGTGTGTAGTGGATTTTGTAGGAAAACAAATGCTAACAAAACATAGGTTAAGTAAATAATTAATAACTTAGGTTATAGTTATTAATATGACATAGGTTTAACAAAATATAATTACTAATAGGATATAATCATTAATAAAAAATACATAGGTTGTAATTAAAACATATTTAGACTCAAATATTTACTTATTGCTTATTTCTCAAAATATGTATTTAATTTTTTTTTTTTGGGATATTACAGAAGATTTTACCGATTTCACCCGCAAGAAGTGTAGATGTTTGAAACTTTCAAGGATTCCGGAGAGAGACTTTGTTGGTGGTGGTGAGGAGGTAATAGACTCCATAACATGAAAATAATCACCATTAGCAAAGAGTCTCGAAAGGAAGGAAATTAAATGAATTTCGGAGAAGTTTACTTACCAAAGTTTAAGATGATGTTTTCACCGAAAAGTAGCCAAACTCCAAAGGTAGTGGAAGAATTTTGGGAAAGCAAGGACTTCCATATAATCCATAAACAAGAATAGTGTTAGAAGTTTCCAAATGGAAAGGAAATAGAGAAAGTTTGGAGAGTTTTACATACCAAAACTAATATGACGGTTCTTCAAAGGAAATCACCGAACCTCTCCATCTTCAAGGATGTCACCGGAAGTAAAACTTGGTAAGACAAAGGAAATGAGGTTTGTGTTAAGAAACTTCCATCATAATGAAAGAAAGAGTAGGAAAAAGAAGGAAAATCTTAAGAAACTTACTTACCGAAATGTGTAGAATTGAAGGGTGTTTGCAAGAGATAATTTCTCTAACTTTCTCCCTTGGATTCTCACTTCAAATATGATGTAATCTACTCTTATTTCTCTGGAATTTTTGAGAGAAAAACAAGAGTGTAGGTGAAGTGAGGATGAAAGAAAAGTGGTAAAGTGATTTGTGTTTAAAATTGATTTTTGGTAACATAGAGAATGTAATCCATCTCTAGATCCACAAACTTACCTTTCATGCCCAAATGGGGCAATTTACAGCAGGAATCACGTGGTAAAAGGTGGTAACATTTCAAGCAATTTGACCCAAAAGTCGTTTTGGAACTTTGCTGAATTTGGCGGGTGTGCGGCGTTGTGGGTGTTACAACGGCGCAGCGCGCCCACACTTTCCTTTAGGACGTCGTCCTAAAGGTTAGAACGGCGCACCCCACCCGAACTCTAACAGTTTCCGTTATCTCTCCGTTAAAAGGACCAGATTTGTAACAGATTCCGTTAAAGGACTAATTTTGTAATAGAATAAGTCAGAGGACTAACTTTGTAATGAATTTTCGAAATATGATTTTCTTAACCGACTTTCATGGCGTAACACACTACTTAAATAACGTGAGTATACTAACTATTAGGCACTTAGGTGATTCTAAAGCTTCCGTCTCGAGAGACAAAGTAATTAAAACACATAACCCGACTCAAATGCAATAAACGTGAGTAAAAATAAAGCGAAATGCAAGGGTCCAAATCATTGCGAATAAAAAGAGTAATAATCAATAAATGAAATATACCTCGAAAAGACGGATTGTCACAGCCTCCCCCAGTAAAAATAATTTCATCCTCGAAATGACTACTGATCACTGCTACTAGCAAATAGATGGGGATACTTCTTCTGCATCTCGTCCTCTCGCTCCCAAGTAAACTCCGCTCCAATCTTCGAGTTCCATCGGACCTTCACTATCAGAATCCGACTCCGCCGTAACCGTTTGACATCTCGCTCAACAATCTCCACCGGCTGCTCTATCACATGAAGCGAATCATCCAAACATAGTTTCTCCAGTGGTACGATCAAAGTCTCGTCAGCAAGGCACTTCTTGAGATGCGATACATGAAATACGTTGTGCACACCGTACAACTCAGGTGGCAAATCGAGACGGTAAGCCACTGGACCAACACGAGCCAATATCATGAAAGGTCCTGTAAAACGTGGACTCAACTTGCTGCGCTTCTCGAATCGGAACACACCCTTCCACGGAGAAACTTTCAGTAACACCATATCCCCGACCTGGAACTCCAAAGGTCTCCGGCGTATATCTGCATACTTCTTCTGACGGTCTCTCGCGGCTATCAGACGATCCTTGATCCTGAAGATCTTATCAGTCGTCTCCTGGATCAACTCGGGACCGGTAATCTGGCTATCTCCTACCTCGGCCCAACAAATCGGAGATCTACACTTCCTACCGTAGAGAGCCTCAAATGGAGCGCAGTTGATGCTGGAGTGGTAACTATTATTATACGAGAACTCGACTAATGGTAAGTGTCGATCCCAACTCCCACCAAAATCTAGCGCACACGCCCGAAGCATATCCTCCAATGTCTGAATAGTGCGCTCACTCTGACCATCTGTCTGAGGATGATAAGTCGTACTCATATCTAACCTGGTACCCAAAGCTCGCTGTAACGACTGCCAAAACCTCGAAGTAAATCGTGCATCATGGTCTGAAATAACTGATACTGGAATACCATGCCTGGCCACAATCTCGTCGATGTACAATCTAGATAATTTCTCTACTCGGTAATCTTCACGAATAGGAAGAAAGTGCGCTGACTTAGTCAGCCGATCGACTATAACCCAGATAGTATCATAACCTCCTGTAGACCTAGGAAGTTTCGTAACAAAGTCCATCGTGATCCTCTCCCACTTCCACTGTGGGATCTCGGGCAGCTGAAGAAGGCCGGAAGGCTTCTGGTTCTGAGCCTTGACCTTCGAACATGTCAAACACTTGCCCACATACTCGGCAATCGCCCGCTTCATGCCAGGCCACCAGTAGAACTCCTTCAGGTCATGGTACATCTTATCCGCTCCAGGATGAACGGAATAATTTGACTTATGACCCTCATCCAAAATCAACTGCCTGAGACTAACGGGAACCCAAATACGATCCAAGAAATACAACACCCCGTCATCATTCGGCTCCAACTATCGTGCTAAACTGAATAGTCCCTCATCCTTGAGGCGATCCTCGGTGAGAGCCTCCTGCTGAGCCTGAATAATACGAGCCATCAAGCTCGACTGAATAGAAACCATCATAGCTCGAATCCTCACCGGCTTAACCGACTCCTTGCGACTCAACGCATCGGCTACAACATTCGCCTTACCTGGATGGTAGCGAATCTCACAATCATAGTCGTTGAGCAACTCAACCCATCGACGTTGCCTCATATTCAACATCTTTTGATCAAAGATGTGCTGTAACGACTTATGATCGGTGAATACAGTACACTTAGTACCGTAAAGATAGTGGCGCCAGATCTTCAAAGCAAAAACTACTGCGCCCAACTCTAGGTCATGTGTCGTGCAATTCTGCTCATGAATCTTCAACTGACGAGAAGCATAGGCAATCACTTTCCCATTCTGCATCAGTACGCAACCAAGTCCCTTATGCGAAGCGTCGCAGTACACTACAAAATTCTCGGTACCCTCGGGAAGACTCAATATAGGAGCATTACACAACCGCTTCTTCAATAACTGAAAGGCTTCCTCCTGTTCTTCACCCCAAACAAACTCCTCGCTCCTCTGGGTCAATTTCGTCATAGGCGAGGCTATCTTCGAGAAATTTTTGATGAAACGACGATAGTATCCCGCCAAACCCAAGAATGAACGGATCTCAGTGGGTGTCTTCGGAGCTACCCAATCTCTAACGGCTTCAATCTTGGCAGGATCAACGTGAATACCCTCACCGCTAACCACGTGGCCAAGAAACTGAACCGCAGATAACCAAAACTCGCATTTCGAGAACTTAGCGTAGAGCTTCTCCTGCCTAAGCAACTCCAACACTAGTCTCAAATGCTCCTCTTGCTCTTCCCGGCTACGAGAATATATATCAGAATGTCGTCGATGAAAACGATCACGAACTTGTCGAGGTAAGGACGACATATACGGTTCATCATGTCCATGAAAGCTGCAGGCTCATTCGTAAGACCGAAAGGCATAACCAAAAACTCGAAGTGGCCGTAACGCGTTCTGAAGGCGGTCTTCGGAATGTCCTCCTCCTGCACTCTCAACTGATGATATCCGGATCGTAAGTCAATCTTCGAAAAAAAACATGAACCCTGAAGCTGGTCGAATAAGTCGTCAATACGTGGCAAGGGATACCGGTTCTTCACTGTCAGCTTATTCAGCTCCCTGTAGTCGATACACAACCTCATAGATCCATCCTTCTTCTTCACGAAGAGTACCGGCGCGCCCCAAGGAGAGAAACTCGGTCTAACAAAGCCTTTATCCACCAACTCCTGAATCTGCTTCGATAGTTCTAACATCTCTGAAGGTGCTAACTGATAAGGAGCCTTCGCCACCGGCGCTGCTCCAGGAACCAAGTCTATACGAAACTCTACCTGTCTACTAGGGGGTAAACCAGGTAAGTCCTCTGGAAATACATCGGGAAAGTCACGAACCATCGGCTTCTCCTCAATCTTCTCCGCGGAGTCTTTCTTCACAAGGTGTGCAAGAAAGAGTGTGCAATCCCGTCTGATGTACTCCCGAACCTTCAAACACGAAACGATCTTAAGGCGCTTCCCCACCTTATTCCCCTGAACTAACAACGGCCCACCAACTGGTAACGGAATACGAATCATCTTCTCAAAACACACGATCTCTACCCGGTGTGCCGATAACCAATCCATACCGATAATAACGTCGAAACTACCCAGCGTGATCGGAATCAAGTCAATAGGAAAAGAGTGATCATCAAATCTAACACTACAAGCACTAAGTATCTCAGTAGCATGCAAATACTCACCATCAGCTAGCTCTATCTCAAAGGCAGGCACTAAAGGTCTAGAAGTACAACTAATCATGGTCCTAAACTCAGTAGCTATAAAGCTTCTATAGGCACCAGAGTCAAATAAAATAAATGCAGGCTGATCACAAATAAGAAAAGTACCCACGACAACGCGAGGATCCTGCTGTGCCTCCTGGGCCCCAATAACAAAAGCTCTACCACGAGAACCTGAACCAGATGCAGTACCAGTACCAGCCGAAGCTAACTTGGGACACTTGTCCCGGTGATGATCAGCAGAACCACACTCAAAACACTTACCCCTCTGGGCACGGCAAAACCTATCAGTGTGTCCTAACTTCTTACATTTCCCACACTCCCAACACTTCACCTCCTGAGCATGATGATTACCACACCGTCCACATTTCGGATACTTACTCTGAGTACCCGGGGTCACCGTGTGACGTGCCGTCTATTTGAGGTACTTGAGTTACCGTCATTATTTATATTTTATTCGCAATTGATTTCGACCCTTGTATTTCGCTTTGTTTTGCTCACGATTTACTGTTATTGAGTATCGGGTTTTCTGTATTTGCTGATTCGTCCCCTGAGACGTAATAATATTATCCTATCTAAGTTCCAATTAGTTAGTATTCTCATAATTATAAGTTAGAAGGTTTATGCCAAATTTGTCGGTTATCGTATCCTTTATCCTCGAGATATCGTGCTTTTGCTCTTGTTTACTCCTTTACCGAAATCGTGCGAATCTCGAAATCGAAAGTGAAAATATAACATTAAATGAACCTAATATAAAGTATATCAAAGTATGAACTTTCCTAAGTTCAACGCAAAAAGAATTGGGAGTTTTCGACGAACGAAACTCCTTCACGGTCGAAAACAAGTCTACCGAGCCGGCCGACCATCCAGCAGCTGGCAGGGCTTCAGCCGGCGGCTGAGCCTCTCCAGCCGGCGGCTGGATATGTCTGGACAGGTGTTGGTGACTCATTTTTGCATATAAAACGATTGGGGACACTTGGCTAAGCCCTATTTGACCCCCATCCTGCCAGAAAACACTGCCCCAAGTGATATTATCACTTTCTTTTCCATTTTCTTTCATTTTATTATCACAAACACACACACATCTTAGTTTTTTCTCTCAAACACTCCCCTTTGTTCTTCATTTTCTCTCCATAGAAACTGTGATTTCCAGCCTTTCTTCACCAATAAAACATCATAAACATCACAATAATCAACTATGTTCATCAAAGGGAGCAAGAGGTGGTGATTTTCCGGGTTGTTTGTCACACCCCGCTAAGAGCGGAAACACGGGATGTTCCAGTTATAATATCAAGAGTCAAATGTTACAACAACATAACCAATAAACCAACATCAAAATAACATAAATCATGCCACGTGTTTACAAAGTACAATACAAATTCAAAAGCGATAAATCGCCGAGTACGAATGGGTTACAAACAGTACGAAATGGAACAACATGGACATTACACAAAGTACCACAAGTTCCGAAATACACAAAACAAACATTCCAAAAAGCACGTAAGGCATGAACAACAGGAATCCTCAATTTCCTGCAAAGCGTTAAAACGACATCAACAACATGTTGGTGAATTATTCGCAAATTTAAAGTAAAAGTTGACCCATCGACAATTTTCATCAAACAACGTTAATTTCAAATGATATATCTTGTTTTCAACAACCAATAGTGAGAGGTACTTTGCCTAGACTATTCATACACTGAACCTGACCGTACAACCCCAAATCCTGAGGTCGCCAACCAAAGGTAATAAATCAATTAACCGGCCATAACTTCCACTCTTAGAAACATTCTACCGAGCAGAGAGGGTTAGGTCTATAACCCATATAGATCTATATATATGTAAAACCGTTGGGCTCAAAGCTTAACAAGTGTATCAGGGGGCCCCAACAAGGGCTAATGGCTTAATCTAAGGCAGACCTAATCCACTAGGCAAACAAGATAATCAACAACATTCCGCATACAAGCAGACATTTTAAAATACGCTTTACAGCCCAAAATATTTAAAACAAGGGCTACGAATAACTCACTGATAAAGCTTCAGCAAACAAATATCGGGTACACCAAACACAGAGCTACAACTCCACCGCCTAAGTGCCTTAAAACAATAAACAATATAGTCTCAGTATCTCTATAAGTCTAGGTCCGGTTTAGCCTTGTCGGTTAAGATTAAGTTAAATAAGATAATCACAATATTAATAAGTTTAAATAAGGTGACGTATTTAGAAGGCGATGTTCCGCGTCAAACACGACCGCTCGGAGAGATATCGGCATTCCACGTCATAACCGTCAACTGGAAAAGAGTGATAATCCGAATCGAAAATGATTACTAGGAGTATCGATTAATTGAATATCGTTAACAAGTTTCAAAAGATCGACCAAGGTCAACGGAAACAATGTTGACTTGGTCAAAGTCAAACGAAAGGAAAGTTGACTTTATAAAAGTCAAAGTCACAGATGTTGACTTATGAAAGTCAAATGTCATTTATGTTGACTTATTAAAGTCAAAATTTGTTTAAAAGTCCAATTTGACATTTTGAATAGTTTGAAGTGTTTTCATACCAAAATGTTTAGAGTAAAATGTCTTTGAAAACCATTTTATAAAATTTGCCGCAAGACATAATTTGATGACTTAAAACGGTGATTAAATTGAGACGAAGTCTAAAGTGTGGCAAAGATGTTTAAAACGTCCGTTTTAAGTAATATTATGACATTTGTGATTGCGTTAGTGTCTTTGAGTCCAAAGACAATGTTATGGTATAATATGTTGCTTTAAGTGTTTAAGTGTTTTAGTTGTAGTAAAAACGTCGTGAAGAGTCATGAAAGGAAAATCCGGCAGCGCTTCCGCGTCGTAAATTATTAGTCCAAATTTTATACACTTTCCCGCTTAACAACAATTGCATATTTAAACCTTTCTCATAATACATAATATGATATAAGTTAAATACGTTACTTATGGTTAAATTCACATTTTAACGTCCTTTAGTCCAAAGTTGTCCAAATCCGAAATCATAACATGTGTTGGTCTAATATTTATTCCTAACCATTTTTCAAGGCTAAAACCGAACGTATGAAAAATGAGAAATTAGGAAGAAAGTCAATTCTCACCGAAAGCAACCGCAATTTAGCTAGTTAAGAACCCGAGACAACTCCTTTGATGGTGTGGTGATGAGGTTTCTAACTCCAAAAACACAATACACCATCCGTTAATACCAGTTCTTACGAAAACAAGCTTACGGTTACGTTTAATAGTGTAACAAAACGAAAGTGGGCAGTCTGACCACCAGTTGCGGCGCAACAGGTAGAGTTGCGGCGCAACTCAGGTGCAGACTCCCACCGAAAATGTTTTTCGTGTTTAGTAAATCGACTTTTGATGGTAGATTTGGACATGCAAGTCCTGATATGTTCAAAAACACTTTCAAATAACCATTTTGTAAAGCTTTTATCATCATTTAATCAAGATCCATATACATTTTTATAAAAACTTGATCTTTATACATATTTTACCATCAAACTCTTTAAAAACTCATTTTCTTTAGTTAGATGTTACATGCAATGCATAAAAGTTATAAAATACAGAAAGTTTAAGTTATTTTACCCCAAATAAAATGAAGATTTGAAGATCAAGCTAGATGTGATGAAGATCTTGATGTGAGATGGTGATTTCGACCCGAAAACGTTATAACCCAAGTAAACCTTCAAATGGATGCTCAAACTCTACTCCTCTTGATGAAGATAACCCTTTTATGATGGAGGAAAATGTGTATTAAATTCTGGAATCTCAGGTTCAAGAAAGAAAAGGGGAGAGTGTTTGTGTTTGTGGGTGTTTAGCTTCAAGAGTGAGAGAGAGTGATGAGTTATGTGTGTGTGAAAAGTGAAGTGAAATGAGGAGTCAATGGGGGTATTAGTGTGTTGTTACTGGACCAAAAAGGGCTTAAAACAAGTACAAACCCGGAACTAAAAGTTTAGGCCCACAAGTGAGAAATTGCAAAAGTTTGAAAAAAACCCGAAGTGCTGATCTGCACTGTCTTGCGGCGCAAGACAATCTCTTGCGGCGCAAGAGGGCCTCCAAACAGCAATTTTTCATTTTTCGTTATAAGTTATGGTTACGCACGTTCGTTGTTTAGAGTTCCCGATTGTTTTACATATGAACTTAGTCAAGTTCATTATAGGTATTATTGGTATTGTAATTCATTATATGATTCAATGTAAATTCCAAAATGGAAATACATACTTCTCGGTAATAACATAAACACGAGCAAAGCACGATTTCTTAAGGATAGGGATTACGTTAACCGACAAATTTGGCATAAACCTCCTAACTTATTTCCATGAGCATACTAACTATAAGGCACTTAGATAAAATCAACTTACGTCTCAAGGGACGAATCAAAATAATCACATAAAACCCGATTCTCAACAATAAACCGTGAGTAAAACAAAGCGAAATACAAGGGTCAAAACAATTGCGAATAATATTAAAATAACAACGGTAACTTAAGTACCTCAAATAGACGGGACGTCACAGCCTCCCCCAGTTAAAAGAATTTCGTCCTCGAAATTACTAATGAGCATCACTAGAAGAAAATAGATGGGGAAATTTCCGCTGCATTTCATCCTCCCGTTCCCATGTAAACTCAGCTCCAAACTTAGAGTTCCATCGGACCTTCACAATGGGAATCCGACTCCGCCGCAGGCGTTTGACCTCTCGGTCAACGATCTCTACCGGCTCCTCTATCACGTGAAGCGAATCGTCCAAACTCAGTTTCTCCAAGGGCACCAATAAAGACTCGTCAGCAAGACACTTCTTCAGATGCGATACATGGAATACGTTGTGCACACCGCTCAACTCTGGTGGCAACTCAATACGGTAAGCCACTGGTCCAACACGAGACAAAATCTTAAACGGACCCGTAAAACGTGGACTTAGTTTGCTGCGCTTTTCAAAACGAAACACGCCCTTCCAAGGAGAAACCTTCAATAACACCATATCGCCGACCTTGAATTCCAAAGGCTTACGACGCAAATCCGCGTACTTCTTCTGGCGATCTCTCGCGGCTACCAGGCGATCCTTAATCCTAAAGATCTTATCCGTCGTCTCCTGGATCAACTCGGGACCCGTAATCTGACTATCACCAATCTCAGCCCAACAGAGTGGAGACCTACACTTACGACCGTAAAGAGCTTCAAAAGGCGCGCAATTAATACTGGAGTGGTAACTATTGTTGTACGAAAACTCGACCAACGGTAAATGTCTATCCCAACTCCCGCCAAAATCCAAAACACATGCGCGTAGCATATCTTCCAACGTCTGAATCGTGCGCTCACTCTGACCATCGGTCTGAGGGTGATAAGCCGTACTCATATCCAATCTCGTGCCTAAAGCTCGCTGTAGCGTCTGCCAGAACCTCGAAGTAAAACGCGCGTCGCGATCCGAAATAACCGATACAGGAATTCCATGCCTGGCCACGATCTCATCAATATACAATCTAGACAACTTCTCTATTCGGTAATCTTCTCGAATAGGCAGAAAATGCGCTGACTTAGTCAGCCGATCAACAATGACCCAAATAGTATCATAACCTCCCGAAGACCTAGGAAGTTTCGTGACAAAATCCATCGTGATATTTTCCCATTTCCACTGCGGGATTTCAGGCTGCTGAAGAAGGCCAGAAGGCTTCTGATTCTGAGCCTTAACCTTAGAACAGGTCAAACACTTGCCTACATACTCGGCAATCGCCCTCTTCATACCAGGCCACCAATAAAAATCCTTCAAGTCATGGTACATCTTATCCGCTCCGGGATGAACGGAGTAATTCGACTTGTGACCTTCATCCAAAATCAACTGCCTAAGACCGACGGGAACCC
>CAJVGC010000432.1:15923510-15969214 GCA_910822075.1 Senecio squalidus | reverse complement strand
CTTACACACAATCATGAGCTGGAGTTCGAACTCAAATCCGACGGGATTCACTACTTCAAGGGCCGAGCATGGATTCCGAAGTCCGAGGAACTTCGAAAGTTAATTCTGGATGAAGGCCACCGTTCCCGATACTCCATCCACCCCGGTTCGGACAAGTTGTACAAGGATCTTAGGGAGTATTATTGGTGGCCGGGCATGAAGAAAGATATCGCCTTGTATGTAGCCAAGTGTCTCACTTGCTCCAAGGTCAAGGCGGAATATCAGAAACCTTCAGGACTTCTGCAGCAACCGGAGATTCCTATGTGGAAATGGGAACAAATCTCCATGGACTTCATTACCAAGTTACCCCGGACGGCAAAGGGTAACGACACAATTTGGGTAATTGTGGACCGTTTGACTAAGTCTGCTCACTTCTTGCCAATACGAGAAACCCACTCGATGGAGAAGCTCGCACAAATCTACATCAACGAGATCATCTCTCGCCACGGTACACCTCTCTCCATCATTTCTGACAGAGATAGTCGGTTCACGTCTCGCTTTTGGAACGCGCTTCAGAAACCTCTCGGGACACGACTAGACCTTAGCACAGCTTACCACCCTCAGACCGATGGTCAAAGCGAAAGGACGATTCAAACGCTTGAGGATATGCTTAGAGCGTGTGTAGTCGACTTTGGAGGAAGTTGGGATACTCATCTTCCATTGGTCGAGTTTTCGTACAACAACAGCTACCACGCTAGCATTAAGTGTGCCCCGTTCGAGGCCTTATATGGACGTAAGTGCCGATCGCCGCTTTGTTGGCTAGAGGCGGGTGATCGACAGCTTACAAGGCTCGACATTGTTCAAGAAACCATCGACAAGATCACCACTATCAGGGAGCGACTGAAGACGTCCCGTACTCGGCAAAAGAGCTACGCCGATAACCGAAGAAAACCCCTCGAGTTCCAGGTCGGCGATCGTGTGCTTCTCAAAGTATCGCCATGGAAAGGGGTAGTTCGCTTCGGGAAACGCGGTAAGCTAAGCCCAAGGTACACCGGACCGTTTGAAGTCATCGAGCGTATTGGTCCAGTAGCTTATCGACTCCAACTCCCGCCAGTACTTTCCAATGTTCATAACGTGTTTCATGTCTCACACTTGAAAAAGTGCCTGTCTGATGAGACCATCGTCATTCCACTCGACGAGGTCAAGATCGACAACAAGCTCAACTTCATCGAGGAACCGCTTGAAGTTGTAGACCGAGAGGTCAAGCAACTCAGACATAGCCGTGTTCCTATTGTCAAGGTTCGTTGGAACTCCCGACGTGGTCACGAATTCACATGGGAACGTGAAGACCAGATACGTCAAAAGTATCCTCACTTGTTCAAAGATACTTCTACCTGATTGGGCGAGTCAAATTTCGGGACGAAATTTCTTTCAACCCGGGGATGATGTGACAACCGTCCAAATTTCAGGTGATTCTCAGTTACTTAAATCGGTTCAAACCTCTAGTTACTTTTATCGTGTTCATATTGTTCGGGTTCATTCTGTTGTACTTTTAAATTGTCGGAACAAATGTCGGAATCAAAAATATAAATCCTAACACCAAATAAACAATACAAGGACTTGACTAAGTCCATAACGGTAACCAAAAAGATTCTAGTCCCTAACCAATTATAACGGAAAACTTAAAACGTCAAAAGCTGGATTTTTCAATCCAACCGGCGGCTGAATATATTCAGCCGGCGGCTGAATCCAGCCGGCGGCTGAATTTACTCAGCCGGCGGCTGAATCCTGCTGTCCAGCTGGATGATGACTCATTTCTGCATGAAACGGGATTGGACCAACGAATTTGGCTCGGGACTGGGCAACCATTACTGCCAAGTGAGACTCCCTAGGCCAGAAAACATCACCCTTAATCACATTTTCATTCATTTTGAAATCAAACTCACACACACAACACACACACTCCTCTCAAACTCTCTCTACTTTCTTCAAAACTTAACCACAAAAACAGAAACTAGACACCAAAAATCAGTTCATAAACATCATTATATCAACCATCTAATCCATAACAATCGTTCTAGGAGTAAAGGGTGTTAAAGGAAAAGGTTTAAATCGGGTTTCCAAGTCGTTTTTGGAGCTAAATCTTGTTCAAACCACCACATCTTTATTCTCTTCGGTATAACACTTTCTTTTTACCATTTTTATACATATTTTTGCTTGCATGTATAATCTATAATCTAAAAATATGTTTTCATAAACTTTCAACACGTTTTCTTGCTTAAAAACAAGTTTTTATGTTGGATCTATATATTTAACATGTAAATCTAAAAGAAAATAGTGTTTTCACCTCAAAAATACATATGTTTAAGTTATAACAGCTTGCATGTCGAATCTACCCGTTCAATAAGCTTAAAAACGAAAATAGAGCAACTTTGAAACTGGCCGAAGCCTTTTGGCCGGCGGCTGAAAGATTCCAGCCGACGGCTAAAAGCCAGCCGGCGGCTGACTTCCTCCAGCCGCCGCCTGAATGGCGCTGTTTGTTATTTTTGTCGTTTTAAAGGTCGTAAACGTGATTTTAAGCTTAAATAATTAATCACAGAACATATACATCATGATAAGCTACTGTTTTGACATATACATTGTTTAAAAAGGGATTTTGGACTTGAAACTTGCGTATTGTTGGTTTAAACGTTACTATATGTATTTTGAAGCGGGAAAGTGTTTTGAAAATGGATATAATTTTTATAACGCGGAAGCGCTGCCCAATTTTCACCGTAAATTATCTTTCAAATTCAGAAACATAATAACTTCGAGACTTATACACTTTAACTTGGAACTTTGACACTTTGGAACATATTTGGACTTATCGGACTACAAAACGTACACGAACACATAAACCTTGCAAAATTTCCGTAATAAACTCTTTGGGACAGAATCTAAGTATACTAAATTGAGACTTAAAAATGTTAAATTGTAACTTAACATAACTCAATAAAACTTATACAACTTTCCGGTGTTTTAGGTCGTTTGTGATTCCCGACGCGTTCCGCTCTCTTTGTGCTAGTTCATATCTCGTACCTTCGCAAACCGTGAGTTACAACCCCACTTGTTTTTACTTTTGTACTTTTAAAACATTATTTGGGGGAAACATAAGATCATGCTTTGTAATTGTTTACACTATTTGCGAACTATTAAACATTTAGAAACTTGATACATTTGGTACTTACTGAAACTTGTTCAAAACTCTGAAACATTTTAACTATGGAACTGTTCAAAACTTGGTACTTTTGCAACCATTATGCGTATTTGTGTTATTGCCTTAGCGGGTTAACTAAACTAGGATACTTGTTAGCGACCAATCCTTGATGGATATATAAGCCCGTAAGAGTTCAGTACAATTTTTGCAACTTTGTTCAATTGCCCGTTTTTGGTTCAGGTTCACTTATACACTATTAGCATTAGCCGTTAGTCATATGGGTATCGATACTTAGGAGCGGTCACTCCTTACTAAGGGTTAGCGTCCCAAGTACATATTACTACCACTCAGATGTTCAATCAATTAAACTTTTTGGGCTAGTTCAGGACCATACAACCGGTTTAGTGTATACTTACTACTTATATTATGCCAAGTGATTGATACGAGTTACTATTTAGTTAAACACATATCCCATACGCATATACACACTTTTAGCGCCTGGATTCCGCTACAACTTAACTATACGAGTTTATTTAATTACTTTACTCGCGTACGTACAAACTTTTACTATTTACATATATGTTCAAACGTCGACTCGTTCTTTTACTCATGACGTCAATATATGTTTTGGCAACTTACTATTTTTTGGCAACTTACTATTCGTGGCAACTTTCTATTTTTCGAAATTTTATCGAAACTCTAAACTGTAACTCACTCACTACTTTATGTGTTGACACTTTATCTTATGTTTCAGGAAATTAATGTAAGTGTTCGGAATGCATGGCAAAGGAGGGTCGATATGGTCACGTGAGGCGCTTAATGGGAAAGACCTTTATATTTTGGGAATTTTTAATTGAAACTTGTACTTGTCTTTTATTTTGAAACTTATGAACTGCTTGGTTGTTGAATCTTGAACAATTTATTTTTAATCGAAATGACTTGAATCGTTTATATTTGCTTATGACCGTGTAATGATATTTCCAGCTCTCACATTCCGTGTTTCCGCTATAGCGGGGTGTGACACCTGTGCTCTGCTACCACTTGTCAGGATCCAATAAGCTTCCATAAACCTTAAACCTTAACTTTGTTAGATCTTGATCTATCAAAGAAGTTCAGCAGCGGATATGAACACTTTGATATTAACAAGTTATTCAATCAAATAATATTGTTAACGTATAAAGAATGATGAACAATAATTTGTCGAATTATAAGCCTCAATTGCATTAATATGAATTATCAATTACAACGTGTTTTCTATCATCTACAAGGATCTATATTTATAGACCTTGAGGCTAAACCTAGATAAATTAGGGAACTACATCTATCTAATAAGGAAATACAATCTAACTATTATTGTAATTCTTATTCTAACGTGCATGGCAAGTGTTACAGCATTAACACTTCCGTAGTAACTTATGTTGAAGCAGCAGTAGTAATGAGAAGCCGTAGTAATGAAAGTCTTCAGTAGTAATCTTCAACTTCAGTATTAACTTGTCCTCCGTAGTAACTTGTATGTCTTCAGATTTAATGAACTTCAGTATTAACCATCTTCAGCCTGCATTAATAACATACATTACTATCAGTAGTTAGAAGCAGTATTAATGAAACTAAAACTATTTTATCTAAGTTCTAATCCCAACATAAATACAAAGCGAAATACAAGGGTCGTAATAATTGCGAATAAAAGTAAAATAAAACGACAACAAAAGTATCTAAAAATGACGGGTCGTCACAGCCTCCCCTAGTAAAAAGAATTTCGTCCTCGAAATATCTACTGAGCATCGCTGTTAGAAAAGAGATAGGGGTAGTTCCGCTGCATCTCGTCCTCCCATTCCCAAGTAACTCAGCTCCAATCTTAGAGTTCCGTCGGACTTTCACTATCGGGACCCGACTCCGCCGCAAACGTTTGACAACTCGGTCAACGATCTCCACCGGCTACTCTATCACATGAAGCGAATCATCCAAACGTAGTTTCTCCAGTGGAACGATCAAGGATTAGTCGGCAGGGCACTTCTTGTGATGCGATACGTGACATACGCTGTGCACACCGCACAACTCAGGTGGCAACTCAAGACGGTAAGCCATTGGCCCAACACGAGACAATACTCTAAAAGGACCCGTAAAACATGGACTTAACTTGTTGCGCTTCTCGAACCGAAACATACCCTTCCACGGAGAAACTTTTAATAACACCATATCTCCGACCTCGAACTTGAGAGGTCTCCGACGCAGATCCGCGTATTTCTTCTGACGATCTCTAGCGGCTAACAGACGATCCTTGATTTTAAAAAAATATCTTATCAGTATTCTCCTGGATCAACTCCGGACCCGAAATCTGATAATCACCAATCTCGGCCCAACAAAGTGGCGACCTACACTCGCGACCGTAAAGAGCCTAAAAGGTGCGCACTTAATGCTGGAGTGGTAACTATTGTTGCACAAAAACTTGACTAACGGTAAATGTCGATCCCAACTCCCGCCAAAGTCTAAAACACACTCGAATAGTATATCCTCCAATGTCTGAATTGTGCGCTCACTCTGCCCATCGGTCTGAGGATGGTAAGTCGTACTCACGTCTAATTTGGTACCCAACGCTCGCTGTAACGTCTGCCAGAACCTCGAAGTGAATCGCGCGCCGCGATCAGAAATAACAGATACTGGAATGCCATGCCTGGCCACGAATAAAAATCCTTCAGGTCATGGTACATCTTATCCGCTCCGGGATGAATGGAATAATTTGACTTATGACCCTCATCTAATATCAACTGCCTAAGACTAACGGGAACCCAAATACGGTCCAAGAAATACAACACCCCGTCGTTTTTCGGCTCCAACTGTCATGCCAAACTATACAATCCCTCATCCTTCAAGCGATCCTCGGTGAGAGCTTCCTGTTGAG
The DNA here is from genome assembly GCA_910822075.1 of Senecio squalidus. Classification (NCBI taxonomy): domain Eukaryota; kingdom Viridiplantae; phylum Streptophyta; class Magnoliopsida; order Asterales; family Asteraceae; genus Senecio; species Senecio squalidus. The sequence goes on along the minus strand of CAJVGC010000432.1, from coordinate 15,963,140 downwards.
TCTGAATAATACGAGCTTTCAAGCTCGACTGGATAGAAATTATCATGGCGCGAACTCTCACCGGCTTAACCGACTCCTTGCGACTCAACGCATCGGCTACAATATTCGCCTTACCCTGATGGTAACGAATCTCACAATCATAGTCATTAAGCAACTCAACCCATTGACGTTGCCTCATATTCAGCATCCTTCTTTTTCACTAAAAGTACCGGCGTGCCCCAAGGAGAGAAACTCGGTCTAACGAAGCCTTTGTCCACCAACTCCTGGATCTGCCTCGATAGCTCTAACATCTCCGAAGGTGCCAACCGATAAGGAGCCTTTGCCACCGGCGCTGCTCCTGGAGCTAAGTCAATACGAAACACTACCTTTCTTCTAGGGGGTAAACCAGGTAAGTCCTCTGGGAACACATCGGGAAAGTCACGAACCACGGTCTTCTCCTCCAACTTCTCTGCGGAGTCTTTCTTCACTAGGTGTGCAAGAAAGAGTGAACAATCTCGTTTGATGTACTCCCGAACTTTCAAGCATGAGACGATCTTAAGGCGCTTCCCTGCCTTATTCCCCCTATCTAACAACGGCTCTCCCTACTATAGCGGAATGAGGATAACCCTCTCGAAACATATAATCTCTGCAAGGTGTGTCGACAACCAATCCATACCGATAATGATGTCGAAGCTACCCAATTTAATTGGAATCAAATCGATAGGAAAAGAGTGGTCATCGAAACTAACACTACAGGCAGAAAGTATCTCAGTAGCACGCAAAAACTCACCATCGGCTAACTCTATCTTAAAAGAAGGCACTAACGGTCTAGAAGTACGAGCAATCATAGTCCTACACTTATCAGATATAAAACTCTTCGAATGACTGACTAAAATCTGGAGTCGAACCTCTCGGAATCGCACTAGTAGGACAACCACGTCTTGTCGACTTCTTTGCAGATAGAAGCTTTCTTCGGTGCCAACGCAAAAGAGACGTAAAAAGAAAACGAAAATAAAAGAAGAGAAAAGAGAAGTGTGCAACCCAAAGAAAATAAGGCCAAACATCAAAATCAAATAGAATAAATACAGGCTGACCTTAGATAAGAAAAGTACCCGTAACGACGCGAGGATCCTGCTGGGCCTCCTGAGCTCCTATAACATATGCTCTACCACGAGGACCAGAAGATGTACTAGCACCAGCTGAAACTAAGGGGCTGTTTGATAACTGCAGACTGAGTTGGTGCAGACTGAGTTGGAGCACAGACTGAGTTGGAGCTCAGACTGAGATAGGTGCAGACTGAGTATGTTGTGTTTGATTATGCCTCGGACTGGCTATGCAGACTGGGAGAAATGACTATTTTACCCTTCTGTATATGTTTATATTGAATGTCGTACAAAATCCAAATTAACCATAAATTTAAATCAAACATAAATCCAAATGTCTTACAAAATCCAAATTAAACAAATTCAAATGTCTTACAACTTCAAATTAAAAAAAAAAAAAATTAAAAATTCCAAAAAAAACCTAACAATGATTGCGTACAATTAAGTTGAAGCATTTGAAAACAGTTGAGTAGCAATTTGGTCACGTAAAGTGGACATGTATTGATTGCTTTGTGAATCCCATTCTATGTCATGTATGTTTTGGCCACCGTTTGCTTCATTTTGCATAGGAGCAATATCGTTTTCTTCAAATTGCATAAATATGTCGTCGTGAATGTTGCACTTTCTTATAAAATTATGGACCGCGAAGCAAGCAACGGCCACATCTCTTTGCACTCCAAAAGGAAAAGGGGCCATTAGTTTTAAGATTGGGAATCTCGCCTTCAATACACCATAAGCGCGCTCAATAACATTTCGGAGTTGGGCATGAGCATGATTGAATTTCTCTTCCTTACTTAAAGCTCGTTGTCGTCGATAATCGGCTAACCAATACCTCGTATTACGATATGGGGCCATAAATCCACGAGTGTTGGTATATGCAGCATCGCAAAGGTAATATTTATCTGTAAATGTTAGTGTGAAGCATATTATAAAAGTCATAAAAAATATATATATTAAGTATTACAAGTTAAAGAATATATATACTAACCTGGTGGAGGGAAGGGAAAGCCGGAATCTGGATTAAATGCAACCTCTTTCAAAACTCGTGCGTCATGTGATATGCCCTCCCACCCCGCCCATACAAAGGTGAATATCATATCAAAATTACAGATTCCAAGTACATTTTGATAACATACACCTTTTCCTCTTCCCCTATAACGAGTTTGTTGTTCATTGGTCACGATCGCATGTATAAGAGTTCCATCTAACGCACCAATTGCTCCGGGAAATATGTCTTGTAGCTTTCTATGTCGTTCTGTGTTTATAGTAGAAGGTGTTGGCACTATAATCTCTGTTGCAAAACACATCATCGCATTCAGGACCTCATGAAAGCATTTATGAACCGTTTGTGTGGAGTGTTGAAATTTATCTTTAATCACGCGAAACCGTTCATTATGCCCTATAACTATTAGAAACATAGCCATCTTCTCTTCAATGCTTATTGTCCTACTAGGTTGCAACCAATTTCTTTGAGTAAAATGATTGCATAATAATATATATGCTTCTTGTGAAAGACGCATCATCTCTTGACACTTTGTTGAAGTTCCATGAAGGAATGATTGTGTGTACGCATGCCCGGTCAATGTCGAATCAAGATCTCTATTTCTTTCAATTCTTCTTTGTCTTTGCCTTCGCCGAACTAACATCATCCAATGCCAACAAAGTAAAAGGAATGCTATAGTTTTAAGTCGCAAATCCATGTGTGACCTATTAAATGTAAATTATATAACATGTTAAAAGTAATAACATATAAAAGTAACAAACAAAAGTCAATCCATTACATGTTAAAAGTCATCCAAAATAACACATAATAAAGTCATTACATCCAAAATAACACATAATAAAGTCATTACATCCAAAATAACACATAATAAAGTCATCCAAAAGAGCAACTAACAAGCAAATGTCATTCTAAAAACCCATACTTCTTCCCCATTTTGTTCACCCACGACTCACAACCTGACAAGTTAAGACGACACCAAACCTTCCTAACATCAACACTTTCAGCAAATAGTAAAGTAGCCGTTTCATATCTTGGGTCGTCTTCTCCCCACCCCAATTTTTCCAACTTATCCATACAAGCATCAATGTTGTTATCAAGAGTGGTTGATTCGTAAATGGCCAATGAAACCTTGGCAATCTCTTTCCCAACTTCAAGTAACTCCATGTCTACTTTGTTCCCATCATCTTTGTATTTTCGTTTGGTTCCTTTCTTTTGTGGAGGAGCGGAGGATGTTTCACCCGCACTTGCAGGTGTCATTGGGGTTGGGTTTTCATCCATTGGTGTTGGGGTTTCATCCTGAGTGCATTGGACATCATCAAAAACATGATGATTAACATCTTGAGTAACGGGTCGGGGTTGTCTAGAAGATGGCCCCCAACTCTCAAAGCCGGTTGCTGCTGCCCCATCAAACAATTGAGAGAGAAGATCCGGGTAAATGAGGGGCACACTCCTTACTTTTTCAGCATGCTTGCTCAACTGTTTCAAAAAAATTATATTGTATATTAAACCAACTAAATGAGATCATAAATGTTTCCCGTTAATTATTGACAAACACAATACCTTCATCTCCGCTATCCATTCTTCCTCAGTCAAATTGAAAGTGTTCGATACGGGATCATAAATGTTTCCCGTTTTGTTTTTTAATCTTGCCCAAACGACATACTTTCCTTTCAAATAGTCCCAACGACTCTTCATTTGTTTTTGGTCAACGATAAAGTTATGTTCATTTTTAAGTTTCTCTCCTACAACCTTCCATGATTTGGCTTTCAAACTCCCACCTTCCCTCCCGTTGTTTGCCACTTCGTGTAAACAAGCTTCGATAAAACATTTGTCCACAATATCGGACTTCCAACTAATTCTACCCATAACTATCACACAAATAACACATAATTAACACCTTACATCTATTTATCAAAATGACATAGAGCAAATCATCATACAACAAATTATCATACAGCAAACCAATTTTAAATAGTAGATATATTCAATTTGTAATCATACAGTGAAGATTCATCATACATTGATTTTAAATAATAGATATTCACATACATCAATTTTAAATAATAGATAAATTCATCAATACAGCATACAACATACAACAAATCAATTTTTTCTTTCAATTTGTAATGATGACATATGTTTTATTGAATAGATATATTCATGTGAATAGATATATCATCAGTTTTAAATAGAACATATATTCACATACAGCATACAATTTGTAAATCATCAAACACTCCGACGAACAGCAAATCAAATGAATAATACAGCAAATCAATTCATCATACAGCAAATCAAATGAATAATTAATGAACAAAGCTATATTACCGCACAGTGTTTGACTCCGTCGCCGTCACCGAAGCTTCACACAAATCGATTTCTTCGGCAGAATTCGCTTATCCGATGTGAAAAAACGGAGATTAATCAGCTAGAAGGCATTTTTTGAATGAAAAAATGGAGATTAATTCGCTTCTCCGTCGATAATCTCCGGCGGCTGCAAAGGATCCCAGTTTAGCAAAAGTGGAGGTGGGAAGGGAAGGGTAGGGTTGGGTTTTTTGTGTTAAAGTTTGAGTCTGCAGTTTTTCATTCAAGACCCAGTCTTTGATATGGGTCCGTGGTGCGGACCGGGTCCGTGACAAACTTGGTTTATCAAACGCGCAGACCACGGACCGGGTCCGTGGTCTGAGTCCGAGTCCTTGGTCCGTGGTGATATCAAACAGCCCCTAACTTGGGACACTCGGCCCTAAGATGCTCAGAAGAACCACACTCATAAAATTCGCCCCTCCGGGCCTTACAAAAACTCTCAGTGTGCCCTAGCTTCTTACACTTATTGCACTCCTAACATCTCACCTCCTTGGCTTGGTGGTTTCCACACCGATCACACTTCGGGTGCTTACCCTGGGCACCCGGTGTCACAGCAGCATACGACTGCACAACTTGAGGAGCATCCTGCCTCCTGAACCTTTTCCGCGAGTCTCTCTGACGGAATCCCCCACTCCGTTTCCCTTCAGAGCCCTGCTTAATCTCGTCTGAAGGAATCCCTCCATCGCGGACTATGTTGTGAGTCAACGTAGTCGCAATCTCCACTACACTCTGGAAAGTGCTCGGTCTAGAGGAAAGGACACCACTACGGATTTCCTGGGGTAATCCGTGGATGTAGAGACTGACCAGCTTAAGCTCTGGCTGAACTAGGTGAGGAACTAACTGGGACAAAGCATGGAATCGCGAAGTATATCCCTGGATATCTGACCCAATCATCGTCAAATTCCACATCTCATCCTCTAGCTTCTGAATCTCAAACTCAGGCACGTACTCCACAATCATCATTTCCTTCAACTGTTCCCAAGTCATGACGTTAATCTTCGCCTGGCCTCGAACACTCACGACCGAGTTCCACCACGTTAGAGCAGAACCTTGGAACACAAAGGTGGAAAAACGGACCCGATCCTCGTCCGCACATCCGACTGCATCGAAAATAGCCTCCAGATTTTCCATCCACTGGAGCGTCACCGTCGCACCCTCGGTGCCTTTAAACTCTGGGGATTTACAGCCCAAGAAAGTCTTGAGTGTACATCCTCTCAGTGGGGCGTCGTCATGTACTACGGTGCGTCGAGTCGAACCGTTTGCTGCACCAGCCTCGGGTCCACCAGACCCGGTAATAATAACCTCAGGACCATCACCATCCACAATCGGCTCGGGATTATCAGGACCCGAACCACCAGTTCCCTGTGTAGTGCTATCTCTAATTTGAGAAACGATTGTGAGCATCATCGCTGCCAATTGCTGAGCGATAAGCTGCCCGATGTCTGGTGTAGTACTCGTTTCTGCATTACTAACTCTCACTCTCAGAGTCGCAGTACTCGCTCTCGCGTTCGAGTGACTAAGTCTTTCTGACCGTCTCGTCGTTGTCGTCTTCTTAGGCGGCATCGTCCTAAAAAGTAAAAAGAAAACGCGATAAGCAAAATGTGTGCAACATGAAAATAAGGCCAAATGCCAAAAATCAAAAGCGAAAATAAGCACATAAGGCAAAATACTGCACACATAGCAAATCAGATAAAATCGATTTAAAAGACTATGGTCATAGTCCAAGTGATTTACTTCGTAAAATCACTTAGTTCGCTATAACCTTTGGCTCTGATACCAACTTCTGTCACACCCCTCTCAAAGCGGAAACACGAGGTGTTCCAGTTACGATATCAAGAGTCAAGGATTACAATATTACAACCAATAAACAAAACATCGAAATAATATTAATCATACCAAAGGTTTACAAAGTACATTACAAAGTCAAAAGCGATTCAACGCCAAGTACAAATACAATTCAAATGTCATAAAACCGAAAATAAAGGAATTTCATCAAACACGGCGAATTACAAGGGTCGAAATAATTGCGAATAAAAGTAAAATAAAACGATAACAAAAGTATCTAAAAATGACGGGTCGTCACATGCTTGATCAACCCACAAGTGACATAAGAGAAATTCTCGAAACAATACATACCAAAGACGAAACTCGAAGTTTATAAAAACGTATCAGAAGTTGGTTTAAATCTTTAAATGAAATCTCCCGGGAATTAAATAAAGTTTACATATTACAATTATGAGTTTTGAATTAAACTCCATACAATTCATAAAGCCGTTATAGAAGCTCATCTAGCGGGGAATATTTAATTGTGCACCTAAAGCTTAACACATAATCATACACGTAACACAGCTCATAGCATACAACAACAATATAAAGCAAATTTTAAAATTTTTAGTAATTTACTGTAATGATCTACAGGCATACTAGACTAACTAAGGACGGAGAGAGTGACGGTTGTCACAGTATACCCCACTTAAAAGAATTTTGCCCCGAAATTCAAGTAGAAAATACCGTCACGAAACAGATCATCGAAAGGTACGGGCTCATAATCAAAAGTTAGTATCACTATGCGTTTCAAGTAATATCAGAATTTTATAAGAATGTACTAGCATCGGTATTCGGATTCCGGTGCTTCTCTGCAGCTCTCGGCATGTAGGCTCTGGCACGAGCCCGAGTGTTTGGACCACTCTGATTTCCCTGGTTTCCTGGAGCGCTCTGGGGCGGGTTAGCGTGATCAACAGTTCCCTGCTTGTGAGGGCAATCTCGAAGAAATTACTGGTACTTCCGCAACCAAAACTGGAGTTAAGCCTCACTGGTACGGTAGCAACAGACCTGGAACGGCAAATCCTTGGCCAAGTGGCCTCTCCTGCGGCACAGCGAACAACTGCATATCATGTGCTCCTCATGGTGATGATTACACTTCTGACATAGAGGAAGTGTACGAGTATACCCAGATTTCCACAGCTGCTAGATTGACTTGAATCTCTTTTAACTTCCTTGGACTTTCCCTGCTCCTCGTCACTGCGATCTTTCCTCTTCCCGTCCGACATTTCACCGTCTCGAACCACATCATCGGTGATAGCTCCAGTCCATCGAATAGTACTCTGAATGGTAAAAAGTTCAATACTCCTCAACGACCGACGAACCTCGGGGTGCAAACCATATATGAAACACTCTATACGCCACGACTTCGGAACTACCATCTAAGGACAGAGTCGTGTAAGCTCATTAAAACGATCCGAGTAGGCGGCCAGATAAGCATACGGTAATATAAACGAAATCGGGAATTTTAAGAAATGGATATGATCAATAACTAAACCATAAGAACTTTAGGTATGTTCTGTACTACGACTACAAACATGGTCATGTAAACATATATATGACTCGTCATGGATATAATTAAGTCGTACGCCCAAAATTATATTCACTTCGTCTCATATACATGTCCGTTCCCCATGTTCATTATCATAATATTAACATATACAAATTAAGGATTTAAATAAAAGAGAATCGAATCGAGGTTTCAAATCGTAGCAATAGTAGTAAAATAAAATCAAGAAATCCAAATTCGAAGAAAATTCTCATGTCGAAAGCTGATATTGGTCGCCGTCTTCCTTAGGCGAATAAGTCGTCGCGTACAAGTAGTGAGACGTAATGAAATCGATGAAAAAGGTCCTAAAACGAATCTATATGAGGACACCTAGTTATAGTCTAGGCCAAACCACCTAGTTCTCTATAACCATGTGCTATGATACCAATTTGTCACACCCCACCAGTGGCGAAAACGCAGGGTGCAACTGATTGGCGATCGTCATAACACAACAATAAATAAATAATAGTCTATATGATAAATGAATAAAATAGTATGTCATGACGTAGCAATGTCCAAGGTAAAACCCCTTGGTACACAATTACGTCAATCACTACAATGTAAATATTCAACCAACCAACAAAGAAAGATAGAATAAAAGTACATAGGCATGCAAGCCCGAATAAATCCAATTGGAATAATGTTCAACAAGCCACAAATACAATACTAATAGTCTCCAGAGTCCAGTCCCAAGCTAAGAATCCTATGCCTGATCAATACCTGAAAATAAACCTCAAAAGTCAACACAACGGTTGAGCGAGTTCATCGAGATGTATATAGTAAAACAGTTCAAGTAATCCATAAAAGAATTAAGTTTCTATAATTAGAAATGGTTTCTAATTATAGTAAGTTTCCCAAAATATGAAGTTTCTAAAAATAGAAAGTTCTATTTTTAGTAAGTTTTCGGAAATAGTAAGTTTTCTAATATCATGTAAGTAAACAATCCACTTCTTATCTCAATAGTAATGTAGTAAAAATACGTGTAACTAATGCATTTAAGTAAGTAATGAACAACACAAATATACCAAAGATAGCCTCGCTATCAGTACGCATACACCATGTATGGAAAGACCGCATGCCTTAAGCATGGAAAGAACACATGCCCCACGCATGGAAAGAACGCATACATAAAGTATGAAAGAACGTATACACTAAGTATGGAAAGAAGTAAGTATCTCAATCCCCACCAGTATTTCGTAATGTTTGAAAAGTGCATTAGGTTTTGTTACACGTTTTGAAATCCATAAGTAGTAAGTTTCCATAAATAGAAATATCTATTTATGGTAAGTTTCCAAAAGTAACAAGTTTCCAAATGTAGAAGGTTTCCATAAATAGGAATATCTATTTATGGTAAGTTCCAAAAGTAGTAAGTTTCTAAAAATGACAAGTTTCCGAATATGGAAAGTTCCTATAAATAGTAAGTTTTGAAAACCGTTTATCAAGTTCGTTTGGTTGAGCTTTACTTTCCCCCGATTAGTTTCAAATACATAAAACAGTAGTAAATGGGCCGATGAACTCACCTCGAATAAGCAAAGTCACTACTTAAGTAGTGTGTATATGTGTATATAAGCAAGTCACAAGCTAAGTCCCGACTAGGTATAGAGCTCCCCTAAATGAGTAAGTAACGAGTCGTAAGCAATTAAATCTTTAAGTTTAAGCTCGATACACAACGTATTCAAATTGTCTCATTTTAGAAAGGTTAGGAAGGTTGTACGTTTACGACAAGGGAATAGACTCAAATATGTCGAAGAAAATTCAGCGTGTATATACGTTCATTAAAACTGTAGTAACTTGAGTTTCAGAAAGAATTAAACGATGAATCTTATATATACGGAAACTAGACTCAGAGAGCTACATTTAAGAATTCGGAATCAGTTCATTTGAGTTAATTAAAACCAAGATATGATCGAAACAAAACAGGTATACAATCTGTCCCAAAATACAAAGTTTCACTCTTTGAGTTTTAAAACGATATCGAAAAGTCCGAAAAGTATAAGAATGACATAGACCCTTAAAACGATATATAAGACCTGCTATAAACTCATGATAATCAGTTTCACAATATTAATTAAGTTGGCTAAGTCGTTACACATATTCAAGTTACCAAAACCTAAAAATGACATTTTTGAAATTCAGATTTGACCAACGTTCACTAATTTGCAGATTCAGAGATTTTGTCAAACAGTTAGACAACGATATTAATATTTCCAGAAAATAGACTCCGGGAACTACAACTTTGGTTTAGACATCAGTTCAAAATTCGAAGTTACTAAGACGTTATTAATTTATCAAAACAGATTTGAATAGCAGCTAAATGCAAAAACTCAATTGAACCAACGCTTACTAAAAATTAGTGTCTGGGAGTTTTACTACGAATCAGAATACGAATCTCATATTTGTGAAAACTAGATTCAGAGGGCTATATTTTATATATAGACAACTGATTCAAATTCCAAACCCTTTTAGAGATATAGCACGAACAAGACAGACTATCAATACATTTCAGCAAGTTTTAACTATTAACGTTTAAGCTTTTTAGATTAAGATTTTTGTAATGGTTTGAGCGTGAAACTTCGTCAAACGAATTTTAAGGTTCAAATCCAGATTAGAGACATCAATAACAGATTCATAATCATACAAAACATGATAGGATTACAATCGAAGCATTGAAAAGAAAATTCAAATTAGGGTTTATAAGAATACCCTTGAAGTTCAAGATTTAATTTGTGATTCGAGGTCCTTTCCCGACTATGATAGCAAGATGAAAAAGGCTGAGATCGATCCAAGATACACCCCAAATCACATAACAAATAAACAACACAGATTTAGAGTAGGAATTCTCACGAAAATACAAGGAATCGGCCAAGAATAAAACACGATTCAACTTACACGGTTAAAGAAGAAACAATTGATATCACGGATTTTTGGTGATAATAAACGACCAGCAAGCTTTTCTCCTTTGCTCCAGACGATGGGAGGAGGCTGGAGGTGTGTAAGGTCGATCCAAAAGGAAGCAAAGGGGGGCGGTGGCTGCAAGAGTGGTGGTTGCGAATTAGGGTTAGAGTGTGATTAGGGTTTTGGTTTAGAAGATAATTACTAGAAACCACTAAGGTTTTTTCTTTATTCCATCGGCTGCCCAAGCCCAAAAGAACAAAGCCATAAGGCCGAACTCCTTAGCCCAAAAATCCATGGACTTTTGCTTGATCAACCCACAAGTGACATAAGAGAAATTCTCGAAACAATACATACCAAAGACGAAACTCGAAGTTTATAAAAACGTATGGTTTAAATCTTTAAATGACATCTCCCGGGAATTAAATAAAGTTCACATATTACAATTATGAGTTTTGAATTAAACTCTATACAATTCATAAAGCCGTTATAGAAGCTCATCTAGCGGGGAATATTTAATTGTGCACCTAAAGCTTAACACAAAAATCATACACGTAACACAACTCATAGTATACAACAACAATATAAAGCAAATTTTAAAATTTTCAGTAATTTACGGTAATGATCTACATGCATACTAGACTAACTAAGGACGGAGAGAGAGACGGTTGTCACAAACACCCTTAACAAAAGCACGGGTATATACTACCATGAATGTTTCATCTTTTCCAAAATAATTTAGAAGTTTATAACTTTTTAAAAGAAAAGATGATCTCTCCATCATTATCGTTATTCATACCACTAAAAATAATGAACCATTTTACCCTTTTAAATAAAATTTTGTTTTACTTTTCAAAAGTGAGAGATGATCCATACATCACTAAATTCTTTTTCATATACCACTAAAAAAAATAATGGTTTGACTAACATGTGTTTAAAGGACACATGTTAAACTTTATTAATTATACCAAGGTGTTTTCAAAAATTGTAAAATACATTTATTATTTAAAAGATACCCTTAAAATGTTTCTTGAAAATATAAAAATTTAATTAATTAATTTATATGAATGTATCCACTATTTTCGAGAAGAATCGTTAATGAAACTTAATATCTGTCGTTAGAGCACATGTTAACAAAACCCAAAGAATAAATAAAAAATTTACCCCTTAACTATCCTTTTCCTTCCTTTTCGATTATTTTTCATAAAGAAAAGTTGTCCTAATTTACTTCCATTTTCTTATCTTTTTCGGAGTTCTTCCAAAATTCTACCTACCTCCATAACCTTTGTTGCTTTATCAATAAAAAGGAATAAAAAACTTCTTGGTTCTTAAAGGATTGGTTGTAGATTTTGAATACTACTTTGTTTTAAAATATATGCACATTCAATAGAGATAGAGGTATATTTTAAGATCCTAATTTGTACTTTTTGTTTTTTTCCACGATATCATTATGTTGCAATTTCAAATTTTGTTACAAAAATATTTAACTAGGTCATACTCTATCGAGAAATTTAGGCTTATAAAATCTTGGATGTTTTCGAGTACTTTTGGTATCAACTCTCAATAATAGATATGGCCTATATCAAATAGAATGGTGGTTTGGTAGATTTTTCATTTTATTTTATTCCTTCTTTACGAGACTGTTATTTTGTCCTTTAGGGATCCAAGAATGTTGGTTCATGGGCTGTTCAACTTATTCACTTCAACTTATTCACGAAGTTGGGGGTAAAGTTGTAGCCTACTCAAACATGTCAAGGAACACAAAGAAATGAACGAAACGGTCTTTTTGGTGAAAATGCAGTAGAAGTTAACTTTAATCCTGTCAAGCTTCATGTTAAAACATATACACAAACTAATTCTTACTTTGGTAAATGATGTTGTGGCTTATTGTGTGATTAGTATTTGTACAGAAATAAGCTAAATTGTGAGACGAATAAGCTGAAGATGATAAGTTGTTTAAACAAAATTGACTGAATTTGAAGTGTAGTTGGTCTAAAAAAGATGTGGGCTTGGACAACTTAAGTGGGCTAAGCACATGGACTCAAGGATCATATAGAGCAAGAATGAAAGAAGAATGACAGAAACGGTCAATTCCTAAACCGGAGTATATAGTTAAGATCGTGTGTTGAAACATATCATTCATCACAAATCTCTTTCTCTTTCTACCCTCTCGCTCTAGAAACCCTAAAATCTTATATTGTTTTGTTCATGTAACTAATGAATATTTTTTTGTTATTCGATTTTGATTATCATCTTGATATCAATAATAGTATTTGTTAGTAATTTTGATATTTTGATTGTAATTGTTGATTTTTTTTTTTTTGAAGAATTAATAGATTTGAGTTGTTTGTTTTATAAATTGGAATTTGATTTACATATTTTTTTTCATAGTAATAGAGCTTCGGCTCTTGATTTTTTGTTGATTAAACGTGTTTTGATTCATAAATTTTTCAGATCCAGGTTTTCAAAAAAATTAGGGTTTCATAAATGTAGGGGTTTTTTAAAAGTAGGGTTTCTTGAGCGATTAATGTTCTGTTCTTGTTGATATTGGTACTGGTTGTTTTGGTTAGTTAGGGTTTGTAAACCCGAATTTTTGCTATTGGTGATTGTTGATTGTCTGGATTTGGGTTTTTGTCTTCCCCTACATATTCTCTTGTTCGTAAGATGGTATTATATTTGTTTCTTGTTATCTTCTTGAGACTACTAAGTAAGTTCTTCTTCCTACCTTGATTTGTGGCAAGTTCTTGCATTAGGGCGTTTCTGCGTCAGACAGGAATCAACTGCCCCTTAGTGTATTACTTGGACCATAAACTTGGATCTTGTGTGCTCTATTGGTCTTATTTATTTACTTTCTTGGTTGAGAAAATCTTCTCTTGCACCCTCTCAGTGGGTGCATTTATTCTTTATAGGGTTGGATCTTGAGATCCTTATTGTTGTTGTTGTGCACAATTGAGTTAGGATATTTCCTGGCCTGATTCAATTAGGGCTTTTTCATATTCGTGAAACCTACCCTAGTAAAGTCCTTTTTTTAAGGCTTGAATTAGACTTCTTGACAGTTCCAAACGATGTCCCTGGTCAGGTTACCTTTAGGAGCATTTGCATTCTTTTGTGACAATTTGATAGTTGTTTCTCTTGCTCTTGTTTGTTGTTAGTTGGTTCTTGATTTTTCTCTTGGTTATTGGTTGATATTTCTTGATTGATTGTTTTGTTTGCTATTTGTGTTGGTTTGTGTCTCTTTTGGTTCTTGTTTTGTGTATGATTGATCTTAATGGTGTGTTTGATCTTAGTTTATTGTTTAAAATGGTTGAAGGTGATGGTGTTCTTGTTACTCACGTTAATAAACTTGATTTTTCTTATCCATTGTATTTCAATGCTAGTAATACCAATGGTGCTCCTCTTGTTGATATTAAGCTTGTTGGTACTGAGAATTATACTATATGGAGCTGTGTTGTTACTTTAGCTTTAGAAACTATAAAAGATTGGTTTTATTGATGGTAGTTGTGTTAAACCTTTGACTGATGATGTTCTTAGTAGACAATGGTATAAGTGTAATGTTGTTGTTCTTTCTTAGATCTTGATTTCTATTTCTAATGATTTGTATTATGGTCGAATTTATTCTAAAGTTGCTTCTAGTGTTTTGAATGAATTGAAAGAAACTTATGATAAAAATTGATGGATCGTGACATTTAATCTTCATCATAGAATTAACTCACTAAATAAAAATGGTAATTATGTGTTTGAATACTATCATAAGTTGAACTCTTTGTGGAAACAATTTGATTCTCTTGTTCATTTGCCTGTTTGTACTTGTCAAGGTGCTTCCATGTTCTCTGCTCATAATAACTTAATCAAATTAAGGCAATTTCTAATGGGTTTAGATGATGTGTATCAACCTTTGAGAAGTAATATTTTAAGTAGGGATCCTTTGCCTACTATTAAAAATGCCTTCAATATTATTTTCAATGAAGAGTGTTATAGAGGGATTGGTTCTTCTTCAAAGAAGATTCAATCTACTGCCTTTATGGGAACCTTGGGAAATAATATTCAGGGTGATAATAAAGGCAAAAGTTTCTCTAATTTTGTAAGAAATCTTAATTTGAGATGTGATGAATGTGGTATGCTTGGACATGTGAAAGAACAGTGTTTTAAAAATCCAAATAATAAGTGTTCAGGATGTGGCATGTCTAATCATACTAGAGAAAGGTGTTTTAAGGTAGTAGGTTATCCTAAAAAATTTCAAAAGAAACCTTCAAAATCAAAAAAATTTAAGTCAAAGATTTTCCATTAATAACAGTTTTAATGATACACGTCAATCCATAACCAAATCTTCATCTTCTTCCTCTAATGCTTTTATAGATGATCAACTTGTTTTTTTGAGATCCTTATTGGCTGAAAAGAATGTTCCTAGGTATCATATGGCAGGTATTAGAAATAGTTTTCATATTAAAACAAGTTGGTTAATGGATTCTCGTGCTAATCAACACCTTGTTACCACCGAGGAAAAGTTAGAAAACTTAGTTGACATTTCTGATTTAACCTTTTTGTTGAACATCCTAATACTACTTATGCTAAAATAACTAAAGTTGGAAATTATAGACTTAGCAATAGTGTTGTGTTGTTTGATGTGTTCGTTGTACCTGAGTACATTGTTAACTTGTTATATGTTTACAAACTTGCTAGAGATAATAAAGCTTTATTGGTTTTGATGAAAATAAATGTTATGTTCAGGAAAAACCCCAGAACAACATAAAGGGGAAGACCTTAGTGACTGGTAATCAACAGGGTGATTTGTATATCTTTGATGATTTTACTATTGGTAATACCTCTTCTTGTCATTTTGTGTTTACTTGTTGTGAATCTAAATTTAATTGGTATAATAGGATAGGGAATCCTACTCATGAAGTTTTGCATGTTTTAAAAGATAAATTGAAAATTGAAAATGATAATTTGTTACCTTGTGAAATTTGTCATAAGGCTAAACAAATTAGAGAACATTTTCCTATTAGTAATCATAACACTAATAAACTTAGTGATTTAATACATCCTGATTTGTGGAGTTCCTATAAAGTTATGTCCAAAGAAGGGTTTAGATTGTTTTTTACTATTGTTGATGATTTTACTAGGGGTGTTTGGGTGTGTATACTAAGGTCTATAACTGACACATTTGATAATATTGAAAGTTTTGTTAATATTGTTTAAACTCAGTTAAAAGTAAGAGTCAAAGTTTTGAGGTCTGATAACGGGACATAGTTCTTAAATAGAAATATGATAAGGTTTTGTAAACTTAAAGGAATTATTCATCAAACTTGTGTGGCATATATACCTCAACAGAATGGGATTGTAGAAAGGAAACATAGGCACTTGCTTAATGTTGCAAGACCTTTCTGTTTAAGGGGAATACCTTTAAATATGTGGCATGAATGTATTCTAACCGCTTGTTATTTGATTAATAGGTTACCTACTTCTGTGCTAAAAGGTAAGTGTCCTTTTCATCTTGTTTATGGTCATGATCCAAATATTTCTCATTTGAGAAGTTTTGGATGTTTGTGTTTTGCTAAGAAATAGAATTAAACTGATAAATTTGCTTCTAGATCTAACAAATGTTTTATGCTTTGTTATTCTAGTGATCAAAAAGTTTATAAATTGTTTTGTCTTGAGAGTAAATTTATTGTTTACTCAAGAGAAGTTAAGTTTTATGAAAATATATTTCCTTTTAAACAAAACAAAGAGCATAACATTAATTTTAACTTTGTGAATGATAATGGTATTAAGGAAGATCATCTTAATCTGTTTGACACACCATATTTTGAAAACAATATAAGACCCAATGATGAAACTGAGACCAATTCAAATGTTGATAAGTCAAGCTCTAATAGTGAAGATCATGATAGTGTTGTTAGGACTGATGCAATAGATACTTCACTTGAATCTAGGCAAACATCTTTGTCATTTGATACTATTATTAAGGAGGACTTAAGAGATACAAATATCAATTAAGAGATAAATGAGTCTCCTGAGGTCAACCTTAATCAACCCACCTCTGTTTTAAGAAAATCTACTAGAACTTCTGGTTTGCCAAAGTAATTAATAAAGTTGGTTATTAATAATAAAGTAAAACTTGGTGCTGATAGATTTGTTAATTATAGTTTGTTAAATGTTGAGAGTTTCTGCTTCACTTCTACTTTAAATAGTAATATTGAACCAAAGAATTTTTTTGAGGCTTGTAAAGATCCTAGGTGGATTGATGCTATGAATGTTGAAATGGATGCTTTATATAGAAATGATACTTTTGATGTAGTAAATAAACCTCTTGATAAAAACATTGTGGGATAAACCTCTTAAGAGTAAATACAAAGTTAATGGTGAAACATATAGATTTAAGGCTAGACTTGTTGCTAAGGGGTACATTAAAAAGAAGGTATTGACTATGAGGAAACTTTTTCACATGTTGTTAAAATAATTACAGTTAAGTTTCTCATTTCTTTTGATGTGCATAATTGTTGGAAGTTATATCAACTTGATGTAAACAATGCTTTTTTATTTGGTGATTTGAATGAAGAATTCTATATGTCTTTACCTGTTGGATATTTTAATGAGAAAGATAACAAGGTTTGTAATCTTTGTATGCTTTGAAACAAGCACCAAGACAGTGGAATGCTAAATTTACAGCCTGTTTAATTGAAAATGGAATAGTAAAAATGATTATTCTTTATTTACTAAGTGTAAAGAGACTGTGTTCGTTGTTTTACTTGTGTATGTGGATGATATTGTTATAACTGAAAATGAAACAGAAGATGAAAATTGCAAAGCTTTTCTTAAAAATAAGTTTATGATTAAAGATTTGGGTTTACTTAAGTTCTTTTTAGGGATTGAAGTTTTAAGAGGAGAAAAGGGTTTATGTTTAACCCAGAGAAAATACTGTTTGGATGTTCTTACTGAGTTTGGAGTTCTTGGTTGTAAACCTGCGAAGGATTTTACTTATTATCAAAAACTTATTGGAAAATTGATATATTTGACCTTGACTAGACCAGATATATCATATATTGTGCAATGTTTGAGTCAGTTTATGCATAAACCTTTGAATTCTCGTCTTAAGCTTGTTTCTAGAGTTCTTAAATATTTGAAAAGATCTCCGGAGAAAGGACTTTGGTATGAATCGGGTAATGGTGAATTAACAGTATATTTTGTTTCTGATTATGGCAAATGTTTGGCTACTAGAAGGCCTATCACAGGTTATACTTTGTTTTGTGGTAAAAATCTTGTTTCTTGAAAAAGTAAGAAACAATCTACTGTTTCTAGATCATCTACTGAAGCTAAATTTAGAGCTTTATGAGTATTATTCTTGAAGTAATTTGGGTATTAAAGATATATAAAGATTTAAATGTTACAATTGTGCTTCCAATTAATGTATTGTGTAATAATAAATGTACAATTCAAATAACTGTCAATCTTATTTCATGATAAAACTAAACACTTTGAAATTAACCTTTATTTCATTAGGGGAAAATTCATAGAGTACATTATAAAAGTTCTGAAAATTGCTTTACTTCAAAAATAGTTTACTTCAAAAGGTTTTATTCTATTTGAAATTATTCAACTTTGTAAATTATTATAATACTTTAACTGTTTTATTAAAATTTTGACAATAAGTATTTTAAGTTGACAAAACCAACCTAATCAATAAGTTGATTGTTCTGTTAACAAGCAGCTCTTACATAACCCGTCTATTTTCACTTTTGAAATTGACATAAATATCTATATATCCGAAAACTTGAAGGTTTTTTTATGATTTATGTGAAAGATATGGTGATTTTTATATGTATCTTAGGGCACATTGATATACCTCTCTTTCTTCCGTTTCATGATTTATTATTTCTAAGCAATCTTTGCTCACATACGTGTTTTAGTTATCAGAATTCGGATATTAGGAAAAAAGTGGAACCTCCTTGAAAATAAAACGACATTGAAAAATTGCAGAAAGGTAGAAGTGTTTGTACTTCATTGGATTATTTAGCTTAAAACTTTATCGGTTAAAGATTTTCTTATTGTTGTTGTACACTTGTATGACATTACTTCAAAATCTGATTATTCATATGAAAGTAAGCTCTTGAGACGGGGCTGGCATATGTTGCTAAGCAATGGGCATGAGCATTTGGAATCGTTGCTGGTTAAGGTGAAGAATTGAGATAAATTCTCATCTCTCGGAGAACTTTGCATCCTCTTGCCTCGACTTAAACAATTTTGGATTTGTTATATATTATAACGTCTTGTGATATAAAATCAATGTAGTGTTTACCCTCTGTTGTATAAAGACAAAGCATTTTTTCTTCTAAAGTTTTTTCAACTTAAATAACGATGGATTTATGTATATTTTGTACCGTCTTGTAATATGAAACCAAGATGGTTACTGTGCCTTTGTTGTATAAAGGACCGACATGTTTTATGCTATGTATAATCGTAGTATTAGTTTCAATATAGTTTTTCGTGCTATTACGAGTTATAAACTAGTTTAACTAATAAAATTATATAACTAATTATCTTTCCTCTCTTTTACCATATACATGACATTTAATTTTGTATAACTCTTTATAGAATTTCTGTAAACCTGACAAGCCTCATTAATTAAACATTAGTTTTCTTTTACCATATACGTGACATTTAATTTTGTAAAACTCTTTATACAATTTCTGTAAACCTGACAAGCCTCATTAAACATTAGTTTTAACAACAAAAAAAAACTTGAAAAAATGAATCTTGCAAATAAAAAAGCAGATTTAACAAAAAAAATAACAAGGTAAATATAATCAAACACACAATTTTATCAAAGATTTTATGTCACTATAGTAACATTTTCTTTATATATATATATATTACAAATTGGACTAAATGTATTAAAGTATAACAAGTTTTATTAGTTTTGTGGTTGTATGTATAGAACTCTCGTAACCTTTATTGAGTGTATTTGATTTTTATATTTCAGAAATTATATATGAATCGAATTTTTTGGGAAAAATTATGATAATTAAATTGATAACACGTCAATAAAAATCTATGTTACATCATTTGTAAGAAAAATAAGAGTCAGATACATATAATAGATGTTTTGGGAGTTCAATAACACAAAAGTAAAACGGATAAAATTTATTACATTTTCTTGTAGATAACTTTTATAATTTTTTTTGTGAGTATTATCTTATTGGGCTAAGTGTAGGAGAATGTAACAAACTTTACCAGATTTGCTATTGTATGTATTCAACTCTAAAAACTTCTATTGTGTGTATTCAACTTTTATTTTTTCACAAATGATGTAACGGACCGGATTTTTGATGACGTGTACCCGGTTTAAATATTGGATATTTTTCCAAAAAAATCCGGTTCTTGCACCATTTGTATAATAATAAAAGTTGAATACACACAATAGAGTTTTTGAGAGTAGGATACATACAATAGCAAATCGTAGAAAGTTTGTTACATTCTCATGCACTTAACCCTATCTTATTTAGGTGGATTATGAACTTGATTTAATAAACTAAAGTAAATCATAAAAGTAAATTAACTACATTATTCATATAAAATTGAGTAAATTGCAATTTTTGTCTGTTAAGATTTCCCTATTCGTCGATTTCGTCCTTAAATTTTCTTTTCTTTTTTTGCAATTTTTGTCCATAATTTTTTATTTTCCCGTTTTTTTGTCCCTCCGTCAAGTTGCAGTAGGTTTTTACCGTTAAATGTTATCTGAAAATACCAAAAATATAATTTTAATTTTCTTTTATTTATTTTAATTAATAAACTTTTATTTATCTTTTTTCCTTTTTTTTTTTGTAAAAATCATATATGCTTTCTTTGCATACACAAACTGTATTTAAAATCACATTTAATTTTTCATATATGTTTTTCGATGACTATCCGTCGCCGCTACCACCACCTCCTCCCTTGAAAATCATATATGATTAACGGTGACGGATGGTCGTCGAAAAACATATGTGAAAAATTAAATTTGATTTTAAATATAATTTTTGTATGCGAAAAAGCACATATGATTTATACAAAAAAAGTTAATTAATTAATTAAAATAAATAAAAGAAAATTAAAAAAAAAAGTAAGGACGAAATTTATAAGTTTTTCAAACATTATGGCAAAATTTATAAGTTTTTCAAAAATTGAGGATGAAATAAACTAACTGTAACTTTATAAGTTTTTCAAAAATTGAGAAAAAGTGACAATAATTGGTACAAAATTTATAAGTTTTTCAAACATTATAGATTCTAAAAATCGATAATTTAACCACTAGCACGTATATACACCGATAGACACACACAGACTCGGGAATATGGCTCCGTCTCGGATGGAAATACTCTCCTTTTTCCGGTCATTTCTTCGATCATCCCCTAAATTTCCAGATTACAACATTAGAGAATACACCAAACGCCGAGCCAAAATCAAATCCTTCCTCTATCGGCCACGGTTTCGTGGATGGCAAGTATCAGCTAGAAGTTGCCAAAAGACAAGCCCAAGTTTATTATTTCTACTCTCCCAAAATCAAAAGCATGATGGACATCAACTACTGATTTATCGATTTCTATGCAACAATAAGCTGTTTTTATCCCAACTGATTATTTATGACTTGTTTTAAATAAGCAGTTAAACGTTACTTCTAACATTGTATGTTTGTTGTATTATCTGTAATGTTATTTGGTATTACGGTTTACTTTGTGACTCAATGTGTACCAATTATATGAAATGAACCAATAAGTAACACTTAGCAAACAAATTGTTGGGGCTTGAGACAAATGACTAATAAACCAGACACATATATTGATGATTTATAAAACTTCGGTGAAATAAATCTGTATGCATCTTGCAAAGGTAAGTAAGTTTATATAAGTGTCTTTTTATCTAATAAATTGTATAATATCTGAGCATCATATTTTTGTAACTTTTGATTTTGCAGGGCTGTTTGCTAAACTTTATGATTAGATCATATCTTATGAATACAAACTTTCTTCTGTTTGTTTGTTAAGACTTGGTTATACAACATGAAGGATATTGTCGGAAAGTATGAGAGCTAACCTCAAATGACTTCCCGAATACGTCACTCTAAACAAACACCCTATGTTGCAATGGGACGGATACGAGGACGGGTACGGGTACTTAGAAACGCCGATGTCTCAAAAATCAAGAAACGGGTACGGCCAGAAACGTTTGTGTATTTTATATATCTATTATTACTTATAATCTAGAGTCGTCGATTTTATTACGTGTGAGATATTCCAAATAGTGGAATGGTATGCATTTGAAACTCCTGACTCTTTGGTTGCCCTGTGTTTTAATTACCATAATGTGAGGTTTAATGATATTTAAACTGTTCAGTTACCCTAAGTTAATAACACATTTAAAACTACTGACTCTTTGGTTGCCCTGTGTTTTAATTACCATAATGTGAGGTATAATGATATTTAAACTGTTCAGTTACCCTAAGTTAATAACACAGACGTTTTTAGGTACTCCAAAAGTTGGTGGTATTAATGGCATACTAATTATTGAGGTATAATGATATTTAGACTATTGAGTTACCCTAAGTTATTAACACAAACGTTTTTAGGTACTCCAAAGGTTGGTGGTTTTGTGTTATTCTATATAAGTTAGTTCGCCAGAAAAGTTACTTTTGCATCAACAAACCCCATAACTACGTACAATTATGTCTCTTGCGAAAAACATGTCTCACTCCAAGATTGGCGCCCTTGACCCAACTAGAGAAGATTGGGTTGTTCATTTACGGCTTTGTAGAATGTGGGAGGCAATAAATACAAAACTCGGTGATGTCTTACTTGGGTTGGAGATGGTTATTGCTGATGATGAGGTAATTTCTAATTTGTTTGAAAATTTTAAAAGCCGTAAAAAGGGTACGCCACGAAAACAGTTAATATACAATAATTTCTACCACCAACGATGGAAACTGTTGGGGGTTAAATTAGTTTCTTACATGTTTTTTTTTACCCAAAAGGGCGGTTCGATACAAGGTTTCATCACTAGAAATCATATACGAAAGTTTAAGTCTCTTCTCGAAGAGGGCCAGGTATATCAAATCTCGAGGTTCAGAGTGATTGAAGGTCAAATGGAATATAAAGTTGTCCCGAATCAATACCGCATCCGTTTCAACATTGCAAAATCGGTTCGTAAACTTGAAGGTGGTCATGAGGAGTTTCCATTGAATGTGTTTAGTTTCACACCAACAGAAGTTCACCTACAGAGAATCAACAACAATTCCCTCCTCACCGGTGCCGGTTTTTCTTTTCTCTAAATGTTTATGTTTTCTTTCCTATATCCAGTTTTTTGTGGAACATAAATGAAACACGTGAAATGAATCCGATTCTTCAATTGGATCAAAGGTGTTGTAGAAATTATTCGAAACCATTCGATTAATTGAACATTTCTATTGTAATTTGTAAAGAATCTATATATTGTATTTAATTTGGTGTTTGGGGATTTTTGGAAGCTGAGTTTTATACATTCGAGGGAAACAGAAAGTAGCAGGAAATAGGCACAAACCATTTGTTTTAATTTTAGAAAGTAGAAGGTCGGTGGCGGTTAAAGACACAAAACTCCCGATTCTGATCGTTGTTCGTAACAAATCTCTTTACAAAATTGTCACCGCGCAACGCGCGGGAATACGTCTAGTTTTTATATATATTTGTTAGTAAATAAATAAGCATTTACATCTAACATCAAATTGTAATCACCAAAATGTCATTAATCAAAGTAGAGGCTAAATCATGCATCTTTTTAAATAACGCTAAATCATGCATGACTAAATACAAGTTATATAACAATATTATTAAATAGAATGTTTAGTTAATTAGCTTGTTTAATTAGATATACGTTCAAAATTATTAAATACAAGTAGTCCTGCAACTATAGTTAATATATATGAAAAAAAAGGCTATTATTCATGTACGAATATCATATAATAAACTAATAATATAAAATAGATTATTACGTACCACGGTTTTCAAAATAAGATAAGAGGAGAAAATAAAAGAAAAAGAGGGTGGTTTACTTGTATTTAAACCTGTAATACCATATAACACGCATAGGGTTTCAAAAAGCCCAAAAACTATTAAAAGCCAAAAATAAATGAAAAATAAGTAAAGAAACGGGATTTTTTTAAGGGAAACGTTTCCGGCTAAAGCTTGCCGTTTCCTTCACACGTGAAACGTTTCCCTTTTCCCGGAAACGTTTCCAGACGTTTCCTCCGCGTTTCTAGGCGTTTCCCGTTTCCGGGACGTTTCCGGTACGTGAGACGGCACCGATAGGCGTTTCCGTGCAACATAGCAAACACCCTTATATTGCTCACCAAATAATACCCTCAGCGAGTTAAATCACAAACGAAAACCATGTGAACATAACTTGCAGCCACGCAAAACATAAAATGAAGATTCATTAGATGTATCCATAAGCTAGAAAATATTATGCTCTAAACACAAGAAATTGAAAGAAAAAAAATAAAAACAGATGCTATAAGAATACGGCAATTTAAATACTTGGTTAGTACAAATCAACTTCAGTTTCTTACATATTACATGACTTCTGTTTCAGACGATTAACTTTTTTTGAACCGTAGTATCTATCATTCGCTTGCAAACTTGACCATTGTTCTTCTGAAAGTATCAAAAGAACATTATAGTCTGCAAGAATTAGCAGTTTTGGACAAATTACATAAATGTAAATGAAACGAAAACAAAACATCATACTTGGTGTTTTTTTTTTTTCCATAGTCTGATATTCGTGCAAACTGTAGTATGACTGCTTTTTAATGGTATATTTGCAACAAAACAGAAAAAAAAAATACGAAAAAAGGAAAAAACTAGAAGAATGGTTTGAAAAATCCCCATCTCTATATACTATTTTGGGAAGTTTCAAATTGACAATTAGAGAATTAGCAAAGAAACATAAGATGAAGAAGATTAGTCTTTACATGAGCTTTAGTTATGGAGAGGGTTAGGCCCACCAGGAACTAGTCTTTTCTCTGTATCGAAACTAGTCCCAATCTCTTGATGAATGATAGGCGGAGGTGGTAGATTGTTGTACAATAGTCGACATCGTAGCCAATAACAAGAAGATATCAAATTCCTTGAAGGGTGATCATGAGGATGGTCCACACACAACGTTCCATGTACTTGCAACGATGCAACGAGGAAGCAAAGATACACCGCTGCCAAAACACGATGCCTGGAAAACGAACTCTTCATGATGGTAAATGGTAATTGTGAGGGTGTCCATTAAATATAACTTATTTTGAGTTGTTAGTAGCATAAATGCTTTTACTTTAAGGTATTTAGTACTAGTGACATTTTGGGTTTATAGAATTTGTGATGCTTACTCATATGTTTGGTTTAACATGGAATTTCTGCACATCATTGAATGCTGTCCAACAGAGTCTTGGTTAGTGTGAATTCTATTTTCAGAATTCTTATATGATGTAACATGACACCAAATGTACAATACCATATGCAGTTTGTACAACTAGCAAAGCTTGATATGTTTTGCAGGTTTAATGACACTTCATAGTATGAAGCATTTATGGCTACAGCCTGCACCTGCCCAGTACTAAAGATGCATACACCACTTTTCTATGGAACAATAGATGGTACTAAAGATTACAACATTAGTTGTAATCAAACATGTTTTTATTACAATTAATTTTTGTTATTTAAGTCGTCTCGAGGGGTTGTAATTAAAGCAAGGTTTCGACAGTGTTCTTGAATTAACTAGCCAAAGGATAAATGAGAAAGAATAGTTGCAATAGTGTTAAGGCTAATACAAAAATCAAAATGGCATACAAATGTTTTATCTGTAACGAGTTATCAACAGCATCATACAGACGGATGTAGAATATAATAGCAATCGCAAAGTGAAACTAAAGAATCAGAAGATTGACATTTTATCTACTTTCCAAGCAAGCGTCGAGTACGTTGATTAGCACCTTTAACTCGGAAATTGAGCTCATCAACATCATTTTCAAGGGGGTTAAGAGCTTTGTTATGCCTGCAGTATTCAGAATTGAATTAGTTTTTAAGAAACCGTGTAATAGAAACAAAATTTTTACAATGATGGACCCTAGAAAAACTAACCTTTCAATCTCTGAACCCATATCGACTGCCATTTCCTTGAGTTCCCCAAGTATGTTACTCAAGTCCGAGAGGGCATCATCTTGCTTCGTTTTCTCATACTGTTATGGTCACAAAAGTATGATCAGAACTTAATGAAGCTTAAATGAACTTATCTTATATGATCCTATATATGGCCATAAATAAAGGTCAAATATTTTTTTCTTAAACTATTAGTCAAGTCGACTGCAACAGCTAACACATTTGTCCAGTGGAACACCGACCAACGTTTAAATTTAGAAACTTAAAGGAACAAATTCTATAAGTTTTGGGCTTCAAAGCATGTCTGTTCGAGGCTATATGTATTTTACCATGATTTCATTACTACAAAAATTACTGCATAATGTTTTGTACGGTGAATGTTTCTACAAAAAATAATAATACAAAGAAAGCTGACATACCACCGACGATAGCAACATTAACATAAAAAAAGCCATAAGAATTAAACCATTACATACCTCTACTTTCTGCATCGCGTTTGTGGGTTCTGGAGGAGGCGTTCTTGACTGTGATGGTCCCTTATTCGGGGTAGTTGTAAGTCCCAGTTTTTCTCTTTGTTCCAAATGGGCGCCCTTTCGTTGTGTAGGGTCATCTGAAAAATTTTCCAAACTTTAATCAAACAACCAGACTTTCATAACATACAGAATGAAAAAAATCACAAAACATTGCCTAAAAGCTTAAAAAAATGCATTAACGACAAGTGTTCTATTCCAATCACCTCTCGTCATCATTGGCCCTGTTATTGCATGACCCTTCTTCGGCTTCCAAGTCCTTGAGAACAAGCCCCCCAGACTTCCTAAAAGCTTCTCTCCCTGCATCGAAAAAGATTACTTTAAAATCCAGACACACAATGTAGGTAGATGAAAGGGTGACTTCGACCCATTTATTTTCTTTCCAAAT
Source organism: Senecio squalidus (assembly GCA_910822075.1). Classification (NCBI taxonomy): domain Eukaryota; kingdom Viridiplantae; phylum Streptophyta; class Magnoliopsida; order Asterales; family Asteraceae; genus Senecio; species Senecio squalidus. The sequence continues at coordinate 15,936,362 of CAJVGC010000432.1, read as the reverse complement.
TTAGAGGTGGCAAGTTCAACCCATTTACTTATGAATAGGTTGTCTGATAAGTCAAATGCGTCAAACCATAAAAAAATAGCTAAACGGGTCAAATGGGTTGCAACTCATCAAAATCTGTTTCTATTGCATACTCCTATCTTGTTTTATTCAAAGATTTAGACTATAACTCTGATAAAAAAAAATTACGCAATAACTACTTGTTGTCAACTGTACTATAAGTGACTCGTTTTAACCTGAACCTACAATGACCCGCCCTTGCTTGGCTATCTTGCCACCTCTAACCTGCATCAATGACATAAGAAAAAGGAAAAGAAACATACCCTGCTAAGATCCTGTTCAATATCAGCTGCAGTCATGTGGGTCCTAGTGATCTGCTCGCCCTGTTGATGTAACGTGATTAATGTCTTTGTGGCATCTTCTCGTATGTTTTCAGCAATCCTTAAAGCACTGTTGACGGTTTTTGTAGTCTCTTCAGATTTATACGCAGCGTAATGTTCCAACTCTTGAACATCTTGATTATCTACTCCACCAGAATCAACAAAGTCATTTTTGTACTTGTTTCTTGATGCGTAACTGACTTTGTACCCTGATCCTTTAACCTCTGCATCATCAAAAAGAGCGGCTCTCGAATCTTGGGTCAATACAGAAGGTTCAGATGATGTTCTCCTTGACGGGTCTAGGGTTGACTTTTTGTCCATCTCGTCATCAGAATCAAATGGATTCGAAGCATGTTGACCAGGGAATCCAGGGTCAACTGACTTGGTTTTAGCAATCTTGTGGTGGAAATGAGGTTTCTTCAGCCCAAACATATTGAATCTTGCTAGATCTTTTAGGGTTCAAATAGGGTTAATCAGTCGATGAAACGAAAACTGCGCAAAAGTGAAAAGGCTCCTGAAAAAACAAGAACGAGACTACAAATCAGATGGCGGACTGAAAGTTCAAACTGTAATTCATGTAATTCATGATTGTTAAAGCATAAAACTAACAAATTCATAATTTGTGTAAACTTTTAGGAATGTTTCTGTTTACCGTAAGTAAACACGATGAGAAGGATGATCACGACATATAAGCATACAAGTTATTTTGAGAATGCTACTAATAAATAGTCATCAATTTCGTAACAACCATTTGAGTTTTCGTGTTAAATCATCTAAGTGAAAATGCCAAACAACACAATGGTTTGCAAGACTATGTAAATATCAGAGATATACGGGTAATGGAAATACTGTGAAAAACCATGTTTCTTTAAACCTTTTTATAAAGATTCAACTAGTTTTATGTTTTATATTAATACTTCAGCCAAAATCTTGAATTCTTCCAACCAAAAACAAAACAAATATAAAAAACGAAAAACAATTGGGGGAAAGAAATTTCCGAAACAATAGTAAGTAGAAAATAAAGAAAACCCACAGGAATTAACAAGAAATAGGAGATGGGTATGTTCTAAAAAGTCGAAATTACCTGAGATTCTTGAAGATAATGTTGAGATTAAATTGAAATGGGGATTATAAAGAAAGCAAATTGGCAAATGGGTAGGAATTGACTAGCAGTAAGATCGCGATTGGTGTCTGGAAGAATTGAAGAGATCAAAGAGGACAAGCGCGTGGACTTGGTTTTGAATTTTCAAAACTAGCCAACTTGACCCACAAATGAGTTTAAAATAGCATCATGGTTTTAACAATATATGATATTGATTAATCTTGTTGACTTATTATCCTAATAACCAGAGAACAGATAAGGATACATAAATTTAAATTTATAAATTTCATCAAAGAGTTAATTACACAGTTGGGATCGACACTTACCACTAGTCGAGTTCTCGTATAATAATAGTTATCACTCCAGCATCAACTGTGCTCCATTTGAGGCTCTTTACGGTAGGAAGTGTAGATCTCCAATTTGTTGGGCCGAGGTAGGAGATAGCCAGATTACCGGTCCCGAGTTGATCCAGGAGACGACTGATAAGATCTTCAGGATCAAGGATCGTCTGATAGCCGCTAGAGACCGCCAGAAGAAGTACGCGGATTTGCGTCGGAGACCTTTGGAGTTCCAGGTCGGGGATATGGTGTTACTGAAAGTTTCTCCGTGGAAGGGTGTGTTTCGATTCGAGAAGCGCAGCAAGTTGAGTCCACGTTTTACAGGCCCCTTCAGAGTATTGGCTCGTGTTGGCCCAGTGGCTTACCGTCTTGAGTTGCCACCTGAGTTGTGCGGTGTGCACAACGTATTTCAAGTAACGCATCTCAAGAAGTGCCTTGCTGACGAGACTTTGATCGTACCACTGGAGAAACTACGTTTGGATGATCAGCTTCATGTGATGGAGGAGCCGGTGGAGATTGTTGACCGAGATGTCAAACGGTTACGGCGGAGTCGGATCCCGATAGTGAAGGTTCGATGGAACTCGAAGATTGGAGCTGAGTTTACTTGGGAGCGAGAGGACGAGATGCAGAAGAAGTATCCCCATCTATTTACTAGTAGCAGTGATCAGTAGTCATTTCGAGGACGAAATTCTTTTTACTGGGGGAGGCTGTGACAATCCGTCTTTTCGAGGTATATTTCATTTATTGATTAATACTCTTTTTATTCGCAATGATTTGGACCCTTGCATTTCACTTTATTTTTACTCACGTTTTATGCATTTGAGTCGGGTTTATGTGTTTTGTTTACTTTGTCTCTCGAGACGGAAGCTTTAGAATCACCTAAGTGCCTAATAGTTAGTATACTCGCGTTATTAAAGTAGTGTGTTTACGCCATAATCTTCGGTTAAGAAAATCATATTTCGAAATTTCATTACAAAGTTAGTCCTCTAACTTATTCTATTACAAAGTTAGTCCTTTAACGGAGAACTAACGAAATCTGTTACTAATCTGGTCCTTTTAACGAAGATTTAACGGAAACTGTTAGAAATTGGGCGGACTGCGCCGTCCTAACCATTAGGACGACGTCCTAAAGGGAAAATGGGCGCGTTGCGCCGTTGTGACCCCAAGGACGCCGCACACCCTCCATTTTCAGCTAATTTCCAAATCGACTTTTGGGTCAAATTTCTTAAAATGTTATCAACTTTAACCACGTGAGAATCTCTGCAAATTACCCCATTTGGGTGTGATAGGTGAGTTTGTGGATCTTGAGAAGGTTTACATTCTCTATGTTTCCAAAAATCAATTTTAAACATCAAATACTTTTGTATACTTTTCTTTCATTCTCACTTCACCTAAACACTTGTTTTCTCTCAACCATTTCCAGAGAAATAAGGCCAATATACACCCTTATTGAAGTGAGAATCCAAGTGATTAAGATGGGGAAATCATCTCTTGTAAACACTCTTTGATTCTACACATTTCGGTAAGTAACTCTTCACTAAATTCCTTCCTTTTTCTACTCTTTCTCTCCATTTGGCTTGAGAAGTCTAACTCATAACTTTGTTCCTTTGTTTTACCAATCTTTTACACCCGTTGGTACCCTTGAAGTGGTGGGGTTTCGGTGACTTTCCTTGGAAAAACGTTAGGGAAATTTTGGTAAGAAAACTATACAAATTTCCTTCTATATCTTTTTCCATTTGGAAACTTCTAACACATTTTGTTCATATGTGAAATGGAAGCTCTCTTATTCTCACACTTTGCCTTAGAAAGTTGGTTACCATCTCGGAGGAAACTTCCACTTTTAGTTTTGGTAAGTAACTTCTCCGAAAATCACTTTAGCCTTCTTTCATTTTAAGAACCTTTGCTAATGGTGGATACTTTTTACGTCAAAATCACTTGAAACCGTTCTAATTCATTTTACCTCATTATTTTGAAATAAAAAGACTTTTCACTCTTAAATTGTCAAAGTTGACTTCCATTTTAAAAGTCGTTGACTTTGACTTTTTCTTCAAAATTGTTGACTTTTGACTTATCTAAATCAACATCTTTAATTTTGACTTTCATTCAAATGGTTGACTTTGACTTTGACCAAGTCAACATCTTTGACTTTGACCAAGTCAACATCTTTGACTTTGACCAAGTCAACATTTTTGACGTTGACTTTGGTCGATCTCAATAAACTTTGGTAACAGTATTCCTTTCAACTGATATTCCTGGTAGTCATTCTTCGGCTCGGAATATTATTCCTCTCTAATAGTCAATTATGACGTGAATTTATCGATATCTTCCAATCGTCCTTATCGGCACGGAACATCGTCACCTGGATACGTCATCTCGACACGACTTGGAAATCATTGGAATATTTTATTAAAATCTTAAATATTAAACTTAACCGACAAGGCTAAACCGTACTATGTTATTAGAGATACTTAGACTGTATTGTATTGTTATACTTAGGCGGCGGAGTGTTAGCTCCATATTGATTATTTACCCGATATTTTGCCGAGCTTATCTTGTGAGTTATTTGTAGCCCCTTTTCTCTTACTATTTTGGGCTGGAAAGCGTATTTGAAACTATTATATGATGTATATCTTGTTGCCTAGTGAATTAGTATCACCTTAGATTAAGATGTTCCTTAGGCTTTGGTAAGCCCCCCCTTATACACTTGTTAAGCTTTTGCCCACGGTTGCATATATATAGATCTATATGGGTTTGACCTAGCCCTCATTGCTCGATAGGACGTCCCTATGAGTGGATGTTATGGCCGTATGATTGTTTGTTGCCTTTGGTTTAACATCGCCTTAGGTTAGGGGATTGTTGTGTGGTCAGGTTCAGTGTATGTTTAATCTTTGGTATCTATACTCACACTATGGTTATAATACAAGATATGCTTTTGAAACTTATGATGATTATTAAACCTTTTATTGGGTCAACTCTTATTTAAATATTGCGAATAATTCACCAACATGTGTTGATGTCGTTTTTAACGTTTTTTCAGGAGTTTGAGGATTTTTAGATCATGCCTTGCTTATTTTGGGATCATATAGCTTATGTATTTGGAATTCGTTTTGCTTGATGTAATTCCTTTATGATCCACGTATTGACATTTGTATTGTATTTGTATTTGACATTCGGTTCACTTTGACTATGTATTGTATTTTATAACTTTAAGGCATGATTAATATGATTCGATGTTTTGTTTATGGTTGTATTGTTGTAATCCTTGACTCTTGATATCATTAACTGGAACGCCTCCTGTTTCCGCTTTGAGCGGGGTGTGACATTTATAAACCCTACTTTTTTACCACCACCTACCACCTCCACCCACTGCCATTATCACGCCACCACAACCCATCACCATCATCACCGCCTACACCCAACCTACCGCCATTAACAAAAAAAACATCAACTTCTAAGATCAAGAGAATGAAACTAAATCAAAATCCAAATAAAACATACAAATAAACACACAAAGTAAACACTTACCCTAACAAACAGGATACAAAAACATCACACAAAACACACCAATCTGGAATTTGAAAACCATTATCACAATTGGATCTAGAAACCCGATTTGAAAACCAAAATCGATCTCATAAATCAATCATCTGACAAACACACCTTTTTACCTTTTTACTCCTCATCTTCCTCAAACTAATATAAAATAACAAACTATTGGTATCTTTCTCTCTGAAGCTCTACTTACGTCATCAATGGCGGATCTATCATTTCTCTCTCTGCTCTCTCTCCTCCCACTCTTTTTACTCCTCATCTTCCTCAAACTAATCGTCTGTCCATGCACCACCAAAATCCCACTCAAATCCCGGCACGTATTCATCACCGGCGGCTCCTCCGACATCGGCTTAGCTCTAGCTCACCAATCCGTACTCGAAGACGCGCGTGTCACAATCCTAGCTCGCAACCTCACAAATTTCCAATCCACCAAGTCAGCAATCCGCTTATCCATCGGAATCGATGTTGAGATAATTAGTGTTGACGTGTCATATTATGAGGCGGTGAAGTTTGTTGTGGAGAAATGTGATCCAATTGATGTTTTGATTTGTAATCAAGGTGTATTGGTTGCGGTGGAGCAAGGCAGCGGAGAGAGAGAGAGAGAGAGAGAGAGAGAGAGAGAGAGAGAGAGAGAGAGAGAGAGAGAGAGAGAGAGAGAGAGAGAGAGAGAAACAAATGTTTGTATCTTGTGTGATTTTAGTGTGTGTTTGGTAGAGAGAGAGAGAGAGAGAGAGAGAGAGAGAGACAAACAAATGTGTGTATCTTGTGTGATTTTAGTGTGTGTTTGGTAGATAATAATAAGGAATAATAATAATAATCATTATTATCATAAAATTATTATAAAACAAATAAAATAAAATAAAAAGATAAAAAAAAAATTACAAAAACGGTCCTTTGTGGATAAGACAAAAATGATAAAATGGTCATTTTGATTAAATTAACAGAATTGAGTTAACTCTAACGGACTAACGGACAACCGGTGTTCAAAAGTTCGAAATAAAGGCTTATCTATGTACTTTTTATGAAAAAAGGTCTGAAAGTGTCATATGGTATAGAGGAAAAGGACCATCCGTGTAATTAACTCTTCATCAATTTAATCATTTTGTTTTGAACGAATTGCATAAATCGTCCCCGACTTTTGCTTAGATTGCAATTTTCGTCTTCAAGGTTTCGTATGTCCAAAGAGCGTCCTTGTGGCAAACTTAACGTGCATAAATCGTCCTTGATTTAACCGGCTGTTAAGTTGGGTCCGTTAGTGTGTGATGTGTAAAATCTAGTTTAATAATATCGACCTACTTGTAGACTTAATTACACACTTATAGGCAGTGGACCTATTCGTATATAATATAGCTTTAAGTAAGTAAAGGTTCGATCTTAGGGACTAATTTAGGTTTTAACTTCGAATTAATAATACTTGTTTGTTTTTGGGTTTTTGTTGTCCCTAATGATTAACTAATTAAACTAAGAATGATTATAAAATCGATTTGAGAAAAAGAATTGTTTGTTATCAAATATTGGAAAAGTATACTCGTTTGACACTTCACTTGTTTTCTAATTATGTTTACGAAATTGAATGTATATTTAACTTCTAATTTATAGCAAAACTCATCTCGAATATTTTACTAACTAACTTTAACTACTTCAAATTATAATGTTCCTCTCGAATACAGTTACAATTATCAATAATCAAACATTAATCAACAAGCTGGTGTTCTATGATTTAACCTTATGAAGTTTCCTCTCGAATAACTTCTCTAATTATTAAGTCCTCTCGAATCTTAACAACTAGACTTACTCGTTCACGTTTTATTACCTAAGTTGTTATTACTAGGTCCTCTAGAATCCTAATAATTTTAAACCGATTAAAGACCGACCGATTATTTCATTCAAGTTAACTAATCTATCTAGATTCCTCTCGAATACCTAGAATATTGATTAACTAATCTGAATATAAACAACTTATAGCAATATATATCAAAACAGAAACAATTAAGGATCAACGGTTAAACATAAACACCTAAAACAATCAATATCGAAACATAAACGTCAAACAAGATCCATAAATCAAACGAGCATAAAAAAGTGTTTAGCTACTCATATTATAGTTCAAAACAGCAAATAAAAGTAGGGAAAACATACTGGAAACGTCTTGAATAAAAGATAGAAACAAACTTTGAAAATTGTAAAACGTGTCGTGCTCGAATTGTAAACGTACTCCAACTCTAACTCTTTTCGTTGATCTCCAAGCTTCCAAACGAGATCTCCAGCTCCAGAAGTTGATAAGAACAATTGATGATTAAAACTGGTCGTTTGGGTTGGTATTTATAGAGATAAATCAAGAGAAAATCGAGTTCGAGTACAACTCGAAAACTGCGAAATTTGCACTTAGGGCATCGCTGTTGTCCAATAGGACGACGCAGCGTGCCTGTTCCGTGTTCGAAACCAATTTAGAAACCAACTGCGACGTTCTGGTCAGTTACTGCGTCGTTCTCCTTGTCAGAAATCACCATTTCTCGTCATTTAAGCTAATTTCTTCTTCCATTTCCACTTTCCGATCATATAAACCTGTAAAATAGACAAAACAACTTTTCCACACGATTAAATGCAAAAACCTATCCTATCCATCATGTCTACTATGAAAAATGACCAAATATCGCATAGAAATAAACGTATAAATATGTGATATGAGTGTGCGCACGTGATTTGCACATGAGGACCTTTTAGTCATTTTACACACCATCTTTTCCTATAACATATTTATCATCCCAATATCCATTTTCTTAAACCCATCCAATCAAATTCTCTAACTAATCTCTCATTGATAACAAAATTCTCAACAAAAAATCAAAATGCAGTTATGGTCCATACGAGGCGAAGGTGATTTCGATCCATATCTAGTTATGGTAAGTTAATATTAATTCATTTTTTCTGGTAATTCTTTAAAGAAAATCTCAACAATCGATGTTAATATGAAGATATTAAATGAAAGTTAATTTTATTATCCAGCAATCAATCGATACATATACACGGAGTGAAGTATCTGTTACAACAAATTAGGAGACTATTTTGGTTTTGTTACAACAAATTAGGAAGACTATTTCTATCTATCTTTATCTAATAATAAAATATGAAATTATGAAATAAATGAAATTAGTGATTTGATATTATGGTTTAATATGCTCCCGCAAGATGGACGATCTAGAGACAAGTCCAATCTTGGAAAATAATTCTTGGTGACGATGTTTTAGCAATGGCTTTGTGAGATCATCAGCTAGTTGATCATCGCCTTTAATGTGAGTAACTCGTATGGAATTTTCTTGGACCTTTTCACGTACAAAATGAAAATCCAGAGCTAGATGCTTCATCCTTGAGTGAAAAACTGGATTTGCAGAGTAGTGGGTGGCACTGAGATTGTCGCAGAAGATTGTTAGGGTGACAATGGATTTATAACCAAGTTCCGATAATAAAGAAACGATCCATTGAACCTCTGTGGTTGTTGAAGCGACGGCTCGGAATTCAGCTTCGGTGGATGATCTCGCTAAAGTAGGCTGTCTTTTTGAACTCCATGCTATTGGGTTTGAAACGGGATAAACAATATAACCAGTAGTACTTCGATAGGTTTGCTTGTCGCCCGCCCAATCAGCATCAGTGAATGCATGAAGTTGTAATGGCGAGTTTAACGTAATAATAATCCATGGTGAATGCTCCCGTGAAGATACCGTAATAAGCCTTTTAAGGCAGCCCAATGATTATTCGTGGGACGATGCATAAACTGAGAGAGTTTATTCACTGAAAAAGCGACATTGGGTCGGGTAAGTGATAGATATTGCAGACCACCTACAAGTGATCGATAATATGTAGGGTTGGGTAAAGGAGAACCGTCAGTGGTGGAGAGAAGTGATGTAGTCAATGGTGTGGAAGTCGGCTTACAATCACTCATGTTAGCTCTATGGAGAAGGTCAAGAATGTATTTCGCTTGTGATAGAAAAAGACCGTTGGAATGAGGTAGCACCTCAACACCAAGAAAGTAAGACAGGATTCCAAGGTCTTTGAGAGAAAAACGATTGGCAAGTGAGGTGATGAATGAAGAGACTTTGGAAGAATCAGGACCTGTGATGATTATATCATCAACATAGACAAGAATGTAAATGGTAGATGTAGTGGATTTGTGTACAAATAAAGAAGGGTAAGATATGGTGGGTTTGAAACCGGAGGAGAAAAGAAAAGATTTGAGTTCATTATACCAGGCACGTGACGCTTGTCGAAGGCCATAAATAGCTTTGTTTAGTTTGCATACATGATTTGGAAAAGATGAATCGGTGAAACCGGGTGGTTGAGACATGTACACATCTTCAGTGAGAGTGCCTTGTAAGAAGGCATTGTTGATGTCGAGTTGGCGAAGACACCAATTTTGAGAGGTGGCAAGTGAGAGAACGATACGAAGTGAGGCGGGTTTGACGACAGGGCTAAAAGTCTCAATATAATCAAGACCAGGTCTTTGGTGGAAGCCTTTGGCAACAAGACGTGCTTTGAGGCGTTCAACGGTGCCATCAGGTTTGAACTTGGTTCGGAAAACCCATTTGCATCCGACTAAATTAGGTGCGGTTTCGGGTGGAACAAGGGACCATGTATTGTTGCGATTTAAAGCATGTTCTTCTTGCATGGCTTTACGCCAATGAGGTTGTTTAAGGGCTTGAGTGATTGTCTGTGGTTCGGGAAAAGGTTGTACGATAGAGTGATAAAGAACAAAGTCATTGTTATGGTATTTCGGGTTAAGTTTTCGGTTGGTTCTAGTGGGACGTGTTGAGGAGATATGATTAGTAGCTAAAGGTGGTATGATGTGATAAGGAACAACGATGTTTGAGGAAGTAGATTGTGAAGGTGGTATAGGAATGGAATTTATGTGGAGCCACGAATCTGGATCAGGTGATGGAGAGTTGTTAGTTTGTGTTAATGAGTTGTATGGATACACATGTTCAACAAATTGAACATGTCGAGATGTGTATATTTTATTTGTGGTGGGGTCAAGTAAATGATAGGCACTTTGTGATGAAGAATAGCCTACAAAAATACAAGGCTTCAATTTGAGTTTTGCAGCTTAAATAGTTTGTGGAGGAGAGTTTAAGAGAGGTTGGAAATTGAACCAAAGTTAGGGAAGGTGTGTTGAGGGGAAGAGTCGGAATGACAGTAGAGGAGTTGGAACTGGAAGTCATGGTGGTCGATGGTTATGATTATGAAGGAGAAGGTAACCTGGCTGATACCATATGAAGATATTAACTGAAAGTTAATTTTATTATTCATCAATCAATCGATACATATACACGGAGTGAAGTATCTGTTACAACAAATTAGGAGACTATTTTGGTTTTGTTACAACAAATTAGGAAGACTATTTCTATCTATCTTTATCTAATAATAAAATATGAAATTATGAAATAAATGAAATTAGTGATTTGATATTATGGTTTAATATGCTCCCGCAAGATGGACGATCTAGAGACAAGTCCAATCTTGGAAAATAATTCGTGGTGACGATGTTTTAGCAATGGCTTTGTGAGATCATCAGCTAGTTGATCATCGCCTTTAATGTGAGTAACTCGTATGGAATTTTCTTGGACCTTTTCACGTACAAAATTAAAATCCAGAGCTAGATGCTTCATCCTTGAGTGAAAAACTGGATTTGCAGAGTAGTGGGTGGCACTGAGATTGTCGCAGAAGATTGTTGGGGTGACAATGGATTTATAACCAAGTTCCGATAATAAAGAAACGATCCATTGAACCTCTGTGGTTGTTGAAGCGACGGCTCAGAATTCAGCTTCGATGGATGATCTCGCTAAAGTAGGCTGTCTTTTTGAACTCCATGCTATTGGGTTTGAACCGAGATAAACAATATAACCCGTAGTACTTCGATAGGTTTGATTGTCGCCCGCCCAATCAGCATCAGTGAATGCATGAAGTTGTAATGGAGAGTTACGACGTAATAATAATCCATGGTGAATGCTCCCGTGAAGATACCGTAATAAGCCTTTTAAGGCAGCCCAATGATTATTCGTGGGACGATGCATAAACTGAGAGAGTTTATTCACTGAAAAAGCGACATCGGGTCGGGTAAGTGATAAATATTGCAGACCACCTACAAGTAATCGATAATATGTGGGATTGGATAAAGGAGAACCGTCAGTGGTGGAGAGAAGTGATGTAGTCAATGGTGTGGAAGTCGGCTTACAATCACTCATGTTAGCTCTATGGAGAAGGTCAAGAATGTATTTCGCTTGTGATAGAAAAAGACCGTTGGAATGAGGTAGCACCTCAACACCAAGAAAGTAAGACAGGATTCCAAGGTCTTTGAGAGAAAAACGATTGGCAAGTGAGGTGATGAATGAAGAGACTTTGCAAGAATCAGGACCTGTGATGATTATATCATCAACATAGACAAGAATGTAAATGGTAGATGTAGTGGATTTGTGTACAAATAAAGAAGGGTAAGATATGGTGGGTTTGAAACCGGAGGAGAAAAGAAAAGTTTTGAGTTCATTTTACCAGGCACGAGACGTTTGTCGAAGGCCATAAATAGCTTTGTTTAGTTTGCATACATGAGTTGGAAAAGATGAATCGGTGAAACCGGGTGGTTGAGACATGTACACATCTTCAGTGAGAGTGCCTTGTAAGAAGGCATTGTTGATGTCGAGTTGGCGAAGACACCAATTTTGAGAGGTGGCAAGTGAGAGAACGATACGAAGTGAGGCGGGTTTGACGACAGGGCTAAAAGTCTCAATATAATCAAGACCAGGTCTTTGGTGGAAGCCTTTGGCAACAAGACGTGCTTTGAGGCGTTCAAACGGTGCCATCAGGTTTGAACTTGGTTCGGAAAACCCATTTGCATCCGACTAAATTAGGTGCGGTTTCGGGTGGAACAAGGGACCATGTATTGTTGCGATTTAAAGCATGTTCTTCTTGCATGGCTTTACGCCAATGAGGTTGTTTAAGGGCTTGAGTGATTGTCTGTGGTTCGGGAAAAGGTTGTACGATAGAGTGATAAAGAACAAAGTCATTGTTATGGTATTTCGGGTTAAGTTTTCGGTTGGTTCTAGTGGGACGTGTTGAGGAGATATGATTAGTAGCTAAAGGTGGTATGATGTGATAAGGAACAACGATGTTTGAGGAAGTAGATTGTGAAGGTGGTATAGGAATGGAATTTAAGTGGAGCCACGAATCTGGATCAGGTGATGGAGAGTTGTTAGTTTGTGTTAATGAGTTGTATGGATACACATGTTCAACAAATTGAACATGTTGAGATGTGTATATTTTATTTGTGGTGGGGTCAAGTAAATGATAGGCACTTTGTGATGAAGAATAGCCTACAAAAAATACAAGGCTTCAATTTGAGTTTTCCAGCTTAAATAGTTTGTGGAGGAGAGTTTAAGAGAGGTTGGAAATTGAACCAAAGTTAGGGAAGGTGTGTTGAGGGAAGAGTCGAGAGTCG
>CAJVGC010000432.1:15500691-15923427 GCA_910822075.1 Senecio squalidus | reverse complement strand
ACCACCTACAAGTGATCGATAATATGTAGGATTGGGTAAAGGAGAACCGTCAGTGGTGGAGAGAAGTGATGTAGTCAATGGTGTGGAAGTCGGCTTACAATCACTCATGTTAGCTCTATGGAGAAGGTCAAGAATGTATTTCGCTTGTGATAGAAAAAGACCGTTGGAATGAGGTAGCACCTCAACACCAAGAAAGTAAGACAGGTTTCCAAGGTCTTTGAGAGAAAAACGATTGGCAAGTGAGGTGATGAATGAAGAGACTTTGGAAGAATCAGGACCTGTGATGATTATATCATCAACATAGACAAGAATGTAAATGGTAGATGTAGTGGATTTGTGTACAAATAAAGAAGGGTAAGATATGGTGGGTTTGAAACCGGAGGAGAAAAGAAAAGATTTGAGTTCATTATACCAGGCACGAGACGCTTGTCGAAGGCCATAAATAGCTTTGTTTAGTTTGCATACATGATTTGGAAAAGATGAATCGGTGAAACCGGGTGGTTGAGACATGTACACGTCTTCAGTGAGAGTGCCTTGTAAGAAGGCATTGTTGATGTCGAGTTGGCGAAGACACCAATTTTGAGAGGTGGCAAGTGAGAGAACGATACGAAGTGAGGCGGGTTTGACGACAGGGCTAAAAGTCTCAATATAATCAAGACCAGGTCTTTGGTGGAAGCCTTTGGCAACAAGACGTGCTTTGAGGCGTTCAACGGTGCCATCAGGTTTGAACTTGGTTCGGAAAACCCATTTGCATCCGACTAAATTAGGTGCGGTTTCGGGTGGAACAAGGGACCATGTATTGTTGCGATTTAAAGCATGTTCTTCTTGCATGGCTTTACGCCAATGAGGTTGTTTAAGGGCTTGAGTGATTGTCTGTGGTTCGGGAAAAGGTTGTACGATAGAGTGATAAAGAACAAAGTCATTGTTATGGTATTTCGGGTTAAGTTTTCGGTTGGTTCTAGTGGGACGTGTTGAGGAGATATGATTAGTAGCTAAAGGTGGTATGATGTGATAAGGAACAACGATGTTTGAGGAAGTAGATTGTGAAGGTGGTATAGGAATGGAATTTAAGTGGAGCCACGAATCTGGATCAGGTGATGGAGAGTTGTTAGTTTGTGTTAATGAGTTGTATGGATACACATGTTCAACAAATTGAACATGTCGAGATGTGTATATTTTATTTGTGGTGGGGTCAAGTAAATGATAGGCACTTTGTGATGAAGAATAGCCTACAAAAATACAAGGCTTCAATTTGAGTTTTCCAGCTTAAATAGTTTGTGGAGGAGAGTTTAAGAGAGGTTGGAAATTGAACCAAAGTTAGGGAAGGTGTGTTGAGGGGAAGAGTCGGAATGACAGTAGAGGAGTTGGAACTGGAAGTCATGGTGGTCGATGGTTATGATTATGAAGGAGAAGGTAACCTGGCTGATACCATATGAAGATATTAACTGAAAGTTAATTTTATTATTCCGCAATCAATCGATACATATACACGGAGTGAAGTATCTATTACAACAAATTAGGAGACTATTTTGGTTTTGTTACAACAAATTAGGAAGACTATTTCTATCTATCTTTATCTAATAATAAAATATGAAATTATGAAATAAATGAAATTAGTGATTTGATATTATGGTTTAATATGCTCCCGCAAGATGGACGATCTAGAGACAAGTCCAATCTTGGAAAATAATTCGTGGTGACGATGTTTTAGCAATGGCTTTGTGAGATCATCAGCTAGTTGATCATCGCCTTTAATGTGAGTAACTCATATGGAATTTTCTTGGACCTTTTCACGTACAAAATGAAAATCCAGAGCTAGATGCTTCATCCTTGAGTGAAAAACTGGATTTGCAGAGTAGTGGGTGGCACTGAGATTGTCGCAGAAGATTGTTGGGGTGACAATGGATTTATAACCAAGTTCCGATAATAAAGAAACGATCCATTGAACCTCTGTGGTTGTTGAAGCGACGGCTCGGAATTCAGCTTCGGTGGATGATCTCGCTAAAGTAGGCTGTCTTTTTGAACTCCATGCTATTGGGTTTGAACCGAGATAAACAATATAACCAGTAGTACTTCGATAGGTTTGCTTGTCGCCCGCCCAATCAGCATCAGTGAATGCATGAAGTTGTAATGGCGAGTTACGACGTAATAATAATCCATGGTGAATGCTCCCGTGAAGATACCGTAATAAGCGTTTTAAGGCAGCCCAATGATTATTCGTGGGACGATGCATAAACTGAGAGAGTTTATTCACTGAAAAAGCGACATCGGGTCGGGTAAGTGATAGATATTGCAGACCACCTACAAGTGATCGATAATATGTAGGATTGGGTAAAGGAGAACCGTCAGTGGTGGAGAGAAGTGATGTAGTCAATGGTGTGGAAGTCGGCTTACAATCACTCATGTTAGCTCTATGGAGAAGGTCAAGAATGTATTTCGCTTGTGATAGAAAAAGACCGTTGGAATGAGGTAGCACCTCAACACCAAGAAAGTAAGACAGGTTTCCAAGGTCTTTGAGAGAAAAACGATTGGCAAGTGAGGTGATGAATGAAGAGACTTTGCAAGAATCAGGACCTGTGATGATTATATCATCAACATAGACAAGAATGTAAATGGTAGATGTAGTGGATTTGTGTACAAATAAAGAAGGGTCAGATATGGTGGGTTTGAAACCGGAGGAGAAAAGAAAAGATTTGAGTTCATTATAACAGGCACGAGACGCTTGTCGAAGGCCATAAATAGCTTTGTTTAGTTTGCCTACATGATTTGGAAAAGATGAATCGGTGAAACCGGGTGGTTGAGACATGTACACATCTTCAGTGAGAGTGCCTTGTAAGAAGGCATTGTTGATGTCGAGTTGGCGAAGACACCAATTTTGAGAGGTGGCAAGTGAGAGAACGATACGAAGTGAGGCGGGTTTGACGACAGGGTTAAAAGTCTCAATATAATCAAGACCAGGTCTTTGGTGGAAGCCTTTGGCAACAAGACGTGCTTTGAGGCGTTCAACGGTGCCATCAGGTTTGAACTTGGTTCGGAAAACCCATTTGCATCCGACTAAATTAGGTGCGGTTTCGGGTGGAACAAGGGACCATGTATTGTTGCGATTTAAAGCATGTTCTTCTTGCATGGCTTTACGCCAATGAGGTTGTTTAAGGGCTTGAGTGATTGTCTGTGGTTCGGGAAAAGGTTGTACGATAGAGTGATAAAGAACAAAGTCATTGTTATGGTATTTCGGGTTAAGTTTTCGGTTGGTTCTAGTGGGACGTGTTGAGGAGATATGATTAGTAGCTAAAGGTGGTATGATGTGAGAAGGAACAACGATGTTTGAGGAAGTAGATTGTGAAGGTGGTATAGGAATGGAATTTATGTGGAGCCACGAATCTGGATCAGGTGATGGAGAGTTGTTAGTTTGTGTTAATGAGTTGTATGGATACACATGTTCAACAAATTGAACATGTCGAGATGTGTATATTTTATTTGTGGTGGGGTCAAGTAAATGATAGGCACTTTGTGATGAAGAATAGCCTACAAAAATACAAGGCTTCAATTTGAGTTTTCCAGCTTAAATAGTTTGTGGAGGAGAGTTTAAGAGAGGTTGGAAATTGAACCAAAGTTAGGGAAGGTGTGTTGAGGGGAAGAGTCGGAATGACAGTAGAGGAGTTGGAACTGGAAGTCATGGTGGTCGATGGTTATGATTATGAAGGAGAAGGTAACCTGGCTGATACCATATGAAGATATTAACTGAAAGTTAATTTTATTATTCAGCAATCAATCGATACATATACACGGAGTGAAGTATCTGTTACAACAAATTAGGAGACTATTTTGGTTTTGTTACAACAAATTAGGAAGACTATTTCTATCTATCTTTATCTAATAATAAAATATGAAATTATGAAATAAATGAAATTAGTGATTTGATATTATGGTTTAATATGCTCCCGCAAGATGGACGATCTAGAGACAAGTCCAATCTTGGAAAATAATTCGTGGTGACGATGTTTTAGCAATGGCTTTGTGAGATCATCAGCTAGTTGATCATCGCCTTTAAAGTGAGTAACTCGTATGGAATTTTCTTGGACCTTTTCACGTACAAAATGAAAATCCAGAGCTAGATGCTTCATCCTTGAGTGAAAAACTGGATTTGCAGAGTAGTGGGTGACACTGAGATTGTCGCAGAAGATTGTTGGGGTGAAAATGGATTTATAACCAAATTCCGATAATAAAGAAACGATCCATTGAACCTTTGTGGTTGTTGAAGCGATGGCTCAGAATTCAGCTTCGGTGGATGATCTCGCTAAAGTAGGCTGTCTTTTTGAACTCCATGCTATTGGGTTTGAACCGAGATAAACAATATAACCAGTAGTACTTCGATAGGTTTGCTTGTCGCCCGCCCAATCAGCATCAGTGAATGCATGAAGTTGTAATGGCGAGTTACGACGTAATAATAATCCATGGTGAATGCTCCCGTGAAGATACCAATAAGCGTTTTAAGGCAGCCCAATGATTGTTCGTGGGACGATGCATATACTGAGAGAGTTTATTCACTGAAAAAGCGACATCGGGTCGGGTAAGTGATAGATATTGCACACCACCTACAAGTGATCAATAATATGTAGGATTGGGTAAAGGAGAACCGTCAGTGGTGGAGAGAAGTGATGTAGTCAATGGTGTGGAAGTCGGCTTACAATCACTCATGTTAGCTCTATGGAGAAGGTCAAGAATGTATTTCGCTTGTGATAGAAAAAGACCGTTGGAATGAGGTAGCACCTCAACACCAAGAAAGTAAGACAGGTTTCCAAGGTCTTTGAGAGAAAAACGATTGGCAAGTGAGGTGATGAATGAAGAGACTTTGGAAGAATCAGGACCTGTGATGATTATATCATCAACATAGACAACAATGTAAATGGTAGATGTAGTGGATTTGTGTACAAATAAAGAAGGGTCAGATATGGTGGGTTTGAAACCGGAGGAGAAAAGAAAAGATTTGAGTTCATTATACCAGGCACGAGACGCTTGTCGAAGGCCATAAATAGCTTTGTTTAGTTTGCATACATGATTTGGAAAAGATAAATCGGTGAAACCGGGTGGTTGAGACATGTACACATCTTCAGTGAGAGTGCCTTGTAAGAAGGCATTGTTGATGTCGAGTTGGCGAAGACACCAATTTTGAGAGGTGGCAAGTGAGAGAACGATACGAAGTGAGGCGGGTTTGACGACAGGGCTAAAAGTCTCAATATAATCAAGACCAGGTCTTTGGTGGAAGCCTTTGGCAACAAGACGTGCTTTGAGGCGTTCAACGGTGCCATCAGGTTTGAACTTGGTTCGGAAAACCCATTTGCATCCGACTAAATTAGGTGTGGTTTCGGGTGGAACAAGGGACCATGTATTGTTGCGATTTAAAGCATGTTCTTCTTGCATGGCTTTACGCCAATGAGGTTGTTTAAGGGCTTGAGTGATTGTCTGTGGTTCGGGAAAAGGTTGTACGATAGAGTGATAAAGAACAAAGTCATTGTTATGGTATTTCGGGTTAAGTTTTCGGTTGGTTCTAGTGGGACGTGTTGAGGAGATATGATTAGTAGCTAAAGGTGGTATGATGTGAGAAGGAACAACGATGTTTGAGGAAGTAGATTGTGAAGGTGGTATAGGAATGGAATTTATGTGGAGCCACGAATCTGGATCAGGTGATGGAGAGTTGTTAGTTTGTGTTAATGAGTTGTATGGATACACATGTTCAACAAATTGAACATGTCGAGATGTGTATATTTTATTTGTGGTGGGGTCAAGTAAATGATAGGCACTTTGTGATGAAGAATAGCCTACAAAAATACAAAGCTTCAATTTGAGTTTTCCAGCTTAAATAGTTTGTGGAGGAGAGTTTAAGAGAGGTTGGAAATTGAACCAAAGTTAGGGAAGGTGTGTTGAGGGGAAGAGTCGGAATGACAGTAGAGGAGTTGGAACTGGAAGTCATGGTGGTCGATGGTTATGATTATGAAGGAGAAGGTAACCTGGCTGATACCATATGAAGATATTAACTGAAAGTTAATTTTATTATTCAGCAATCAATCGATACATATACACGGAGTGAAATATCTGTTACAACAAATTAGGAAACTATTTTGGTTTTGTTACAACAAATTAGGAAGACTATTTCTATCTATCTTTATCTAATAATAAAATATGAAATTATGAAATAAATGAAATTAGTGATTTGATATTATGGTTTAATAGTTAATATGCTTTTTATTTTTATTAAACTAAAAAAATTTCGATTAAAGTCAACCATGGTGGAATGTTGACAGAAACACCAAACAGGAGTTATGTTGGGGGTAAGGTGGATTTGGTAAATATTGATTGATATGATACATGAGGTGATGAAAATCCTTTAATATGATCCTAATTCGATAATGTTGTATCACTAAAGGATACCTAAGGAATGTTAGGTGTTTAGGTGGTGGTGATGATATTGGGAATATGTTGAAAAATATAAGGTTATAGAAATTTTCATTGAACACGGTTACACTAAAATTACATACCATCCTACAATGAAACAGAAAAATGGGGTAAGTGCATAAATAGAGTTAGATGATGTTAATGTTGATGATTTGGAAGTTAATGAGGATGTAGTGAATGAAAGGGAAGAAATTGTGGATGAGGAAATAGATGTTAACATGGATAATTTTAAGTTCACAAGGTGAACATGATAACTTAGAGGTTATTGATTTTGATTCTTTTGAAAGTGATAAAAGATCAGCAGTTAAGAAAGGAAGGAAAAAAATAAAACTGATGGTTTTATCTTGGACAACAGAGAGGACGCAAAGGAAAGAATAAAAGAAACATGTTGTTGAAACAAGAAGAGACTTAGTGATTGTGAAAAATGACAATGTTAGTGATTCTAATTCTATATATATACAAATCAAGGAAATGAAGATCACTGTTCATAGTGTGTGTACCTCACGGGCCAATTTTGTTATAAAATAGGAAAACAACCAAGAAAATAAACAAAACAACAATTTCCTGGATAGCCCTCTGTCTTTTATGACGGGGGCGCGGGATCGATTCCCACCCGCTCCAAGTACATTGTTTTTTTTCTTTAAACAACCCTGTTTTATTTACAAGAAACCTAACATTTTTTTTTCTTTAAACAACCCTGTTTTATTTACAAGAAACCTAACAAAAACACAACTGCCCGGGTGGTAGGACTCCCTCTTGCTGTTTGCTTGACTTGGGATCGAATCCCACTTAAGCTGGTTATTTTTTTAATTGTAGTTTTAGATCTTTATTTGTCTTATGTTTCTTCGACTTTTGAGTTTTATTTTCCTTTATAGATTACACTAGATTGTCTATTTTAATTTTTAGTTTTTTTTAGTTACGATATTAGATAAAATAGCTACGACTTCATTAATTTATTTTTAGTCGCACTATCATTTATTTTATACAACAACGATACACATGATAATATTTAACCCGCAACAATGCGCGGGCACCCCACCTCGTTGTATACATATATGTGGTGTTTGTGTTGGCTTTTCCGACCATGGATGGAGAACAAAATCTGGTAATTGTTTGCTTATATGTGGTGTTTCTGCTTGTCATCATAATTTTCGATTCAGATCGATAGGAAAAAGTCAAATTCATATATGTGTTTGTGTATGATCTTAGAGAAAGTTACAGGTGGTGAATGAGTTGCATATGATATGGTGATGATACACTGGTGGTGGGGTATGAACTTGGGATAATGAAAGACTAATGAGTTGTATAAGTTTTTTTTATTATTATTATTATTATTATTATTATTATTATTATTATTATTATTACTATTATTATTATTATTATTATTATTATTATTTATATTTTTGTTTTTTATATTAAATTTAATTAAAAATGAAGTTGGGCCAATCATGTGTTGACAAGTGTCATCTGAATAGCAAAAAAATATATATAAATATCGAAAGGGTATATTGGTCATTTCATAACCTTTAACAGCCTCACTGTTAACTTTAACGACGTAAGGACGGTTTTTACAACGTAGTTTGCTGATGAGGATTATTCTTGCGAAAATAGTTTGGAAGGGATGGTTCTTCCAAACACCACTAAACCACAAAGACGGTTTTTGCACTTTACTCCCGAAATTTTAATACTCACATTTTGGGGACAACAATGAAATTTACGTCCTGGGTTGATCGGAGTCCATGAAGTACGAATCAAAGATTTCTTACCACAAAAACAATTGACCATGGCGTCTTCCTGTTTGAACTAGACGGTAAAAGAATTAGGACTTCAAAATATATGTTTAGGATCTGGTTGGTTTAAAAAAATGGATGCTGGGATGATAAAGAGGGATTTAAAAGGAAGGTGGTGTGTAAAATGACTAAAAGGTCCTCATGTGCAAATCACGTGCACACACTAATGACCCAACTTAATGGCTCGTTAAATCAAGGACGATTTATGCACATAAAGTTTTCCACATGGACGCTCTTTGCACATACGAAACCTTAAGGACGAAAGTTTTAATCTCAGCAAAAGTGAGGGACGATTTATGCAATTCTCCCTTTTGTTAAACATAACTTTAGGGTTTTGTTAATTGTCGTCCTAACTACGATTTACCATGTATAAGTTATAATTATAATTATAATCATTTAATAAATATCAACATAATCATTTAATAAATATCAATATTTCAATATACATATATTAAGTCTAGCAAATAAACTGTAAGGGCTAATGCGTAAAGGTTTTTTGTATCTGTATAAAACGCCCTATAATATGATCTTCGACTGAAGTAATCCAAAAGGTCTGATATGGTATCATAACGACCATATATTAAAACCTAGTCGCCAATCTGACAATCAGGTTTCTCCTTTTCTTTTATCTTTCTGAAAACCTTATCCGAAATCAATAACTATGTCACTAATGTTCACAACTTTACCATGGCATAAAAGTGTGCTCACTCTCACCATAGGTGTATTTTCTTCTCAACTAAAAAGTATCTAGGTACCTTGATGGAACTATTTCATGCCCTCCATCATGCTTACGAACCAACTATGTTGTCCCGAGAACTTACTATCAAGACTAGTCAACTGGAGATAGGGAACGATGAATTTGTCACCACTTACCTACAACGTGCGAAAGGTTATGCATACTCACTTGCTTCAATCGGGGATAATGTCCGTGCAAAATATATGGTTCTCACAATCCCTGATGGTCTCTCTTCTCGCACAAAATTTAACAGCCTTTTCGCTACTCTTACGGCACGTCGCCCCGCTATTCAAATAGATAACCATAAAGCCCATCTTGCAGATCATGAATTTGTTCATGGAAGGTCCAAACCGAAAACACCGAACATCGGTTAAGTATAGGGGTGTTATTCGGGTTAACCCGACCCTAATAAGGGTTTTTCGGGTCGGGTCAATCGGGTTTTCGTTATGGAAAAATGACCTTAACATTTCGAGTCCGGATCCGGTAGGGGTGAGCATGGGTCGGTTTGGGTCGGTTCCGACCTCAACCCGAACCCAAACCGAAATTTCGGTTCCTGAAAGTTCCAAACCGTTTGGTTCGGTTTCTACATTGGTTCGGTTCCTTTCGGTTTCGGTTTTTTTCGGTTCGGTTTGGTTTTTTATTTCGGTTTTTGGACATAGGCAAATTCATAGATCTGTCAATAAAAACTTGTGAAATAAACCTCAAATGGAAGGGTATGTTACGCAATAATTGGCGGAGCAGTTCACAACTTATAACATGAAGTTGTGCATATTACTAGAACATAATGATATGAGTCGGAAAACTTTAAACACAAAATTAAGAAGAAAAAAAATACTATATGTGGCTTAGTAAATATAGCCTACATGGCAACAAAAAAATAATCAAAATTGAAGAAATAAACCTATATGTTGCTGAGTAATGTGGCCTATATGACACCAAAAGATTACATATTGATAAGTATGAGATTGGCAATTTAGAAAAGAAAACTTTGAGTCTTCACTATTAGCATCGAGAGTTTGTGTGTTTAGGGAGTAATTAATTAGGATGATTTAGAATTTTAGACAAAGGAAAAAAAAAAAAAAAAAAAAAAACTTAAAATATCTACTAAAAGTGAACATATTAAAATTGACATACATATAATGGTTCGGTTCGGTTTTTTTCGGTTTGGTTTTACCCTCCGACCCAAACCGAACCGTCTTTTTCGGTTTCTCAAAAATCGAAACCCAAACCATCGGTTTTTGTATTCGGACCGGTTTTACGGTTCGGTTTTTTCGGGTTTTGGGTTTTCGGTTTGGTTTTTGCTCACCCCTAGGATCCGGGTCTAGGAGTATATATAAACAAAAAACTTGCAAATGTTGAAGGCAACAAAATAAATATAATCAGTTATCAAACAACCTATAAACATTGCATTACATACGTAAATTATGTATATATTGCTTACCTTAATGTTGAAGAAGATCTAAAATTTCAAGAAAAAATATATAATACGGGCGCGCATGTGCGGGAGGGGGGGGGGGGGGGGGGGGGGTGACGACAAAGCATCGTAAATTCTTAAGATAATCAAACAAATATCTAGAGTCTAAGCATCGTAAATTCTTAAGTTCGTCTAACCTCCTCTTTATTCAATCATTATCTAATCATGCAACAACAATGTGTGACAACCGTCACTCTCTCCGTCCCTAGTTAGCCTAGTATGCCTATAGTTCATTACCGTAGTTTACTGGAAAATTTTAAACTTGCTTATTAATGTTGTTGTGTGATTAAAATATGTGTTATGTGTGTGATGTTGTGTTACACTTTAGGTGCACAAGTAGATAGTTCCCCGATAGATGAACTTCTAAATGAATTAACATTTAATCTCGTGTTATATGTTATCGTCTCACGTTGTTGCGTAAACGTTATTAAATTAATTATGAATGTTCGTGTTCAATGCTTGTACGTGATGTACAAAAATCATGGTCGCGGGCTTCGTGTATGTTGTGTGTTCCGAATTCGAGTGTCATCCTTAGGTGGTCCGGGAGATAAACAAAATAAAACGTTTGGAAAACAACCCACTACGGCGCAATGGATAGGGGGTGCGACGCAGCGGGCACCAGGACCATTTTTTTTCTTCTTTCGGCTAACCATTGTGTTGAGACGAGTCGAGCCACCTGGGTTTTTTCTGATGATCAGTAGATGATCCCTGGCCCGTCTAGACCGAGCCCAACCCTCCATTACTCAAGCTTAACCCTATATCTCATACATATATATAACCACTTAAACACAAAACCCTAGTTTTCTTGTTTTCTTCTCTATCCGTCGCCCACACAACCTTTGCAGCCTCATTTCGTCTTTTGGAAATTACCATTCTTTCATCATCATCATCATCCTTGTATTCATCCATTGTTCCTCATTTATTGATTGTGTAAGTGTGTTTGCTCCAATCCCATGACTGATCCATTCTTTTCTTTCATTCGTTTTCATGTATTGAGATTCCGATCTTGTGTTCTTGTTGCTGTTCTTTGCTTGTGTGGTTCTTAGATCGAGTTCATCAGCTCCTCCATGATTATTGGAGTGGCTTTGATCATCTCAGATCGTGGCTAAGAGTTTCGGTCTCAAGTTTAATCCAAAGCTTGAATTCAAGGTTATAAATCCTAATTCTTATACATTTCTTGATCTTTATTGTGTTATCTTGATCGGGTTTATTTTTTCTATATTATGAAATTGATTCATTCATAAACCTAATGGACATCACATAAAACGTATTTTCAAGTTACATATTCAAATCGGTATAAAAACCCTAAATCTATAAGCCTACATTTTGTGTTAATAACTTGCTGAACTGAATTTTTTCCTGTCTTGTTCGATCTATAACTCTGAAATTGTTTCGTATTTTAAACTGATGTTGAAACCAATATTGTATCTCTCGGAACCTAGTTTTTGGATATATAAGATACGTCGTCTAATTCTTTATACAACTCTCAGAAACTGCAAATTAGTGAAAGTTGGTCAACTCTGAATTTTTGAAAATGATATGTTAGGTGTTTATAACTTGAAATGGTGTAACGACTTAGCAAACTTATCAACATTGTGAAACTGATTATTGTGGGTTTATTTCAGGTCTTACATGTTACCATAAGGGTCTAGGTCATTCTTGTACTTATCGGACTCCTCAAACTCGTTTTAAAACTCAATCTATGAAAATTGACATAT
This sequence comes from Senecio squalidus, assembly GCA_910822075.1. Taxonomy (NCBI): domain Eukaryota; kingdom Viridiplantae; phylum Streptophyta; class Magnoliopsida; order Asterales; family Asteraceae; genus Senecio; species Senecio squalidus. The sequence goes on along the minus strand of CAJVGC010000432.1, from coordinate 15,911,256 downwards.
TGGACAGATTATACAACCTTTTTTGTAATGAACTTAAATTAGTGATAAATTACTCAAACTGATCGAGCTCTAGATCTATCTTGTAGCCCTCGGATTCTAGTTTTCAAAAATGTAAAGCTCGTATCCTAGTTCCTTGTCAAACTCTTTAAAACTGACTTTTAATGAACGTGCGTCAAATCTGAAATACTAAAACGATATTATTAGGTTTTGGTAACTTGAAATTGTGTAACGATTTAGTGAATTTAAATATGATTGAATCTGATTTGTATACTTTCCTACTGGTATAAATCATGATATTTGAATGTTGGAATCGTTTGTGTATTCGTAGTATGTTTTAAACTCGTTATAAACTTAAACTATCAAAGTGACTGTTGGGTTTATAACTTAGTTAAAATAAGTTTTAACTCATTAATACTGCTTCTAGATAATGAAAGTACTTAATACGGAAGTCAATTAATACTGAAGACTAAAGACGTATAAGCACCTGCGGAAGATCAAGTTAATACGGCTGTTCAACTATTACTACTGAAGACGCATTACTACAGATCATCATTGTTACTACTGCTTGAAGTTACTACAGAAGAACTTCTTGTCATGCACGTTTAAGAGTTTCAATTGTAATTAAAGTATGTTTCCTTCTAGATAAAGATGTAGTTTCCTAGTTTATCTAGGTTAGCCTCAAGGTCTATAAATATAGATCCTTGTAAGATAGAAAACACGTTGTATTGATTATCAAAGTTAATGCAACTGATATTCGACAATAATATTGTTCGTTCATATTCATACGTTTGCAATATTCATTGTTTGGTAACTTGTTAATATTAAAGTGTTCATCCGCTGCTGAACTTCTTTAATAGATCAAGGTCTTAACGAAGGCAAATTATAAGTTATATTAGCTTATTCAATCCTGATAAGAGGTATCAGAGCACAGGAGGTGCTCAAGATCCATTGATCTAACAAGTTCTTATAAGACTCAACACAAAAGAAAGCAAATCAACAATCATGACTGATGTATCAATCAACAAAGTTCCTGTGCTTAACAGTAATGAATTTGATCTCTGGAAGCTACGTATCAAACAGCACATATTGTTATCTGACTATACAGTATGGGATGTAATTGTTAATGGTAACAAGCAGGCCACCAACTTTGCAGCTGATGGACAACCTGGTGTTGTTACTCGTCCTCCATTGACTGATCTGGAGAGAAGAGAAAAACAAACGGAGATTAAAGCCCTTAGTATTCTTTTAATTGCCATTCCTAATGAATACCAATCGCAATTTGAAGAATATCAAGATGCCAAGTCATTGTGGGAAGCTTTAGAGAAGAGATTCAGTGGCACAAAGAATACAAAGAAAAATAAGAAAGCTCTTCTCAAGCAAGAATACGAAAATTTCAATTCTTTGAAAGAAGAAAGAATGACTCAGACGTTTGACAGATACAAGAAGCTTACAGGAGAATTGATAAGTGCAGGAGTAAAGTATGATAAAGATGACATCAACCGAAAGTTCATAAGAGCATTAGGTGCTGAATGGGTAATCTACACTGTCTCATATAGACAAGGAGACAAACTGGAAGAGATGGAACTTGATGATCTCTACAATGATCTGAGAGTATTTGAATCAGAAGTTGAAGCAAATAAACCTCGCAGCAGTAATCACAGTATTAACAATGTTAATACTGCTCTAATCACATCCTCTGAAGCAACTAAACATGACGCTGGAGAAGAATTATCTTTTGAAGCATTCATCTCCCAAAGTTCATGTCTTACTAATGATGATCTGAAACAGATCCATCAAGATGACTTGGAGGAGATGGATATGAAGTGGCAAGCACCCATGTTAGCTTTACGTGCTAGGAGGTTTGTGAACAGAACCGGAAGAAGATTTAATCCAAGGAACAATGAAAGGATTGCTTTTGATAAAAGCAAGGTGAAGTGTTATGAATGCAATGAACCAGGCCACTTTGCTAGGGAATGCAAAAACAAGTCTAAATCCAACAACTCTAGAAACACACAAGACAACAATCCAAGTGCACTTGTTTCACAAGATGTATTTGGATATGATTGGAATGACTTAGAAAAAGAATCTAGTCAAAGCAGAGCATTAATCTCTTGTGATGGCTTGGTTTCTACTGAAAATATTACTAATGTTCACCATGCATGCATAGCAGTAGTAATGGATGCTGACGATGTTGTTTCTACGGACGATGTTGTTTCTACGGAAGATGTTGTTTCTACGGACGATGTTGTTTCTACGGAGCTCGTGTATAGTGACCTGGTTACTACAGCAATTGACGATGATGTTCTTGGATATGACTGGAATGAAGATGATCAAGAATCTACTCAAGATGATATTCTCGTACAATCTCTAGGCAATTGACTCATCCTCAAAGGATACTGAAACTTCATCACTCATGGCTGAGGTAACTTCCAAACTCTGTTCTTCTGAATGTAAGGAGGTTGTACTTAAATATAGAAATCATAATCAATTACTTTGTGATTCTGTTAAATCTTTAGAAGAACAAAGGAGGTCAGCTGCTTTCGGCATAGACAATCTAGAAAACCAAATTAAATCTTACAAAATTAATGAGTCAAGTTATGATGAAAAGATTAAATTGGTAGAATGGCAAAGAGATGACCTACTAGTTAAACTTACTAATGCTAGGGAGGAAATTAAACAGTTATTGGAGGAAAAAGATAAGGTTGCATTAAATGTAGGGAAATTAGAACATGCTTCTAAATCTGTTAATGACCTAATAAATCAACAAATTCATGGAAAAATCAAATCAGGATTAGGTTATAAAGAGGTAGCTCCACCATTTAATCAAAACTATATCCCTCCAACTCTAGAAGCCCCTAGAATTCCCATCTCACAAACTCCTCCAAAAGAATCATTCATAGCTGATCCAATCAATTATGATGAAGTTCTAATAGAGGATGTTGATGAAGAAAGTGATATAGAGTTACAAGAACCAGTGCCTACACCAGTAGAAGTTAAACAAACACATTCACAAAGTCTAGTTTCAAAAGAACCATCTAAAAAGAAGGATTGTGACTGCAATTGTTGTACTTATACAAATGGTAAAAGAGAAAAGATTAAAACTTGGATTCACATAGGAAAAAGAGGAAATCAAAGAAACCAAACTCAGTTGAAAACCCAAAAGGCCTAATTCCTAAGAAACAAGTTCAATCATGCTTTATTTGTGGAAAAAATAACCATTATGCTAAAATCTGTTATTACAACACTGAAAATCAAAAGAAAGTAGCACAAAAACAGCACAGGGGGTTGGGGTATACAGGCAAGGTTGACCATAAAGTTAAGCAAAACAAACCATCACATGTTCGAAAATCTGCTTTGAACAGCAGTAATGGAGTTCATACTGCAAAGAAGAACTCTGTTAATACTGCCTCAAACAGCCACAATATTAACAAAACAAATTTCCAAATCAGTAAAAACAGGATAAATACTGCTAAACAATCTTGTGTTAATACTGCACGTATTAATACTGTCAAGAATAATGGTGTTAATACTGCCCGTATTAATACTGTTAAACGGAAGAGTGTTAATACTGCAGGTGTTAATACTGCAAATAGTAACTCTGTTACTACTGCAAATATTAATACTACACATCAAAAGAGAGTTAAAACAGTACCTGTTCCTACTGTTAAAACAAAGAATGTTAATACTGATAAAGTTCAAAAAGCTAAAACCTTTAAACAGGTATGGCAACCAAAGGTCAAAGTAACTCAACCACCTACTCCACCTGATTTCTCAAAACTAGTCCAAAGGAAGGTGAGTTACTTTGATGAAATGGGCAAACCCAAGTCAGCTTTGGCTTGGGTTCCCACCAGAAACTAACTCCTATTGTTTATGTGCAGGTTCAGCCAACAAATGAAAGTGAGAGCAGTTGGCATGTAGATAGTGGCTGTTCCAGGCACATGATAGGCAACATGTCATGTCTTCAGGACTTTGAAAATTTCAATGGAGGCTATGTTGCCTTTGGAGGTAATCCAAAAGGAGGAAGGATTTCTGGAAAAGGAACTGTAAGCAATGGGAGAATTAGCTTCAAAGATGTGTTTTATGTGAAACAGTTGCAGTATAACTTGTTGAGTGTTTCTCAAGTCTGTGATGAGAAACACACAACTACCTTTACTGCTTCTGAATGCATCATCATGAAGCCTGGATATGTTATTGATGAAAGCATGATCCTACTCAGAAATCCACGAAGAGACAATGTCTATTGTTTTGACATGTCTAAGGTACAACCAACTGCAACTGAAGCATGCTTTGTCTCAAAAGCTACTTTGGATGAATCAACTCTGTAGCATAGAAGGATGTGCCACATGAATCTGAAGAATATCAATCAATTGGTGAAGTCAAGCTTGGTCAGAGGTCTCCCAAACAAACAGTTCAATCTGGATGATAACTGTTTAGCTTGTTTGAAAGGAAAACAACATAAATCATCTCACAAGTAAAAGGAGATCAACACAATTACTTCTCCTTTACATTTGCTCCACATGGACCTCTTTGGTCCTACAAATGTAAAGAGCATTGCCAAGAAGTCCTATTGCCTTGTCATCACTGATGACTTTACTAGATACACTTGGGTGTACTTCTTGGCCACTAAAGATGAGACAAGTCAGCTGCTCATCTCTTTCATCACCAAAGTAGAACATCAAGTCAGCCTGAAAGTCAAGAAGATAAGATGTGACAATGGCACAAAATTCAAGAATCAAGTGATGAATGACTTTTGTGAGAAGAAAGGAATAGAAAGACAATTCAGTGCTGCTAGAACTCCTCAACAAAATGGAGTTGCTGAAAGAAGGAATAGGACATTGATTAAAGCAGCTAGAAGTATGTTGGCAGATGTGACAACCGTCACTTCTCTGTCCGTAGTTAGATTGTATGCCTGTAGCTCATTACCGAAATTTACTGAAAATTAAAAACTTTTCTTATACAGTTGTTTACTACTGTACTTATATGAGATATTACTATTGTATGTGTGTGTATACTCTATATGTGTTGCTTCTTTTAGCTTAGGTGCACAGTAGTTAGTACCCTCTAGTCGAGCTCCTAGATAACTTATCGGTTAAGTTAGTACTATAGATACTTTATCACTTTACTATAGTTATTGTTGGTTACAAATGAATTTCGTATTCGGGTTCGATAATTACCCGTAAGGTACATACTCAAAGGTTCCTTGTTTCGGGAATTCACTGTAAGCCGGTCTGTTTAACGTCTACGTTCATCTTTTGAAAGATAAACGAGTTGCGGGGTCACAATTAGCTATAATTAGCGAGTACGTGAACTTTCTATTTTTAGATGTTTTTATCAATCTCGCGTCATAATTCTTATTTTATTTCGTATTATTATTGTAGTAAAAAAATAATATTGAAATCTAGTCTAACCCGCATTCGTGTTAAACCCCATCATAAACTCGAATCCATTGGACTTTCATTTAACCCATTAAGCTTTGTTAATAACCCAAATAACCATCGAATAACCCACCACCCCTTTTGGATCCATTACCGGTTAAAGAAAAGAAACCAATTTTTGCTAGTCGACCTAAAACCCTAACCCTAATCTTTTTTGGCCTCCAAACCGCCACCAACCATTCTTTTCCATTTCAATCTGCAGCCTCCTTCTTCCCCTTGTTTAGCCGCCGATCTCAGCAAGACCAGCCACAATTTCGAAGCCTAATCTTCTCCTTTCATCGTGATAATCATTCATAGGAACCATGTTGTTCCTTGCTTTTGATCAGCCGGGTATTCATCTGAGTTGCGTGTTTTTGTGTTGACAGCCTTGTAATCGTGGTCTGGATATTCATAATCGATCATCTCTATCTGTTCCAGCCATTGTAGTTCGTTCGTTAAGATCAACGTAAGTGTTTGGTGTTTAAAACTCTTTAACCGAATTTCCACTTTTGGTATTCAAAGTTTGTAACTAATTCTCCTTGAACGTGGTTGGTCCTTGGAATATTTTTACAGCAGGAGTGCGTGTTGGAGGTTTGAATTCATCTCCAAGAATCTGCCAAATAGCTCGTGCACTCACTCCATTCGAAACGTTGCAAAAAGGGTATATATATAAAACCCTAGTTTCATTCCAATTATTCTTTTTCTTGCTGTTGATGCTGTCGTTAGTTGTTGTTGATATTTTGATATGGTGTCGAGTTGTTAAAATTGTTTTGAGTTCATCCTTAACCTTTGAAACATCACAGATAACGTCCATATAATGATCGTTTACTAATCGTCATCTAAAACCTAAACTAATAAGCTTATACGTATAACTTAAAAACTTGCTGAAATGAAATATGAGTCTGTGTTCATCGTGCTATATCTCAAATTTGGTCTTGAGTTAGAATCTTATGTCTAAACATAAAGTGTAGCCCTTGAAATCTAGTTTCCGGGCATATAAGATATTGGTCTAATTATTTTTCAAACTTCCAGAATCTGCGTTTTAGTAAGTGTTGGTCTAACTGAGTTTTTGAAAAATAGCTGCTATATTTGTCTGTTTTGAAAAAGTCATAACTACTAGACCATCTCGAATTTTGAACTGATGTCATAACAAAAGCTATAGGTATCTAAGTCTATTTTCTGGGAAAATTGGCTTCGTTGTCTAGTCATTTGTGAAACTCTCTGAAAATGTAATTTAGTGAACGTGGGTCAAATCTGGGATTTTTGAGACGTCATTATTAAGTTTAGTAATCTATTTTGAATAATCATCTAACGAACTTTGATCTAAACTTAAAAGGAATAATTACATCTATTAAACAGGTCTTTGCTATATACATAAGTGTCGGTTAATTGGTGGTCGTTTATAGTACTTCAAAACGTTTTATAGATTTAAAACTACAATTTTACGGTTTTGGACAGATTATAAAGTCTGTTTTGTTTTGGTCATATCTTAGTTTTAATTAACTCAGTTTAACTGAATCCGAAGTCCGCGAAGTAGCTCTCTGAGTCTAGTTTCCGTACGAGTCAGAATCGTTGTCTGACTCTTTTCCAAACTCCCGTTATTTCAGTTTTAGTGACAAGGGGGTACAATCTGAATTTTAACTATCGTCTAAAGTTTCAACGTCAACTCTCGAGTCTTTACATGATGTGACCGGATAACCTAATTGTCCTTTCATATACTCTTAACGGTATTAGAAACACTTGTTGAATTAGTTTTCATGATTCGTTCGTTGTACTTTTAGAGGAGCTCGATATTTAGACGGGACTATACTTGTGACCTAGCTTAGCATACACGTTGCATTACTATTGATTCTACTTTGCTATCGAGGTGAGTTCATTGCCCCTATGTTTTTACTGTTTTCACTTATTTGTGCAAATTGGGGGAAGACAAAGGTTACTTAAAATGTTTTTCATTATGAAATGTTTTGATAAACAATTCAACTATTAAAGTGTAACAAAAACCTAATGCATTTAAAAACTGTTTTGAAATGAGACGATTGCTATACTATGACTACGTTGTAGTGACACCCCCCACCCATATAACCTACCTTCATTCATACTAGTATAGGTACTTACTAGTGACGACAGACCATGGTGCCAAAAGGCTAAATGGTGGTATCTTGCTTAGTCTTACTGTGTGGACCGTTCCCCACCGACCCCGTAAGACATACAGTCAGTTAAGGTAACTACTGACGACTATATTCTATCGGTTAAGGTAACTACCGATACCACTTCTTGTCAGTTAAGGTAATTACTGACGATCAGTAGAGGGACTTACTGATGTGTGCCACTATTTTTACTTACTTATGCATTAGTTACACTGTTTGAACTGCTACTACTGTTTTAAGATTACTTGCTTTAAACTGAACTTTCCATGTTTAGAAACTTTCTATTTTTGGAAACCTTTTATATATGGAAACTTACTATAATTAGAAACTTCTAATTATAGAAATTTACTATTTTCGGAAATTATTTAAACTGTTTACTTAAACTATCAGTGAACTCGCTCAACCTTTGTGTTGACATTTTAAGCTTTGTTTTCAGGTAATGAGCAGGCATAGGACTTGGATGTAGCAGTCGGACTCTAGATGACCTCAGGATATCTTTGCATTGTGTACATTTTATATTTATACATTTGAATTATATTTCAGGTTTGCACGCCCAAGTATTCTTTCATTCGTCGATGTTTACATTTGAATATTCTTATTGTAGTGTTTGACGATTTTCGTGTACTAAGGTTTACCCCTTGAGTATGGAGACGTCATAACAATACATTATTTATTTATTCATATAGATTATATTCTTTATATTACTGTTGTGTTATGACGATCTCCAATCGTGTTGCACCATGCGTTTCCGCCAATGGCGGGGTGTGACAGATGAGAGACTTACTGATGTGTGCCACTATTTTTACTTACTTATGCATTAGTTACACTGTTTGAACTACTACTACTGTTTTTAGATTATTTGCTTTAAACTGAACTTTCCATGTTTAGAAACTTTCTATTTTTGGAAACCTTTTATATATGGAAACTTACTATAATTAGAAACTTCTAATTATAGAAACTTACTATTTTCGGAAATTATTTAAACTGTTTACTTAAACTATCAGTGAACTCGCTCAACCTTTGTGTTGACATTTTAAGCTTTGTTTTCAGGTAATGAGCAGGCATAGGACTTGGATGTAGGAGTCGGACTCTAGATGACCTCAGGATATCTTTGCATTGTGGACATTTTATATTTATACATTTGAATAACATTTCGGGTTTGCACGCCCAAGTATTCTTTCATTCGTCGATGTTTACATTTGAATATTCTTATTGTAGTGTTTGACGATTTTCGTGTACTAAGGTTTACCCCTTGAGTATGGCGACGTCATAACAATACATTATTTATTTATTCATATAGATTATATTCTTTATATTACTGTTGTGTTATGACGATCGCCAATCGTGTTGCACCCTGCGTTTCCGCCAATGGCGGGGTGTGACAGATTGGTATCAGAGCACATGGTTATAGAGAACTAGGTGGTTTGACCTAGACTATAACTAGGTGTCCTTCATATAGATTCTTTCTAGGATCTTTTGCTATTTCATATCGTCTCACTACTCGTGCCTATCGACTTATCGTCCAAGGAAGACGGCGAACCGCAAGGACTAACGACGCTGAAGGAGTTTCCATTTTATTCATTTTTCAGTTCCTTAAACTCTCATCTCTTGTTTGTAATCAAATTCGACTTAAACTCTTATACTTCTACTTAAATAAAATGTAAGCGTTATCAATGTGATAATGAATACGGAAAGCAAAATTGTATGTTCTATCCTTGGATGCCTCATCTAGTTGTCGTACTGGAATCACGTCCTTATTCATTTACGACATCACCCCTCAACTGAAATTCCTATTTCGTGTCGATTTCTCGATCTTATTACTTCGGATTTCTATTCTACCGTACGTGACGCTCTCGTGGAAGAACTTTCGTGCAGATTTGAAGATGTGAAGTTGAAGACTCGCTTACCCTATTTTGAAGACGGTGTTATATTTTTCGCTTATCTCGATCTCTACATCCTTGAACCCTTTTCAATCATTATTATATTATCACAAAATTGATATACACTTCTATTCGGAAAATTGTTTAAGTCAGATTCTAGGAGATTGTATCTATCATTTCGGTTGCTTCATTGTTTCAAAATTCGAGAAGAAATATTAACTCTCGCCATATTCTTTCATAGAGATTCTCGTGTTGACACTCGGAGATACACATCCTAATCGGTAACAAATTTACGTCTCAACAGCAAAACGTCTATTTTTCTCCTATCTCTGTTCGTTTTCATATTTTGGTCCCTACTACAAGACTATTCAAATGTCGAAATCTAACTACCATGAAAATTAGACCCCGATACATTTTCACGATTTATACTAATCTACTCAAATGAAATCGTTGTCTAAACGTTCTTTCTCGAGTAATCCATCTGAAACCGTGTTCTCTCAAGCAGTGGGTGGAATTGATTACTAAACTGTACGAAGTGCTCTCTAAACCGGATTCTTCAGTCCCTTTATCATAATCACTTTATTCATGAAACTCATTCAAACCGAAACTAATTCCTGATGATGCGAATGTATCGTTTTCGCCCCGAAAGTTTACTCGTGATGTATTCGTCTCCCCGAGGAGATAAACTATCCGATTCTATATTTTTACCAATCAATTGATAACCAATGATCTCGAAACCATGTAAGATTTCCACACACTACTACCACTGATACTGGTCGAGTGCATTCATAGAAAGTCAGTGTTCTAAAACCATCTAGAGTTGTAAACTAGTTGATTTCCTTATCAGTCAGTCTATTCAAACCGGTGAAATTCTTTTCTCTATTTTCTTAATCAAATCAGATGTTCTCTAAGACGATGCCTTTGTCAACTCTAGCGTATTCTCAACTATTTCGAGGAATTTCCATCTACTTCACATTCGGTTACAGAAGAAGATTTTACTTTGATTTATATTTATCTGGTCTTAATCTGCTTATAATTTTTGACACTTTCTTTCGGGTGACTGATAATCCGGTAAGGGAAGATTTCGATTTCCCAGACTTCGTTATATCCGATTCCGTATGCTTTAAGCATATCTCTCAATGGATGTATCATCAACTTCCATAAGCTTTATACTACAACTAGTTTTGCCTAGTTAAACTCTATCTTTGAATTCTTTATCATCGATTTTCCTCTCGAAACCTAGACGTGACCTTAGACGCGGCTCGAGGCAGAAGGTTGAAGCCTCTGATGTCTATTACTTTCTCGTATATGATTCGCAAAGCTTAGTGGTATTATATTCCTATACGTAACCACGAGGAGAGTACTCTTTATGAGATAAAATTCAATAACCCGTACCACATTGATACCCATGCGACTTTCTTCCTGTTATTGAAAGCTGTGACCACTGTTGTTCAGTTCGTTATACTTTTGACCATCTCTAAATTAATTGTAAGCGTATCGTACGTTATATTGCTGATTCATTGCATCGTCCTACGTTCGCTATTTTAGCAACTTTTCATGTCCATCTCGATGCAAATTGGAGATTTGTTGGATGTAAATTATACTTTGAACGATATTTACTTTTGATATTAGTCACTTGAATCCTTTTGGACCACGATACCGTGTAGGCGCATCCAACATCTAAACTTTTCTGTTAGTACACTCAATTATGTTACTGAAATCATACGATGACACCAAACGCTGATTCGGATCTTGTTGAATTGATTCGATTTACGCGCTACACAACAATCATACTAATGAAACTCGTTGGGTGCATGATTCTTAACGAATCTACTCTTATTACTTTTGTTCGTGATGCGGATTTGAGATATTTTCTGACGCAAGTTTTCTTTACCATTTATTGGTATTCAATTTAACTATTTATCAACTCTTTGGTGGTCCAAAAGTCGTTCTGTTGACTTTGTTTTTCTTTATTCTCAGATTTGTTGATCGTGTTTTGTAATTCGATGTTATACTTTAAGTGATGATCACTCGCAAGTAATGATAGGATTTCTTTTGTGTCTGATCAACATAAGAGGAAACTTATTGTTATACGCGCTCTGACATAACTTTTCAACTTCGATATTGGTTCTTGAGAATTCGCGTAGCTTTGCGTGCCCAAACTCTTGTTCGTGTTAATTGTGATTTTAATTCACCTTCTTATCGATTATCTGGTGGTTCTTGAATGACCTACAAATTTTGATTCGTTAACCGTGACCCGTAACTCCTATTGTTGAATTTGTTTCAACAATTATGTGTTACATATCAAAAACTATCAATCATACTTAATGATGAGTTCTAAGTTATGTCTGGCCAACATAATGGAGAACTTATATTTTATCAAGTATCTACATGATTGCTTACTCCCTGTTGTACTAAACTTCATGCACTGTTAAACGATTGACCTAAAGAGCTTACACAACTATCCATGACCTGTTATGGTAATGTGAACATACATGTAAAGATGTGTTTATAATTAGACGTAATTATAAATATGTCTCAACGCGTATCAGTTCCAGTATCGGACGGAAACTTAAAGTATTCTAATCAATGTCTGTTTCATGACACATTACACAAACGAATCTTGAAGAACCAATGTTCGAAACCCTCCTCATCTGAGATACTTCTGTCAGCATTTATACCACTTGAATTTCAGGACGAAATTCTTTTAAGTGGGGGATACTGTGACAACCGTCACTTCTCTGTCCGTAGTTAACTTGTATGCCTGTAGCTCATTACCGAAATTTACTGAAAATTAAAAACTTTTCTTATAAAGTTGTTTACTATTGTACTTATATGTGATATTACTATTGTATGTGTGTGTATACTCTATATGTGTTGCTTCTTTTAGCTTAGGTGCACAGTAGTTAGTACCCTCAAGTCGAGCTCCTAGATAACTTATCGGTTAAGTTAGTACTTTAGATACTTTATCACTTTACTATAGTTATTGATGGTTACAAATGAATTTCGTATTCGGGTTCGATAATTACCCGTAAGGTACATACTCAAAGGTTCCTTGTTTCGGGAATTCACTGTAAGCCAGTCTGTTTAACGTCTGCGTTCATCTTTTGAAAGATAAACGAGTTGCGGGGTCACAATTAGTTATAATTAGCGAGTACGTGAACTTTCTATATTTAGATGATTTTATCAATCTCGCGTCATAATTCTTATTTTATTTCGTATTATTATTGTAGTAAAAAAACAAATTATTGAAATCTAGTCTAACCCGCATTCGTGTTAAACCCAATCATAAACCCGAATCCATTGGACTTTCATTTAACCCATTAAGCTTTGTTAATAACCCAAATAACCATCGAATAACCCACCACCCCTTTTGGATCCATTACCGGTTAAAGAAAAGAAACCAATTTTTGCTAGTCGACCTAAAACCCTAACCCTAATCTTTTTTGGCCTCCAACCGCCACCAACCATTCTTTTCCATTTCAATCGGCAACCTCTTTCTTCCCCTTGTTTAGCGGCCGATCTCAGCAAGACCAGCCACAATTTCGAAGCATAATCTTCTCCTTTCATCGTGATAATCATTCATAGGAACCATGTTGTTCCTTGCTTTTGATCAGCCGGGTATTCATCTGAGTTGCGTGTTTTTGTGTTGACAGCCTTGTAATCGGGGTCTGGATATTCATAATCGATCATATCTATCTGTTCCAGCCATTGTAGCTCGTTCGTTAAGATCAACGTAAGTGTTTGGTGTTTAAAACTCTTTAACCGAATTTCCACTTTTGGTATTCAAAGTTTGTAACTGATTCTCCTTGAACGTGGTTGGTCCTTGGAATCGTTTTACAGCAGGAGTACTAGGCGTGTTGGAGGTTTGAATTCAGCTCCAAGAATCTGCCAAATAGCTCGTGCACTCACTCCATTCGAAACGTTGCAAAAAGGGTATATATATAAAACCCTAGTTTCATTCCAATTATTCTTTTTCTTGCTGTTGATGTTGTCGTTAGTTGTTGTTGATATTTTGATATGTTGTCGAGTTGCTAAATCTGTTTTGAGTTCATCCTTAACCTTTGAAACATCATAGATAACTTTCATATAATGATCGTATACTAATCGTCATCTAAAACCTACACTAATAAGCTTATACGTATAACTTAAAAACTTGCTGAAATGAAATATGAGTCTGTGTTCATCGTGCTATATCTCAAATTTGGTCTTGAGTTAGAATCTGATGTCTAAACATAAATTGTAGCCCTTGAAATCTAGTTTCCGGGCATATAAGATATTGGTCTAATTATTTTTCAAACTTCCAGAATCTGCGTTTTAGTAAGTGTTGGTCTAACTGAGTTTTGGAAAAATAGCTGCTATATTTGTCTGTTTTGAAAAAGTCATAACTACTAGACCATCTCGAATTTTGAACTGATGTCATAACAAACGCTATAGGTCTCGGAGTCTATTTTCTGGGAAAATTGGCTTCGTTGTCTAATTTTTCGTGAAACTCTCTAAAAATGTAATTTAGTGAACATGGGTCAAATCTGGGATTTTTGTGACGTCATTATTAAGTTTAGTATTCTATTTTGAATAATCATCTAACGAACTTTGATCTAAACTTAAAAGGAATAATTACATCTATTAAACAGGTCTTTGCTATATAAATAAGTGTTGGTTAATTGGTGGTCGTTTATAGTACTTCAAAACGTTTTATAGATTTAAAACTACAACGTTACGGTTTTGGACAGATTATAAAGTCTGTTTTGTTTTGGTCATATCTTAGTTTTAATTAACTCAGTTTAACTGAATCCGAAGTCCGCGACGTAGCTCTCTGAGTCTAGTTTCCGTACGAGTCAGAATCGTTGTCTAACTCTTTTCCAAACTCCCGTTATTTCAGTTTTAGTGACAAGGGGGTACAATCTGAATTTTAACTATCGTCTAAAGTTTCAACGTCAACTCTCGAGTCTTTACTTGATGTGATTGGATAACCTAATTGTCCTTTCATATACTCTTAACGGTATTAGAAACACTTGTTGAATTAGTTTTCATGATTCGTTCGTTGTACTTTTAGGGGAGCTCGATATTTAGATGGGACTATACTTGTGACCTAACTTAGCATACAAGTTGCATTACTATTGATACTACTTTGCTATCGAGGTGAGTTCATTGCCCCTATGTTTTTACTATTTTCACTTATTTGTGCAAATTGGGGGAAGACAAAGCTTACTTAAAATGTTTTTCATTATGAAATGTTTTGATAAACAATTCAACTACTAAAGTGTAACAAAAACCTAATGCATTTAAAAACTGTTTTGAAATGAGACGATTGCTATACTGTGACTGACGACAGACCATGGTGCCAAAAGGCTAAATGGTCGTATCTTGCTTAGTCTTACTGTGTGGACCGTTCCCCACCGACCTCGTAAGACATAAAGTCAGTTAAGGTAACTACTGACGACTACATTCTATCGGTTAAGGTAACTACCGATACCACTTCTTGTCAGTTAAGGTAATTACTGACGATCAGTAGAGGGACTTACTGATGTGTGCCACTATTTTTACTTACTTAAGCATTAGTTACACTGTTTGAACTGCTACTACTGTTTTGAGATTACTTGCTTTAAACTTAACTTTCTATGTTTAGAAACTTTCTATTTTTGGAAACCTTTTATATATGGAAACTTACTATAATTAGAAACTTCTAATTATAGAAACTTACTATTTTCAGAAATTATTTAAACTGTTTACTTAAACTATCAGTGAACTCGCTCAACCTTTGTGTTGACATTTTAAGCTTTGTTTTCAGGTAATGAGCAGGCATAGGACTTGGATGTAGGAGTCGGACTCTCGATGACCTCATGATATCTTTGCATTGTGGACATTTTATATTTATACATTTGAATTACATTTCGGGTTTGCACGCCCAAGTATTCTTTCATTCGTCGATGTTTACATTTGAATATTCTTATTGTAGTGTTTGACGATTTTCGTGTACTAAGGTTTACCCCTTGAGTATGGCGACGTCATAACAATACATTATTTATTTATTCATATAGATTATATTCTTTATATTACTGTTGTATTATGACGATCGCCAATCGTGTTGCACCCTGCGTTTCCGCCAATGGCAGGGTGTGACAGCAGATTCAAACCTAGCCATCTTTTTCTGGGTAGAAGCAGTTAACACTGCCTGCTATGTTCAGAACAAGGTTCTTCTAGTTAAATCTCAAAACAAGACCCCATATGAGCTCCTCTACAAGAGACAACCTTTGGTAAGTTTCTTAAGAGCATTTGGATGTCCTTGTACAGTCTTAAACTCTAAGGACTATCTTGGTAAGTTTGACAGCAAGGCAGATGAAAGATATTTCGTTGGGTACTCATCTCAGAGCAAGGTATATCGTGTTTACAATCACAAAACAAAAATCATAGAAGAAATTTTAATGTGTCCTTAAATGAACATACTCCCAACAAAAAGGGTCAAGGACCAAATTGGGTCTTTGATTTGGATGCCTTAACCAAATCTTTAGACTTTAATTTTGACTTTCAACCTTCATCAGTTCCTACGGATCCTGTTAATGCTGCAAAATTTGTTCCTACGGATCCTATTACTACTGCCAACTCTGTTTCTACGGAGCAAGTTCCTACTGCTCCAATCATTGGTACTGAAAGATTGGATGTAATGGAATACATCAATCTACCTGTTTCTACGGATGATCCTCTTCACATCTTTGACACAATCTCCAAAGCTGTTGCAGAGGACTCTCCACAACAAGAAGCAGATGCTGAAGATGAAGACGTTCCTACTTCTACAACTACTGCTAAGGATGCTGACACAAGATAAAATGGAGTTCCTCACTTAGTGGAAGAAGATGAGGATGGAGTTGAACATATTGTCACTGAAGAGTTTGAAACATACATTGATGACTTACCTTCTCCAATTACTACTCCTCCTGCTACTACATGCTTCCCAAGCACTGAAATTCCAGACTTGAATGATACAAACTTAGGAGTGGAATTAAGACTTGAGAAAATCCATCTTCTCGTGTTTCAAAGAATCATCCACCTTCTCAAATCATTGGTAATCTTGACTTCTCTATGGAGACTAGAAGTCAAACAAAGCCCAAAAAGGACCCTATGAAAGCCCTCCTAAACACATGTATGTTTTCCTGCTTTCTTTCTCAAATGGAACCAAAGAAAATTCAAGAGGCATTACTGGATCCACACTGGATAGAAGCTTGTCAAGCTGAGCTACTTCAAATCAAAATTCAAGGAGTCTGGGAGTTAGTTGAAGTACCAATTGGCAAAAAAGTGATTGGTACAAGATGGATCTTCAGAAAGAAGAAGGATGAAAGAGGCATTGTAATCAAGAACAAAGCAAGACTGGTGGCTCAGGGCTACACACAGGAAGAGGGTATTGATTATGAAGAGGTGTTTGCCCCAGTAGCTAGGATAGAAGCCATTAGACTGTTTCTAGCATTTGCTTCATTTATGGGTTTCAAGGTATACCAAATGGATGTGGAAAGTGCCTTTATCTATGGAGTTATAGAGGAAGAGGTATATGTCAAGCAACCCCCTGGCTTTGAGGACCCTCAACATCCTCACATGGTCTACAAACTGGTAAAAGCTCTCTATGGGCTTCATCAAGCACCAAGGGCATGGTATGACACTCTGTCAGATTATCTTCTACAAAACAACTTTCAAAGAGGAACAACTGACAAGACACTCTTTTTCAAGAAATCTCACTCAGATATCCTACCTGTACAAATTTATGTTGATGACATCATGTTTGGCTCTACCAAAGATGCTTTGTGCAAGGAGTTTGAGGAACTAATGCACACTAAATTTCAAATGAGTTCCATGGGTGAACTTACATTCTTTCTGGGTCTACAAGTTAAGCAGAAGTTTGATGGCCTCTTCATCAGCCAATCCAAGTATGTCAAGGATATTCTCACTAAATTTGGATTTCTGGATGCAAAAGTGGCCAGCACACCCGTAGAAACTCACAAACAACTGACTTCTGATCTTGAGGGGGAGGATGTGGATATTCACAATTACAGGTCTATGATAGGCTCTTTACTGTATCTCACAGCTTCAAGACCAGACATCATGTTTGGAGTTTGTGTGTGTGCAAGATATCAAACAAGACCCAAGATGTCACACCTCATTGCAGTCAAGAGGATTTTTCGTTACCTGAAGGGCAAGCCTAGCTTAGGCTTATGGTATCCTAAAGCCTCACCTTTTGACTTAATTGCTTTTACTGATAGTGATTATGGTGGTGAAAATTTAGACAAGAAATCAACAATTGGAGGATGTCAATTCATTGGCTCACGACTGGTGTCCTGGCAATGCAAAAAGAAATCTACTGTGTCCACCTCTTCCACAGAAGTTGAATACATTGCAGCTGCTAGTTGCTGTGCTCAAGTGCTATGGATACAAAATAAAATGATGGACTATGGTTATTCCTTCATGAACACTCCAATTTTCATAGAAAACCAAAGTACCATAAGCATCATCAACAACCCAGTGAAGCACTCCAAGACAAAGCATATAGAGATACGTTATCACTTCATAAGAGACTGTAACGAAAAGAAATTAATACATGTTGAGAAAATTCATACTGATAATCAGCTTGCTGATCTTTTCACAAAAGCTTTTGATGTGGGAAGATTCACATTCTTGATTACCAGTATTGGAATGCTCAACATGGATTAAACCATCTTCTTTTATCTCTTTTTATCTCTACTTAAAGTTCCTTCGAGACGCAGTAGTAACCTTAACATAAGCTCAAGTGCCTTACTTTTTAGTATTGTACTATGTTACTACTGCAAAATTAACAGTATCAACAAATTTTAACCAAAATTTTATTAGTACGGCCACATTATCCGTATTAAGGGAAGGTTTAACTACTACTGCCCTTAATATGATAATACGGACGAAATGGTTAATATTGTCTAGTATTGTTGTTACTACGGACCTCTGGTTAATACGGGAAGTAAGTCACATTACTACGGCCAGACCAGTTAATACGGATCGTTGTACCATTACTACGGTCATTAATCAAATTACTACGGTTAGTATTTGTTAATACTGCAACTCATCGTATTAAAAAGGTTTCTTAATTAATAAGTTTTCCTTAATTAATGGTGAGTTGACAAGTCAAAACTCAACAAACTACCTTTACACGTGGCGATTGAGGATTGGACCTAATTTTTAAATTTTCGGCGCGGGTACAGCAACAAATGACACGTGGCAACTCACAATTGCACCGTTACTTTTAATTATAACCCGCGGGTAATCCTAATCGTCAAGTGGTTATGATTTATCAGTATAAATAGGAATATTACTAACCGTTTTCATTACTTACCTTTCCTATTAAGAACCCTAAAAACCCAAAATTTACCGTTACAATCAAATCCACTAATTTTCTTTCACTAGTTGATTAATCTCTTTCACATTGATAACAATGGCTGAACTCCAATTTCATATGACTCATAACATGGTAGCCTGCTTCTTCAAGAACTCAGAAAACAAAGATTTTCACCCCATTATAGATTTCTTGAAGCAATCACACATAAAGTTTTCTTTAACAGTTAGCCCTGAAATTCATGAACAACATATCCGAGACTTTTGGACCACAGCAGAATCAACCACCATGGGAGACATACCTGTCATCAAAGCCACAGTGGATGGAAAAGAAATCACTATTTCAGAGGCCACACTACGTACTCATCTTCTTCTACAAGATGATGCAGGTATAACTGAACTTCCCAATGAAACAATTGTTTCAAATTTTGAAAGAATGGGTTATGAGGGAGACTTACATATTTCAACTTTTCAAAAAGCTAAGTTGTCCCCCCAATGGAAATACTTGTTGCATACTTTGCAGCAATGTATTTCACAGAAAAGAACGGGTTGGCATGAGGGAAGTAGTGCTTTGGCTAATGTTATGGTATGTTTGGCTACAAACCAAACATACAAGTTTTCAAACTTAATTTTTGATGGAATGTTATGGAATTTGGCAAATATAAAACATAAATTCTTAATGTATCCAAGGTTCCTTCAACATATATTTAACTGTGAACTCACAAATTTAACAAGATCCCAAAACGTTTTCTCATCCCATGCTCATACAAAGAAAGTTTTTGTCAATATGAGACGGGTAAACAAAGGATTTTCTTCAAATGTGACACCATTGTTCTCTACAATGATGGTGGGCACAAGTTCTACCACAGATGAGAGACAAGTGACTTCACATCTGTCTCAACCCCCATCTGCATCTGTTACTACTGTGAGCACCTCTGCAGTTTCTGCTGCAAGTGCTGAAGTTATCATCCCAGAGGATACAACTACAGTTTCTACTGCAAGTGTACCTCCAGTTAATACTGAGAGTTCTACTCCAGTTAATACTGAGTCAGTCACCACCTTTGTGACTTCACCTACAGCTTCTACACCTCACTCACCACCACCATTGGTTGCAACATTTTCTAGAAAGGCTAAGAGGGTTCCTCAGTCTCTTAGGCCTCCAACTTCCCCACTCTCTATATTCAAAACATCTTTACCTGAAACATCTTCAGGAAAGACACAAACAAGGGAAAACATTGAGCAAACCCACAAGCTCACTGAGGTGGTCCATAAGGAGGGGGTGACCATTTGGAAAGGGCTAATACTACTGATGTCATTACTTCTCATAGTGATGCTCAGGACAGTATTAACATAACTAAGACCCAATCCAAGGCAACACTATCCTTGGATACTGATTTTTTAGCATCTTTGGAAAGTGGTCCCTGGTGCCAAGAAACCACAGGGGAGATACATGTTTCTGCTTGGCAGGAAGGTATCTTTACATCCTATGATCCACCACCTGTTGGTACTCAACAGGAAAGGAGTGAGGATAGATCTAATCTCAACCAAGAATTGATGGAAATGTACAAAATTGTCTTGGTTAGGGTGGACAAACAAGGGGAGGCCCTTGCCACTTTAACTCAACTGGTGCATCAGTTGCTGGCCCAGCAAGCTTTACTCTCAGCCCAACTGATACCCAGAAGCAAATCCACAAGAAGCATTGGTACCTCTCCAGTCCCATCCAGCTCTTCTTCTTCCTCAGATGACGATTCTTCTGCTGACAAAAAGGGGGAGAATGAACCTGAAGATATTTTATCTACAGAAGATGAGGCTAAACTCAAGGGGGAGGAGAATGAAAGAAAAAGTGATGAAACAGTGATCACAGCTACATCACTAACTGAAGAAGATAAAGGTTTGAAGATGGAGGTAGACAAAGAAGCTGAGAAGGAACAAGGAATTGAGGGGGAGCAGGAGATGATAATTGATGATGCAGTTATTGATAATGTTCAAATTTCTGCTGCAGAGTTTGTGATTACTACGGAGGAATTTGTTACTACGGAAGCACCAATTAATACGCCCCCCAAATAGAAGTTGTTACTACGGATGCTGAGATAGTTTCTACTGAAACTGTTACTACTGTCAGCCATCCAGTTAATACGGTCAGTTCAGTTACTACGGACAATCTCATTAATACGGAAGCAGATGTTTCTACTAAAGGAGTTTTGATTAAAGATCCAGTTGCTACTGCTTCACAAGTTACTATGGATCTTCAGGTTTCTACTGAAACACCTCCAACAGTATCACTTCCAATAGTATCTGAAGAAATCCAAGGCAGTGAACCACAATTGAAGGCAATTCTTTCTGAAGCAACATCAGTTACAACAGTATCAATGAGTACAACTACAACTTCCACTGTTGATGAAGAAGCTGCTGCTGCTGAACTGTTAAAACTTGAAATGGCAAAAATCATTGTAGAAAGAAGAATTGAAGCAGCTTCACTTCCAAAGGCAAAGGCTTTGACAATACCTGCAGCTTCACAAAGCACAAGTGAAGGAATAGACTATGTTGCAGATCCTTCAAGACCTTCAGGTATGAGACCAATTAGTATTCCTCCATTTAGATCATATGTTCCCAAAACGGTTACAGAAATAAATCCTGAAGAGAAGGCTAAAGGGAAGAAGGTAGCAGAAGATCTAAAGGAAAAAGAGAAGATGAAGAAAAAGAAGGAGATAGAAGAGAAGTTAAATGTTGGCTGTTGAATATTAAATGTTGGTGATGATCCAGCAACCATTGTGGATATCCATACTAAATTCCAAATACAAGAGATGGAGAAAATTCAAAAGCTAAGAGCAAAAGAGTTAGCTGTAAAAGCAATGGTAGAACAAGAGTTGGCTGATCTACCCAAAGAAGAAAGAGCAAAGAAAAAGAAAATGCAATAGAAACAATCCACACAAGACAAACTAACTGAAGACAGAAAGCAGTTTATCTCATATCTCAAGTCCAAAAACTACAGTGGTAGATCATTAGGACCAATGAAGATGGGAAGTTTGCTTGAGCTTGTGGAAAAAGAAAGAAAGAGGGATGCTCAAAGAAAGATAGCTCTCACAAAGCTGCAAGATAAAAAGCAATATGAGCTTGAGAGATATTTGAAAAGAGCACATGAATTGGGAAGAAAAATGTTAGATGAACAAGGAAAGGAAATTTAAAATCCTTTTGTTTCAGTCAGAACTACTCCACCTGTGAAGCCAGTTAATCCTCATGAGAAGCTAAAAAGAAAGAAGTCTCACTCTACCAGAGTGACAGGAAAGAAACAAAAGGTAGAACTTGTTTCTACTGCACCTGCAACTCAAGGAATACCAGTCATACCAGCAGCTGCAATCAAGAAAGAGCCAGTCAACATTGAAGAAAAAGATGATGACATAGAGATATCACAAGATGACTGCTCTGCTCTCATTATTCATGAAGAAGGTTTGAGGATTGCACCTTTAGCTGTTGAGCCCCCAAAGATTGTGGATTGGGAATATACTGGTGGACAAATGAAGACTGAATATGTGGTGACCAGAAAAGACAAGTCCAAGATAGTTATTCCAGCATTTCACAGAATGGTAAGAGATTTTTCAAGAGCTCATCTGGAACGCGTATACAACATTGAAAAGATCAAGTTTGCCAGTTACAAGGGGAAAGTCTCAGGTATAGACATGGCCATGGATTTGTTAAGTGGCATGTTTGAGCTAGGATATGTGAGTATCAGTCCTGCTTTCAAAAAGGAAGGTCCAAACAACCCTGTTGTTAAGTGGTTTATGTATGAAAGAAGTGGCTCATATTCTATAGTTAGAACTCATGGTGCAATGGAGTTCTATCTAGTAGACAGAAGATATCCACATGGGTTAAGGACTCTGAAAGAGCTGATCAAGGTTAGATTGTTTGGAATTATGACTTCAAGGATGGCTCATGAACTGGTCTGGAACATCATGATGCAACTCACTGAAGAGTTGGCAAAAGAAGGAGAAGAGGAAGTGGCAAGGCAAGAAGATGAAAGAAACAAATGATCATGTTTATAATAATAGTAGTTAAAATTTGATGTATGAAACTTGTACTTTTGATATTCTATAAAAGTTCAAGGTTAGGGGGAGATTGTTGGGTTTATAACTTAGTTAAAATAAGTTTTAACTCATTAATACTGCTTCTAGATAATGAAAGTACTTAATACGGAAGTCAATTAATACTGAAGACTGAAGACGTATAAGTTACTGCGGAAGATCAAGTTAATACGGCTGTTCAACTATTACTATTGACTACTCATTACTACACATCATCATTGTTACTGCTGCTTGAAGTTACTACGGAAGAACTTCTTGTCATGCACGTTTAAGAGTTTCAATTGTAATTAAAGTATGTTTCCTTCTAGATAAAGATGTAGTTTCCTAGTTTATCTAGGTTAGCCTCAAGGTCTATAAATATAGATCCTTGTAAGATAGAAAACACGTTGTATTGATTATCAAAGTTAATGCAATTGAGGCTTAATATTCGACAATAATATTGTTCGTTCATATTCATACGTTTTCAATATTCATTGTTTGATAACTTGTTAATATTAAAGTGTTCAGCCGCTGCTGAACTTCTTTAATAGATCAAGATCTTAACGAAGGCAAATTATAAGTTATATTAGCTTATTCGATCTTGATAGTGACATTTTTGGAAAGATTGTTTGAACTGTTTTGTATCGATCTTAACTTTGTCATAACTTACTCAAATTAAGCAAATCCGGATTCCGAGATGTATCTCTTTGAGTCTACTTTCTGATTATATAAAATTCTTTTCCTAACTCCTTTTCAAACTCGAGATATAACAGTTTTCGTAATAGGGGGTACTTGCTGAGTATTTAACATTCTTATATAAATCTACCTTTTGGTCCTATGTTAACGGGTTTTATGAATCGGACAATTGAACACTTCTAAAAAAACATTAAACGGGATTAAATCTTGAAAATGAAAACGTACTCACACGTAATTACTTTCTATCTAGGAAGCTCATCGTTTGGTCGGGACTAGCTTGTGACCTACTACCTTGGACACACATTCACACTACACGAGTAGTGTCATTTACCTGTTATTTCGAGGTGGGTTCATTGCCCCATTTTACTGCTTTATATATTTTATACAATCGAGGGAAAGTAAAGCTTAACCAAATGTATTTGCATAAACGTTTAAAAACTTACTATTTATGGAAACCTTTCATTTCTGGAAACTTACTTCTTTTGGAAACTTACTATAAAGAGATATGTCTATTTACAGAAACTTACTATTTTTGGAAACTTTCAATTTTTGGAAACTTACTATATTTGGAAATCATAAAACGTGTAACGCAAACCTAATGCATTTTTCAAAACTTAAATGAAACATTGGTTGTGAGAATTGCTTACCAGAATACATTTCCTACTCGTTAAACCCTAGTCAGTATACCTTTCCTACTAACGTATCAGTATACCTTTCCTACTGATACCTACAAGCTCATTAGTATACATTTCCTACTAATAAGGTGTACTTACGATAGCGTGGCTACTTAGGATTTTGCTAAGTATACCTTTCCTACTGACATTACTTGATTACTAGTATACCTTTCCTACTAGTGATATATGCTTACGATGGATGGTTATGGATGATTATTTCTTATTACTTACATGCAGTAGTTACACATTCTTTTACTAAATTGATGTTGAGATATGTTTTCTTACTATTACATATTTCTACTTACTCAATGAACTCGCTCAACTTTATGTTGACCGATCAAGCTTTATTTTCAGGTAATGAGCAGGCATAAGACGAGACTAAGTCCGAGCCTTAGAAGACTTTTAATTTGCATTGCATTAGTCTTCTATATTGTTTCGTTACTTTGGATTATTTCGGGCTTGCATGCATGTGTCCTTCATTCGGATATACTTCGTTATCATTTACGAGTCTGTGAATATTTCTGTTTGTAGCGTATGACGTGTACATGAGACAAGGATATTTATCTTGTTAAATGGCAATGTCACAACACTTTTGTTTAATTCTTACATTTAGTATTTCTCTATTATATTGTTGTGTTGTGATGATTGTCAATCGGCCACACCCTGCGTTTCCGCCGCAGGCGGGGTGTGACACAATGCAACTAAGGACATACTATCCAAGTCCTAATATCATCGTCTGGGTCACAACATCCGACCCATAGTCACATCATCCGACCTTAGGTCACAACATCCGACCTTTGATCACAATATCCGATCTATGGTTACAACATCCGACCTACGATCACAACATCCGATCTATATTCACAACATCCGACCTACGATCACAACATCCAAACTATGGTCACAACATCCGAGCTACGACACCATCATCTAATATATGGTCACAGACATTCAATCTACAATCACAACATCCGACTTATGGTCACAACGTCCGACCTATGGTCACATCGTCCGACCTATCATTTTACTATGTCATAATTATCAACATGCAATTATGATCAAGTCAAACGAACCCAATTACAAATAAGGATAACAAACATATTCATCCCAAACCACCAACCCGCAATTCAACAATTTAGCATACATGTATTCTCAAGTGCCCAACAATCAAATACATATATAAGATGTCAAATATATTCATCCCGAACCACCAACACGCAACATAATCATGTTTCATTTAATAACTAAACAATCTTTATAACATTTACAAGTAGTGCTAACAACAATATAACACATTCAATACTTGTACCCCATAGAATCTCGTTTTGTCATGCATTTAGTTTTGAATACGTATGTACTCACCTTACCAAATCTGAAGCAAACGAAAGCAACGAACAAGCTACTAAAAATAGTGGACAAACGATTTCAAATCACGCAGAAAACAGCCCTGCACGTTCAAGAACAAAACCCTTCCGAACCAAACACTCAATCGAACAAATTATCAAAGTCGTAACAAGCCGACGTATTTGAAGAAAACAACATTTTACTCCTCCTTCTGTTCATATTCAGATCTCGGTTCCTTCTGCAAAGTTGCAGAGAACATCGAAATACTATTGACCCACGGGAATCAGACTCTAAATATCTTTCTACGATTTTATAACGATTTTACAAAACAGGGCTTTGTAATACGTTATGAAATCGAGCACCACCAAATCCTACGAACGAATAAGAAGGACAAATCGATACATCTGATCGTCAAATGATTAAGAATCAAATGAGTTTAAAGGACTCATTAAGTCATAATGTTAAACGTGGATTATACCTCTCAAAACTAATCCATACTACAACAAATTTGGTATATAAGGACGCCTATAAAAGCCCTAACAAGGTACTTAACGGGACTTTTATTCTTATAGGACCAACATTAAAATAATCCTATACAAAGGTGTTGTAATAGGCTTGTAGGACCATTTTGGGCGACCTAACAAATAAGTTACTTTATGAAACAAAATTGATGGGCCTGAAGATATTACTTACACTAAAAGCGTCCTAATAGGCTTGAATATAGGATATTTTTTTGTGTCCAAAAACAGGTTTAGATTGAATTACTTTTAACAATATAAATAGGTGTCGTAAGAGTTAATTTATAGGACGAAAATTAAAGCTGCATTGGCACTTATGAGTACCAATTTGTGTGTCATAATAGATGAAAACATGTGATGGAACAGTAGTTTAACATCATGATATATTATTACAATATATTTACCAGCATGTTAATTTGCAGTTAATATGTCGCTATTGATAAACATGGTTAACCTTTCATTTATTAGTAACTATTGTAAATCATTATAAAAAGTCATTATAATAAACCAATTCATGTTTTATTAACGCTAAAAAAAATTCAAATTAAGTAAAAACATGCTCAATAACATTATAAGAAAAACATCTAATAACATAAAAAAGATTTTAGCCGATAGGCCGCCTACCAGATCTGTCAAGCTCTGCGCACACGAATCTAAACAAATTTTCTCGAGTTGAACTCTAACACTTGAACATTGCTTTAGACATTTCATCTTTCACTTTGTGTTCCTTCATAATCTTTAGCAGCCACTCTTTTTAGCTAATTGGTTGCCATTTCACCCGTTGAGTGCATTGCTTCTCAACTTGTCTTCGTCATTGGTTATGATGGCCCTTCTGTACTCTGAATAGCAAAATTGTATCAGATTACAGACAACGGTTCACAACTTTTAACATGACATGGTTAAACCAGGATCAAAATATGTAAATAATTGTACTGAAGGAAACTAATTGTGATAACAGTAAAAGTTCAAGTATTCAAACCAAAGGTTAATTTGGACATCTAATTATCTGTTACAAGATATAATATGTTTAGATAAGTTTTTTTTTCAAAGAATAATTGGATCTATTTTATGTTATATACCATAGGATAACTGTTCGAAAGATAAACCCAATATCAATCCTAACTTGGTTTAAAACGTATTATAACTTAAACGGTTTTTATGCAGTTTATGAGTCAAGGGACTAAAGTTGTCAAGTGCTGAAGTGTGGTGTTTATTCTGCTCTAGAAGTGAAGAAAGTAAAATTGAGGGGTCTTGAAGTAATTAATGGAAGCTTGGGGTGGTTTGTGTATTTTTCTCGCTATATAAACGTTGTTATCAGTTTTTAGGGTTATTATTGTGCAGTCTTCCTTCTCTCTCTAACTTTGAGTTGTCTCTCTCTAAAATAGGGTTTGATATCAAAACCTTAATTCATCTTCAGTATTGTATTGCTATAATCAAATAGTTTGATTGTGTAGTTGTCTTTTGTATGAATATTATGTTAAGTGATTCTAATAAAAGAGAGTTATTGTTGTTTCTGTTGTTCGTTTATCATTTTGTTCATGGTATCAGAGCACCTCGGTGCTCTGGATACGCTTGGTTGATTTCATGGTTCACGTTGTTAGATCTAGGGTTCTGGATCTGGAGGTTATTCGATCTAGGGTTTTCTGGATCTTGTGTTTGTTATATCGAGGTTGTTTGGATCTCGAGGTGGTTAGATCTACGGTTTCTAGATCTTGGAGATTTATAGATCTAGGGTTCTGGATCTGGAGGTTTATAGATCTAGGGTTTCTGGATCTTGGTTTTGTTGGTGGTTTCGTTGGTTTTGTTGGTGGATTCATTGGTTTTGTTGGTGGATTCATTGTTTCTGGATCGTGATCTTGATCGAGCTCTGTTCAGGCTAGATCTGGGATTGATTGGATCTTTTTAGGGTTTGTTAACCCTAATTTCGGTTACTGGTTCTCGTGATCCTTGGTTGTTCCGGGATCGTTGGTGAGCTGCTGGTGTTCTTGGCCTAGTGATTCTTCCGCTGTTGTTACTTAAGTTCTTTATTTTTTGTTTTTTTCTGTTTTCATTCATTGGTCTGTATAATTGGTTTTTATTTTCTTTTTCTTTTGTATTAATGTTGCTAGTGCTCATGTGCCCCCACTGTAAGTCCTCCTTCCTTCTCTCTTTATTTTGTTGGTTGGTTGATTGTGGTGGCAGAGGTTTGTGCCTAGTGTTTTGTTGGTTGTGCTATTATTCTGTTGGTTGGTTGTTTGTGGTGCCATAGGTATGTGCCTGGTGTTTTGTTGGTTGTGTTGTTATTCTTTATTGGTTGTGGTTTCTTTTCTTCACCTGTACTAACGTTTGCTTGGTAGAAGAGAAGTCATTGTGTTGAGTCCCTGCTTAGTAGGCCACTGAACCGAACAGTATAGGGTGCTGCAATACACACCTTGACTTTTAGGTTTTTTTTCTTTCTGCATTTATTTTGTTTGTTTCTGGTTTTTCTTTGTATGTTCTTGTGGTGGTTTGTTGTCTTTGTTGTCTTTGGCTTGTTGGTGTGTTTATTGTCT
Organism: Senecio squalidus; assembly: GCA_910822075.1. Lineage (NCBI taxonomy): Eukaryota > Viridiplantae > Streptophyta > Magnoliopsida > Asterales > Asteraceae > Senecio > Senecio squalidus. Next base: position 15,882,646 of record CAJVGC010000432.1, on the reverse strand, counting down.
TCTGCTCTGTTTTATTGACCCTGTCTTTGCCTTGTGTGATACTGTCTGCCTAAATGAGTACTCCTGATAAACCTGCTACTAGTGCTACTCAGGTTAATAATTTGGACTTTAGTGACCCTTTATTTCTGCATGCTAGTATCACTAACACCACCTATTTGATTACCTTTAAGCTGAAAGGGACTGAAAACTATAATGTATGGAGTTGTGCTATGTTACTTGCTTTACAGACTAAAAAATAAATTGGGTTCATTGATGGTAGTCTTGAAAAAATTGTGACTGATGATGTCTTAAGTAGGAAGTATGATAGGTGTAATTATGTTGTGCTTACTTTGATTTTGAGTTCTATTTCTGAAGAAATGTATATGGGTCAAGTGTTTTCTACTTCTGCTTATGTTGTGTGGAATGAGTTAAAAGAGACATATGATAAAGTAGATGGTTCTATTACCTTTAATCTGCATCATAAGATTAATAGTTTAACTCAAAGTGGTAGTTCTGTGTCTGACTATTATCATAAACTGAATTCTTTGTGGAAACAATTTGATTCTTTGGTTAAACTTCCTGTATGCTCTTGTGCTGGTGCTAAACAATTATGTGATCATAATAATCTGATTAAACTGATGCATTTCTTGATGGGCCTGGATGAAACCTATTCTCTAATACGTAGCAACATTTTAACCACTGACCATCTTCCATCTGTTAAAACAGCTTTAGCTATTGTGTCTAGAGAAGAATCTCACAGAGGTTCTTCTCAACCTTCTTCAAACAAAGGTCATCATACTGCATTTATGGCTAAAACCTTTGAACCTAATAAGAACTTCAATAGTAATAATAATTTTAATAAAAAGTTTGAGAAGAGAGGTCCTAATCCAAATTTAACTTGTACAAAATGTTAGATGATTGGGCATATAATTGAGAGGTGCTATGAGATAGTAGGTTATCCTCCGGGCTGGAAAAAGGGTTTTAAGAGCAAGTTTAATAATAATAATAATAATGCTTTAGTTGACAATGTGGTTTCTAGTGGCTCTATGTCTTTTACTAGTGACCAAATGGATAGAATTTTGAAACTGATTGGTGATAAGTCAGTCCCAGGGGGTGTTCATGCCAATATGGCAGGTATTCATTTTCAAAACAACAATGTGTTCTTTAATACTAATTTTCACAGATTTTTTTGTTCCAATTCTGCTGTCAATCCTGTTAAGTTCCATAATTGATGGATCCTAGATTCAGGAGCAAGTCAGCATATGACACTATCATATGAATGTCTTGATTGTGTTGTAAATATTGCTAGTTTAAACCTGAAAGTAGGGCATCCAAATGGAACTGAAGCGAGAATTGTAAAAATTGGAAATTTAAAACTTAATGACCATATTGTTCTGTATGATGTTTTGGTTGTTCTTGATTATAATGTGAATCTGTTATCTGTTTTTAAACTTGCTAAAGATAATAAACTTTCTACTGTCTTTAATGAACATAATGGCTTTATTCAGGATTTAACTCTAAAGAATACCCTGGGGAGTGTGTGTGTGATGGTTTATATTACTTTAATTTGACTAGTAAAGGTATTTGTGTTGCCAATAATGTGCTTAATTGTCTGTCTTTTGATCTGTGGCACAATAGACTTGGTCATCCCTCTGATCAGGTCTTACATGTCTTAAAAACCTCCTTAAATGTGGTAGGAAGTACTGAATCTAGTCCTTGTGATGTTTGTCATAAGGCCAAGCAAACCAGAGAACCTTTTCGCTTAAGTGACCACAAATCAAGTCATTTGGGTGAATTGGTTCACCTGGATTTGTGGGGTCCTTATAAAGTAACAAGCAAGGAAGGGTTTAGATACTTCCTAACACTTGTTGATGATCTCTCTAGAGATGTGTGGTTGTATATGCTTAAAACTAAGGATGGGGTATTTAACTACATTCTTGATTTAATATCATTGACTTTCCTTGACCAAATACACGAGCTCTACGCCGTATACTTATTCATTCTATACGTTGTATGTAAATAAATTTTTGGGTCTTTACAGCATGCTATACAGTGATCATTCCATGAGAACTCCGGCTGTGGAAGACCTCTGTGACGTCCCATCATTTTGAGGTACTTGAGTTACCGTTATTATTTTAATTTTATTCGAATTTATTGGACCCTTGTATTTCGCTTTGTATTTACTCACGGTTTATTGTTATGAGAATCGGGTTTTATGTGTTTTGATTGATTCGTCCCTAGAGACGTAATCTTTATATTTACCTAAGTGTCTTATAGTAGAATTCTCGTGTTATTAAGTTAGGGTGTTTATGCCAAATTTTTCGGTTAACGTATTCCTTATCGTCGAGAAATCGTGCTTTTGCTCTCGTTTATATTATCACCGAAAAGCACATGTCTCGGAAACGAATTCGGATTTGATTCATAATTGAACCCTAAATCCAAGCAAACGTATAATGAACTTGCCTAAGTTCATTTCTTAACGAATCGTAAACTTCCGGCTATCGAAAATGCTTAACGATAACGAAAAGAACGGAAAAATTCCCGAAAAACAGAACAGTTCTAGTAGTGTAACTATAGTTACACTACACTGCGTAACTATAGTTACGCTGGTAGCGTAACTGACGTGCAGAAATTGGTTTTTTGAGTTGTGAGTCACACCTTGCATGTAATATACAATTGACACATACTTAAAAACGTGGCAAGGCCTTAGTAACTCCATAAATGAGTCATGTGGGGACTTTTGTTGATCAAACAACTTCCATTTGGTCATTTGTCTTTCATTATTATCAAAAACAAAACACACACACATGCCTATACATCTCTGTCATCTCTTGCAATTTAACATAACTCTCTCTAAATATAACCCCATTCCAGAAGTTTGAAGAAGATATAACACCAATTTGGAGATTTTTTCAAGGCCAAAGTCATTTTCTAACAATTTCCTTTTGGTTTCTTTAAGCTTTGGTAAGATTTCTTTAACAATTTCTTCACATTTTCTCCATTTTTCTTCTTCATTGGTTAGATATTCTAACGCCAACTATTATTCATTTGTATTTCAAGCTTTTGTCTTCCATTTCTACATCTCATTTGGGGAAGATCCATATAGCTTTTCTTAAAGGAAATTACTTTGATCTTGTGGTAAGAAAATTTTACCGAAAATCTCTCCGAAAACGTTTTTTTTTATTATCTTGCATGTAAGAATCTTATCTAACGGTGGTTGTATTTGTGTATGGAGCTGATTATTATCCATCACCACACCACCAAAGCTTTCTTTCGGGTTTATATAGTCTCAAGCTTGTAGATCTTGCGGTTGTAACGGTAAAATCGTTATTTTCTTCAAATTCATTTTTCATATAATTTCCTTATTATTTTTCATATACGTTTCGGTTTTAGCCTTGGAAAAATGGTTAGGAATATATATTAGACCAAAACCTTGAACGTTTATGGATTCGGGACTAAATTTGAACTAAATACGTGAAAATGTGATTATTATCGAAATTAACATATTATATATATTAGTATGTAAAATTATATATTTACATATATATATATATATATATATATATATATATATATATATATATATATATATATATATATATATATATATATATATATATATATATATATATATATATATATATATATATATATATATATATATATATATATATATATATATAAGACTTGTTGAATATGATTGGAACAAAATACAATTGTTAACGAGCGGAAAAGTGTACAGATTTTGGATAAATATTTTGTGACGCGGAAGCGCTGCCGAAATTTACATTTCACGATTTTTTTTTACGACAATAAACACTTGTATAAGTGAAATTCATAAAAGTAACCTATTATGATAAAACATCGTCTTTGGACTCAAGGACGCCAACGCATTCAAAAATGTCATAATACTCATTTAAAACGAACGTTTTGACTACTTTGCGATAAATAAACCTTTGTGACAAATCTCGATCGTCGTCTAAATTCATCAAAATAAGTTTTACGGCAAACTCTTATAAAATGGTTTTGAAAGTCATATTATTCAATAAACTCGAAATGTAAAGACTTCAAAATTATCCAAAGTGTCAAAGTTGGACATTTGCGTCGACTTCGACTTTCTTTCAGGTTGACTTTGATTTTACCTTAAATGGTTGACTTTGACTTTTATAAGTCAACATCGTTGACATTTGACATTTATAAGTCAACTTCTTTGACATTTGACTTTTATAAAGTAAACATCTTTGACTTTGACCAAGTCAACCTCTTCGACGTTGACCTTGGTCGATCTAATAAAACCTTGGTATCAATATTCCTTTCGACTCGGAATGATCATTCTTTTCCAACGGTCACTATTGTCGTGAAAGATCGATATCTTGCCGATCGGCCTTTTCTGGCGCGGAACATCGTCTTCTGAATCCGTCATCGTGAATCGACTTAAAAATCGTTGGAATGTTATAATAACCTTAATCTTAACCGACAAGGCTAAACCGGACTAGACTTATAGAGATACTGAGACTATGTTGTTTATTGTTTAAGGAACTTAGGCGGTGGAGTTGTAGCTCCGTGTTTGTGTACCCGATATTTGTTGCTGAAGCTTTCTCTGTGAGTAATTCGTAGCCCTTGTCTTTAATATTTTTGGGCTGGAAAGCGTATTTTAAATCGTCTGCATGTATGCGGGACATTGTTGATTATCTTGTTTACCTAGTGGTATAGGTCTGGCTTAGATTGGGTGTCTTATACACTCGTTAAGCTTTATGCCCAAGGGTTACACATATATAGCTATATGGGTTATTATACCTAACCCTCATCGCTCGGTAGGGCACTCCTATGGGTGGATGTTATGGTCGTACTTCATTATTGGTTGCCTTTGGTTGACACTGCCTTAGGAATTGGGTCTTTTGGACTGGTAAGGTTCGATGTATAACTAATCTAAGCATGGTATCCTCTCTAGGGTTGAAAAACAAGATATGATATTTGATATTAACTTTGTTTGTTGAAACTTGTTGTTGAGTCAACTTTTATTTAAAATTACGAATAATTCACCAACATGTTGTTGAGGTCGTTTTTAACGCTTTTCAGGAGTTTGAGGATTTCTGTGAATCATGCCATACTTGCTTTTCGGATCGCTTGTTTTGTGTATTTTGGAATGAATGATGTTTTATGTAATCTCCATGATGATCCGTTTTAAGACATTTGTTATGTATTTGTATTTTGCGTTTATCGCTTTTGACATTGTAATGTACTTTGTAAACCTATGGCATGATTAATGTTAATTCGATGTTTTGTTTATTGGTTGTAATGTTGTAATCCTTAACTCTTGATATCGTAACTGGAACACCTCGTGTTTCCGCTCTAAGCGGGGTGTGACAGAACTTGGTATCAGAGCCAATGGTTATAGCGAAATGAGTGATTTACTAACTAAATCGCTTGGACTATGATCGTAGGCTTTTAAATCGATTTTTCTCTAATTGGCTATGTGTGCACTATTTTTCATACGTGTTTATTTTCGCATTTGTTATTTTTGGCCTTATTTTCTTGTTGCACACATTTTGCTGATCGATTTTTTTTCTTTTATTTTTAGGACGATGCCGCCTAAAAAGTCAACCACGACACGACGTACCGCGAGACGTGCTACGTCAAACGCAAGAGGTAATAATGCGACTTCGAATGCGAGAGGGAACACTACGGAAACTGATACGACACCGGACTTCGGACAGATGATCGCTCAGCAGATAGCAGCGATGTTGCCCGATATCGTTGCTCAAATTAAACGCAATGAGGGAGCGACAGGAACGCTCCAATGGATGGAAAGTTAGAAGCTATTTTTGATGTTGTTGGTTGCGCGGACGGGGATCGAGTCCGTTTTGCTGCGTTCGTATTCCAAGGTTCTGCTATAACATGGTGGAACTCGGTCGTGAATGTGCGAGGCCGAGCAGAAATTAACACCATGACTTGGGAGCAACTGAAGGAGCTAATGATTGTGGAGTATGTGCCTGAATCTGAGATTCAGAAGCTGGAGGACGAGTTTTGGAATTTAACGATGATTGGGTCGGACATTCAGGGATACAACTCGCGTTTTCACGCTTTGTCCCAATTGGTACCGCACTTGGTTCAACCAGAGCTCAAGCGAATCGGTCGCTACACCCACGGATTACCCCATGAAATCGTAAGGGTGTCCTTTCCAACAAACTGAGCACGTTCCAGAGCGCGGTGGAAATTGCGACCACGTTGACTCAGAACGCGGTCTGTGATGGTGAACTATCCCCAGTGGTGGTTAAGCAAAACTCCGGAGGGAAACGGAGTGGTGGATGTTGTTATGGTGACTCGAGGAAGAAGTCGAGGAAACAGGATACTCCTCAGATGGTACAAGCATTCGCAGCAGTGGCTCCAAATACCCAGAGTAAGTATCCGAGATGTGATCGGTGTGGTAATCACCACGCCATAGAGATGGATTGTTGGGTATGCGGTAAGTGTAAGAAGTTGGGCCACACAGATAGGTTTTGTAAGTCCATGAGGGGCAAATGTTACGAATGAGGTTCTTCCGAACATCACAAGGACAAGTGTCCCAAGTTGGGTTTAGCTGGCACTGGTAATGCTTCTGGTTCAGGTCCTCCCGGAAGAGCATTTGTTATTGGAGCAAAGGAGGCTCAGCAGGATCCACAAGTCGTTACGGGTACTTTTCTTATCTATGGTCGACCTGCGTTTATTTTATTTGATTCTGGTGTGGATAGAAGTTTTATATCTAATGAGTTTAGGACTATGATTCCTTGTAAGTCTAGACCTTTAATACCTTCTTTTGAGATAGAACTAGCTGATGGTGAGTTTTTGCATGCTACCGAAGTCCTTTTTGCCTGTAGTGTTATTTTCGATAACCATTCTTTTCCTATCGATTTGATTCCAATTAAATTGGGTAGTTTCGACGTAATCATCGGTATGGATTGGTTAGAGACGCACCGTGCAGAGATTATATGTTTCGAGAAGATGATCCGCATTCCGTTACCACGTGGAGAGCCGCTATTAGTTCAGGGGAATAAGGCGGGGAAGCGCCTTAAGATCGTCTCATGCATGAAAGTCTGGGAGTACATCAAACGGGACTGTTCACTCTTTCTTGCACATCTTGTGAAGAAAGACACTGCGGAGACGCTGGAAGAGAAGCCAGTGGTGTGTGATTTCCCCGATGTGTTCCCAGAGGACTTACCTGGTTTACCACCTAGTCGAGAGGTAGAGTTTAGGATTGACTTAGTACCCGGAGCAGCGCCGGTGGCGAAGGCTCCTTATCGGTTAGCACCTTCGGAGATGTTAGAGCTATCTAAGCAGATCCGGGAATTGGTGGACAAAGGCTTCGTTAGGCCAAGTTTCTCTCCTTGGGGCGCGCCGGTACTCTTCGTGAAGAAGAAGGATGGTTCGATGAGATTATGTATAGACTACCGAGAGCTGAACAAGCTGACGGTAAAGAATCGCTATCCTTTGTCGCGAATTGATGATTTGTTTGACCAGCTTCAAGGTTCATGTTTCTTTTCAAAGATTGACTTACGGTCCGGATATCACCAATTGAGGGTGCAGGAGGAGGACATTCCGAAGACTGCTTTTCGGACGCGATACGGTCATTACGAGTTTTTAGTCATGCCATTCGGTCTCACGAATGTGCCTGCAGCCTTTATGGACATGATGAACCGTATATGCCGTCCTTACCTCGATAAATTCGTGATTGTGTTCATCGACGACATTCTTATTTATTCTCGTAGCCGTGAGGAGCACGAGAAGCATTTGAGAATAGTGTTGGAGTTGCTCAGGAAGGAGCAGCTTTACGCTAAATTCTCGAAGTACGAGTTTTGGTTATCTGAGGTCCAATTTCTTGGCCACGTGGTTAGCGAGAAGGGAATCCACGTTGATCCTGCCAAGATTAAGGTCGTCAAAGATTGGGTTGCTCCTAAGACACCCACTGAGATCCGTTCATTCTTGGGTTTGGCAGGTTACTATCGTCGCTTCATTGAAAATTTCTCGAAGATCGCCTCGCCAATGACGAAGTTGACCCAGAAGAACGAGCAGTTTGTTTGGGGTGCTGAGCAAGAGGAAGCCTTTCAGCTATTGAAGAAAAGGTTGTGTGATGCTCCTATCTTGAGTCTCCCTGAGGGTACCAATAATTTTGTTGTATATTGCAATGCTTCGCATAAGGGACTCGGGTGTGTACTAATGCAGAACGGGAAAGTGATTACATGCGCTTCTCGTCAGTTAACGATTCATGAGAAGAACTACACCACCCACGATTTGGAATTAGGCGCAGTGGTTTTTGCTTTGAAGATTTTGGCGCCACTACCTTTACGGTACTAAGTGTATTGTGTTTACCGATCATAAGTCGTTACAGCACATCTTCGATCAAAAGATGTTGAATATGAGGCAAAGCCGATGGGTGGAATTGCTGAACGATTATGATTGTGAAATTCGCTACCATCCGGGTAAGGCGAATGTTGTAGCCGATGCGCTGAGTCGCAAGGAATCGGTTAAGCCGGTGAGAGTTCGCGCTATGATGGTTTCTATTCAATCGAGCTTGAAGACTCGTATTATTCAGACTCAACAAGAGGCTCTCACCGAGGATTGCCTGAAGAATGAAGGATTATTTAGTTTGGCACGTCAATTGGAGCCGAAAGACGACGGGGTATTGTATTTCTTGGACCGTATTTGGGTTCCCGTCGGTCTTAGGCAGTTGATATTGGATGAGGGTCACAAGTCTAATTACTTCGTTCATACCGGGGCGGATAAGATGTACCATGACTTGAAAGATTTTTACTGGTGGCCTAGCATGAAGAGGGCGATTGCCGAGTATGTGGGCAAATGTTTGACATGTTCAAAGGTTAAGGCTCAGAATCAGAAGCCTTCTGGCCTTCTTCAGCAACCGGAAATCCCACAGTGGAAGTGGGAAAACATCACGATGGACTTTGTAACAAAACTTGCCATGTCTTCAGGAGGTTATGATACCATTTGGGTCATCGTTGATCGGCTGACTAAGTCAGCGCATTTTCTACCTATTCGAGAAGATTACCGAATAGAGAAACTTTCTAAATTGTATATTGACGAGATCGTGGCCAGGCATGGCATTCCTGAATCGGTTATTTCTGATCGCGACGCGCGATTTATCTTGACGTTCTGGCAGACGCTACAGCGAGCTTTGGGCACACGATTGGATATGAGCACGGCTTATCACCCTCAGACCGATGGGCAGAGTGAGCGCACGATTCAGACGTTGGAGGATATGTTGCGCGCGTGTGTTTTAGAATTTGGCGGGAGTTGGGATCGACATTTACCGTTGGTCGAGTTTTCGTACAACAACAGTTACCACTCCAGCATTAATTGCCCACCTTTTGAGGCTCTTTACAGTCGTAAGTGTAGATCTCCACTTTGTTGGGTTCAGATTGGTGATAGCCAAATTACGGGTCCCGAGTTGATCCAGGAGACGACTGATAAAATCTTTAAGATCAAGGATCGTCTGTTAGCCGCTAGAGATCGTCAGAAGAAGTACGCGGATTTGCGTCGCAAACCTTTGGAGTTCAAAGTCGGAGACATGGTGTTATTGAAGGTTTCTCCGTGGAAGGGCGTGTTTCGTTTTGATAAACGCAACAAGTTAAGCCACGTTTTACGGGTCCTTTCAGAGTTTTATCTCGTGTTGGACCAGTGGCTTATCGTCTTGAGTTGCCACCTGAGTTGTGCGGTGTGCACAACGTATTTCACGTATCGCATATCAAGAAGTGCCTTGCTGACGAGTCTTTGATTGTTCCTTTCGAGAAACTACGTTTGGATGATTCGCTTCACGTTATAGAGGAGCCGGTGGAAATCGTTGACCGAGATGTCAAGCGTTTACGGTGGAGTCGAATTTCTATTGTGAAAGTCCGATGGAACTCTAAGATTGGAGCTGAATTTACATGGGAACGGGAGGATGAAATGCAACGGAAGTATCCCCATCTCTTTTCTAGAAGCGATGCTCAGTAGATATTTCGAGGACGAAATTCTTTTTACTGGGGGAGGCTGTGACGTCCAGTCATTTTGAGGTACTTGAGTTACCGTTATTATTTTAATTTTATTCGCAATTATTGGACCCTTGTATTTCGCTTTGTATTTAATCACGGTTTATTGTTATAAGAATCGGGTTTTATGTGTTTTGATTGATTCTTCCCTCGAGACGAAATCTTTATATTTACCTAAGTGTCTTATAGTAGTATTCTCATGTTATTAAGTTAGGGTGTTTATGCCAAATTTGTCGGTTAACGTATTCCTTATCGTCGAGAAATCGTGCTTTTGCTCTCGTTTATATTATCACCGAAAACCACATGTCTCGGAAACGAATTCGGATTTGATTCATAATTGAACCCAAAATCCAAGCAAACGCATAATGAACTTGCCTAAGTTCATTTCCTAACGAATCGTAAACTTCCGGCTATCGAAAATGCTTAACGATAACGAAAATAACGGAAAAATTCCCGAAAAACAGAACAGTTACGCTGCTAGTGTAACTATAGTTACACTGCGTAACTATAGTTACGCTGGTAGCGTAACTGACGTGCAGAAATTTGTTTTTTGAGTTGTGAGTCACACCTTGCATGTAATATACAATTGACACATACTTAAAAACGTGGCAAGGCCTTGGTGACTCCACAAATGAGTCATATGGAGACTTTTGTTGATCAAACAACTTCCATTTGGTCATTTATCTTTCATTTTTATCAAAAAAAAAACACACACACATGCCTACACATCTCTCTCATCTCTTGAAATTTAACATAACTCTCTCTAAATATAACCCCATTCCAGAAGTTTGAAGAAGATATAACACCAATTTGAAAGATGGTTTCAAGGCCAAAGTCATTTTCTAACAATTTCCTTTTGGTTTCTTTAAGCTTTGGTAAGATTTCTTTAACAATTTCTTCACATTTTCTTCACATTTTCTCCATTTTTCTTCTTCATTGGTTAGAGATTCTAACACCAACTATTATTCATTTGTATTTCAAGCTTTTTTCTTCCATTTCTGCATCTCATTTGGGGAAGATCCATCTAGCTTTTCTTAAAGGAAATTACTTTGATCTTGTGGTAAGAAAATTTTACCGAAAATCTCTCCGAAAACGTATTTTTTATTATCTTGCATGTAAGAATCTTATCTAACGGTGGTTGTATTTGTGTATGGAGCTGATTATTATCCATCACCACACCACCAAAGCTTTCTTTCGGGTTTATATAATCTCAAGCTTGTAGATCTTGCGGTTGTAACGGTAAAATCGTTATTTTCTTCAAATTCATTTTTCATATAATTTCCTTATTATTTTTCATATACGTTTCGGTTTAAGCCTTGGAAAAATGGTTAGGAATATATATTAGACCAACACCTTGAACGTTTATGGATTTGGGACTACATTTGGACTAAAATACGTGAAAATGTGATTATTATCGAAATTAACATATTATATATATTAGTATGTAAAATGATATATTTACATATATATAAGACTTGTTGAATATGATTGGAACAAAATACAATTGTTAACGAGCGGGAAAGTGTACAGATTTTGGATAATTATTTCACGATTTTTTTTACGACAATAAACACTTGTATAAGTGAAATTCATAAAAGTAACCTATTATGATAAAACATCGTCTTTGGACTCAAGGACGCCAACGCAATCAAAAATGTCATAATACTCATTTAAAACGAACGTTTTGACTACTTTGCGATAAATACACCTTTGTGACAAATCTCGATCGTCGTCTAAATTCATCAAAATAAGTTTTACGGCAAACTCTTATAAAATGGTTTTGAAAGTCATATTATTCAATTAACTCGAAATGTAAAGACTTCAAAATTATCCAAAGTGTCAAAGTTGGACATTTGCGTCGACTTTTGACTTTCTTTCAAGTTGACTTTGATTTTACCTCAAATGGTTGACTTTGACTTTTATAAGTCAACATCGTTGACATTTGACTTTTATAAGTCAACTCCTTTGACATTTGACTTTTATAAAGTCAACATCTTTGACTTTGACCAAGTCAACCTCTTCGACATTGACCTTGGTCGATCTGATAAAACCTTGGTATCAATATTCCTGTCGACTCGGAATGATCATTCTTTTCCAACGGTCACTATTGTCGTGAAAGATCGATTTCTTTCCGATCGGCCCTTTTCTGGCACGGAACATCGTCTTCTTAATCTGTCATCATGAATCGACTTAATAATCGTTGGAATGTTATAATAAACTTAATCTTAAACGACAAGGCTAAACCGGATTAGACTTATAGAGATACTGAGACTATGTTGTTTATTGTTTAAGGCACTTAGGCGGTGGAGTTGTAGCTCCGTGTTTGTGTACCCGATATTTTTTGCTGAAGCTTTCTCTGTGAGTTATTCGTAGCCCTTGTCTTTAATATTTTTGGGCTGGAAAGCGTATTTTAAATATATATAGCTATATGGGTTATTATACCTAACCCTCATCGCTCGGTAGGGCACTCCTATGGGTGGATGTTATGGTCGTACTTCATTATTGGTTGTCTTTGGTTGACACTGCCTTAGTAATTAGGCCTTTTGGACTGGTAAGGTTCGATGTATAACTAATCTAAGCATGGTATCCTCGCGAGGGTTGAAAAACAAGATATGATATTTGAAATTAACTTTGTTTGTTGAAACTTGTTGTTGGGTCAAGTTTTATTTAAAATTGCGAATAATTCACCATCATGTTGTTGATGTCGTTTTTAACGCTTTTCAAGAGTTTAAGGATTTCTGTGAATCATGCCATACTTGCTTTTCGGATCGCTTGTTTTGTGTATTTTGGAATGAATGATGTTTTATGTAATCTCCATGATGATCCGTTTTAAGACATTTGTTATGTATTTGTATTTGGCGTTTATCGCTTTTGACATTGTAATGTACTTTGTAAACCTATGGCATGATTAATGTTAATTCGATGTTTTGTTTATTGGTTGTAATGTTGTAATCCTTAACTCTTGATAAGGTAACTGGAACACCTCGTGTTTCCGCTCTAAGCGGGGTGTGACAACCTCTTACAAGGTCATATCTTACAAGTATGTTCATGTTTTTGAATTTCATATGACACATTCTCCTATGCCATAGTGATGATTCATCAATTGATGCTTTTGAAATAGAACAGTTTACTTTTGTTTCAAAAGAAGTATTTCCCATATCTAGACAGTATACATTATCTCTCCTTCGAGTTTTCAATAGTATCATACTTTCATCAACTACTTTGAATCTTGGATCAAGAATGATACACTCAATGTCTGAACAAAATATTATTCTTTTTATCACACACTTGTGAGACACTTACTAGATTATAATTTAATTTTTTAACAAATAATACATCTTCAAAAGTAACTTTACCATTGCCATAAGCAGTGTGCTTAATGCTTGACATTCATTATGAATATCTCTTTTTTCCTGTTCAGTAGTTGGAGGATATGGCGTACCAACTCCTCTAGATTTAACATTTGGTCCAGGTAATGGAACGGATTTTGCACTATTCTTAATAACTTGCCACATGCAGTAGTTGGTTTGTAACATGTATTGATGAATACGACTTTTCCACATATCATAGTTTGATGATGTGAGTACTGGTACCCTATTTGCTTGAACACCTTCTTTGAGATCAGTCATCTTGGATATGTATGCAAAACTTGTTAATACCCTTGTGGATCTTAGTTCTAGAGAAACCTTGTGCGCTAATACCACTTGTCAGGATTCATAGAATTGTGTTTGTATAAAACATGTAGATCTAGATCTATCAAAGAAGTTACAGCGGATCAACACTTTGATAATACAAGGTTTTGTGAATAACAGTTTATGAATATGAATAAGAATGAATAATAGGAACACAAACAGTTTTCCACCAACAACCTCAATATATTATAATTAGCGTTTCACAATAGACGTATTACAACGATATACGGATCTATATTTATACACCTTGAGGCTAACTAACCCTAACTATTATCGAGTTACAATATCTATCAGAATATACTTCATACTTATCAAATATAATATGTACAAATGTACCTGCTAACAAGTAGTAAGAGATAATCATTATCAGCTTAGCAGTATTAACCAACAGTAGAAACTCCCATGCAAACCATGCAGCACCAGTAATAGCAGTGACAAGTAGTAATTATCATGATGACCAGTAGTAACCATCTTCACCAATAATAAGTCACTAAAACAACTTAAACCCAACACTATTTTTGTATATTTGAGTTGATATACGATTGAAAATCAAGTTATATATATATATATATATATATATATATATATATATATATATATATATATATATATATATATATATATATATATATATATATATATATATATATATATATATATATAGATATATATATATATATATAGATATATATACCTATTTAGGTTGCGTGCGTGCGTGTGCGTGCGTGTGTCGTGGTGTTGTTGGGGTAGGTGGGTGGAATTTTAATTAGAACTTGAAAATATAAAATGAAAAACGGATTATTTGCGTCTGATTGGTCGGTCTTTTAGTGGTTAAAAATAAATTCATATAATTTACTCTTAAATGGAAGAAGAGATTCAAGAAAATAAAGGAATTGGTTTTTCAAAAATTTGTTTTGAAAATGTTATTTTAAAAGTTAATTTAATAAAATTAAAAAAAAAAAAAAAAAGGTAAAAAAGAAGATAAAGGTGTGTGTTGGTATGACGAAGACAATAGAGGTTGAGGATGAAGTGGTTGAAAAAACAAAAATTCTATCATATAACATGTAAATAGGAATTTAATGGAATGTAACGTAACGGTTATTATGGTAAAGGATAAAAACATTATGAAACATGGACCTAGGGGACGATTAATGTATTTTTAAAAATATAAAAATGATATTCGTGATTTTGGTATAACCATAAGATAATTTGTGTAATTTACTCATTTTAGTAACTAAAACTAGTTTATTTCCCGCGTATACGTGGATAATTTTATAGAGAAAAACACAGATATAATATATAGAAATTGGGTAAACATCGTGTGTCATTAACACTATATAACAATATGAATTTTGATACCAAATAGTTGTTGTTTCGTTCGTGTTTTCAGCTTCACTTTTAAATTCGAATTCTATCAAAAACAATACAGTTATAACTTATTAAAAGATTGATTTATGGTGTTTATAAAGTCAATGAGAGAGTTGCATTCTACCAAGTTTTATATGTGAGTCATTTGAGTATTTTTGATGATTCTACTCTATCAAAATTCAGATTTTCAATTATATCTTGGATTATTTCATGTTATTAATCTGGTATGATTGTATGTATCAAATACACCTGATGTCTCATTTTCTTATGTCAACATTTTTTATTTTTTATTATCTGGTATATTTAGTCCGCACTCGTATAATAGATAAAATCTGTTCATTGTTACTCAAAAACAAAATTATAACATTAACTTTTTTTTCCGTACATCTATAGATTTTTACTTTTCTTAGAAAAGGAAGAGTTGTAAAAGAGAAATTAATTAAAAAAAAATTAATATATAAATAATTTAAGATTTAAAGTAATTGTCTTAAATTATCTTTTTCTAAATAAATAGTATAAGTTGAAGGTTAAAATTGTATTTAAAATGGAGGGGCTAAAATGGAAATAACTAATTTTGATATCATATAAAATTATTATTTTGATCTAAAAATCTAAAATTAATCTTGAAACTCATCTAACAATTCATACTTTGCCAAATGACTTTTAATAATCTCTTTTGGTATCTATTATATATATGTAGAATAAGTATGTTAATGTACTCTAACAGAAGTTCAAGCCCACAAGACGGCATTGTTTGTAGCTAAAATAGTACATGTGCTGCTCTTTAGTAATTAGTTGATAAGAGTATAAGACTATATATTATAATTATAATAAAGAGTAAATTACATAGATCGTCCCTAAGGTTTATATGGAATTACGGTTATCGTCCCTAAGTTTGAAACGTTGCATGGATGGTCCCAAAGTTTAGAGTAATTACGGATTTCGTCCCTATTTTGGATGTCCGTTAATTACTGCCGTTAGCCTTCCCTCACGTGTTAAACACGTGAGGGTATTTTAGTCTTTTTCGCATTTCTTACTAATTTCATCTTTTTCAATCCAAACCCTAAAAAACCATCATCAAATCTGTGAAAACACTTAGAACCCTAAATACCCTAAGAAACCATTAAATCACAAATCAAACAACATCAATTTCATCTTTTTCAATTGAAAACACTAACAACCCTAAATACCCAAAAGAGCAGTTGCAGCTTCTCATGGCGCATCAAGCACGGTCCGATTTAATGCATCAAAAAGGATCCCTTCTTGGAACTGTATTGCACGAGAGAACTCAACCGGATCTCTTGAAGAAGACTTTGCAGACGCCACCTCTTCTTCTCCCCACCATGGCAGTCGGAACCGACGGTACCACCGCTTCGCACACGACGTAACCACCTCTTCTTCTCCCCACCATGGCAGTCGGAACCGACGGTACCACCGATTCGCACACGACGTAAGCGATAGTGAGTCCGAAAGCGCCGAGTTGAATACGTGGACAAGATCCGGTGGGCCCTTAATGAGAACAACTTCCGCTGATGAATTCATTGATTTCGTTCAAAACCTAGATCCGGTGTGTGTGTGTGTGTGTGTGTGTGTGTGTGTGAAGGGGTGTTTGTGTAAGCTTATTTTTTTAGGGTTTATTTGATTTTGGGGAAGAAGAGTTGGAAATGACTAAAATACCCTCACGTGTTTAACACGTGAGGGAAGGCTAACGGCAGTAATTAACGGACATCCAAAATAGGGACGAAATCCGTAATTACTCTAAACTTTGGGACCATCCATGCAACGTTTCAAACTTAGGGACGATAACCGTAATTCCATATAAACCTTAGGGACGATCTATGTAATTTACTCTATAATAAATGAAGAAAACTATGTATTTCAAAAAAAAAAATGTAAAAACTTTTACAAATTTTGTGTTGGCTACCTAAAATGTTGGTCAAACAACAAATTACATCAAATTTGTAAAGAATCAATGAAATCAGCAAGTTCCAATAAGATCCGGTGCAATAGTACTGGTACGATAAAACCCGCCCGCTTGAAATGATCTTACAACTCTTAGCTGGTTGAGAGCAGTCCAAGTAGTGTTGATTCATGGTTATAGTACCATGGAGTGTATCCTGTCCCTGTGGTACTTGTGTTCGTCATCGTTGCCTCTTGTTGTTCTTCGTCATCTGAATCAGGAGGCATGTTTAGATCAAGAAAACCTCGGAGTTCTTGAACTGGTTTATCGAACTTCTCAATCAAATTCGGGTTTTGTTGACTCAGTTTAGCCTCTGCAATCAAATGTGATCTCTTGTGACCTCCCAAAGCTTGTCCTGATGAAAATTTTTTAAAGCAAATCGAACACTCGTGAGCTCCTACTCCTAGCACCATTGTGTTCTTCGAAGAACTACCAAGATTGAAACTTGATGTTAAAATATGATTATCAGATGTTTTTTCACAATGCCCATTAATCGGGGAATCAGTACCCAACATGGGTTCGTCTTTGATCGAGTTTTTATCTTCTGTTTCCGCATCTAAACATCCCTTTAACTTCTTGTGACTTGCTTTATGCCCTCCAAGTGCTTGATAAGTATGAAAAGTCTTGTTGCAAGTAGTACACTCAAACTTTCCATTACTTTGATCATCAAATTCGTCTCGATTGACTATAGTTTTCCCTAATCTATCAAAACCAACTTCGGTTTCTACTATTTTCTTCATCTTATAGCCATTTCCAGTTACCTTTTTACCCCATTTTCCCACATCTCTTGACAGCATGATCAAACACATAGCAACCTCTGTCTCTTGATCTTGATCAATATCAGAAACGACACTTCTTGAAGCATGATTAGCATTCATGGAGATCGAAGATGAACCTGTAGTGGTGGTGGTGGTGGTGGTAAGAGTTGGAGTTGTAGCACAAGTAACTAATGACTTCTTGGTGGTTCCATTTCTTGATCTTGATTTCTTCATTTGACGACTTTTAGCTCCCGAATTTTCATTACCTGGTTCACTAATCCAAGAACCCTGTTTCAGAATCGCGGTTTTGGAATTTGAGACTTTGTCTGAATGACATTTCATATGTCCAAACAAGGCCTTCCAAGATTGAAAACCTTTCCCACATTCCTTACAAATCTTATCAAGAACAACCAAACAATCGTCGTTAATTGCTTCATTCGAATCTTTTGCTTTAAGAGTCTTTTTGGGATCTTTTCTTAGCTCATAACACAAATCATTCGAATTCGAAGATCCATTAATAACTTCTTCTGTCATGTTATTCATCGCATCGTTGTTAAGAGATGTGATCTTCATTTTCATTTTTCGACGAGGATCATGATCAGTAGAGTTAATCACATGAGACCTCATGTGACCACCCAAGGATCTACCACAAGAAAAGCTCTTATCACACAACTTACACACATGTTTCATCACTTGTTGATCACTTTTTTCAACCGAATTTCGATTAGAATCCAACATTTTTAAATTTTAACCAAGTAAAGTTCAATATTCAGATCAGATTGTGATCAAAAACAGAGGATTTAAGCTTTAAAACTAAAAAACTAAATAACACCCAGATCAAGAAACAAGATCAAAATCTAGAATATTTAAAATAATTTCAATTAAAGAAATACCCATTTTCAGATTTAAGCAACACTTGAGTAGTAGTAGTCAAGAATTGAAGCAAAAAAGATGAAAAATCTGAAAAAAGTGATGATGGGTTGGTTACCTTTCTTGCTAATGATGACCATGAATAAGCACACTTCTCTCTCTAAACTTTAATCACTTTCTCTCTCTAGAAACATATAAATTCAGAGAGAGAGAAGCTATATTTGGAGAAAGGAGGAGAAATTCATGCATGAAAGCAAGGATTAAAAGAGGCAAAAGCAACGTGTAGTCAGCTACATGGAATTGCTTATTAAAAAGGTACTATATGCTTTTCTTAATAAAAAGAATTAAAACGGTTTTGAAATTTTTGCTATTTGAACAATTTGAACAGTATTAGTAAATCATGTGCCCGTAAATGTGTAAGGCTACGAGAATTCATACATCGATATTTAGATACGGCTGTACGTTTATTATTTGTTAATTATTAATTAACTGAGTTTATTGTAATAATTAATAAATTGGAGGATGTATTATATAATTATGGAGGTTTCATAATTGTAATACAAGTTGTGCTCCAAGTAAATATCACCTATATAATAAACCTTAGGTTTATGGTTTTGGGACACATTGAAATCGATTCTCTCCCTCTCTTTTGGAAACTTTCGGTTGAACACAACAACATATAGTTGTGTTTCGGTTTTTGGGTTCCTAGCAAAGAAAAGATTGTCAATTGGTTGATTGAATCTAAACGTGTACTAGCATACAAGTCTGTTGCTAAAGAAGATGACGCGTACGTAACCGGGGAATAGATCTTATAGTTATATCTATAGCTTACTCGTTATTAATTCAAGAAGTAAAGGTATTACTTAATCCGATTTAATTATTCATATGTGATCCTATTTTCCGTTGCCATGTATTGTTTGACAATATGACTCAGGTTGTATACTTATAGTTGTACCATCCAAAATATAGGTTAATTTTTATTTTAGATTGAAAAAAAAAACATCAAAAATCGTGGGGGGATCTAGGTTTAGTTTAAAATTAACGAATAGTTATTTGAAGCTTCACTGCGCCGCAGTGATCATCCACTGCGACGCAACGGGCAAATTTATATATATAAAAAAAAAAACGTTTTTTTTAAAGTTAATTAGGAACCAAAACCCAAAACACAAATTTTAATGTTTAATTACCTTTTTGTCATGTTCACCTTTTAAGCAAATTATGTTTATAAAGTTACATGCATAACTTTGTGGACATAATTAGATATATTGATATTGTTAAAAAGTAAATTGAATTATTGACATATTATTAATTGTTGATTGAGTATGTGCGACACCAAAAAGATATTGGATTATAAAGAGTTATGTGTGGTTTATTTGATATATAATTTGTTCACAAATTGATAACTTACGCAATCCAAACTTGTTTAATTGAACGATGTATGTGGTCCGTTTCCTTTGAAACGGGAGTGAATCAAAATGTGAACAATGACCATAGAGACTTTTTGATTTAAGGCTTACTCAATTTGTTGCGTATATTAATTCTTTTCATGTTATTATTTTGTGAAATGTTTTTTGAAATAAATAAATTTTAATATGACTAAAGAATTATGTAATGTATTTTTTGATTTATTTTGACACTTTTATACGTTCTTAAACCATGATTTGGGTTATACCGTAATTTGATCCCATGACAGAACGTATTAAATTGCAAAATACTTTAAAAAACCAAAACTTTTAAAAAAAAAAAAACGTGTGATTGGTAATTCATTATTAAATGCTCATCCTCAGTGTATAATTCTCAACTAGACTCACCTACATAAAGGACGATGTCTAGGAAAGTTTACAGATGTATTCTACTCCTAATGGGTCAGATTTTAAGAGATGCTTTGTCATCCTCTACCCTTACTTGTTTTCTTGTTCGTACCTTGTGTAGAGCTACCGAAAGGGTTTATGATGACGATGGTACGTTTAATTATTATATACACATGGTGTATAGGAATTAGGTAATCATAGAAACACGTTTAAAACTAGTAATAAAAACGGTTTGTTTTTAAACACCCAAATTATGAGACGAAGTTGTGTGCATGCCTCTTCGTACATAGATTTTGTCACCCATGGAATTAAGTCATATTTCTATCCATATTGCTTAGAAAACTTATACTTTCTCGTCACTCAACGTGAGACATAGGTGAAAGGTATCTAAGGTGGATTACCACTCAGAGTGAGACGGTGGTGACTATCTGCAGTCTTCAGTTGGACGACTTAAATCGGGTTATGCAGTGAGACTGTAAACGCTGATGGCAATAAGATGCGACGAAACATGGTTAATGGCACGATCACCATTTTGATGCTTGATTGAGCCATGAAATTAAGTCCCATAATCTAGGAATTGCATCGCTAAATGCAATTACTGAACGTCACTTACCTTTTGAGTATCATTTAGTTCCTAGCAGATCAACTGATGAAATGGGGATATGTCTCTTGGGTCCTAGACTTAATGGAAAGTAAACCATGGGTTTTACATTTCTGTTAAGATATTTTATGTCGAAAGTACTAATGAGAACTTTTTTTCTGTTTTGTAGAAATGACACAAAAATCCGCTACTGATGAGATTTTGAGTGAAACCAAAACAGCGTTAAGAAGTAATAAGCTTTTTGGACCAAACTTTAACGATTGGTATCGATCACTGAGGATTTTCCTAAGAGTGATGGAAAGACTTGAAATTATTACTACCTATGATCGTTAAGCCAAATGACACCGCTCCTCAAGTAGAAAATGATCCTTATAAGGCAACTTTTAAGATTGACAATGAAGTTTCTTGTCTCATGCTCAACAGTATGACTCATGAGTTATGTAAGCAATTCGAGAGAAAATGGCCAGATCAGATGATCAATGATCTGTTTTGAATGAGAAACAAGCTGGCCTTGAGCTAAGATTTGATTCGAGATGTACATGCATGTAAACATGTTTCTGGAACACCAGTGGGGACTCATGTTCTAGTCATGAAAAGCTTGTTTGATCGCTTGGATAGAATGCAATATTCATATCATGAACATGTGACTGTAGGTATTGTCCTCAATTCTCTTTCCCCGGAGTTTGAGGAGTTTACGCGTAGCTATAACACGCAGAGTATGAAAAAGAACATTAACGAACTCCATGTTATACTTGTGGAATTCGAAAAGAGCATTTCCAAGAATAAGGTGAATGGCAACCAAATCCTTGCGATTGGTGATGGTCTGGCCCAGAAAAGGAAGACAAAGCAACCGCTACGAGCTAAGGGCAAAATTGCAAAGACTTGTAAAAATAAGTAAGTTGTTGTTTATTCATACAAGCCTAAGAAAACCCCCACAGCTAAAAAGGCACAGGTCGCTAAAGAAGATGGTTGTCACCATTGTGGTCAGCTAGGACACCGGAAGAGGAATTGTCCTAAGTATTTATCTGAGGTGCAAGATAAGAAGAGAGTCGACAATGTCGGATCTTCAGGTATCTTGACTATCGAATTATTTTCTTTCTCTGAATCAAATACTTGGGTATATGACACTGGATGTGGTACTCATATTTTGAACTCCTTGCAGAGGTTTAGAGCACAAAAGAAGCTGAAGAATGGATCCTTGTATGTGTACGTCGGCAACGACATACGTGGAGCAGTGGAAGCCATCGAAAGTTATGACTTACAATAACCTACGGGCATGATTCTTGCATTAGAAAATTGTCATTATGTTCCATCTATTGTTAGGGGAATTGTTTCAGTTTCAATATTGAAAGATAATGGTTTTAATAATGCATTTACAGATTTTGGTATTTCAATTTCAAAGAATAATGTCCATTATTTTAATTGTATTTCTATTAATGTAATATTAGAATTTGATTTGCATGATCGTCTTTCATATACTGATAATTCAATATTTAATATAAGCACTAAACGAGTCAAGTCTTACTTGGACTCATCCTACCTACGGCAATTTCTTCTTGCACACATAGGCAAACACCGTATCGAAAGGCTTCAACGTGAAGGGCTTTTGAAATCAAGTGATGATTCATTTTATAGGTGTGAGTCTTGTGTATCGGGAAAAATGGAAAGGAAACCCTTCTCGCATGAGAATCAAAGAGCAACCAACCTACTAGGAATCATACATAGTGATTTATGTGGTCCCTTTGGGCATATGTCTAGGAAAGGAGCTTACTACTTCGTAACATTTACGGATGATTTCAGACCGTTATGGTTATGTTTATTTACTTAAACATAAACATGAGGTGTTTGAAACATTCAAAGTGTTTCAAAAAGACGTAGAAAACCAACTCGGAAAAACCATCAAGATTCTCCGATCGGATCGAGGTGGTGAATACGTAAGCCTAGAGTTTAAGGATCATCTACAAGCGCGTGTAATTGTCCAACAGCTTACTCCTCCCTATACACCACAGCATAATGGTGTATCGGAAAGGAGAAATCGAACCTTGCTTGACATGGTACGATCTATGATGAACCTTACAACTTTACCATTATCTTTTTGGGATTATGCCTTAGAGTCTGTTGTACACATTCTCAACCTGGTTCCAACTTAGAAGGTTGATAAGACACCATATGAAATATGGTATGGGAAAGCCCCTAATCTGTCTTACTTAAAGGTCTGGGGATGTGAGGCACTCGTTAAGCGCGACAAACTCGAGCAAAGATCTGTTAAGTGTATCTTTGTAGGATACCCAAAGGAAACGATGGGTTACCACTTCTATAGTCCTTCCGAGAATACTGTGAAAGTTGCTCGGTATGCTGAGTTTTTCGAAACAAGGCTTATCGCTCAAAGAAACAGTGGGAGGGTTGTAGAACTTGACGAGGTTCAATAGGAAGATACATCACTTTCTACTCACACTGGTGATAAAAAATTTGGAGGGGAAAGAATTGAGTCTCAAGTCATGCTCAATCTGATTCTCAAGTTGTGTTTGAGCCTCATGATATGCCTCAGTCTCAAACTCAAATTGTTGATGCTCCTATTCGTAGGTCCGAAAGGACGATGCGAGCACCTAATAGATTGAACTTAAACGTTAATCTAGAGAAGGATGGCGTATCAGGGGATCTTAATGAACCTCGAACCTTCAAAGCTACATTATCAGGGCCCGAATCTAACAAATGGCTTAAGGCTGCGATTGTGGAGATGCAGTCCATGAAAGACAACAACGTTTCGGATTTGGTTGACCACCAAATACCAAAACAGTGGATTGTAAATGGCTCTTTAAGATAAAGACCGACATGGATGGCAATATACACATCTATAAATCTTGTCTCGTGGCAAAAGGATTTACTCAAGTTTATGGTATAGACTATGAGGAAACTTTTTCCCTAGTGGCAGACATTAGGGCTATTAGAATTCTCTTAGCCATAGCGGCGTTGTGTGACTATGAGATATGGCAAATGGATGTCAAGACAGACTTTCTGAATGGTTATCTAGACGAAGACGTCTATATGAATCAGGCAGAAGTTTTTATTGATCCATTACATCCCAACAAGGCGTGCAAGCTTAAAAAATTCATTTATGGACTTAAGCAAGCATCACAGAGTTGGAATAAAAGATTTGATGAAGAAATCAAAAAATTTGGTTTCATTCAGAATTTCGATGAGCCATGTGTGTATCAAAAAGCCAGTGGGAGTAATGTTACTTTTCTAGTCTTATATGTAGATGTCATATTGCTAATGGAAAACAATATTACAATGCTTGAAGATTTTAAATCTCATCTTGGAAAGTGTTTTGCCATGAAATACTTAGGAGAAGCAATATTTATTTTGGAAATCAAGATCTCGAGAGATAGATCTAAGTGGTTGATAGAGTTAAGTCAGAATGCTTACATTGATAAAATACTAAAGCGATTTAGTATGGAAAATTCCAAGCGTTGATTTACCAATGCAAGATGGACTTAAACTTAGTATCAAGGATTGTGCCTCTACACCTCAAGAGGTGGAGCGCATGCAAAGGATACCTTATGCTTCGGCAATATGGTCTATTATGTATGCCGTAAGATGCACAAGACCTGATATTGCTTTTGCTCAAAACATTGTTAGCAGGTTTCAACAGAATCCAGGTGAAAGACACTGGATTGTTGTGAAGAACATATTGAAGTACCTTAGGGCTACTAAACATATGGTTCTGGTGTATGGTGAAAATCCTGAGGCTGAACTAAAAGTTACTGGTTATTGTGACGCCGAATTTGAAACTGACCATGATGACACAAAATCTCAAACTGGATATGTGTTCACCATGAATGGAGGAGTTGTAGTTTGGAAAAGCAAGAATCAATCCACTACAACCATGTCTGCAACAGAATCAGAGTACATAGCAACTGCTGAAGCTGCTATGGAAGCTGTTTGGATCCGGGAATTTATTTCTGGACTTGGTGTTGTTCCCACAGCCAAGTCTCTTATGGATATGTATTGCGACAACACTAGTGCAATTATCATAGCCAATGAACCCGGTGTTCAGAAATGAGCTAGACACTTTCAGAGGAAATCTCACTATGTTCGTGAGCAAGTCAATTAAGGTGAAATTCGAGTACTCAAAGTTCACACGGATGAAAACTTAGCAGACCCCTTTACGAAGGCTCTGTCAAAGTCGAAGTTAACTCACTTAGCTGAGGGCATAGGACTTTGTTTATCTAGTAATCACATGTAAATCCGTGAATTTAGTATTTGGATATATGGATGTAATAAACATTTTATTTATGAATGAAATAATATTTGTGATATTCTGTTTTCATTATTATAATAATTGTTATCCTATTTTTCATGTTTTATCCTTCAATAATTTTGTGTAATATTATTCTAAATATCCGTCGTCGGTTAATCATATGGGAATATGATTCAGTTAAGACAATATGTGAGTGTTTAGTCCGTTTGGCTCACTAACTCACATGGTATTCATTATGATGCATACCGGATTATCCCACATAAATTATTACTTATGGATCTTTGTCGTTAAGTATAATTCATAATGTTTATTATCCTTAGACTTGAGATGCAAGTTACTACTCATGTACTTAGTGAATTATTTGATCATAGTCAATACTACTCCTGGATAAGGGTGGCAACAAGGCTATTTTTGGTAATGTTGCGAAATACGATGACTACCAGTTGTATTCAATATAGGATTTGTTTCTTCTGTGAAAAATGAAGCTAGATACTTACTGGGCCACTCATGGATACTTAAGATGTTTGTCTGGCCAGACCCAAATAAGTCCAGAACTGTCTCGACTGCATTCGGTAATCTTCAGTGATTCGCGAAATGAGAAACAGAAGTTAAAATGGAATGACTTTGATCCATCTCCAAGGTTTTAACTAGAGTATCTGTAACAAAAGGATATTAATCGGACATAAACTCACAGTGACTTTGGCAAAACTTCACTCGTGCATTTATGGGAACATTGATATGTTGCTAGACATTAATCAATGTTATCATATTTGTTTGAAAACTATTCAAAAGTGGGAGCTATTGGTATTTGAATAGTTTTAGCAAATATGTGTCCGTAAATGTGTGAGCCTACGGGAACGCACGCATCGACATTTAGACACGACTATACGTTTATTATTTGCTAATTATTAATTAAATGAGTTAAGTGTAATAATTAATAAATGAGAGGATGTATTATGTAATTATGGAGGTTTCCTAATTGTAATACAGTTTGTGCTCAAGTAAATATCATCTATATAATAAACCTTAGGTTTATGGTTTTGGGACACATTGAAATTGATCCTCTCCCTCTCTTTTGGAGACTTTCGGCAGAACACAACAACATATAATTGTATTTCGGTTTTTGGGTTCCAAGCAAAGAAAAGATTGTCAATTAGTTGATTGAATCTAAGCGTGTACTGGCATACAAGTCTGTTGCTAAAGAAGATGTCGTGTTCGTAACCATAGAATAGATCTTATATATACTTAGATCTATAGCGTACTCGCTATTAATTCAAGACATAAATGTATTACGTAATCCGATTTAATTATTCTATGTGATCCTGTTTTTCCGCTACCATATATTGTTTGATAATATGAGTCGGGTTGTATATCTATAGAAATAAGTATCGTTTTAATTAAACCGATTATTTTATCTTTTAATAAACAGATCGGCGGCTTAGATAAAGTATCATCTTACGCTAAACACGAATCCAACGGCGCCACAATGCCTCATTAGCTATTCCTAGAATTTTGGTCTCATGATTAATGCTCTAAAATTCCTAATTTTGTCATGATCAAAGTAATTAGCTACCCACAGAGATATAAACAAAGTTGTGGGTCTCATACATCTCACATTTTCCTTAACAAATGAGAGTAAGACAAGTGTCACTTATTCCTAAAGTATTTGGTGTGAGTTGGGTAGGGGTAATTTCGTCATTTTGATAGTGATTAAAGAAGCAAAAATTGTTTGTAATGGCTAATGAGAAAGGGACCCACTAAACCTACAAGAAGTTTGTGAAGTAAAGAATCTACAAGCCTGCAAATGGAAGCTAAAAGCTTTTTTGTGCTAAGCAAGCAAGTAGGTAGTGCTAGTGGCATTTTCGTCATTTCACACCAACATTTAGCAATCCCAAGATTAATATTAAAACCATATCTTTCTGAATCGTATTATAAAAATTCCTTAACAATACTTAACCAAAACTTGAATCCGAAGTCTTATTGAAAACTTGTAAATTCAGTTCTAACTAGCCAGCTTCATTCCTGTGAATGAAACGTTAGCGGGATGGCCGATGGAACCTAAGAGCCGGCTTTCACTCATTGCTCTAAACGGAAACTTAATGTCTTGTTATGGTTTTTCACTATCTTAAGCATCAGTTGTATCGTTTAAGCCGGCATCTTAGTACAATGTTTAGCTGTAGCACAAGTGATAACAAGAAAACAACTAATGTATATTTTATTACTTATAGACTTTTAGTCTTTAGTTTTAAATTCTTTTGGCATACAAGTCCAATTCATGACATGTGCATGCATATTATGTGATAAATTATTAGATAATTGCATAAGTCTTTTCTCCTAATAATTCTAAACAAGAAGAAGTGGGCGGAGTTATATTGATTCGAGCGGGTTTAATCGAATCCATTGAATTGAAACTTTTTAAAAATTTTTGTATAGGTTTAGCCTTAGTTAGTGTATGGATCTATTTATTTTTGCATACAAACATAACTAGAATCTAATCATGAACCAACTCGAAAAATTTCTGGCTCCGCCCCTAAAGTTGGGTGTATTTTCTTCTAATTTCAAAGAAAGAAAATAAACTTAACCATTTTTCGAAATCGAAAAATCTAAATTAGTATATCATAAAATTTGACCCTTATCTTGTAGGTGTTGAGGGGTTAGTCCAACCACCTTCCCTTAATCATTTTAGAAAATAGTTAAGCATAAATTTCAGTAGCAAACTTGAAATATATGGGTTCACCTTTATGGGTTAATTGATTCATAATGTACAATCCATAAAGTAAAGTTCAATATTATTTGATTTTATTCTAAATACCATACCATGTGACAAAAGTAGTCTATTTACATAAACAAAACATCACTAGGCCATGCACATAAGCTAAACTATATAAAATTGGTTGTTTAAGGTCTTGCATTCAATATCAATATGCATTTTGCTTTATTTTAAGGATATATTGTTTTGTATTCGAGTATTATTGATCGAATCGAATTGACTGGATGGCTCTAATAAGATTGTAAACGAAGGAGTATCTTTGTTTTAAGCCTCTAATACTTATGGATGTTTTTCGTTTAAGGTCAAGATTTGTTTACACAACGAAATGTTCAAGCTTAAATGCATTGAGTGTAAGTACATATAGCATCATTTATGATAAATAATTAATAAAGAAATTAGGAGCCTAATGACAAGCACAAACATAAACACATGTAGCGGCATTAATTAAGCAAAAGAAGCTTCACTTATGAGACAAGAGAGAGTAGGCAAATCACTAAAAGTAATCAAGTTGACAACCAACTCAGCCCTTCAAGGAAAGTATTGGTCACTCTTTGTCTTCTATTCCATGCCATTTTGTATATACATTTTTAGGCCAAATATAAGATACCTTACTTTGATCTTTTTATTCTTAGTTTGATAACATTTAGTTGTTAGTTTGAAGCATGTACAATATGTGCGACCGTACATGTCCAAAGGCTGGAAGGGCCTCGCTTTCTTCTAATACAAATATTTACGTGTCAACAATTTAACAAAAACAAGAGCGTTTGTATGGAAATATGTTCTATATATATATATAAAAAAGTTGTTTATAAAAGACCCATAAATATCTATATTTTTTAGACCAAGCATGCGTATACATTTGTTTCTATAAGAGTATAAACTAAAGTTTATAGTTGACGTATATGGACCATAGTTGGAGCAAATGAATGCTCAAACTCTTCTAGACTCTTCAAGTAACTACGAGACTAATTCTTTTGTGAATACGTACGAAAGCACAAACTTAGCAATGACAACTTGTTCATTCTGATTCACCAATCAAGCATAATTTTGCACTCGTATGTATGATATGACTTTTGTAGAAGTCGTCTTGGTAAGTGAACATGGTACCTAATGCCATATTTTAGTCTATATAAATGGGTGAGCTTTAAGAGCATGAAAGAGACTTATAACTATGGTTCATTGCCCCAAAAGCAATCTTCTTGTATAAAGTAAAGCATGTGAGTGCTTAATTATAGTGATTAATTAACACTTAATTAATCCCAAAGAATTCATTATTAGCTTATTACTACGTTAAACCTTCTTATAGAATCGAAATCAAAAACCAGAACGATACACAACTTGTAGGTATTTGAATAGTGTCGAATAAATATGTGACTGTAAATGTGTGAGACTACGGGAGCGCACACATCGACATTTAGACACGACTATTAGTTTAACGTATTTAGTAAATATTACTTAAAGGGTTAAGTATAATGTTTATTAATAGAGAGTTTATTATGTAAATAAGGAGGTTTATTTATTGTAATATAACTCAAACTCTAAGATTTGAAAACCTATAAATAAAAGATAAACCCTAAACCCTAATTAATCGGTTTATTTAAAAAAAGTTTCTTTTGTCTTTTTGGTTTCTGTAATAAAGAGTTGTTGCTAAGACAATTGTTGTATAAAGCTTAAACAAGTACTAGCATACTGGTCTGTCGATAAAGAGGGTGTCGCGTACGCAACCGTGGTAAAAACCTTACGTTAGGTTTTCATTATTTCGCTTGCTCAATAAGGTACACAATTACTATCTGATTTATTATTTACTATGTGATCCTAATTTCCGATGCATGTAATAATTTGATATGACTCAAGGTCTATACCTATAGTGCTATCAGCTATCAGCCATAACATAGTATTTTTATCTTGGATAATGATAAAACATCAAAATTTGTGGGGGATTGAGTTTGGATTAAAATTGCGATTAAAAGTGTTTAAAAAAAATATTTTTTTTATTAAAAGTTAATTAAACCTTAAACCTTAAACGTAAATTTTGATGTTTTATTAAATGTGTGCCATATTTATTTTTTATTAAAATTATGGTTATTAAGTTACATGCATAACTTAATAAACATAATTAGATATTATGATATTGAAAAAAGTAAATTGCATATATTGACATATAATAATTGTTATTTGACATGTGCGACACTAATGATATTGGATATAAAATTGTTATGTGTGGTTTATTTGATAAATTGTATTGAACACATATTGAATAACTTACGCAATCCATATTTGACTTATTTGAACGGATGCATGTGGTCCGTTTCCTTTTGAAACGGGAGTTATTCAATATGTGGACAATGACCATAGAGACTATTTGCTTTAGGGCTCACCCAATTTTGTTGCGTAGTTTAATTCTAGTACTCGTATTAATGATTATAGTCAACTGTTTTGAAAGTAATAAAAATTAATATGACTAAAGAATTATGAAACTATTTTTAATTTATTTTGGACTTTTATACTTTCTATGACGAAGGTTGGGTTTATACCGTAATTTTGTCCTTCGATGGAACGCATTAAAGTACAAAATACATTAAAAATCAAACCTTTAAAAGCGTGTGATTGGTAATTCGTAATTAAATGTACATCCTTAGTGTATAAATTCCCAACTAGGCTCACCTACATAAAGGACGATGTCTAGGAAAGTTTGCGGTGGTATTATACCCCTAATGAGGTCAGGTTTTAAGTGATGCTTTGTCGTCCCCTACCCTCACTCACTTTCCTGGTCGTACCGGTTGTAGAGCTACCGAAAGGGTTTTTATGATGACGATGGTACGTTTAGTTATAATATACACTTGGTGTATAGGAATTAGACAATCATAGAAACACGTTTTAAAACTATAAAAATGTTTATATGAAAAACAATAATTATGAGACGAAGTTGTATGCATGCCTCTTCGTACATAAATTTTGACACCCACGAAATTAAGTCATATTGCTATCCATATTGCTTAGACAACTTGTACTTGCTCGTCACTCTACGTGAGACGTAGGTGAAGGGTATCCAAGGTGGATTACCACTCATAGTGAGACTGTGGTGGACTATCTACAGTCTTCAATTGGATGACTTAAATCGGGTTATGCAGTGAGACTGTAAACGCCGATAGCGATAAGATGCGACGAAACATGATGATGTCACGATCACCATATTGATGCTTGATCGAGTCATGACATTTAGTCCCATAATCTAGGAATTGCATCGGTAAATGCAATTACTGAACGTCACTTACCTTTTGAGTATCACTTAGTTCCTAGCAGATCAACTGATGGAACGGTGATATGTCATTTGGGTCCTAGTCTTAACGGAATGTAAACCATGGGTTTTACAATTTTGTTAAGAAATCATTATGTCGAAAGTACTAATGAGAACTTTCTTCTGTTTTGTAGAAATGGCACAAAATCCCGATTTAAGCGGGATTATGTCAGAAATCAAAACAATGTTCAAAACCGAAATACTCACTGAACCAAATTTTAATGATTGGTTTCGCCAGCTGAGAATTGTTCTCCGAGTGATGAAGCGATTACAAATCATTACTACATCGATGATTCCGGAGCTGACTCATTCGATGAGACAGTTTGGGCAACTTATCAAGCAACGTATGAACGTCATAATGAAGTTGCATGCTTGATGCTCAGCGGTATGACCCCTGAACCACAAAAGCAGTTTGATAATAAGCGGCCGGATAAAATGATCATTGAGCTTCACACTATGTATGAGAAACAAGTCGATCTTGAACTGAACGACTTGATTCAAGAATTACATCAGTGTAAACATGTTGATGGAACGCCAGTAGGAACTCACGGGCTCAACATGAAAAGCTACTTTGATCGATTAGAAAGGATAAATTACCCCTGCCATTAGCCTATTGTTGTTAGTATTCCCTTTCACAAGGGTATTGATGTTTTTACACCTAACTACAATATGCATGGTATGGACTCTCAAAAGAACTTCATGTGATGCTCGTAAAGTTTGAGAGAGTCCTTCCTAACAAATCGGTTACCAACCAGCTCCTAGCGATCAGTGGTGGTACGGTTCAGATAAGAAAAGACAACCGCAAGCTAAGGGCAAAGCTAAACAGGACGGAAAGAATAAACAAGCAATTGTTTATATTCCCAAGCCTAAGCGTACCCCTCCAGCTAAAAGACAACATCCTGCTAAGGATGATGGTTGCAATCACTGTGAAGTGATTGGGCATTGAAAGAGGAATTGTCCTAAGTATCTAGCCGAGGTGCAAGATAAGAAGAGAGTCGGCAACGCCGGATCTTCAGGTATCTTCACTATAGAATTACATTCCTTCTCTAAAAACAAATATTTGGGTATATGACACTAGTTGTTACAAGGATTTAGAGCAAAGAAGAAACTGAAGAATGGATCTCTGTAACTGTACGTAGGCTATGCCAAACGTGTAGTTATGGAAGCCATTGGAAGTTACGACTTACATTTACCCTAGGGCATAATACTTGTATTAGACAATTGTCATTATGCACCTACTTATGTTAAGGGGAATGTTTCAGTTTATGTTTTACAGAATAATGAATTCACTAATTGTTTTACTGAATTTTGTATTTCTGTTTCAAACATAATGCTCATTATATTAATGCGATTGGTATTAATGGTATGTTTGAAATAGATTTGCATGTTCATTCTTCTTTAAATTATAATTCTATGTTGATTATTAGCACTTAATGCGTTAAGTCCAACTTGGACTCAACCTATCTATGACATTGTCATATTGCACACATACGCAAGCATTGCATTAAAAGGCGTCACAGCTTTTTAAGTCCAATGATAATTCATTTGATAAATGCGAATCTTGTGTGTCGGGCAAAATGACAAGGAAACCCTTTCCGTATGAGACGCAAAGGACAACAAATCTTTTAGGAATCATACATACTGATGTATGTGGTCCCTTTAGACATGTGTCAAAGAAAGGTGCTAACTATTTCATAACATTTACGAATGATTTCAACCGTTATGGTTATGTTTACTTTCTTAAACATAAACATGAGGTGTTTGAAACATTCAAAGTGTTTCAACACGAAGTAGAAAACCAACTCGGTAAAACCATCAAGATCCTTCGATCGGATCGTGGTGGTGAATACTTAAGCCTAGAGTTTAAGGATCATCTCAAAGCACGTGGAATTTTCCAACAACTTACTCCTCCCTATACTCCATAGGACAATGGTGTATCGGAGAGGAGAAATCGAACCTTGCTAGACATGGTACGATCTATGATGAACCTTACAACTTTACCATTATCTTTTTGGGATTACGCCTTAGAGTCTGTTGTACGCATTCTCAACATGGTTCCAACCAAGAAGGTTGATAAGACACCATATGAAGTATGGCATGGGAAAGCCCCTAATCTGTCTTACTTAAAGGTCTGGGGATGTGAGGAATTCGTTAAACGCGATTCGCCTGACAAACTCGAGCAAAGATCTGTTAAGTGTATCTTCGTAGGATACCCAAAGGAAACAATGGGTTACTACTTCTATAGTCCTTCCGAGAATACTGTGAAAATTGCTCGGTATGCTGAGTTTTTCAAAACACGTCTTATCGCTCAAGGAAACAGTGGGAGAGTTGTAGAACTTGACGAGGTTCAAGAGGAAGATACATCACCTTCTACTCACACTGGTGATCGAAAATTTGGGGGGGGGGGGGGGGGGATAGAATTGAGACTCATGATGTGCCTCAGTCTAATCCTCAAGTTGCGATTGAGCTTCATGACATGACTCAGTCTCAAAATCAAATTGTTGATGCTCCAATTTGTAGGTCCGAAAGGACAATACGTGTCCCTCAAAAACTAAACCTAAATGTAGCTTTAGATAATGAGGATCATGTATCAGGGGATCTTAATGAACCTCGAAACTTGAAAGCTGCATTATCAGGGCCTGACGCTGATAAATGGCTTAAAGCTGCGAATGTGGATATGGCAGATGGATGTCAAGACAGCCTTTCTGAATGGTCATCTAGACGAAGACGTCTATATGAATCAACCAGAAGGTTTTATTGATCCATTACATTCCAACAAAGTATGCAAGATAAAAAGGTCCATTTACGGACTTAAGCAAGCATCACGAAGTTGGAATAAAAGATTTGATGAAGAAATCAAAAAGTTTGGTTTTGTTCAGAATTTCGATGAGCCATGTGTATATCAAAAATTCAGTGGGAGTAATGTTACTATCTTAGTCTTATATGTAGATGACATATTGTTAATGGGAAACAGTATTCCAATGCTTGAAGATGTTTAATCTCATCTTGGAAAATGTTTTGCCATGAAAGACTTAGGTGAGGCAGCATTTATATTGGGAATCAAGATCTCGAGAGATAGATCTAAGTGGTTAAATTGAGTTAAGTCAAAAGGCTTACATTGATAAAATACTAAAGAGATTTAGTATGGAAAATTCCAAGCGTGGAAATTTACCAATGCAAGATGGACATAAACCCAGCATCAAGGACAGTGCTTCTACACCTGATGAGGTTGAGCGCATGCATATGATACCTTATGCTTGAGCAGTAGGATCTATTATGTATGTGGTGAGATGCACAAGGCCTGATATGGTTTTGCACGGAACATTGTTAACAAGTTTCAACATAATCCGGCGAAAGACACTGGATTGTTGTAAAGAAAATATTGAAGTACCTTAGGGCTACTAAAGATATGGTTCTTATGTATGGTGGAAATCCTGAGGCTAATATTGGATATTGTGATGCCGGATTTCAGAAACAACCATCTCTACAACAGAATCTGAGTACATTGCATCTTTTGAAGCTGCAAATGGAAGTTGTTTGGATCCGAAAATTTATTTTTGGACTTGGTGTTGTTCCCACATCCAAGTCTCCTTTGGATATGTATTGCAACAACACTTTTGCAATAATCATAGCCAATGAACCCGGTGTTCAGAAGGGAGCTAGACACTTTCAAAGGAAATTTCACTATATTCGTGAACAAGTCGAACAAGGTGAAATTCGAGTGCTCAAAGTTCACACGGATGATAACTTAGCAGATCCTTTTACAAAGGCACTGGCAAAGGCGATGTTAACTCACTTAGCTGAGGGGATAGGACTTCGTTTATCTAGTAATCACATGTAAATCCGTGAATTTAGTATTTGGATATATGGATGTAATAAACAAATTTATTTATGAATGAAATAATATTGGTGATATTTTGTTTTCATTTATTATAATATTTGTATCCTATTTTTCATGTTTTATCCTTGAATAATATTGTGTAATATCATTCTAAATATCCGTTGTCAATTGATCATATGAGAATATGATTGAATTAAGACAATATCTGAGTTTTTAGTCAGTTTGGCTCACTAACTCACATGGTATCCATTATGATGCATACTGGATTATCCCACATGAATTATTACTTATGGATCCTTGTCATTAAGTATAATTTATAAGGTTTAATTATCCTTAGACTTGAGATACAAGTTGCTACTCGTGTACGTAGTGCATTATTTGATCATAGTCAATACTATTCCTGGATAAGGGTAGCAAAAAGGCTATTTTTGGTAATATTGTTAAATACGACTACCAGTTGTATTCAAGATAGGATTTGTTCCTTCACTGAAAACTGAAGTTAGATACTTACTGGGCCACTCATGGATACTTAAGATGTTTGTCCGGCCGGACCCAAATAAATCTAGATGTGTCTCGATAGTATTTGGTAATCTTTAAGTGATTCGCGAAATGAGAAACAGTAGTTAAAATGAATGTTTTTGATCCATCTACATATTTTAACTAAAGTATCTGTAACAAAGGGATATGAACCGATTATAGACTCACAGTGACTTTGAAGAAACTTCATTCGTGCATTTATGGGAGCATTGATATGTTGCTAGACATTAATCAATGTTATCATGTTTATTTGAACTTATTCAAAAGTGGGAGCTGTAGGTATTTGAATAGGGTCGAATAAATATGTGACTGCAAATGTGTGAGACTACGGGAGCGCACACATCGACATTTAGGCACGATTATTAGTTTAATGTATTTAGTAAATATTACCTAAAGAGTTAAGTATAACGTTTATTAAATGGAGGGTTTATTATGTAAATAAGGAGGTTTCCTTATTGTAATATAACTCAAACTCTAAGATTTGAAAACATATAAATAAAAGATAAACCCTAAACCCTAATTACTTCAAATCAAAAAGGTTTCTTTTGACAATTGTTGCATAAAGCTTAAACGGATGTCCAACCGCGGTAAAAACCTTACGTTAGGCTTTCATTATTTCGCTTGCTCAATAAGGTACACAATTACTATCTGATTTATTATTTACTATGTATTACTAATTTCCGTTGCATGTAATTATTTGATAATTTGACTCAAGGTCTATACCTATACAACTTTATATACATAAATGTTAGATGACTCGGAGCATTAGGAGTTATAACACAAATAACTCGTACAAGTAGACAACTGTGGTGATGGGTACGTGAGAACTTAGCTGATAGCACTCCCACTCCGACCAAGCTCTCTTGTAGCTCACTTACCCTTGTGCTATATCTATTACCACAACAAGTGCGGCATAACATAATTTATGAGAATAAAACTTAGTAATAACATATCTAGCTACTTTAACTAGATAGAATTTAAGTAAAAACGAGTTGAGCAAAACCCGAATAAAGTGAATCAATCAAGGTTGTTGCAAAATTACTCCAATGTTAAAACTTCATATGTTATTTTAAATTATAGAGACATGTATGAAACATATGCAGATCATCTGATCCACAGGGCTATGTAGACCGATCATAAAGTCCATGCGTTCCTTTATAAATTTCTCACCACCCATGCTTAGAAAATACTTCTAAACAGAGTCGATACACGCTAAAAACTCTCCATAGATTAGAGGGTGTGACCGAATAGGGCAACCATCGAGTTCATTATAAATTAAATATCTATATAACTTTAGTCCTTTTCAGTTTCTTTTATGTTAACTTCGTAAAAATACTTGTCGAAAAATTATAAAATTATAAGATATCCCGAATTTCAGTATATTTTTAAAGTTATAAACTAATAGAAAATAACATAATTGAAAAGAATTAACCAGAGTTAAATCAACCTCTTAGAAACCTTAAAACACTTTCACAACCTCTATCCAAAAACAAAACTGGCACCCTAATTTTTGTGTGGTTTTTCGTTGTTGTGTGGTGGCTCACGTTCATATTTTTTTTTTATTTCGAGGTGGTTTAGGATGAGTCGTTTCTGTTGAGAAGTTGTTGCAACAAGGGTTAAGGGTCGATAAATGGAGTTTTTCAACAAGTGATGTCCACACATTTTAGAGGTATTTTCGTGATCACCCATTTAATGCCACCGCTCGATCATATATTTTATGGTCAGAATCTTATGGTTTGAGGTTGAGGTTCCAGCAAGTTATGTCTCAAGTGCCAAGGTGGTTGTAGGTTTCTAATCTGTTTAATGTATGAGAATATTTAACCTTATTATGTTGGATTGTTATATACGCATGTTCTTGTATGATGCGAGCGTCATTATTGATTTTCGTGTCGAACATTTGACGTTTTGTCGTCGTAACTTTCAGGGGTGATAAGTTGTATTCTAAATTTCAGGCTCGATCGACTGTGCTATAACTTTCACCGACTTCTAAAATCGTTTTAGTATTTCAGTGACATTTATATTATTCCCTTAAATTTATCCCTAAAATAATTTTCTACTTTTATAAAAAGATATAATATAATTGATTAACTATTTTACCCGTAATTTAAATTGTAATTACGACATTCTTGAAATCATTTAATAAGTTATTGAAGAGTAAAACCAGGATTGTTAAGATTCGCATCTTGATATTAAAATCTTATGATTTTACGATCTCATTTATCAAAAATGATCCCGATCCTGTATAGGATCGAAAAAGAATATGATCTTAGCAGGATCTCGATCTTGATGTTAAATCTTAGAATTTTTGTATGATTCTATCCTATTTTTCTTGAATTTGAGAAGAAAAAAATAATAGATAAATTAACTTTGTTAAAATAAACTATAAAGAAGATCGTCTAACCGGTTAAAACACTTAAATAACAAAAAATTTATAAAAATATTTTACTTTAACCAACGAAAATATGTAGATTAAAATCAGTATTAACTCGATGAAGTAATTTATATTTATATGAATTTTAATACACCCGCTTCATCAAGTTCAAATATTAACAATCAATAATTTTGACATATTATATGAATTATAGATTATATTAATATGATAAAAACTTATTTTAGTAGAACCTTACGATCTCGATTCGATCTTATCATTCCGATCTTGTGAATACGAAAACGATCTTAGATAGAATTCCAGTCTTAACAACTTTGAGTAAAACTTTTATTTAGAAAAGAAAAATTATATATTTAAAATTATATGCTTTTTATAGGGTATGTAAAGCTTTTAAATATATTAGAAAATAAAAATAAAAGACTGAAATGAGGTGAGATAGATTATCTGGTCTCACCCACCATCAGAGTGTTGTGTTACTATTTGTCTATTTGAGCTTTAGCTTACCAAACAGAAGCCTACTAGCTCACCATCATCATTCAATGTTCATGCCATGTGGGCCAGGCAACTATAAAATACTACTTATGTAATTATTTATTTATATTAAACATTTGAAAATATATATATATATATATATATATATATATATATATATATATATATATATATATATATAAAATCAATTAAGACCCATAATTTTTTTGAGACAAAAATAAATCATTTTGGCCCTTGATCCCATTTTAATCTAATGGTTAAAATTAAAACCAAAACCCATTTTTCTTTTATTTTTTTAAATTAATTTATCTCACAAACCGTTGATCGTTAGACGAAACAAAATACATTGTTGCGATCGTCTCGTTTTTATCGTTTACATCATTACGTAAAATTGTATAAAAGAGAATTACTATAAAATGTATAAACTACCTAAATTTAGAAAAAAAATCGAATTTTAACTAGTTTTATTTTTTCTCGTTTTTTGACATAAAATGTGATATACTAAAATCACATATGATACTACTATATCATATGTGATATTACTGTAAATCATATATGATATGAATATAAATTATATGTGATATATATTAAAATCGCATATGATAATATTATATCATATGTGATATTACTGTAAATCATATATGATATGAATATAAATCATATGTGATATATACTAAAATCACATATGATAATACTATATCATATGTGATATTAGTGTAAATCATATATGATATGAATATAAATCATATGTGATATATACTAAAATCATATATGATAATACAAAATCATATATGATATTACTGTAAATCATATATGATATAAATATAAATCATATATGATATTATGTATGTAAAAATTTTAAAACTTAAAAACACACATGATTTTAACTCTAAATATGAATTTTAATACACAACAATGTTATACAATGTATAACCTATATAGACCCAGAAAAAAGTTCGAATTTTGACGACTTTTATTTTTTCGTTTATGGCCAAATGTTGAAATTCGTAAGACAATATCACATATGATTTGAACACTAAATACGAGTTTCGAAATATAGATTTGTTATATTACATACATTCAACTTAAATCAAAAAGAAAAATAAAAAAATAATATGTCAAACTACTGATATCATATATGATAAAACAGTGATTTGTAATATAAAATTTCAAAACTCGTAAAAAAAACCCGAAAATAAATTTCGTCAAAAGTATATCGAGTGGGTGCTCTATAGAAAGAGGAGAAAATGCTCGTTTTAATGGTACAATTTATTCGTTTAATACATTTACCGTTTATGAGATAATTAATTTTTAAACAAAAAAAAAGTTATGATGGATTTTTGAAATGAAGAGTTGTGATTGGTCCATTTGGTCTCAATTTTTTTAATAGTCTTTTTTGATCTCAACCCTATATATATATATATATATATATATATATATATATATATATATATATATATATATATATATATATATATATATATATATATATATATATATATATATATATATATATATATATATATATGTATATATATATATACTAGTATGGTACCCGCGCGATGGAGCGGATGAAAAAAATCATATTCAACAACTTACAGTGGGGTAATGATTTATGGTAATTTATAATTTGTCTCGTTACATATATGTGGAGTGTAATAGTTTAAGGTTCGGCCCTTCGGACAATATAAAAAGAATGTTGTGGTAACAACTTATGGTTCGACCATTCAACGATAATAATTATTATGTCATATAATCGATTTTCTCAATTCTTATCCACTACCCTAAGGAATCTCATATTTGTAAGTAAAGAAAAATTTAGATTCCAACGGATTTAAATTCCGTCATAAACTTCAAACAAACATGTTATGGAAAATGATTTCAATATGAAATTCACTCAATTTTTTTTCTACATTTCGTGAAACAAACACCCTCGCGGAATATTTTCCGTTCGGATCATTCAACCCGTTTGGGTAATTCGACTCATTTGAAGATTGTGACAACCGTCAAAACTCTGATCGAGAACGCTAACTTATAACCTCGATATGCTGATAATTGATAGCCGATATAACTAACTTTATGTGTTACGTGGTTACGTAGACACAACTCCTTAAGCTAAGCTCGATGTAACTCACACAAAAACTTTTAACGTAGGTTACGTTACTTAAACATAAAACGTGTGTGTCTCGGAATCGGAACCGGAAATCGGAATCAAATCATCAAATGAATCCTAATACCAAGAAAACACTTAATGAACTTGCCTAAGTTCATCTCAAAACAAATCATAAACTTTCAACTAACGAAAATGCTTAACGATGGAACAAACGAAAAACGAAAACTTGCTGAAACTGCCCCAAATGCGCCGCATAAAGGCCTTATGCGCCGCATTCTGGGTGCAGATCAGCTATTGTTGCAAACTTTAAAACTTATCAAACCCGAGCCCAACTCTTTGGCTCCGGGCTAAACTTGTTAGAAGGCCTCTTTGTGGTCCAGTAAGTTCATTTAAACACCCCTACAAAGCCGTTTTGGCTCACCAAACACAAACACACCAAACACACACACTTACACTCTCTAACTCACTCTCTCCCTCTCTCAACAAACACTCTCTCCAAAATCTCTATTTACACTTTCATGTACAGAGCATAAACAACAAAAATCACAGCAAAATCACCATAATAATCACACCAAAATCGGTCATAATCAAGAGGAAAGCAAGTAATCTTCATTTGGGTCAAGGAAAAACGGTTTCTAGCATTTTTGGGGCTAAAATCACCAAAGGAACTCTTCAACCTTCATCAAATCATCTTCCATTTGGTATAACTCTTTTAAATCTTCTGTTTTTACAAGAATAGTTCATTGCATGTGTGATCAAACTCTTAAAAACAAGTTTTTATAAAGTTTTAAGGAGATTTACATAATAAAACGGGTTTTTATGAAATGGATGTTTAGATATTTGATTTTGTTGTTAAAGATCCAAGAAAAACTGTAAACTATCAAGTATTTTGATGTTTTAACTATTGCATGTCGAAATCTACCACCAAATAACGATTTTCACCACAAAAACGATTTTGGACATAAAGCTGACTTCCAATGCGGCGCATTCCATGGGTGCAGATTCTAAAAAATTGAAATTTTCGGTATAAGACGCGATCTTGAGCTTATTACTTAAAACCATATTAAAGAACCTGTAATAAGCTTAAACTTGAGTATAAAGTGACTATTTGGACATGTTAGTATCAATATGATTAATGAATTAGAATATTTAGTGTTATAAAAATTGTAAGCGGGAAAGTGTCGAAAATTGGATTTAGAAACTATAGCGCGGAAGCGCTGCCCGATTTTTGTGAAACCAATTACAAACACTTTACAACATGAACAATTCGTTGACTAACGAGTATGAAAGCTAACAAGTGATAATGCTTACACAAAAATTTGGTTTATACTAGGATTCCGGTGATTCCGAGCACCTTCGAGCAATTCCGAGCACGCTAGAAATCTTCGCAAACAGTGAGTTACAAACCCCTACTTTTAAATGCTTTTAAACATACTTTTGGGGTGAAATGCGAGTCTTAGGCTTAAACACCACTTTTAAGCTGAAACAAACTTTGAATACTTTTACGAAACGATTTGATAGTTGAATACTATTACGAAACGATTTGATAGCTGAATACTATTACTAAACGATTTGATACTTGAATACTTTTACGAAACGACTTGATAGTTGAATACTATTACGAAACGATTTGATACTTGAAAACTATTACGATGCGCTTTATTACTTGAATAATATTTGGAAACAACTATTTTGCCAGCATCGTTGATGGTTTTGCCAACGATGTTGAGGATACAAACACTAAATTGCCAATGACTTGGCATCGATCGACATGTTGCGGACGTTGTACAACATGGTCGTGAGATGCTACGAAAATCCCATGCACTCCTACATAACTAGTTGCTATTAATCTCTGGGAGAGGACCGATAGGATTTATGGATAGCGCTATTAGGGTAGTTGCAAGACCCTCACCACAACGACAACAACAGATGGTGCATAATATTCTAGTGGGTAATTAATAGGCTTAGCAACGCAACGATACGATCATTGGGCAATACTTAGGATTGTCACATAGTCGCGCTATGTGGTCAACGCCTACGAACACGAACACGAATACTTATCGTCTTACACATGTGGATGGTTCCACCGCTGAGGTAATGACAAAACAAAATACGAATACTCATATTTTACGCATGGTTATGCGACAACTATTTGAACACTATATTTTACGCATGGTTATGCGTCAACTATTTGAATGCTATACTTTACGCCATTGTTATGTGCGTCGAAACTCTAATGCTTTACTTAAAATTTGTAGCTCACTAACTACGTCTCCCGTAGTTAACACTTGACTCGTATTTTCAGGTAATGAGTAAGCTAGCCGATGACTTATGCTTTTGGGGCGAATGACTTCAAGAACGGGAAGGGTTTGGGTGGTTTGGTTGAACACCCCATTTTGTATCTCGGATATGTAAACTTTGTTTTAAACTCTGCAAAACCTTGGATATTATGCTTTTCTTTAATATAATATGGCGTTTATCTATATCTTGTGTATCGAATGCTATTGCTCTTCACATCCTGTATTCCGCTTTAACGGGGTGTGACAAAGATTAAGCTCATTTGAGAACATAACAAAGGTCTAATTTTTAGGCCATTTTATTTTTTTAATAGTGACGTCTAATAATTTCACGTTCGGTCAAAAAGAGGATTAAATATATTTCCTGAATAATATTCCCGTATAAACTCATGTTTTCCGTAAACAAAAACTAATTTTCCTTCAACGATGCAACAACAAATTAAAAATCCATTCAGACACTATGCTTTCTAATCGTTTATCGTTGTGGTTTTCAAGCCGAAAAAATTATTTTCATTCAAGACATTCAAATTCAGTCTGTTTCCATGAATCCATTCGGTAACACATACTTTCGAATGTTGTAATGAAGGATAATCAATATGGTAACAAGGTTTAATAACCTTAAAAGTATCAAATGTAATACTACTCTTGAGGACGAGGTAGATACCCGACACATACTCTTGAGGACTCACATCTTCCTACGCACTCGATATACATTTCTGATACCCTATTGAGGTACATGAGCGTGGAGCTAACACCATCGTAAACTATTACAGTACCGTATAACGACTTGGGTCTGGACTAGTTTATACTGTCCCTTGCCGACTATATCACCCGTTCTCTCGACAGAGACGACACCTTCTCGACTATCGACACCATATACACTTTATCCCACTAATAATTACGCGACGCCTTTTATGGAAACTGAGAAGTATTCCCGCATAAGACATGAGTGCAGTTGCAACTCGACATACTAAGCGATGCACCCAAGTTATCCGATAACTAAGAATTGACAATGGAAGACATGATGGGTTAACGCGACAAGTTTACGGATCTCCAGAAATGATCCAGAAGCCGATGTATCATGACACTCGTATTCGCAAACTAATACCAAATAAATGATACATAGGGCAGTCCAGAGAACTCGATGCTAGTTGTGGAATTGCTACACATAAGAGTTTTGAAAATCACAATTCTCATTCGTTCGCTTTAGTATACACAATATAGTAATCTTCGGTCGCACGCTTATTCTAAATCTTAATTACACGATATGCCCCTAGCATAAACATGTATATCTCATACCCTACTTTCATTTATTGACATTATAACCACGCGAAATAATGTACAATAACTAATCGTACTCGATTAAGGGGCTAGCATTTATGAAATCGCAATGATATCGCAAATTTATTTAGGGAATCGTTGGTCAGTGTGGATTCCTAGACTCGAATACAAATCTAAGGTAACTTCAAAACAAGGTAGGTTTTGAGAGTATATCCTAAAACGAAGGATCATCACGAAGATATGATCACATTCCTATATTACGGTAAACCGTGGAATAGTTACTTGTCAAACATGTTGAAGTCAT
This sequence comes from Senecio squalidus, assembly GCA_910822075.1. Taxonomy (NCBI): domain Eukaryota; kingdom Viridiplantae; phylum Streptophyta; class Magnoliopsida; order Asterales; family Asteraceae; genus Senecio; species Senecio squalidus. The sequence continues at coordinate 15,838,005 of CAJVGC010000432.1, read as the reverse complement.
GTCTCTACAAGGAAATCATCTAAACACCTGCTCTGCAATAAGACCTCATTTATACAAGGCGACATGGAAAGGACAGGGCTAAACATTATACCCGAAAAACACTTACAACCGAGGTAATCGCTCATTACTATTTAACCAAGAAAGTGCCCAAGGAAACCGATTAGTAGTAAGGGAGTACCGGAAGTATTTCCTGGTGACTTGCCCGAACTATTACTAGTTCATTAAGTAAACTTAAACATTAACTCAATACTCAGCACAACCCTTGCGGCCCGAACATCTTACGAGTTAGAACCTTCGTGATACGAATTGAGGAAGCGAGATACGACCCCCGAGTAATTGCAGCTCTGACACAGTAATAGAAACGGATTGGTTGACCATTCAAGATGCGAAAATCTTTTGCTTAGATAAGACGATTAGGATGCCGTTAGAAGATGGGAAGTAATTAATAGTACAAGGAGATAGGCCGGGGCAAACTTCGAAACTTATACTGGTGATGAAGATGCGCAAGTACTTAAATAAGGGCTGCTTTGCATTGCTAGTCAACATAAAGGACAAACAGGCAAAAGCAGCAGACCTTAAGGATGTACCGATAGTTAGAAACTATCCGGAAGTATTTCCCGAAGAACTACCTGGACTACCACCTCAGAGGCAAGTTGAGTTTAGAATCGAGGTAATTCCTGGAGCGGCACCGGTGGCAAGGACGCCACATCGACCAGCCCCGACTGAGATGCAGGAACTATCCAACCAAGTTCAAGAATTATTGGATAAAGGATTTATCCGACCAATCTCATCACCGTGGGGAGGGCCGATCCTATTCGTGAAGAAAAAGGATGGATCGTTTCGCATGTGTATCGACTACCGAGAATTGAATAAACTAACCGTCAAGAATCGATACCCTCCTCCACGAATCGACGACCTTACGATCAACTCCAAGGCGCGACATCTTCTTCAAAGATTGACCTAAGGCCTGAATATCATCAAGTCCTTGCTACGGAAGATGACATCCCAAAACCGCATTCCGCACTAGATGCACACACTATGAGATTCTGGTAATGCCGTTTGGACTCACGAATGCACCGGCGGTATTCATGAAATTGATGAATTGGGTATGCCGACCGTACCTAAACAAGTTAGTTATTGTATTCATCGACGACATATTAATATACTCGCGTATCAAAGAAGATCACTTAGTTAATGGATCCGGAATTCTACGCTGATCCATCAAAAATCGAAGCAATAGAGAACTGGAAAACCCCCAAAAGTCCGACAGAAATCCGCGAATTTTTAGGACTAACTGGTTACTACTGACGACTCAATCAAGACTTCTCTAAAGATAGCTAAACCCCTAACAAAGTTAACGCCAAAGAACGAGAAGTTCAACTGGGGAGATGCACTAGAACAAGCCTTCAATATCCTAAAAACCAAACTGTGCAATGCCCCAATTCTAACTCTTCCTGAGGGAAACGAAGACTTCGTAGTATACTGTGACGCATCTAACCTAGGATTAGGTTGTGTATTGATGCAACGAAATAAGGTCATAGAGTACGCATCGCGAAAACTTAAGAAGCACGAGGTCAATTACCCCACTCACGACTTAGAACTAGGAGCGATAGTTTTTGCCCTAAAATTTTGGAGACATTACCTCTACGAAACCAAGTGTACGGTATTCACAGACCATAGGAGCCTACAACACATACTAGATCAGAAACTACTCAACATGAGGCAAAGGAGATGGTTGGAACTCCTTAGCGACTACGACTGCGATATTAAGTATCACCCTGGCAAAGCAAACGTCGTAGCAGATGCCTTGAGTAGGAAAGAGAGGCAACAGACGACTCGAGTACGTGCATTAGGAATTTACATTAAACCCGACTTGAGGACGCGTATAGCAAATGCCCAGCATGAGGCTTTGAAAGCAGAGAACATAAAGGTCGAAACCCTGCACAAACACGACAAGGATTTTGTAAGGAAGAGCGACGATGTCTATTACTTTAAGGACCGAGCCTGGATTCCTACGACTAACGAATGGAGGAAGGCCATTATGAATGAAGCACACCGAACACGATATTCCATTCATCCAGGGTCGAGCAAGATATATAAGGACCTCAAGGAACATTACTGGTGGCCTGAAATGAAACGAGACGCTGCTTTGTACGTAGATAAATTGCCTCACCTGCGCAAAAGTGAAGGCCGAATATCAAAAGCCATCCGGATTACTGCAGCAACCCGAAATTCCCGAGTGGAAATGGGAACAAATCACAATGGACTGTCACAAAGTCACCTCGAACATCAAAGGGTAACGACATGATCTAGGTTGTAGTAGATCGACTAACGAAGTCAGCATACTTTATTCCCATCAAGGAAAGTTTTAACGTGGAAAAACTTGTCCAAATATACATCAACGAGGTAGTGACTCGTCACGGAATACCCACGTCAATTATCTCGGACATAGATACTCGCTTCACTTCCAGATTTTGGAAGGCATTCCAAGAATCTTCTGGCACACAATTATATTTAAACACATCTTACTATCCACGGACCGATGGTCAAAGCGAACTTACAATACAAATCTTAGATGTTATGCTAAAAGCATGTGTTATTGACTTTGGAGGAAGTCAGGATAATCATATACCACTAACAGGATTCTCCTATAGCAATAGTATCACGCTAGTATCAAGTGTGCGCCTTTTAAGCTCTTTACAAAAGGAAATGCGAATCTCCACTGTGTGGTTGGACCCAGGAGATCGACAACTAATTAGCACGGATGTAGTGCAAGAAACGATTGATAAATCACAACGATAAAGGAACGACTAAGACTGCTAGAAATCGTCGAAGGAGTTACGCTGAGATGCGTAGAAAAGACTTAGAATCTCAAATTGGCGACAAGGTACTTCTAAAGGTGTCACCTTGGAAAGGTGCAATACGCCGCGGAAAACACTAGAAAACTGAACCCCAGATACGTAGGACCATTTGAGGTACCCGAAAGAGTAGGTCCAGTTGTGTGTCGTTGGGAACTACCACAAGAGCACGATATCATACATAACACTTTTCATGTGTCGATACTGAAAAAGTACTCCTCGAACGAAACACTTATCACACCTTTAGAAGAAGTACAACTAGACGAAAAGCTCCAATTTATTGAGGAACCGATTGAAATCATAGATCGCGAAACTAAGAAACTGAGGCATAGTAAAATCCCCATAGTGAGGGTACGATGGAACGCAAAACGAGGCCCCGAATATACCTGGGAACGATAGGATCGAATGATGCTTAAGGATCCTCATCTCTTCACTTCTCCCACAACGAATACTACAAGTTGAAATTTCGGGGCGAAATTCTTTCAACGTGGGGAGAATGTGACAACCGTCAAAACTCTGATCGAGAACGCTAACTTATAACCTCGATATGCTGATAATTGATAGCCGATATAACTAACTTTATGTGTTACGTGGTTACGTAGACACAACTCCTTAAGCTAAGCTCGATGTAACTCACACAAAAACTTTTAACGTAGGTTACGTTACTTAAACATAAAACGTGTGTGTCTCGGAATCGGAACCGGAAATCGGAATCAAATCATCAAATGAATCCTAATACCAAGAAAACACTTAATGAACTTGCCTAAGTTCATCTCAAAACAAATCATAAACTTTCAACTAACGAAAATGCTTAACGATGGAACAAACGAAAAACGAAAACTTGCTGAAACTGCCCCAAATGCGCCGCATAAAGGCCTTATGCGCCGCATTCTGGGTGCAGATCAGCTATTGTTGCAAACTTTAAAACTTATCAAACCCGAGCCCAACTCTTTGGCTCCGGGCTAAACTTGTTAGAAGGCCTCTTTGTGGTCCAGTAAGTTCATTTAAACACCCCTACAAAGCCTTTTTGGCTCACCAAACACAAACACACCAAACACACACACTTACACTCTCTAACTCACTCTCTCCCTCTCTCAACAAACACTCTCTCCAAAATCTCTATTTACACTTTCATGTACAGAGCATAAACAACAAAAATCACAGCAAAATCACCATAATAATCACACCAAAATCGGTCATAATCAAGAGGAAAGCAAGTAATCTTCATTTGGGTCAAGGAAAAACGGTTTTCTAGCATTTTTGGGGCTAAAATCACCAAAGGAACTCTTCAACCTTCATCAAATCATCTTCCATTTGGTATAACTCTTTTAAATCTTCTGTTTTTACAAGAATAGTTCATTGCATGTGTGATCAAACTCTTAAAAACAAGTTTTTATAAAGTTTTAAGGAGATTTACATAATAAAACGGGTTTTTATGAAATGGATGTTTAGATATTTGATTTTGTTGTTAAAGATCCAAGAAAAACTGTAAACTATCAAGTATTTTGATGTTTTAACTATTGCATGTCGAAATCTACCACCAAATAACGATTTTCACCACAAAAACGATTTTGGACATAAAGCTGACTTCCAATGCGGCGCATTCCATGGGTGCAGATTCTGAAAAATCGAAATTTTCGGTATAAGACGCGATCTTGAGCTTATTACTTAAAACCATATTAAAGAACCTGTAATAAGCTTAAACTTGAGTATAAAGTGACTATTTGGACATGTTAGTATCAATATGATTAATGAATTAGAATATTTAGTGTTATAAAAATTGTAAGCGGGAAAGTGTCGAAAATTGGATTTAGAAACTATAGCGCGGAAGCGCTGCCCGATTTTTGTGAAACCAATTACAAACACTTTACAACATGAACAATTCGTTGACTAACGAGTATGAAAGCTAACAAGTGATAATGCTTACACAAAAATTTGGTTTATACTAGGATTCCGGTGATTCCGAGCACCTTCGAGCAATTCCGAGCACGCTAGAAATCTTCGCAAACAGTGAGTTACAAACCCCTACTTTTAAATGCTTTTAAACATACTTTTGGGGTGAAATGCGAGTCTTAGGCTTAAACACCACTTTTAAGCTGAAACAAACTTTGAATACTTTTACGAAACGATTTGATAGTTGAATACTATTACGAAACGATTTGATAGCTGAATACTATTACTAAACGATTTGATACTTGAATACTTTTACGAAACGACTTGATAGTTGAATACTGTCACACCCCGCATAAATGGCGGAACCGAGGTGTACAGTGTATACGGTATCAGAGATTCAAAGGTTACATCAAACATAAATAAACCATACATCATCAACATAGATAAAGGGTTTGAAAAAGAATACGTTAATACAATTATCCAGAATATCAAAATACGGCTACAGAGTTTGGGATACTAAGGAATTAATACAAAGCAAAACAAACTCCAAACAAAAGATCCACGTAGCCAAGCAAAGCATATCAACAAAAAGCGTAACCTCAAATCCCTGAAAAGCGTTAAAATACGACGTCAACATAAAGTTGGTGAATTATTCGCAATAGTTAATAAAAACATAATAGTAGAAAAGTTTCAATACGTTTTGACCCAAAAGTGTTTTGATTTGAAGATAAGTCATTTGAAAATGATGTTTCAAAATATACGTGAAGTATACAAAACCTTTTGATAAAATACTCATACATATACCATAAAAATACCATAATAATTTCATAAAAATACCATACTCATTTCATAAAATACCGTAATCATACCATAAAATAAATACCATACTGGATAGAATAACATAGCCTTCGGTAAATACGATACACCTGAACCTCAACAATACTGGCAACTAACCCCACCTAGTGCATTACGCTAGGTTGTCCTCGATAATCAATAATACGGTCATAACATTGCTAACACGGACAGGGCGCATCCATCATCCAATAGTGTTAACAATGAGGGCTTGTTAGACCCATATAGCGCTATATATACAACCGACGGCCAAAAGCTAACAGGTGTGTATACGGGGCCTCGTTCTGCCACAAAGGCGGAACAAGTTGGGTAATGCTAACCTAAAGGCATCCATATCCAAAATACATACCATAATACATACCATAATACATAATAATATACCATAAAATACATTTGTTAACGCTAATCATGCCCAAAATGTAAAAGTGGTAAAAAGGGCAGCGAAATAACTCACAGAATAGCAAAGCAATCCAAATCACGATATGTCGGGAAATACTATAATACCGTCAGGCTCCAACGTCTAAGTGCCCTATACATCACGTAAATAAACATGTCTAAGTATCTCTAAGTCTAGTGGATTATGCCTTAATGATTAACGTTTTTATACGGGTTTTGAAATGACCAATAGGAATATCGATATAACGGAATACAAACGTTTCGGATAGTCAACAAACTAGATACGTGATCCTCATACTTACGTGCACTACAAGTCACGTAAGTATCAAGTTACTTGTTATACAAGAGTTACGGGTCAAGAGGTGTTAAATACGCGATTAGTTACTTGCTTATGAAGGAATTACGTGATAAAGCAAGGAGTTACGTGATCAAGGCATCAATTTCGTGATTTTCAAGTCAATTACGTGATCTAGGACCATAATTACGTGACTCATGAGGCAATTACGTGCATAAGGGACTAATTACGTGAACAATAAGCTTAGTTACGTGCGCAATAGATCAGTTACGTGCATGTAACTTAGTTACGTGCATGTAACTCAGTTACGTGCATGTAACTGGGTTTTTACGAAAAATAGCATTCGGGATTCGATTTCTGAGTGTTTTAGGCATCTAAATGATCCCATATTGGAACCCTATGTCCAGAATACGATTAGGAACAATAATCTTAAATAAAATCTAAGTTTTGACGGTGAAAAGTGGTATTTTCGGGTTTGAATCAAAATAACAAAGTTTAAAACTAAAACCGAGAAATACTTACCCGATCGTAACGAAATTCGGAGGATAGATAGAGATGGTGATGGTGAACAATAATCTGGTCTCGGATTGGAAATTCAAAGGTCGGATCGCCGGAAAATCTAGAGAGAAGGAAGAGGGTTTATGTGTGTGTGTTGTGTGTGTTTTTAGAGAGAGAGAGTGAGTAGGTGAAATGGTAGAAAATGACAAAAATCAGATTTCTAATAAAACAAATGGGTTGGTGAGATACCTTTAGGACTAAAATTGTAATGGACATTCCCATAGGACTAGTTTCGTAATAAGTTTCCGGAAGGTCTAAAAATGAAATACTTTTTAAACGTTAATCTTAATCATATAATTAAGGCATAATTCCCCTAAACTTATCATAAGAGCATACTTGACTTACACTAAAGGCACTTAAGACTATACGTTCCCGACATAATGATTCGAATCACATAATATATACCCGATAAACGTAAATACGCATAAAATACAAATACGATACCCAATAAAATACGAGAAATACGAATACGATACTCATAAAATACGAATACGATAAAACATAAAAGGAATACGATAGGGTCAAAACACGAACATAAATAAATAAAACGAATACGCGACGATAGAAATATACCTAGAAATTCGCGAATGTCACAGTCTCCCCAAGTAAAAAGAAATTTCGTCCTCGAAATTATCACTTGGTACTACTTCCGGGGGAAATGTGAGGATACTTCCGCAGAATTTCATCTTCGCGTTCCCACGTGAACTCAGCTCCAAAACGGGAATTCCAACGAACCTTGACAATCGGAATCTTACTTCGTCGCAGACGCTTAACATCACTAGCAATGATCTCGATCGGTTCCTCAACGAAAAGAAGCTTATCATCAATCTGGAGTTTCTCAAGCGGAACTAATAACGTCTCGTCAGCCAGGCATTTCTTCAACTGAGATACATGAAATACATTATGTACGCTGCTCAGTTCTGCCGGCAGATCTAGTCGGTACGCAGCTGGGCCGACGCGGACTAAGATCTGAATAGTTCTCTCACTCTGACCATCGGTCTGTGGATGATAGGCGGTACTCATATCTAACCTTGTACCCATAGCAGTCTGGAATGTCTTCCAAAATCGTGAGGTGAAACGAGCATCACGATCGGAAATAATCGATACAGGAACTCTGTGTTCCGATACAATCTCGGCAATATATAAACGCACGAATCTCTCCATCGGATAATTCTCACGAATCGGTAGGAAATGAGCAGACTTCGTCAAACGATCAACAATAACCCAGATACTGTCATAGCCACTCGAAGACCTCGGAAGCTTCGTAACGAAATCCATAGTAATACGCTCCCATTTCCACTCGGGAATCTTTGGTTGTTGGAGTAGCCCAGACGGTTTCTGATACTCAATCTTCACTTTGGAACAAGCAAACATCGATTGGCATACTCGGCGATCTCACGCTTCATACCCGGCCACCAATAGAATTCTTTCAAGTCATGATACATTTTGTCGGAACCCGGATGAATGGAATAGTTAGATTTATGGGCTTCGTCCAGAATCAACTGACGGATACTAATCGGAACCCAAATACGCTCGAGGAAATACAGAACTCCATCCTCCTTCGGTTCTAGTTCCAACGCCAACTTATACAATCTTTCCTCTTTAGCACGGTCCTCTGTCATAATACTTTCCTGTGCGTGAATAATCCGAGCCTTCAAGCTCGTCTGAGTAGATATCACCATAGAACGAATACGGACTGGTTTGACTGTTTCCTTACGACTTAGTGCATCAGCAACAACGTTCGCCTTACCAGGGTGGTAGCGAATGTCGCAATCATAGTCGTTCAATAACTCAACCCAGCGTCGCTGTCTCATGTTCAGCATCTTCTGATCGAATATGTGTTGAAGACTCTTGTGGTCGGTAAATACAGTACACTTGGTCCCATACAGATAATGTCTCCAAATCTTCAATGCGAAGACGACGACTCCCAATTCTAGATCATGTGTCGTGTAATTCTGCTCATGGATTTTCAACTGACGCGAAACGTAAGCTATAACTTTACCATTCTGCATAAGCACACAACCCAGACCCTTGTGCGAAGCGTCGCAGTAAACAACAAAATTCTCGGAACCAACTGGCAGACTAAGAATAGGAGCGTTACACAACCTTTGCTTCAATACCTGAAAGGCTTTCTCCTGATCGGAACCCCAAACGAATGGTTCACTTTTCTGCGTCAACTTCGTCATAGGTGAAGCGATTTTGGAGAAGTTCTCGATAAATCGGCGATAATACCCAGCAAGACCCAAAAACGAACGGATTTCGGTCGGAGATTTTGGTGCAACCCAACTCTTAACAGCTTCAATCTTAGCAGGATCAACGTGAATACCCTTTGCGCTAACCACGTGGCCAAGAAATTGAACTTCGGATAACCAGAACTCGCACTTAGAGAATTCCGCATACAACTTTTCTCTTCGAAGCACTTCTAGAACAAGACGCAAATGCTCTTCATGTTCCTTGCGACTTCGGGAATAGATAAGAATGTCGTCGATGAATACGATAACGAATTTGTCAAGACACGGACGACAAATACGGTTCATTAGATCCATGAATGCTGCAGGGGCGTTTGTCAAACCAACGGCATCACCATGAACTCATAATGACCATACCGAGTACGAAAAGCAGTCTTAGGTATATCATCTTCCTGAACTCTCAACTGATGATAACCAGAGCGAAGATCGATCTTAGAGAAATAACAAGAACCCTGAAGTTGATCGAATAAGTCATCAATACGAGGAAGGGGATAACGGTTCTTCACAGTCAGCTTGTTTAACTCCCGATAATCAATACATAAACGCATGGAGCCATCCTTCTTCTTAACAAAGAGAACAGGAGCACCCCACGGGGAGAAACTAGGACGGATAAAACCCTTATCGACCAGTTCCTGAATTTGTTTCGACAACTCGAGCATCTCGGAAGGAGCCAAACGATACGGAGCTTTTGCAACAGGTGCTGCTCCAGGAACAAGATCAATACGAAAGTCGGTTTGTCTCTGGGGAGGGACTCCAGGTAAATCGTCGGGAAAAAACGTCAGAATACTCGCGAACGATCGGTACACCATCAATCTTCATCGCAGAATCTTTCTTCACCAAATGAGCGAGATATAAGGAACAACCTTGACGGACATACTCGCGAACTTTCAAACTTGAGATGACTTTAAGACGTTTCCCAGCCTTGTCTCCGTGTACAATCAACTGATCTCCATCCGGCTTCTGAATACGAATAAGTTTCTCATAACAGACTATCTCGCCTTTATGCTTAGCTAACCAATCCATACCGACTACGACATCGAAACTACCGAGTTTCATAGGAATAAGGTCAATGGAGAAAGGAATATCGGCTAATACGAGGGGAATATCACGAATAACTTCTCTAACACAAGCACATCTACCATCGGCTATTTCTACCTCATAAGCAGGCTCTAAAGGACTAGAAGCACGGTTTACTAAGGGACGGAAGTCACTAGATATAAAGCTTCTATCGGCACCCGAATCAAACAAAATAAAAGCAAGATAATCATCGACAAGAAATGTACCAGTGACAACAGTGGGATCCTGATGAGCTTCAGAAGATTCCATGGCGAAAGCTCGGCTCTTAGCAGGATTTCCTCTTGCACTAGTACCAGCACCATGAGTAGGATGGGGAGTAGGTGCTTTAAGTTTGGGACACTGATGACGACGGTGACCTACTTCTCCACACTCAAAACATGCTCCAGTAACTTTTTCACAAAACTGCTCAGTGTGGCCTAACTTCTTGCAGCGTTTACAAACCCAACACGCCACATTAGCTGCATGCGCACTGCCGCATGTACCACACTTAGGGCGCACGCCCTGATAACTCGCTCCATAACCAGTCAAAGCATATACTTGAGGAAATTTAGGTCTCTGATCACGACTACGGCTTCTCTTCCTCGAAATGCCCACAGCTCTTCTTTCAGATCTTCCAAAATCTCTTCGGCTCAGAACTGGCTGGAGAGTACCACCACGAATCGCACTTGCGGTCAACCGACCAGCAGTATCAACCGCACTCTGAAGAGTACTCGGAAGGTGAGAAATAACGTGGTCTCTCATAGTCTGGGGCAACCCATGAGTGAAACGTTCGATTCTTTCAGTCTCCGTGCGGACCAACCGAGGAGCCAAAACACACAAGTCATAGAATCTGTTCACATACCCGCGGAAATCAGCACCTTGCATAGTTAAGTTCCACAACTCGTTCTCCAACCTCTGCGTCTCAGACGACGGCACATACTCTTTCCTCATAATAACCTTCAAATTCTCCCAAGTCATCAGGGCAACAATAGCTCGACTCCGAACCCGTTTCACCGAGTTCCACCAAGTGAGGGCTTTACCTTGGAATAAAAATGTAGCATACTTAACCTTACACTCCTCAGCACATCCCGAGACATCAAAAACCGACTCGATCCTTTCAAACCACTGCAGGGTAGCAACCGCATCTTCAGTACCCTTAAATTCAGTAGGTCTGCAATCCAGAAAAGCCTTATACGAACAGCCTCTGGGTGGATCTTCAATAACAATATTCGGTCCTCCAGCTCCCACATGCACTGCTCTACCCACATCGGAACCATCGCGCCCAGACGCCGTACCTTCAGCTCCAATACTCGGCATCACAGGTTCTTCAAACCCTAAATCAGCATCCTGCACCGGTGTCTCCTTGAGCTGTGCCACAATCACTGGTATTGCCGCTGCAATCTGCTCCGCAATCAACTGACTGATATTCGGAGCGGTGGAAGTAGCATTGGGGACAGCAGTGGTATTCTGAGGCGTAGCACCCGCTCTCACACTGGCGCGACCTCGCCTTGCCGACCTTCTCGGAGCAGTGACGGCAGGAGTAGACCTAGTAGAAGTTCTCTTAGGCGGCATCTTCTACGAAAGTCGAACAGAATAAATAAGGACGATAACCGAATGTGCGACTAAAACAAGCAGGCCTCAAAGCATAAAACGCAAAACAAAAGCACATAAAGCATACGAATCACATACAGGCCCACAAAAGAAAGAAATGTGCACATAGAGTAAATCAGATAGGTCCAAAAGCCTAGGTCATAGTCTAAGTGATTCCGTAAGGTCACTTAGTTCGCTATAACCATTGGCTCTGATACCAACTTCTGTCACACCCCGCATAAATGGCGGAACCGAGGTGTACAGTGTATACGGTATCAGAGATTCAAAGGTTACATCAAACATAAATAAACCATACATCATCAACATAGATAAAGGGTTTGAAAAAGAATACGTTAATACAATTATCCAGAATATCAAAATACGGCTACAGAGTTTGGGATACTAAGGAATTAATACAAAGCAAAACAAACTCCAAACAAAAGATCCACGTAGCCAAGCAAAGCATATCAACAAAAAGCGTAACCTCAAATCCCTGAAAAGCGTTAAAATACGACGTCAACATAAAGTTGGTGAATTATTCGCAATAGTTAATAAAAACATAATAGTAGAAAAGTTTCAATACGTTTTGACCCAAAAGTGTTTTGATTTGAAGATAAGTCATTTGAAAATGATGTTTCAAAATATACGTGAAGTATACAAAACCTTTTGATAAAATACTCATACATATACCATAAAAATACCATAATAATTTCATAAAAATACCATACTCATTTCATAAAATACCATAATCATACCATAAAATAAATACCATACTGGATAGAATAACATAGCCTTCGGTAAATACGATACACCTGAACCTCAACAATACTGGCAACTAACCCCACCTAGTGCATTACGCTAGGTTGTCCTCGATATTCAATAATACGGTCATAACATTGCTAACACGGACAGGGCGCATCCATCATCCAATAGTGTTAACAATGAGGGGTTGTTAGACCCATATAGCGCTATATATACAACCGACGGCCAAAAGCTAACAGGTGTGTATACGGGGCCTCGTTCTGCCACAAAGGCGGAACAAGTTGGGTAATGCTAACCTAAAGGCATCCATATCCAAAATACATACCATAATACATACCATAATACATAATAATATACCATAAAATACATTTGTTAACGCTAATCATGCCCAAAATGTAAAAGTGGTAAAAAGGGCAGCGAAATAACTCACAGAATAGCAAAGCAATCCAAATCACGATATGTCGGGAAATACTATAATACCGTCAGGCTCCAACGTCTAAGTGCCCTATACATCACGTAAATAAACATGTCTAAGTATCTCTAAGTCTAGTGGATTATGCCTTAATGATTAACGTTTTTATACGGGTTTTGAAATGACCAATAGGAATATCGATATAACGGAATACAAACGTTTCGGATAGTCAACAAACTAGATACGTGATCCTCATACTTACGTGCACTACAAGTCACGTAAGTATCAAGTTACGTGTTATACAAGAGTTACGGGTCAAGAGGTGTTAAATACGCGATTAGTTACTTGCTTATGAAGGAATTACGTGATAAAGCAAGGAGTTACGTGATCAAGGCATCAATTTCGTGATTTTCAAGTCAATTACGTGATCTAGGACCATAATTACGTGACTCATGAGGCAATTACGTGCATAAGGGACTAATTACGTGAACAATAAGCTTAGTTACGTGCGCAATAGATCAGTTACGTGCATGTAACTCAGTTACGTGCATGTAACTCAGTTACGTGCATGTAACTCAGTTACGTGCATGTAACCGGGTTTTTACGAAAAATAGCAGTCGGGATTCGATTTCTGAGTGTTTTAGGCATCTAAATGATCCCATATTGGAACCCTATGTCCAGAATATGATTAGGAACAATAATCTTAAATAAAATCTAAGTTTTGACGGTGAAAAGTGGTATTTTCGGGTTTGAATCAAAATAACAAAGTTTAAAACTAAAACCGAGAAATACTTACCCGATCGTAACGAAATTCGGAGGATAGATAGAGATGGTGATGGTGAACAATAATCTGGTCTCGGATTGGAAATTCAACGGTCGGATCGCCGGAAAATCTAGAGAGAAGGAAGAGGGTTTATGTGTGTGTGTTGTGTGTGTTTTTAGAGAGAGAGAGAGTGAGTAGGTGAAATGGTAGAAAATGACAAAAATCAGATTTCTAATAAAACAAATGGGTTGGTGAGATACCTTTAGGACTAAAATTGTAATGGACATTCCCATAGGACTAGTTTCGTAATAAGTTTCCGGAAGGACTAAAAATGAAATACTTTTTAAACGTTAATCTTAATCATATAATTAAGGCATAATTCCCCTAAACATATCATAAGAGCATACTTGACTTACACTAAAGGCACTTAAGACTATACGTTCCCGACATAATGATTCGAATCACATAATATATACCCGATAAACGTAAATACGCATAAAATACAAATACGATACCCAATAAAATACGAGAAATACGAATACGATACTCATAAAATACGAATACGATAAAACATAAAAGGAATACGATAGGGTCAAAACACGAACATAAATAAATAAAACGAATACGCGACGATAGAAATATACCTAGAAATTCGCGAATGTCACAAATACTATTACGAAACGATTTGATACTTGAAAACTATTACGATGCGCTTTATTACTTGAATAATATTTCGAAACAACTATTTTGCCAGCATCGTTGATGGTTTTGCCAACGATGTTGAGGATACAAACACTAAATTGCCAATGACTTGGCATCGATCGACATGTTGCGGACGTTGTACAACATGGTCGTGAGATGCTACGAAAATCCCATGCACTCCTACATAACTAGTTGCTATTAATCTCTGGGAGAGGACCGATAGGATTTATGGATAGCGCTATTAGGGTAGTTGCAAGACCCTCACCACAACGACAACAACAGATGGTGCATAATATTCTAGTGGGTAATTAATAGGCTTAGCAACGCAACGATACGATCATTGGGCAATACTTAGGATTGTCACATAGTCGCGCTATGTGGTCAACGCCTACGAACACGAACACGAATACTTATCGTCTTACACATGTGGATGGTTCCACCGCTGAGGTAATGACAAAACAAAATACGAATACTCATATTTTACGCATGGTTATGCGACAACTATTTGAACACTATATTTTACGCATGGTTATGCGTCAACTATTTGAATGCTATACTTTACGCCATTGTTATGTGCGTCGAAACTCTAATGCTTTACTTAAACTTTGTAGCTCACTAACTATGTCTCCCGTAGTTAACACTTGACTCGTATTTTCAGGTAACGAGTAAGCTAGCCGATGACTTATGCTTTTGGGGCGAATGACTTCAAGAACGGGAAGGGTTTGGGTGGTTTGGTTGAACACCCCATTTTGTATCTCGGATATGTAAACTTTGTTTTAAACTCTGCAAAACCTTGGATATTATGCTTTTCTTTAATAAAATATGGCGTTTATCTATATCTTGTGTATCGAATGCTATTGCTCTTCACACCCTGTATTCCGCTTTAACGGGGTGTGACAAAGATTAAGCTCATTTGAGAACATAACAAAGGTCTAATTTTTAGGCCATTTTATTTTTTTAATAGTGACGTCTAATAATTTCACGTTAGGTCAAAAAGAGGATTAAATATATTTCCTGAATAATATTCCCGTATAAACTCATGTTTTCCGTAAACAAAAACTAATTTTCCTTCAACGATGCAACAACAAATTAAAAATCCATTCAGACACTATGCTTTCTAATCGTTTATCGTTGTGGTTTTCAAGCCGAAAAAAATATTTTCATTCAAGACATTCAAATTCAGTCTGTTTCCATGAATCCATTCGGTAACACATACTTTCGAATGTTGTAATGAAGGATAATCAATATGGTAACAAGGTTTAATAACCTTAAAAGTATCAAATGTAATACTACTCAGCTTATTGGTATTAAGACTTATCGGTGACCAATAGAAGAATATATAAACTTCTGATGATAACCATCTTCCTAGAATTATAGAGCAACACGAACCACAATACTGTCAACTAACTTTATAAAATTTAGATTATAAATCAAATATTTGAAAATTTACTCCATCAAATAACGTTTAAAGTTAAAAATAATGGTTATATGAATACAAATTTTATATCAATTAATTTGAATTGGCTTTATTTTATATGGGTATACATTTTTTATAAAATTAGTAATCGAATTAATTAAAGAAAATTAAGATTAGTTTATACGTTATATTCATTAAGGGATATATATTAATAATTATACTTTACTTAAAAATTTAAAATTTTAATAAAAAGTGAAAATGTTTTATATATTAATAAAGATAAAGATAAAGATAGTTATTATTTTTTATTAGTTATTGTTGTAATTAAGGAAATGTCACTAATTGTAAATTGTTTTAAATGATAAATTTTGTGAAAGGTATAAAAAGGGTAGATTAGTAATTTCAAGTACCTAAATTATAAGAGTTTAAGAGTTTGAAGGAAATGTTTTATACTATAGTTAAGATATATATATATACATATATATATATATATATATATATATATATATATATATATATATATATATATATATATATATATATATATATATATATATATATATATATATATATATATATATATATATATATATATATATATATATATATATATATGTCACACCCCGCTAAAGCGTAAACACGGAATGTGAAGAGCTGGAAGATCATTACACGGGTTATATAAAACACAACGGCATTTAAGTCATTAATTAAGGATAAATTGTTTACAAATTTGAAAATAACAACCAAGTCACATCATTTAGTACGAAATACATAAGATTAAAGTTTCAAAGTGAATTTCCCAAAAGTAATGGCCAAGTCTTTTCCCAATGAGGTTTTCACACGACCGCCTCGACCCGTCCATGCCATGCATATCATGCTTACACTAATTTCCTGAAACATAAGATAAAGTGTCAACTACGAAAGTAGTGAGTGAGTTACAGTTTAAATAGTTCGGCAAAAGATAAGTAAGGTATATAAAAGTAAAAGTTTCCAAAAGGAGGTTAGCGGAGAAAAGTCGCTTAAAAATTTATATACTTTTATAGTTCAAGTAACGGGCGAATAGGTGCCCTAAGTTTGTAAAGACCAAATAGAGTCATATTTAGTCAATTTGTTGTTGCGGAAATCAATCGCTAAAAAGTTCGTAAATTATGCGTAAGTAACTAATTAGATTTCTTGTATCAACCACTTGGCATCTATAACTTAAGTGTTCACACTAATCCGATTGTTCAACCGTGAGGCCCCCCTTCCCGCCTCTCCAACAGAAAGTTGTTCTAGTTCTTAGTAATATGTACTTAGACTGCCATCTAAGCAAGGAACGGTTCTTTCCTAAGTATCGATACCCATAATTACTATACGGCTATGTAGTTAATAGTGTGTAAGTCTAAGTTCAAAAAGTAGCTGGGCACTAAGTAGTTTTGTTTTAAAGAGAGAGAGAGTCGTTCGTCACTTAAGATCATGTTATAGTTCCATCAAGGGTTGGTCCGTATACAAGCATCAATGATTAGTTTAGTTCAAAAGAGAGCGAGCCAGTAAGTTCAAGTAGAGTAAAATGTTTTACGCATAAGAGTTCAAAAGTCAAAGTTCGATAAATTGCAATTTGATTCATAAAGTTTTCAAATACGATTAATCTTATGTTTCCCCCAAAATTCATGTAAAATATATAAGATGAGGGGTTGTAACTCACGGTTTGCGAAGAAACGAGAACTCGGAATAGGTCGGAAAAGGAGCCGGGAATCACGGAATGCCTAGGAATACAAAGATTGTCCAAAAGTTAATTTCTTATTAGGTTACTTTATATAAGGGATTATGTAACTTTTGTTTAAAATTAAGTGTTTAAAGTCCAAATTGTCCCAAAATTGGTCCGAAGCGGTTAACGTTTATTTTTAATCTGAAGGTTCAAAGTTAAAGTTATTATTATGATAGACATGTTTAGGTTACTGAAACGGTTTAGGTTTTCTAACGAAATTTGGGCAGCGCTTCCGCGCCCAAATTTCATGTCCAAAACCTACAACCATTTCCGCTCACAAAACATGCATATACACATAATAACTTAATAACAAGTCAAATAAGTCCAAAGAGTCCAATACAAGCCACCATTATTATTAGTTTTATTCATCTCAGTCTCATAATAATATTAGCAAAAGTCCAGAATGTGTATACAAGTTTTAAACAACCAAAACGACGATTTTCGGGAGGAACAGCAGCCCGGTGCGCAGCACCTGTCAGGGGGTGCTGCGCACCTCCTTGCTGTTCTTCCCCTTTTTGTGATTTCTTTGCTAAAAACGTTTTGTCACCCATAGATTTCGACATGCAACCAGTAGATATTCGATAATATGATGTTTTTACAGCTTCTAAACACTTTTTAACCACAGAAACATAGATCTAAGTATTATTTAGTTAAAAATCGTTTTTGTATAACAAGTGTTATAAATCTTTATAAAAACTCATTTTTATTGTTTAGATCTTACATGCAATTAGTAAAAATAGTAAATAAAGGTAGGAGGAAGAATTCTACCGGATGAAAATGAATGGATGATGTTTTAGAGTTGATTTGAACCCCAAAATCGGTAGAAAAAGCTTGAACCCGAAAATACTTTGTTCCTCCTTGATTGCTTTGATGTTTAAACGTTTTTGATGGTGTTTTTAGGAGGATTTAGTGGCTGTAAACTTCTGGATTTGATGGTGTTTTAGAGAGAAGTTAGAGAGAAGGTAGAGAAAAGTGTGTGTGTAGGTGTTTTGTGTTTTAGGAAATGTAAAAATGAAAAAGAAAAGAAAGAGTGTAGTAAATGGGTCTTGGGAGACTGAGAAATCAGTAATGGCAGGCTACAAATCGTGTGTGGTTGGTTTAAGTTTGTGTAAAAACGAGGCAAGGACTAAAAATGTAACATTTTTGAATTCTGGCACTAGGTGCTGCGCACCTAAGCAGCAGGTGCTGCGCACCTAGCCCAAAATCAGTATTTTTCTGATTTTTTGTTTTTACGTTTTTGCTTCGTTGGACCTTTTCGTTAATTGAAAGTTCTTAAGTATAATTCGTTGTGAACTTAGGAAAGTTCATTATATGTTTTCTTGGTATTAGGACTTATAAAATTGATTCCGGGAGTTATTCCGACACTAGTTCCGACAAAGTACAGACTCAACAGTTACGAACTAGAACAAAGCGATCACGATAAAAAAGTAACTAATGTTTTGAACCGATATAGTAACTGAACAAGTACCTGAATTTTTGACGGTTGTCACATTCTCCCCGGGTTGAAAGAAATTTCGTCCCGAAATTTAGTGCGTCCCATCATGAAGAAGAGTTCTCGAAAAGATGTGGATACTTCTGACGGAATTGGTCTTCACGCTCCCATGTGAATTCGTGACCCCGTCGGGAATTCCACCGAACCTTGATTATCGGAATACGGCTCTGCCTGAGTTGTTTGACCTCGCGGTCAACAACTTCGAGCGGTTCCTCGATGAAGTTTAGCTTGCTGTCGATTATGACCTCGTCAAGAGGGATGACGATGGTCTCATCAGACAGACACTTCTTCAAGTGTGAAACGTGGAATACATTATGAACATTTGCGAGAGCCTGGGGGAGTTGGAGACGATAAGCAACGGGACCGATACGCTCAATGACCTCGAATGGGCCGGTGTACCTTGGACTTAGTTTACCGCGCTTTCCGAAGCGGACTACCCCTTTCCAGGGCGATACTTTGAGAAGTACTCGGTCGCCAACTTGGAACTCGAGGGGTTTCCTTCGGTTGTCAGCGTAGCTCTTCTGTCGGGTACGGGACGTCTTCAGCCATTCACGAATAGTGGTGATCTTGTCAATGGTCTCCTGGACGATATCGAGTCTCGTAAGTTGTCGATCGCCAGCTTCTAGCCAGCATAGCGGTGACCGGCACTTACGTCCATAGAGAGCCTCGAATGGTGCGCACTTGATGCTGGCATGGTAGCTGTTATTATAGGAGAACTCGACCAGGGGGAGGTGAGCGTCCCAACTTCCTCCGAAGTCTACTACACATGCTCTCAGCATGTCCTCAAGTGTTTGGATCGTCCTTTCGCTCTGGCCGTCGGTCTGAGGGTGATACGCAGTACTGAGGTCTAGTTGAGTACCTAAGGACTTCTGAAGAACATTCCAGAAACGGGAGGTGAATCGACTATCCCTATCGGAGATGATGGAGAGTGGTGTTCCATGACGAGAAACGATCTCGTTGATACAGACCTGTGCTAGCTTCTCCATCGAATGATTTTCCTTAATCGGCAGGAAATGAGCGGATTTAGTCAAACGGTCCACGATTACCCAAATCGTGTCGTTACCCTTAGCCGTACGGGGCAACTTGGTGACGAAGTCCATAGAAATCTGCTCCCACTTCCACATGGGGATTTCCGGTTGCTGTAGTAAACCTGAGGGCTTTTGATATTCCGCCTTGACCTTGGAGCAAGTAAGGCACTTGGCTACATACAAGGCGATATCTTTCTTCATGCCCGGCCACCAGTAGTATTCTCGGAGGTCCTTTTACAACTTGTCGGATCCCGGATGGATGGAATATCTAGATCGGTGGCCCTCGTCCAAAATGAGGTTGCGAAGATCCTCAGATCTTGGAATCCATGCTCGGCCCTTGAAGTAGTAGATTCCGTCCGACTTGCGTTCGAATTCCCTCTCTTGGTTATGCAGCGTCTCGACCTTAATGTTCTCGGGCTTTAACGCCTCTTGTTGCGCGTTTGCAATCTGCGTGCGAAGGCTCGTCTGAACTTGCATACCCAATGCTCGAACTCGAGATGGCTTTACCCTTTCCTTCCTACTCAGGGCATCTGCTACTACGTTTGCTTTACCCGGGTGGTATTTGATCTCGCAATCGTAGTCACTCAGCAATTCTATCCATCTACGTTGCCTCATGTTGAGCATTTTCTGATCTAAAATGTGCTGGAGGCTCTTGTGGTCAGTATAGACCGTATACTTAGTGCCATATAGGTAGTGTCTCCAGATCTTCAAAGCAAACACGACGGCTCCCAATTCTAAGTCGTGCGTGGTGTAGTTCTGCTCGTGGATCTTCAACTGCCTGGAAGCGTAAGCGATGACCTTGTCCTTCTGCATTAGAACACACCCAAGTCCTTGGTGGGAGGCATCGCAAAACACTACAAAGTTGTCCGTGCCCTCTGGCAGAGATAAAATCGGTGCGTGACATAATTGGTACTTGAGTTTCTGGAAAGAATCCTCCTGATCTTTTCCCCAGATAAAGTCCTTATCTATCTGAGTGAGCTCGGTGAGAGGTTTTGCGATTTTTGAGAAATTCTCAATGAATCTTCGGTAATAGCCCGCCAATCCTAGGAACTGACGGATTTCCGTCGGGGTTGTCGGAGCTTGCTATTTCTCGATCGCTTCGATTTTGGCTGGATCTACATGAATCCCTTCTTGGTTGACCACATGACCAAGGAAATGTACCTCTCGGATCCAGAATTCACACTTCGAGAATTTGGCGTATAACTTCTGATCTCGGAGGAGTTCTAAAATGAGCTTAAGGTGTTTCGCATGATCTTCCTTGTTCCTCGAGTAGATAAGAATGTCGTCTATGAATACGATTACGAATTTGTCTAGGTATGGCCTACATACTCGGTTCATTAAGTCCATGAACACTGCCGGTGCGTTGGTCAGACCAAAAGGCATGACGAGGAATTCGTAATGGCCGTATCGAGTGCGAAAAGCGGTTTTCGGAATGTCGGACTCGCTGACACGAACTTGGTGATAACCCGAACGGAGGTCGATCTTGGAGAAGTAAGTTGCACCCTGCAACTGGTCGAAGAGGTCATCTATCCTCGGGAGAGGGTATCGGTTCTTGACGGTCAGCTTGTTCAGCTCTCGATAGTCGATGCACATGCGGAAGGATCCATCTTTCTTTTTAACGAAAAGGATTGGGGCTCCCCAGGGGGACGAACTCGGGCGAATAAGACCATGGTCTAAGAGTTCCTGTAACTGTTTCGACAGTTCTAGCATTTCGGGTGGTGCCAGACGGTATGGCGTCTTGGCAACCGGTGTTGCGCCAGGAGTGAGGTCTATTCGGAATTCCACTTGTCGTTGAGGTGGCAGCCCTGGCAAATCCTCTGGAAAGACTTCGGGATGATCCTTGACTACTGGAATATCTTGAAGGTTTACGCTCGACGACATGGGCAAGGAATGCGTCATAGTCCCTCTGAAGGTACTTGCGCATTTTGATTGAAGATACGATGCGAAGTTGTCGTCCAGGCTTGTCTCCCTGAACAACGAGAGTCTCCTTTTCCGAAAGAGGGATACGGATGAGTTTATCGAAACAAACGATTTCTGCTCGGAAGCGAGATAGCCAATCCATTCCGACAATAATGTCGAAACTTGAAAGCTCAATAGGAATTAGATCAATGGGGAAGATTTTGTCGAAACTTGCACTTCGCGGTGCAAGTGAAGGAACGCGGCCGGTGGGGGAGGTTGAAGGGTAGGAGGCATCCTCTGCCTCGCGGCCTCGGCGTCTCTGGCGCGCTGCATCTCTTCGCGCTCGAACTGCCTTTCCCAGGAGTAGTGGTCCATGGTAGGGTTACGTGGGACCTCTGGTGGGTGTCCGAAAGGTAGGTGCGATGGAATAGGCTGGGATGGTCCCTCCTGGCGGGCAGCCATCCTATCCGGCAGACGGCCCGGGAGGATGACCTGCTTTCGGGCGGTCAACCTGGTGCGCGGGCCCCGGTAGTGGAGTGTGGCGGCAACGGGTACCGGTGGAGGAGGTGGTAGCACAGCCCTCGGGCTGGACCCGATGCTGCTCTAGATCGCCATGGAGGTATCCTCCGTGGGATCGGTGGTCTGGTGTCGCTGGCTTTCTGAGGCGGTGCGGCCCTCGGAAGGCGACGCTGCTCTAGGTAGGGAGCGAGACTGTGAGTGTGACGGTGAACGCGATCGTGAAGAGTGAGACATGACGGATCTGTGAATAATGAGTTTCATGAGTACTAGAAGATACAAGGGAATAATAAAGGAAATGTGTAATGAAATGCATGCACGGGTCAGTCGCGTGAGAATCGGGAAAAGACAGTACCGGGAATTTTTGACTCAAAACCGTTAACATTAGTAATTACGTTCCGTCCTTGCATAATCCGTTTTGAACTAGGCATGGGTGATCAGGCCATGCGTAGTTGAAAATAAATATGTCATCGCGAAATTAATTCTCTAAAGTTTAGACCCATAAATGATTTTCCGAAAAGCCTTGGTTATAGTTTGGTTTCGAAAACTTTTGAAAATTTTTAAACCGTTTTTCTCTATAACCGGTGCTCTGATACCAAGTCTGTCACACCCCGCTAAAGCGGAAACAAGGAATGTGAAGAGCTGGAAGATCATTACACGGGTTATATAAAACACAACGGCATTTAAGTCATTAATTAAGGATAAATTGTTTACAAATTCGAAAATAACAACCAAGTCACATCATTTAGTACGAAATACATAAGATTAAAGTTTCAAAGTGAATTTCCCAAAAGTAATGGCCAAGTCTTTTCCCAATGAGGTTTTCACACGACCGCCTCGACCCGTCCATGCCATGCATATCATGCTTACACTAATTTCCTGAAACATAAGATAAAGTGTCAACTACGAAAGTAGTGAGTGAGTTACAGTTTAAATAGTTCGGCAAAAGATAAGTAAGGTATATAAAAGTAAAAGTTTTCAAAAGGAGGTTAGCGGAGAAAAGTCGCTTAAAAATTTATATACTTTTATAGTTCAAGTAACGGGCGAATAGGTGCCCTAAGTTTGTAAAGACCAAATAGAGTCATATTTAGTCAATTTGTTGTTGCGGAAATCAATCGCTAAAAAGTTCGTAAATTATGCGTAAGTAACTAATTAGATTTCTTGTATCAACCACTTGGCATCTATAACTTAAGTGTTCACACTAATCCGATTGTTCAACCGTGAGGCCCCCCTTCCCGCCTCTCCAACGGGAAGTTGTTCTAGTTCTTAGTAATATGTACTTAGACTGCCATCTAAGCAAGGAACGGTTCTTTCCTAAGTATCGATACCCATAATTACTATACGGCTATGTAGTTAATAGTGTGTAAGTCTAAGTTCAAAAAGTAGCTGGGCACTAAGTAGTTTTGTTTTAAAGACAGAGAGAGTCGTTCGTCACTTAAGATCATGTTATAGTTCCATCAAGGGTTGGTCCGTATACAAGCATCAATGATTAGTTTAGTTCAAAAGAGAGCGAGCCAGTAAGTTCAAGTAGAGTAAAATGTTTTACGCATAAGAGTTCAAAAGTCAAAGTTCAACAAGTTCAAAAGTCAAAGTTCGATAAATTGCAATTTGATTCATAAAGTTTTCAAATACGATTAATCTTATGTTTCCCCCAAAATTCATGTAAAATATATAAGATGAGGGGTTGTAACTCACGGTTTGCGAAGAAACGAGAACTCGGAATCGGTCGGAAAAGGAGCCGGGAATCACGGAATGCCTAGGAATACCAAGATTGTCCAAAAGTTAATTTCTTATTAGGTTACTTTATATAAGGGATTATGTAACTTTTGTTTAAAATTAAGTGTTTAAAGTCCAAATTGTCCCAAAATTGGTCCGAAGCGGTTAACGTTTATTTTTAATCCGAAGGTTCAAAGTTAAAGTTATTATTATGATAGACATGTTTAGGTTACTGAAACGGTTTAGGTTTTCTAACGAAATTTGGGCAGCGCTTCCGCGCCCAAATTTCATGTCCAAAACCTACAACCATTTCCGCTCACAAAACATGCATATACACATAATAACTTAATAACAAGTCAAATAAGTCCAAAGAGTCCAATACAAGCCACCATTATTATTAGTTTTATTCATCTCAGTCTCATAATAATATTAGCAAAAGTCCAGAATGTGTATACAAGTTTTAAACAACCAAAACGACGATTTTCGGGAGGAACAGCAGCCCGGTGCGCAGCACCTGTCAGGGGGTGCTGCGCACCTCCTTACTGTTCTTCCCCTTTTTGTGATTTCTTTGCTAAAAACGTTTTGTCACCCATAGATTTCGACATGCAACCAGTAAATATTCTATAATATGATGTTTTTACAGCTTCTAAACACTTTTTAACCACAGAAACATAGATCTAAGTATTATTTAGTTAAAAATCGTTTTTGTATAACAAGTGTTATAAATCTTTATAAAAACTCATTTTTATTGTTTAGATCTTACATGCAATTAGTAAAAATAGTAAATAAAGGTAGGAGAAAGATTTCTACCGGATGAAAATGAATGGATGATGTTTTAGAGTTGATTTGAACCCCAAAATCGGTAGAAAAAGCTTGAACCCGAAAATACTTTGTTCCTCCTTGATTGCTTTGATGTTTAAACGTTTTTGATGGTGTTTTTAGGAGGATTTAGTGGCTGTAAACTTCTGGATTTGATGGTGTTTTAGAGAGAAGTTAGAGAGAAGGTAGAGAAAAGTGTGTGTGTGTAGGTGTTTTGTGTTTTAGGAAATGTAAAAATGAAAAAGAAAAGAAAGAGTGTAGTAAATGGGTCTTGGGAGACTGAGAAATCAGTAATGGCAGGCTACAAATCGTGTGTGGTTGGTTTAAGTTTGTGTAAAAACGAGGCAAGGACTAAAAATGTAACATTTTTGAATTCTGGCACTAGGTGCTGCGCACCTAAGCAGCAGGTGCTGCGCACCTAGCCCAAAATCAGTATTTTTCTGATTTTTCGTTTTTACGTTTTTGCTTCGTTGGACCTTTTCGTTAATTGAAAGTTCTTAAGTATAATTCGTTGTGAACTTAGGAAAGTTCATTATATGTTTTCTTGGTATTAGGACTTATAAAATTGATTCCGGGAGTTATTCCGACACTAGTTCCGACAAAGTACAGACTCAACAGTTACGAACTAGAACAAAGCGATCACGATAAAAGAGTAACTAATGTTTTGAACCGATATAGTAACTGAACAAGTACCTGAATTTTTGACGGTTGTCACAATATATATATATATATATATATATATATATATATATATATATATATATATATATATATATATATATATATATGGGAGGGTTAATGAAAAAAGTTTTTAAACTAAAAAGGATATGAAGGATTGTGGGAGTGACATGTGACAATTTTGAAATTTCCTTTTTTTAATAAAAAATAATATTTTTAATAAAATAATAATATTTTAATAAAAAAATAATACTTTTAATAAAAAAGAAAAATAAATTTAACAAAAAAAAAAAAAAAATTTGGGGAAAAAATAAAAAAAATTTTGCTGGAAAAAATTGGCAAAACTAATGCACAAAAATTCATTTTTTCAAAAACTGATGTACGAAAAATATTTTTTAAACGAACTTATACACCAAAATCACTTTATTTGTAAAATGATGCACTAAAATTGTCATTTTTTCATAAAATGTTGCACTAAAATTGGCATTTTTTTATAAAATGATGCACCAAAAATCACTTTTTTAGTTGGTGCATCAATTTTTCGTGTACATAAGTTCAAAACTTGTACACGAAAATGATTACGTTATCGGAAAAAATTTCAAATTTTTTTTTTCCCTCGAATTTTTTTTTTATTAAAAAAAAAATTATATTTTTCTTTTATTAAAAAATAAATAAATGTCACATGTCACTCTCACATTCATTTCTATCTTTCTATTTTAAACCCTTTTTATAATATCCTATTCCTATATATATATATATATATATATATATATATATATATATATATATATATATATATATATATACACGTAGGATCAAATAAAAAGTTCGAAATTTGTAATAAGTTGGAGAAGCAATGTGGGAATGACATTTGGATGCTTAGGTAACATTTAAAAAAAAATTATTTTTTTTATTTTTTTAATAAAAAAAATAAAAATTTATAATAATCGAAAAAAAAAATATTTTTTGGAAAAAAAAAAAAAATTGAAATTTTTTTTGATAACGTCATCTGCCACGTCATATGATCCACACAAAAAATATGATACAAATTAATGATGCACAAAAAATATGATTTATGTTAATGATGCAAACAAAAAAACTATGATATTCAACTATTATACAGACACATAAATGTTCATCATAGGTGTGTATCATAAATTTGCATCATATTTTTTTTTCGTAAATAACTTTTTTCGAGCAAAAAAAAAAAAATCTCGAAAAAAAAAAATTTCGATTTTTTTTTTATAAAATTTTTTTATTAAAAATATTATATTTATTAAAAAAAAAAAAAAAAAAAATTCAAACTTCTCACATGTCACTTCCATAATGTTTCTTCAACTTTTTATAAATTTAACAATTTTTTAAAGAACCCTCACCTTAAGAGTAAAAAGTGTTATATTTGTAAAAAGTGTAGGAAGCATTCTTGTAGTGACATGTGGCAACTTTGGAAAAAAAAAATATTTTTTTATTTTTTAATAAAAAATAATATTTTTAATAAAAAAATATTAAAAAAAAAAAATCGATTTTTTTTTTTTTTTTTCGAGAATTTTTTTTTTTTTTGCTCGAAAAAAGTTATGTACGAAAAATTATATAATGCACATTTATGATACACGCCTATGATGAACATTTATGTGTGCATCATAGTTGAATATTATAATTTTTTTTGTGTGCATCATAATTCAATATCAAAACTTTTTTGTGTGCATCATTAATGTGTATCATATTTTTTATGTGCATCATATGACGTGTCATATTACGTTATCAAAAAAAATTCAATTTTTTTTTTTCCAAAATCTTATTTTTTTTCGATATATTTTTTTTTCTTTTAATAAAAAAATATTATTTTTTTTATTAAAAAAATAAAAAAAATATATTTTTTTAAATTTCACATAAAATTTTAAACTTTTTATTTGATCCTACATATATATATATATATATATATATATATATATATATATATATATATATATATATATATATATATATATATATATATATATATTAATTATGTTACACAAATTAGCAATTTTATAAACATTGACAAATTTTCGTGTGTTTTATATCTTAAACTCTAAAGTCGTTTATTTTTCAGAAATAAACTAAATTTTTATTTGTACTTGATACACGCGAGCTACATGCTCCTACCATAATATAACTTATGTGATGATAATGCATATTTTTAAAGAAATTTACATATATCATCCACCACATTTCTTATATACTAATTCATTATTTGCACTTACCTACATGCTCGTACTATCATATGACTTATGTGATGCTCATTTATAGTTTTAAACTCATTTACATTACATTTCTTATATGCAACTACAAATTTTTTATTTGTATTTGGTAGCACGCTAGTTACATACTGTTAGAAGAACGGATCATTTTCTCATGTTTTTATATATGTAATAAAATATGTTAAACATAACACTAAATGTTATGAATAAGTACAAGTAGAAAAGTCCACCCCTTAAGAGTTAGATGATATTTTGCATGGTTCTGCATAGCAATATTATACAATAACTTTAAACATAAAAGTAATTTCTTTGATCTTCAATTACCATATTCCATTAAAAAAATGGTTACATATCGAAAACAATATAAATTATGGTAGTTAAAAATGACAATGAGGGTGTGCTTGGTTGAGGTTAATAGGAGATAATCAATGGTAATGATAATCATTGATAGTGGTTGGTTTGTCATTAGGTAATCAATCATTGTCCACTATATCCATTAATAGACAATAAACCATTACTTAACAAAACGAGGGTAATGATATGTTTTTCTCCATCCCTTTCCCATTCTTCAATACAATGAAATGGATTAATAAAACCATTACTATCTCATTATCCCCAATTTAGTGGGTAATGATGGATCGATCCATACTAAGTTTTGCTTCAACATTTCGACCGATCAACTCTACAATGTAGCAATCCCTTCTGTCTTATATTTGAACAAGTGAGGTATGGGCCTGCTACATTGTCAACACACCAAACAAGTCTGAATTGTAATCAGGCCCACCTAATGACTCAGAAAGTAACAACAAAAAAAAGTAATGGAATGACCATAGCCACTCATATATAAGAATTTTGTGTATTTCACTAGTAGATACAATTTAACTTTTACTTTAATATGATCTGTCATGTACAATAAGTGGCTCCTTCTCGCAAAAACATATAAAGCTAGACATTTGTCGAGAATCCCAAACCGTCTTTGATCATGAAAACAGAATCGAGCCGTTGTCATACATTGTCCTGTTAGCAATAGAATTGAGAGAAAGTCATATGGAGTGTCATACAACAAATATTTATATGCAAACAATAATTAAACTTGTTAGCAAGTTTTTACAAAGAAAGTCTTATAAGTCAAATTTAAAAAACGTCTACTAAGTTGGCGTTTTATTAGAAATAAACCATCATTCTTTTTAAAAAAGAGCGATTCTAGACAAGCTCTAAGTAATAATAGGTTAGCAAAACCCTGAGACATATGCTAGGCTTGAGCTCATTCTTATGAAAAGATTGACTAAATTATATAAAAAATGGACAAAAAATGTTTGATATCAACCCAACCCCCTACTCGAGGCGTTTAAAACCAAAGGTTATGTTATATGATGATAGGAAACTCAATACTAAAATGAGACGTGATGTAAAACCTTTATATAAAATGGGAGAGCGGATCAAATGTCACAGATCAACTCCCTCGTCAAGGCCTTTAGAACCAATCATCACATTTGAATCTATCTGCTTATCAAATTTCTTTTTCCTCCGAGCTTCAAACTCTTGAAATCCTTCCATCTGAGAGCAAATTTTAGAACATTTCTATTGTTAAATTACAGAAATCAATAGTTGGGAAAGGAGACATCCAAGTTTACCGACTGGAATTGATCCATAGATATGGGATTATCATGCAGTGAGATATTTTGTAGACTCTTGCATTCTTTTAATAAATTTGGAGGTATCTGTTAAGAAAATGGTGCCAAAATCAACTTACCATGAAAATGACAGCTGAAAAGGGTAAAAATTTTCAAAAACGAAACCTACCTCTTTCACGTTGTTCTGATCCAAGCATAGTGACTTCAGGTGAACGAGATTACACACCGAAGGAGGAAGTTCATCGATAGAATTTCCTAGAAACAACAAAAAAGATCCTCAAAAGCTGTCTCAATTAAGCGTGGTAAATCCGCGAACAACATTAAAAGGAACAAGAAATTGATTCATATTTATGTGGCACAATGGGTGCGTTGGATGGGTTTGTTAATGAGTCAAAACGGGCCGGATTTTGTTTATAAGATTAGAAAAGCTATATTGTTACAAGGAATTCTGATCTTTGACATAAAAAGATTTATTAGGTTGTGTCAATGCAAATACACTTTGAGTGACTTTTGACCTGTTTCAACCGTTTTCATTTAATTTTTTTTTTTTACGTGTACCCATTTGACCCGTTAGAAACAAAGTATAACCCAAATTTACCCGTTTTGCCACCTCTGGTTTTAAATCAATATATATGGCTTTGTCATACAAATTGGCTATCACTCTTGGAAAAGTTCCAAGGGATATTTTAGTTCGCAATAACAAATGATTTTGCATAAATTTTTGAAACCAGAATACAAAAAAAGTCAAATCATAATAGATATTCTTTTATCTAAACTATTGTATTCCTGCAAATACTATCTTTTTATTTGCAAAATGAAGTAGAATACCATTTGCTTGTAGCTCTTCTAATGAAAAGCAGCTTCCGATCGATTCTGGAAGAAACTTCAACTGATTATTTGACACATTCAACAGCAACAACTGCATTTTCAAAGTTTATTAGTTTTCAAAATCCAAAACTCGAGCGAAAATTGCTAAAGAAAAAGTCACTTACATTGCGCAAGCTTCCAATGGTGTCAGGCAGGGTGGTTAACTGGTTGCCCGAAATAGATAATCGCTCAAGTCTCACCAGTTGGCCCACTGAACAAATATTTTTTTAAGGAATCAACATAATGCCTCCAAACTAGGAATTTATCCATGTCTCATGAAAATCACAACATTTGATTTTGCACCAGTTTAATGAAAGTTCGGGTGTCTGGATTTGCGTTTTGAAACTGATTATTGCAGTTTCAAGTCGCGATAATCAGTATTTAATTCTTAGATAAACAAAAATATACTTCCTAGTTCCTACTCTCTGAAGTCTGAATAATCAGTTTTCATGCCCGCTGCAACAAAACTGGCTATTTAAGTGTTAATAAAGCTATGTTATTTAACCCCCACCTCCCGTTTTTATCCTAACTTGTGAGAATTTTACTCCTATTTTACAGAACGGCAATCCTTTTTGGTCATTTTATGAGTTAATTCCTTAGCTATCAGGCTTTGTCACTAAAATCCCGTTTGCCCGTTTTATTTCATCTGATTACCTAATACTTATATAACTACTTACAGATCGTGCATTCAAGCACAACTATAATATGCGTCCCATGCAGCTGATCCAAGTGATTGGAACTTGTACAATATAACCTAGAAGTCTTGAGAGCTGATTCCTACTTTTGTGTATTGTCTTGAGAGTTACTAGAGGTGCTTTAGTGAGCGAGTAACAAGTAGCGAGTGGTTTCCACTGTTTTATTTTAAAATGAGATATAAATGTAAATGTTGAACTTTTCATGAGATGGATAATATAGAAGACAAGATTCGGTGTTGTTACATTCATCAGGCAAAAGAGATACTCTGTTTTGATCAAGATTTATTAACTTCAAAGACTGAAGTTTGCCCACATTCCTTGGAAGATGCTCGATTAGATTTTCTGCCAAAATCTGTAAACAAAATGCTCTGTTTTAGATATAAATATTTTTTAAATTAAATAGAATCATAACTATCATTAATCACTTGACATCCCGCATAGGTCCAAAGATTCTATTCTTCAACTACAGGAATATCTTATAAACGAAAACTAGTCATAAATGCTTGCTCGTTAACTTCTACGTTATTTAATTTCTTAAACAGCTTTCACAAGGACACGAATTCACAGTCAACAATTATAAAATTTTTGAGTTTAATTATCTGCAATTTTGATTTTTTTCATTATATAATAAAGCCGATGAACGAATTCAAAATAGTTTTCATGCGTATGTACAAGATCAGCATATTAACTTCCTTAAAACTCACCATCTTCCAGTATACATCTTAAAATTAAAGAATTAATATCCATCAAAGAATAACAAAGTCGACACTGAATTCAAGAAGAGATCATGAAATTGTAAACTTGATCATATTATTCATAAGTATCATAAACAAGGTTAAAATCAAAACATACACTAAATGCCTAACAGATTCTTATCCAAGTTTAAGTATTTATGATTAACAGGTACTGTTTATGAAGAAGGAATAGAAATGAACACGTAAACCTGTCGTACTTACCAGCCTCTGCATGTTTATTAATTTGCTGATCTCCTCCGGAATGTCAGCTGGGGTAGCAAAAAGATAAAATTGGTGAGAATATATAATCATATTATTTTAAGATCCTAAAGAATATTGTGTAAATTCCAATAGTATTTAAGTTAATAGTTCGTGATGATGCTATTGTCGGCTATATTTACTTGATGTAAGGAAAAAGGAAGACAGGCTCCACAGAATGGTTAATGGAGAACTGAGGAAAACGGTGTAAGCAAATAGTATCAAAGGCATCTTCTCCAATTTAGTAAAGAGTTGTTTGGATGTGCGATTTAATAATAATTAGTATTAGGAAGTAAGATATCATCCAAACAATAAAAACATTTTTATCACGACTTCAAGTTGTAATAATCCAATAATCAGTTCCAAACGAAAGTCTAAACAACCCCTAAAAACCTTTCAAACAAGCGAAATAAACTTTCCCTTTCTCTTTACTCCCCATTTGGAACTTTACAAGCTAAATGTTAATGCAAATCCGATATGAATCTACAAGGCCATGAAATATCTGACTACTTACCATATAGAGAAAACAAAAAGGAAATACCTAATTTGTTGTGTGTTAAATCAAGCGTCCGTACAGATCGATCCAGCTCAAGAACTTCATCTGGAAATGACTGTTTCATAAAAAAACACCAACTTTAGAGCATATGGTTTAGCTACTTATTTATTTCGAAAACGCAGAAAAGTGCTTATGGTTATCTGCTGAGGTTTTAAATAAACAATTATGAACACAACACAAAAACAATCCATATTCCTAAATACTAATGTAACAGTAAAACAAAAATATAAAAAAAAAAAAAAAAAAAACATTTTGACAAAGACATATGCCTTCAATTTGGCGTCACGTAAGGCAACAATGCCGGTGGCGCTCCACCGGGAGAGGCGGTCGGCTTTTGTATCAGCAGGCTTGCTAGAAACACAACCCATGAATCAAATCCAAATTTACAAAAAGGGTTTTGAATTTTGAGAATGGATTTGTTGTGGGTCTAATGAATCTTGTTATTTTGTTGGATTGAAATGGTAAAGAATTAAAGAAAAATGTATGGAGAATTAACGATGATGATGATGAAAGGTTAAAGACTTTTTGAAACGACAAAAGGCGTGTGTTTGACGAATTCAAACGAATCCGCTAATCAATCTTATTATAAGTTAGTCATGTCTTGCTTTATACAAAAAGTTGTTTTTTGTTTGATTACGCAAACGTGGCTATTTTTGAAACTAGGAATTTACAAAAAGTTGTTGCCTGATTTTAAGAGTTTTATACTTAAATTATCATTATATTATAGGATAATACCCGTACGATTTAGCTGCGACGAAAAATCACATTTCAGATATTAACATATGATAATAATTGAAAAATAATTATGACGAATGATAATTGACATCAAAAAAGTATCCAAACTAAATTCATATAGTGAGATACAAAATTCATATAAAAAAATAAAAAAAAAACGTTAGATACACTTATACTTCATTCATCTCGTAAAACTTTGTTATAAACACATCTTTCCTTTAAAATGAGAGTCTCACCTCTACTATCTTTAATGACCAAAGTAGTTTAGCAATCTTGCTTAATTTTTTGATATTACATATTGAATTTTATTAAGCTTGAGGGAAATCTTAAATCTAATCG
Source organism: Senecio squalidus (assembly GCA_910822075.1). Lineage (NCBI taxonomy): Eukaryota > Viridiplantae > Streptophyta > Magnoliopsida > Asterales > Asteraceae > Senecio > Senecio squalidus. Next base: position 15,804,249 of record CAJVGC010000432.1, on the reverse strand, counting down.
TCGCATGTTTAATTAAAACGGGTGTCTCTTGCAAATATCATTTGTTACTAGAGTAAACTTTCTTTCAAGTTAATATAAAGTTATCAATCACCATGGTTGAAAGTATAGCCCTCATTGTGACAACCGTCAAAAATTCAGGTGATTATCAGTTACTATATCGGTTCGAATCTCTAGTTACCCTTTTATCGTGTTCATATTGTTCGAGTTCGTAATTGTTGTGTCATTATTTGTCGGAACCAAAAGTCGGAATCAATCTATAAATCCTAACACCAAATAAACTATACAAGAACTTGACTAAGTTCATAACGGAAACTAATAAGATTCTGGTCCTTAACTGCTAATAACGGAAAACTTAAAACGTCACCGTGCTGGAAAAGCCCTCCAGCCGACGGCTGGATATGGCCAGCCGGCGGCTGAAAGCCGGCGGCTGAAAGCCGCTGTCCAGTGGATGGTGACTCATTTTTGCATGCATTTTGATTGGACCAAAACAATTAACCCGAGATTGGACCTAATACTGGTCATTTAGAGTCCCAATGCCAGTTTTTGAACACCCCTTTAACATTTCCCTTTCATTTTCATTTTCATTTTGAATCAAACACCTTTCTCTCTCTAAATCTCTCACACCATTCTCTCTAAAAACACCACCAAAAACAGTAACATAAACACCATAAACAGTCCTTTGAACACAAAAACGTCCATCAAACCTTACATAAAATCGTTCTAGAGTAAAGGGGTAACATAGAGGAGGCTTTAAATCGGGTTTTGAAGAAGGTTGCATACATTTGGAAGCTAGAAACTCATCCAACCGATTCAAAACATTTTCCTTCGGTAAAACCCTTCTATTTTACTCTTTTTACATAAATCTATACTTGCATGGACGATCTATAAACTGAAAAAGTGTTTTTATAAAGATCTAAAACGTTTTCTTGCTTAAAAACGAGTTTTTACAATAGATCTACATTTTTACCATATAAATCCGAAAGAATCTGTAACTTTTGCTTAAAAATACATATATTTGATAAATAACAGTTTGCATGTTCGAATCTAACACTAAAACGGGCTAAAAATCGAAAAATAACGAAATCTAGAAACTGGCCGAAAGCCTCTGGCCGGCGGCTGAAGACACTCAGCCGGCGGCTAAGGTCCAGCCTGCGGCTGAGTGACTCCAGCCGCTGTCTGAATCCTGCTGTTCGTAAAAAGTGTCGTTTTGAGAACTTTAAACGTAAAAATAAGCTCAAATAAGTTTCCACAGATTATATATTTTGGAAAGCTCACTGTTTTTAATAAAGAAACTGTTTGGGAAAGATTAAGGAATTGAAACATGTGTTTTATTGTTTGTGTTTGTTAAATGGTTCGTTTAAAGCGGGAAAGTGTTTTGAAAAATGGACTTAATTTTTATAGCGCGGAAGCGCTGCCCAAATTTCACCATAAAATGTATTCCAAATTCAGTAACTCAATATTTTCGGGACTTATACACTTTGACTTTGAACATTGACACTTTTTGGACTTATCGGACTATAAAACGTACACGAACACATTTATTCATATAATTTTTCCGCAATACTCTTTTGGGACAGAATCTAAAGTATAAGAAATTGGGATTTAAAATGTTAAATTGAAACTTAACATAACTTTAAATATACTAATAGAACTTATACAACATTCCGGTGTTTTAGGTTATCTTTGATTCCCGACGTGTTCCGCTCCATCCGTGCTTGTTCGTATCTTTTCCTCGCAAACCGTGAGTTACAACCCCACTTTGTTTTACTTTTATGCTTTTAAACATTTATTTGGGGGAAACATAAGATTGTATGCTATGTAACTTTCGAAACTAGTTGCGATTCGTGGAAACGTTTGAAACTATGAAACATGTATTGAAACTTTGGAAACTTGTGTGAAACTTGAAACTTATTGAAACTTTGGGAACTCGTATGAAACTTTGAAACATTTTGAAACTTATGAAACTTTGAAACTCTTGGAAACTTTAGAAACTTTGGAAACTTGTGAAACTATTATGCGTATATGTGTTGATGCTCCTTAATTGGTTAACTAAATTTAGGATACTTGTTAGAGAAACCAATCCTTGATGAAAATATAAACCCGTAAGTGCTTACTACTATTTCGACCATGCATAGACGAATCAAAGAAGGCGAGCTTCGACCACACACAAATGCTATCAAGCCGACTTTAACCAATGAGAATAAAATAGCAAGGTTGAACTTTTGTTTATCAATGGTTACTCCATATTTATCAGGTACTACTCCAAAATTCACCGATATGTTTAATGTTATACACATTGATGAAAAATGGTTTTACATGACAAAATCATCACAACGATATTACCTTCTTCCCGGGGAGGAAGAGCCGTTAAGAACATGTAAATCAAAAAAGTTTATAACGAAAGTCATGTTTCTTGCCGCGGTCGCACGACCACGATTTGATACGTCGGGAAATGAAATATTTTCCGGAAAGATTGGTATATTCCCTTTTACAACCTTGGAACCGGCAAAATGTTCAAGTAAGAATCGTGTTGCGGGAACATTGGAAACGAAGCCTATTTTATCTGTAACAAAAGATATAACGAGGTCATGGCTGATTCACAAAGTTTTACCTGCTATTCGAGCTAAATGGCCACAAGGTCACACGGGTTCAATCTTCATTCAACAAGATAACGCAAAACCTCATATTAATGTTAATGATTATGAGTTTCTCCAAGAAGCATCTCGAGATGGCTTTGACATTCGACTTCGCTTTCAACCACCATAAGTCCGGACTTAAATGTGTTAGACCTCGGTTATTTTCGTGCGATTCAATCACTCCAACAACAACATGTTTTGAGAAATATTGATGAATTGGTTTCCGCAGTTGAAGGATCTTTTGAAGAAATGTCATCGCATGAACTTAACAACGTGTTTCTAACTTTACAAACGTGCATGAAAGAGATTATGGAGGTTCGCGGTGCCAATAATTATCAAATGCCTCATATCGGTAGAGCTAAACTCGAACGTCAAGGAAAGTTGCCACTGCAAGTTGATTGCGATGAAAATTTGATAAACCAAGTGGTTGCATATTTAACTCAATAGCAAAACGTTATGGAAAATCACTAGTGTATGTCATGTCTTTTGTACTCCTGTGTTATTGTACTCATACGGAGAAAAACATTAGTGTATGTCATTTATCCGTACTTAATGTACTCGTATGAAATCTTTAAAAGCAAATTTTCGTTCTCAAACATACAATGAAGTATCTTGTGTTTTGTCTTTTTGATTCTTGCATGGAAATTTGTGTAAGTCATTTTGCTGTATTACAATACCACTGACTTTTTTTCTTTTCAATAAAGGGTATATCAGGAACTTTGGTTATTTTACTTAGTTATTTTTGGAAGTAGACATTTAATGTGGGACATCCAAATATAGTAATATGGACAAGTAATATGGGACGGAGGGAGTAATACATTATTAGTGACATAAGTTATAAATATTATTTAACGTTGTTATATTAAAATTTAACTATTTATGTAATAGTTTTAACTTATGCTTAAATATAGTAAAAACAAAATAACTTATACTATTTGACAATATACTACGTGAACTCTACTCGAATAGCCTCACTAAATAATATCATATTAGGAGTTAAAAATATTGAAAAAAGGTTAATCCTGCTTTGGCCTGAAAAGCTACATAATTTACAAAAAGAATGAGAAAAAATCGAATGTTATACATTTGAATCGTTTAAATGAACTTTCATCAATAAGCTTAAAAAAAAATTACTATCAAAACTTTAAAATATTCAAACTTATGTCACTTACTACCATTCATAAACCTTATGTCTTCCATCTCATATATATTTTTACATACACATCTTTTCCTTTTATACAACCTTATATTAGAATTAGATATTAAACTTATGTCTTAATAAATAAATCGGTAATATCAACCTAGCTCTATTTTAAAAGATAATATATAATATAAAGTGTTATTATATAATTATTATATAATCTTGAAAACTCAAACACTTATAACTTCTTTCATAACTAAATAAGATTTTATAAATTACATCTATTTATTTATTTGTATGTGTATATAAACGGTTGGTTGGAAAATAGTTATTATGTTAGTAGGTTAGTAATACATACACATGATAACTATTTATAATATGGGATTTTAGAAGTATGTAGTTTGTACTATTAACTAATTTACGTATATGTTGGGCCAAGAAATGGAATGGATGAAGCTATGGAGTCTTCAGTGAGTTTGAATAAAGATGATTTCAATTCGTGAAGGGTCCAAACTGAAATCATCAAAAATAATCCGAAGTGAAGTTTTCAGTTCGGAGAACAAGTTAGTTCAGATACTCTGAACTAAATGAAGTTCCTCCTAACTGAAAACAAACCAAGGTATAAGTTATGTCAACAGAAGTCAGCATTGAAGAAATCAATTCGGAAGACGAAGACTTTAGTTCAGAACTGAAGTGAACTCCCGAAGTAAAATCAAAATGTTGATAATGTTGTAATATTTAATTCGTAGAGTAGCTGTTAGTTATATTTTGTCTATAAATAGTGTGATAGGTAGTTCGAGTTTGTTGTCTTTGAACCTAGAACTCTTTCAAAGAGGTTCCGTGAGCTTGAATGTCGTTGTAACAAGCTTGGTTCCAAAACCTGTCACCACTATAAATGAAATCTTAAACAGTTGCTCAGTTTGTTGTTCTATCAGCTATCTCAATTTCAAGCTTTGTTCAATTTCGGTTTCACAAATTCAAAGTCTCCTATCTGTATTTGATTCAACTCACGTCATGAGATTCCGCATCATGACCTGTTTCAATTTCATTTTTCACTAAGTATAGAGATTAGGAAATTCAAGGACCTGTCAATTGGTATTAGAGCCAGACAAATCAATTGATTGAATTCAATTGAGTCTGGTTCATCGATTTGACTCGTTTCGAAGATGAGGTCAAACTATCAGTGAACGATTAGAATCAAAGGAGACCGAAGTGAAATTGAAGAAGTGCGAAGCGAAATTGAAGAGCTGTATTGAAGAACCTGTTTAGATTTCAAGGTGTTCATGGTGGAGCTGGTGTTACACTTATACGGTTGGTGTGTATGGAGCGAAAACACGAGTTATCCATTTGAGAGAGGGATGTGATGTGGTTCTTCAGATTTGAGATCAGGAGTGATAAATCAAGAAAATTCTACTGAGAGTGAAGAAAGTTAAATCCGTAAATGACTAAATCCTCATCAGAACTTTGAAAGAATGAAGATTACAAAGATTTCATGATAAAGAACAAAATGTTTCTAGAAACATGTTACTTCAATTGTGAATGATATGACAATCAAATTCATGATTCAGAAGAATGATGAGGATACAAACTTTCAACTCAGTAGAAACTTTCAATTTAATCTTGCAAAAATCTATTAATTTTACTAAATAAATCTTCATCTATACACATGGCACCTCGCAATTGGTTAATTGAATTTTTTCCCTCCTTCAATTTCCCTCAATTCACACTTGGTGTTCAATTACCACATCATCACCTAATTCAATTTATAAATTTCAATTTTGTTTCGATTAATTCAATTTCAATAATTTTTGTCCCATTAAAATATAAATGTAGTTATCTCTTATATACAAAAATTTTGCAAGATTTAATTTTAAATTAACTTTTGACTTGTATGCCAAATTAAAATCTTAAATCTCAACGAAATTCCAAGTTTAGCAGCTTTCATATTGAATTTATAATTAATATTTCCTAAATATTAATCTCAACTAAATATAATTTGGTTCTTTTTTTTGAATCAAAACTTTACCTTGTCATCTCTTGTGTCTATTAGAGAATATTGATACGGTTAATTGATCTTTATTCATTTTATTGTGTTGAATCAGAACTGGCGTCGAAACCGTTTCATCATCTCAATCGATTTTTATACCATTGCAAATGATCAGTAACTACGTACCATATTTAAATTAAATGTATGTCTTTGTTATATATATATATATATATATATATATATATATATATATATATATATATATATATATATATATATATATATATATATATATATATATATTTTCATTTTGACATCATAACATAAACTTATATGTGTTACCAGATGATTGAAAGTTTATAGTCATTAGTATACCATTCCTACTAATGAGGTGTACCTACGGTAGCGTGGCTACGACGGATGTTGCTAGTCAGTATACCTCTACTGATATTACTTGATTACTAGTATACTTTTCCTACTAGTGATATATGCTTACGATGAGTGATTATGGATGACGATTTTCTTATTACTTACATGCATTAGTTACACATTTTTTTGCTATATTGATGTTGAGATATGTTTTTCTTACTATTACATTTTATACTTACTTAATAAACTCGCTCAACTTTATGTTGAATTTTTAAGCTTTACTTTCAGGTAATGAGCAGACGTAGGACTTTGCTTAGGAGTTGGACCCTAGCAGACTTCAGGATTGCATTGCATTGTGGCATTTCTGTTATGACTATATTTTATTTTAGGATTTTATTTTCGGGCTCGCATGCCTAAGTACTCGATACGTTACGTTGGCTATTTTGTTGAACATATTGCTTGTAGTGTTTGAGGGATTCGTGTACCAAGGATTTTACCTTAAGTATGGCGACGTCATAACATACATTATTTCTTTTATCATATAGATTATATGTGTATTTACTATTGTGTTATGGAGATCGCCAATCGGACACACCCTGCGTTTCCGCCACTAGCGGGGTGTGACAGATTGGTATCAGAGAACATGGTGTGCCGACCCGTAAAAAAATCCAGGTTCACACCGACTCAACTTTTTCAACACTTTTACTCAACTTGTATATGTTTTAATTTATGTAGGACCGGTAGGTCAAACCATGCATGAACGATAATTAATAACTACGTCTAAAACATATACGGATACCGCGAAAAGGTATACGCGTTTAAACTATTACGAAAAACAAACATTTTTACAACATAATTACTAGTCCAACATTTCATACATAAAAATGGTATTTCATGCACCACCTTTGCATTAAATAACATTGCATGCATGAGTATATGTATTAGGAAAATTACACTAAACACCCTAGACATCCATATGCACACAATACATCCTCTAAATAACAAAATCAAACCAAAACCACCCCCTCCATGAAACTCACGGCCAAAAGGGCCCAAAGAGGGTGTTTTTGTTGTTTAGTGTGGTCACATGGGTTAGCTTGATGACTTGGTTAACTTGTCTAGTTGATTTGGTGGTCACATGGGTTCTTACAAGACCACACCCCTCTTACTATTGAACTAAAATGTCCATACCACCATTAAATGCAAGACTAGATATTTTTCCTATAAATACTTGGCATTTGTTTGCTTGAAAACTTGCTCATTCACTTTAGTTGTGAAAACTCCTTCACTTTCCCTCTTTCTCTCTCAAAAAGACCACAATTTGTTCTTGAAGTTTAAGAGTAAAGTTCTCCTACAAGATTCTTGCATAAGCATACAAGTAAGTAACCTAAACTCTTTTATTTCTTCTTATATCATCATATCATATCATATAAACATATGTTATATACGCCTAAACATAGTCCAAATAATAAAAGATTACAAAAATATGGTGAAATAGATGAAACGTTAAGTTATTTTGTTAACCGGAAAATTTATCAACTTGTTAACACTTTTTAACCACCTTACTCAAATGTTTTGGATAAATCATTTTAACCTTGAAATACCTCTTTGTTTTATGAATATTTTGACATAAAATCGTTACCTTTGGATATGACTAAGTATTTAAAAGGTAATTTATACAAACACATATTCAAAACAAAACACTTTCTGGACACCCGACCACCTTTTTAATAAATTGTACTAAACTATTTCGAACCAGAAGGTGAAACCACTTCCCTCTTAAAGATAATTCAAACGCGGTCGTTTCGATATAAGATACATTAAAAACGGATAAAAATTGAATGAGATATGCTTAAAGTTAGCATAGACTTTGAGAAAAACCCTAAAACCTACTCTGACCTTTTACTGAAATGTGAGACCAAGGATATTTGAAAGGTAACTCATACACGGTCGTTTCAATATAAGATTCATTGAAATTGGTCAAGAAACGAACAAGTTATGACTCCTTAAAGTAGCTATAAACCTTAAAGAACATGCTGAGTTTTCTTCATAAAAACTAACTTTTGAATAAACTTGATAGTATAATGATAACACATTACTAGGGAGCTTTGTATACAATGAATTCATCTATATATTTCGTAGTGTCGAGTTGTTGGATTTACGATTTAAAGTGTCCTAGCTCCGCACGCGATTATAGAGTGATCTTTGTTATATAATGGCTCGAACGGTGTTACTATATTACTATTAAGTCTCAAACCAAACAAAACCTACATCATGCATACATTTGCTTTTCCCCTTTCATGTGCATTGGACTAGAATTATGAAACTTAATTATCAAAACAATTTAGGTCAAGGTTAGACCTACTCGGATACTCGATTGGCTCGAGCCTTACACGCACGTTAGCGTACGTACCTTTATATACGCTCACGGACTTAAGGTGATTTCATAGCCCCGCTTTTTACTTGTTTTTATAACATACTTGGGGTGAGATTACATGCTCTTTTACTTATGGACACAAGTACTTAAAACCTTTACTAGTTGCCTAAGTTACCACTAAGCCAAAGGAAATTCCCCTATCATGAATCGTTAGTTAAGGACTTAAGCGCGATGGTATTGGATAGATCTATTGGGGTTTGACAACCCTCACCCAACGGCTAGACGATGTAACCCATGTCTACCACAACTAACTCGTGGACTCGAGTAGGGTGTCTTACTTTTGAAACTATATATGTTATTTGGCTATGACATAGGAATGCTTATGGGGTAAGGAACTTTGTTACGCTTCCATGTCATGAGCTTAGGTGCAACTGTAAGACTTTACTTAAACGGAAATCTTATGGTCCCCTTTATTACTAAACTAAACCTATGAATTCACCAACTTTATGTTGACTTTAGCATGTATGTCTCAGGTGCTTAGTCGAAAGGGCTTTCGACGGAGGGATTTTGGGATATGACAGAGTCGCATATTTCAAACTCACGCTCTTGGGAGATTTCCCTTGCATTACTTATTTTCTTCTAAGTTATGTAATGTAAATCTTTGTTTTGTGAACTCTGGTAACACTTTTCCTTAATCATGTAAAACTCTGATTTTCAATATCAATGAATGTATGTTTTTTTTAAAAACGACTCATATATAGGTCGTTCGCCTACATATCATTGCTATCTAGGACCCATGAAGTCAACACCTCGAGTCTCGGGAACACGAGATTTGGGGGTGTGACACATGGATAAAGAGAACTAGGTGGTTTGGCCTAGACTATAACTAGGAGTCATCATATAGATCTTTTAGGATCTTTTTCTTGTTTTATATCGTCTCACTACTCGCACTTAACGACTTTATCGCCTAAGGAAGACGGCCAACCGCAACGACTTACGACGCTGAAGGATTTTCCTGTATGATCATTTTCATGTGACGTTCTCGTTTTATATTCTCATTGTTGGTTTGAAAGATAATTGTGAGTTTGAAATATGAGAGCTCACCGCGCCTCTTTTCACTGCGCCACAATGGAGACTCAGACCGATTATTTCATTATTGATCGGTATATGTGAGTGTTGTAATGATGGACATAGGGAGGAGACATGTGTATGAGACGATATGGATGTAATTAATGGTGTACAACGTAATTATGTCCATGCCGAGTTATATATATGTTTACATGACCATGTTTGTAATCTCGAAGCAAAGCATACCTTTGTTCTTTAAATCATTGTTATACCTCTTGTTTAAATTATTATCTACCCATACTAAAACACTTTCCATTATTATGTAGATGGCTTCCGGAACGATATCTTATCGAGCCTGAGATTGTCGCCTTGATCGATCAACAGTTAGCTGTAGTGGTGCCTACGATCGTGGCATAGGTCACGAACGATCTTAATCAGCAATCTCATCCACCACTACCTCCACCTCCACCACCACCACCACCTCCTCCTCCACCTCCAACTCCTCAGGGCTGTACTTACAAATTTTTTCTGAACTGTAAGCCCACCGAGTTCGATGGAAAGGGCGGGACCCTTATTCTCAGTCAGTGGTTCGAGCAAGCCGAGTCAGTTTTTGACATTAGCAACTGCGGTGCTCAGAACCGAGTTCGTTATTCCACCCACCTTTTGAAGAATGTGAAAACCGTCACTTTTTCCGACTCAGGTTAGTCTAGTATGCGATAGCTCTTACCGTGTTTACAAAAAAAAAAAAAAAAAAGAACTTTTATTTTAAAAGTTCCTTATACTTTACATATGTGTGATTATTACTTTTGACATGTGTGTATATCCTTATATGCGATTGATATCGTGTTAGTTCAGGTTCACAAGTAGTTAGTTCCCACTAGACGAGCTCCTAGATGACTTAACGATTAATTCCGTGTTTTATATTACCGTCTCACGTAAACTCCATCATCCTTCGGCTCTAACTGCTGAGCCAAGTTGAATAACTTCTCGTGTTTGAGATAATTATCTGTCAATTCATCTTTCTGAGCTTGAATAATCTGAGCCTTCAAGCTCGTCTGAATAGATATTACCATCAAACGAATACGCACAAGTTTAATCGTTTCCTTACGGCTCAATGCATCGGCAACTACATTCTCCTTACCCGGGTGGTAGCGAATATCACAATCATAATCGTTCAATAACTCAACCCATCGTCTCTGTCTCATGTTCAACATCTTTTGGTCGAAGATGTGTTGGAGACTCTTGTGATCCGTAAATACTGTGCACTTAGTTCCATACAAATAATGTCTCCATATCTTGAGGGCGAATACAATTGCTCCTAGCTCCAGATACTGAGTTGTGTAGTTTTGCTCATGGATTTTCAACTGTCGGGCAGCATACGCTATCACCTTTCCATTTTGCATCAACACACAACCTAGACCCTTATGGGAAGCATCACAATACACGACGAAGTTCTCGGTACCCACTGGTAGACTTAAAATCGCAGCGTCGCATAGGCGTTTCTTCAATGTTTGAAAAGCTTCTTCTTGTTCCATACCCCATACGAACGGTTCATTTTTCTGAGTCAGCTTTTTCATAGGAGAAGCGATCTTTGAGAAGTTCTCGATAAAATGGCGATAATACCCATCTAAACCCAAAAACGAACGAATCTCGGTCGGTGACTTCAGAGAAATCCAAGTCTTAACAGCTTCAATCTTTGCCGGATGTACGTGAATACCTTTTTCACTAACAACATGACCGAGGAACTACACTTAGGGTAACCAAAATTCACACTTGGAGAACTTAGCATACAACTTTTCTTTCCGAAGAGTTTCCAATACCAAACGGAGATGACCTTCATGTTCTTCACGATTATGAGAGTAGATCATAATATCTTCGATGAATACAATAACGAACTTGTCCTAGAACGGAAGACATATACGATTCATTAGGTCCATAAAAGCGGCGATCGCAATTGTAAAACCAAACGGCATAACCATGAACTCGTAATGACCATACCTAGTACGGAAAGCTGTTTTCGGAATGTCATTATCTTGAATCCTCAATTGATGATAACCGGAACGAAGATCAATCTTGGAGAAATAACAAGATCCCTGAAGTTGGTCAAATAAATCGGCGATACGGGGGAGAGGATAACGGTTCTTCACCGTCAGTTTATTTAATTACCTATAGTCTATACACAGACGCATGGAGCCATCCTTCTTTTTAACAAAAAGAACAGGAGCACCCCATGGGGAGAAACTAGGACGGATGAAGCCCTTGTCAACCAGATCCTGAATTTGACGAGATAACTCAATCATTTCAGAGGGAGCTAAACGGTATGGAGCTTTAGCAACAAGCACGGCTCCAGGACTTAAATCGATACGGAAGTCAATCTGTCTTTGGGGAGGGATTCCAGACAAATCCTCGGGAAATACATCGGCGAACTCTTTAACGATCGATACATCTTCAATCTTCACGGCGAAGTCTTTCTTCACTAAGTGAGCTAGATAACAAGAACAACCTTGACGAACATACTCGCGGACCTTCATACACGAAATAACCTTAAGACGTTTCCCTGTCTTGTCTCCATGAATGACTAACGGTTCACTATTCGGCTGTGGAATACGGATAACCTTCTCACAACAAACGATTTCTGCACGGTGAGCGGCTAAACAGTCCATACCAACGATGACGTCGAAACTACCAAGCTTCATTGGAATAAGGTCGATAGGAAAAGAAATATCATCTAACATAAGGCATACTCCAAGAAAAACTTCACTAACGCGGGCTTATCTACCATCAGCTATTTCTACCTCATAAGCAGGCTCTAAAGGGCTAAGCTTACAAGATACTAAGGGTTGGAATTCACTAGAAATGAAACTCCTATCGACACCAGAATCAAATAATACAAAAGCAGGAGAGTTATCAAGTAGAAAAGTACCAGTTACTACGGTTGGATCTTGACGAGCTTCGGAAGATCCCAAGGAAAATACTCTGCCTGTAGCAGTGTCATTACTCGGACGAGGTGGAGGCGGTGGAAGAATAGTGCCTGAAGAGTTCAACTTAGGACATCTGCTACGGAAGTGTCCTTTCTCACCACATTCAAAACATCTGCCCGGTGCTAACTTGCAATACTGTTCGGTGTGTCCCAATTTCTTACACCGATTACAAACCCAAGATGCGGTCTCGGGTGCGTGGGAACTTCCACACTTCTTACACTTCGGGTGGGGGTTCTGATCTCTGTAGCTTACTGCAACATACGAGCGGATCGGTTGCGGGCCTTGATTCGACTCTCGAGTTCTCTTCCTCGAATCTGGTCTAAACCTTTTCACAAATCGGTTTGTGTCCCTGCAAATCACTGTTCTTTGAAGTACACCATCCATAATTAAACTTTCGGTCCGCGAATTCACAATCTCAACCGCACTTTGGAGAGTACCAGGTCGGGCGGATATGATGTTGCCCCTAATCGACTGAGGTAATCCATTGGTAAAACGAGCGATCTTATCTTCCTCGATGCTTACTAACCTCGGAACCAATACCATCAAATCATAAAAACGGTCGGTATATCCTCTGATGTCGGAACCTTGCATAGTTAGGCTTCATAGCTCTTGTTCTAATCTTTGCATCATGTGCACCGGCGCATACTCCTTTTTCATCAATGCCCGAATATTTTCCCATGTCATTAAACTGACAGTTGCACAACCTTGGGGTTTCACGATGAAGTTCCACCACGTGAGGGCCTTTCCCTGAAGCAAATACGTCGCGAATTTAACTCGGTCTTCATACAAACAACCCGATACGTCAAATACTAACTCCATTTTCTCAAACCATTGTAGCGTCGCTACGGCATCTTCGGTGCCCTTAAACCCACCCTTCCTTGATCTTGAATATCTTATCCGTTGTCTCTTGAATAATTTACGGGCCGGTAATCTGACTATCCCCAACTTCTGCCCAACATACTGGTGATCGACACTTACGACCATATAACGCCTCAAACGGTGAGCAATTAATACTAGTGTGATAACTGTTGTTGTACGAGAATTCGATCAGAGGCAAGTGCATATCCCAGCTACCTCCAAAGTCAATTGCACATGCGCGAAGCATATCTTCCAGAGTCTGAATAGTTCTCTCGCTTTGACCATTGGTATGCGGATGATAAGCGGTACTCATGTCGAACCCATAGCGCGTTGAAATGACTGCCAGAATCACGAAGTGAAACGAGCATCACGATCGGAAATAATTGATAGAGGAACACCGTGTTTGGACACGATTTCAGCAATATATAAGCGAACGAGTCTTTCCATCTGATAATTCTCGCGGATTGGAAGGAAGTGAGCGGACTTTGTCAAACGATTTACTATAACCCAAATACTGTCATACCCACCGGGCGATCTAGGAAGCTTCGTAATAAAGTCCATAGTGATACGCTCCCATTTCCATTCTGGAATCGTCGGTTGCTGAAGAATCCCGGATGGCTTTTGATACTCTACTTGGAAAACACACCTACTGGCGCCGCATTGATGGTGGGCTGCGACGCAACGGGCACATCAACCAGTTTTTTTCTTTCTTGTTCGGTTAGCCATGGGGCTGAGTTCGAGTATTGAGCCAACTAGAGCGGTCTTAGGGTGAAGTAAGTGAACTAGTGTGCCTCTAAAACAGTTCCAAACCAACAAATCCTTAGCCCTAGCATACACACATACATACTCATCATTTCCACACACCCTAATTCCCGTTTCACAACCGTCACCATGTTCCTCCTTAGCAGCCAAATTCGTTTTCCTTGGATTCCTCTACTGGGTACCATCATCAACCATCCTATATTCGATCATCTCTAGCGTTGAAGCATCATTTCGTCCATCAATTTATCCAAGGTATAGTATTTCAGTTTTGCTTGTAAATCCCTAAAACCGAAACCGTAATCCATTTCTAAAACCGATTTTCTATTTTTCCTTGGCAGCCGATTGTTCCTCCTTCAGGCCAGTCATCATCTTCATTCGTTGGGATCCTTGGATCATCATTGATTAAACGTGTAAGTGTGTTGTTTCGTGTTGGTGATACATCTTTTAGCAGATCCATATTCAAGATTAAGCATATGTTCTAACCTCTTGGTGTTGTGGTTGTTTTTTTTTTGGTTTGAGTGACCTCTAGTTTGATCCCAGCGGATTCCTTTCTGCTCCTTTCGTGGTCTTTTATAGCCCTCGTGTTCGTGGCTAGAAGCAAGAATCAATTGTTCACAAATCATTGAAAATAAAGAGTATAAACCCTAAATCCTATTTACTTTTCTATGTTTCGTTGTGTTATCTTTGAATCGTTTTATAGATGATGATATGATATTGGACGTTTACAAACTGAATTAACATCACATAAAACGTTTCTACGAGTTTCGTTTTCCAAACCGTCACAAAGACCCTAATTTAATAAGCTTATACGTTAGCTTGAAATCTTGCTGATCTTAAATTTTACCTATCTTGTTCAGTTAATATCTCCTGTGTGAAGTAGAATTTTAATCTGTGGTCTAAACCAAAATTATAGGTCTTGGAATCTAGTTCTTAAAAACGTATGACTCGTATTCTAATTCTTTGTCAAACTCCTTAGAACTTATTTTTAGTAAACGTGGGTCTAAACTGTGTATTGAGCTGGGTTTTTATATCCAAATATGAGCTCACTTGTTGTGTGGTTTAGATCAACACGTTTCAAGTACATTTTCGTTAAGATTATAACATATAATAGTAATTTTTGTGATTTATTTTATGCATTATAGGGAGTTTGCCTTAGTTTTTCATAAGAAGCCTTGCTTTGATTACGGGTAGTGTAAGTGCTGGTAGATAGGTGTTAACGAGACCTAGTACCATTAACTAGGTGTCACACCCCACTAAAGCGGAAACACGAGGTGCGAAGAGCAAGAGAATCATTACACGAGTTATAACAAATTTTAACGGTTCAAGTCATTAAAATAAAGTTGAAAAGTTCACATGTTCAAAGACATAACCAAGAGAAAATAGTGTTTACGACAACAATAAATAATAAAATGTTTTCACAAAATTCCCAAAATAAAACAAGTCTTCTCCCGAATTAAACTTCACATAACATTCTTGACCCGCCCGAGAAATGCACTTCATGACTTACACTTGGTTTCCAGAAACATGAGATAAAGTGTCAAACTACATAACGTAGTGAGTGAGTTACAGTTTATAAGTTCTTGACAAAATTTCCGCAAGTATGTATAAGTAGTAAGTTTTCTTAAACGAAAGGTGAGCGGAAAAGTCGCTTAAAATATATATACCTTTAAAGTAGATCATAGACAAATAGATCAATATTTGGAAAAGTCAAGTTGCGGAGCAATTGCAAAAGTAAGTATGTATATGCGTAAATAAATTTAACATATGATTAAGAATTGTATCAACCACTTGGCATAATATAACGTAAGTATTTACACTAAACCGATTAAACTGATCGTGATCAGCCCCAACCTCGCACTATCTACGAGGTTTGTCTGTTCTAGTAATATGTACTTAGATTGCCATCTAAAGTAAGGAGCGATCCTCTCCTAAGTATCGATACCCATAATTACCAACGGCTTATAGCTAATAGTGTAGAGATTGTCTAAAAACGGGGCACTTATGCAATTTTGTCCAAAAGATAGTAGGCACTTACGGAGCATTTATATTCTTATCAAGGGTTGGAAGATATACAATCAATCATAGTTTAAGTCAAGTGCCGAACGGGGGCAAGCCATAATGTCATATGTCAAATGTGAATGGGTGCCACATAAGGCGATTTAAAATATAGTTTTACCCATATAAGTTCGATCAACGTCAAATATTTCAAATAAGTCATAGCTCATGAAAGACATAGTTCATAAAAGACAAAGTTCATAAATATTTAGATCTCATGTTTCCCCCAAAAGAGTACTTAAAGTCATAAAATAGAGGGGGGTGTAACTCACGGATTGCGAAGATAAAGCAGATCGGGAAACGGTCGGAAACGTGCCGGGAATCACGGAAAGCCTAAAAGAGTACCAAGATTGATTAAGTGTTATGATTACATTAAGTTGATATATATATGTGACAACCGTCTAAATTTCAGGTGATTCTCAGTTACTTAATTGGTTCGAATCTCTAGTTACTCTCTTATCGTGTTCATATTATTCGGGTTCATTTTATTGTGTTTTAAATTGTCGGAACCAATGTCGGAATCAAACTATAAATCCTAACACCAAATAAACAATACAAGAACTTGGCTAAGTTCATAACGGAAACTAAAAAGATTCTAGTCCTTAACTAATTATAACGGAAAACTTAAAACTTCAAAAAGCTGGATTTTTCAATCCAGCCGGCGGCTGAATATATTCAGCCGGCGGCTGAAACCCGCTGTCCAGCTGGACGATGACTCACTTTTGCATGCTTTTCGATTGGGCCAACCATTTTGGCTCGGTACTGGGCATAATTTACTGCCATTTGAGGCTCCCAAGGCCAGTAAACACCCTTTTGGTTCATTTCTATTTTCAAATTCATTCAAACAAACACAAAACACACACATCTCTACTTCTCTCTCAAACTCTCTTTTTTTTCTCAAGAACACCCAAGCAAATACAGAAACTTCCACCATAAAAACAGTCCATAAACATCAATAAATCGACCATATAATCCATCAAAAACGTTCTAGGAGTAAAGGGTATCAAAAGGAAAGGTTTAAATCGGGTTTTCAAGAAGATTTGGAGCTAGAAACTCATCCAAATCGCCTCTTTGCTTTTCCCTTCGGTAGAACTCTTTTACTTTACTCTTTTTACTAAAATCTTTGCTTGCATGTAAGATCTAAAACCTGGAAATATGTTTCTATTAAGATTTAAAACGTTTTCTTGATTAAAAACGAGTTTTTATGGTAGATCCATATTTTTAACATGTAAATCTAAAAGAAAACAGTGATTTTACTTTAAAAATATATATATTTGAGTTATATCAGCTTGCATGTCGAATCTAACGGTTAAACGAGCTTAAAATCGGAAAATAAAGCAACCTTGAAACTGGCCGAAGGCTTTTGGCCGGCGGCTGAAGGATTCCAGCCGACAGCTAAAGTCCAGCCGGCGGCTGAATACCTCCAGCCGCCGCCTGAATACTGCTGTTTGTCACATTTATCGTTTTAAAGGCCGTAAACATAAAAATAAGCTAAAAAAAGTATCACAGATTAATTACTTTTGAAAAGCTTACTGTTTTGGACAAAGGAATTGTTTGAGAATGATTGAGAATTTGAAACTTGTGTATTATTGTTTAAATCGTTGTATTGTGTATTTTAAAGCGGGAAAGTGTTTTGAAAAATGGACATAATTTTTATAGCGCGGAAGCGCTGCCCAAATTTCACCGTAAAATACATTTCAAATTCAGTAACATAATAACTTCGAGACTTATACACTTTGACTTTGAACTTTGACACTTTTTGGACATAATTAGACTTATCGAACCATAAAACGTACACGAACACATAAACCTTATAAACCTTCCGTAATAATCTTTTTGGGACAGAATCTAAGTATATAACAATTGAGTTTTAAAACGTTAAATTGGAACTTAACATAACTCAACTTATACTAATAAAAACTTGTACAACTTTCCGGTGTTCTAGGTCGTTTGTGATTCCCGACGCCTTCCGCTTCTTTTGTGCTAGTTCATACCATTTTACCTTCGCAAACCGTGAGTTACAACCCCACTTTGTTTTACTTTGTGCTTTTAAACATTATTTGGGGGAAACATAAGATCACATGCTTTGTAACTTTTAACACTATTTGCGAAATTATTGAAACAATTGGAAACTTGGTACTTTTGATACATTTATTGAAACCTTTGGAAACTTGTACGAAACTTGAAACTTGGGAACTATTATGCGTATATGTGTTGATGCCTTAGCGGGTTAACTAAATTTAGGATACTTGTTAGCGACCAATCCTTGATGAAAATATAAGCCCGTAAGAACTTATTACTACTTTTGGAAACTTTGTTCATTTGCCCGTTTTGGTTCAGGAACTTTTATACACTATTAGCAACAGCCGTTAGTCATATGGGTATCGATACTTAGGAGCGGTCACTCCTTACTCAGGGTTAGCGTCCCAAGTACATATTACTAAGTTCAGACGTACACTCAGTTAAACATTTTTGGGCTAGATCAGGACCACACAATCGGTTTAGTGTATACTTACTACTTATATTATGCCAAGTAATTGATACGAGGAACTATTTAGTTAAACACATACTCCCTACGTATATACCTTTTTAGCGCTTGGATTCCGCTGCAACTTTAATTATACGAGTTTTATTTACTTAACTTACTTGTGTACGTTCAAACCTTTCACTATTTACATATATGTTCAAACGTCGCTCTGTTCCTTTTACTTATGACGTCATCATATATTTTGCAACTTTCTATTTTTGGAAACTTTTCTCGAAACTCTAAAACTGTAACTCACTCACTACTTTATGTAGTTGACACTTTATCTTATGTTTCAGGAAATTAATGTAAGTGTATGGAATGCTTGGCAAGGAAGGGTCATTATGGTTACGTGAGGCTCTCATTGGGAAAAGACCTTTCTATTTTGGGAAATTTATTTGAAACTTGTATTTGTACTTTAAGTTAAATCATGAACTACTTGGTTGTTTTTGAACGTTGAAACTTGAACTATTTTATCTTATTGAAATGACTTGAATCGTTTATATTTGCTTATGACCGTGTAATGATATTCCAGCTCTCTCATTCCGTGTTTCCGCTTTAGCGGGGTGTGACAGACTTGGTATCAGAGCACAGGTTATAGTGAAAACGGTTTTAGAAATTTCTAAAAAGTTTTTGAAACCAAACTATAACCAAGGCTTTTCGGAAAATCATTATGGGTTCAAAACTTTAGAAAAATTAATTTTGCGATTGCATGATTGTTTTTAACTACGCATGGCCTGATCACCCCTTCCTAGTTCAAAATGACTTATGCAAGGACGAAACGTAATTTCTAAAGATAAACGGTTTTGAGTCGAAAAATTCCCGGTCTTGCTATTCCCAACCTCACGTGATCGACCCTTACCTGCATTCCTTACTTATTTCCTTTAGCATTATCGTGTTCATGTACTTACGAAACTTTTTACGTCGCAGATCCGTCATGTCTCAGTCCTCACGCTCGCGATCCCTCTCACAAGCCGTCTCCCCACTGCACGAACCCTCTGAGGGCCATACGGCCTCCGAGAGTCAGCGTCACCAGACGACTGACCCGACGGAGGATACGTCTATGACTATTAGCAGCAGTAACGGGTCTAGCCCGAGGACCGTATTACCCCCTCCTCGATCGGCACCCGTTGCGGCACCACCTCAGCCCCAAGGGCCCCGAGCCGGGATGGCCGCGCGCCAGCAACCGGACCCGTTCCGACCCGCACCCCCTCAGTCCTTCGTGGACCCATACGATCCCGCCATGCGCACTCCAGTCATAGAACGCTACGCGTGGGAACGTCAGTTCCTAGAGGAGAGGCGACGTGCCCAGGAGGCCGGAGCCTCCCGACCCATGATGCCACCTACTCTCCAGCCTCCTCCACCGGCCGCATTTCTCCACCTGCACCGCGAGGTTCGGGCACTCGCCGAGGAAGCCCAACAGCAGGGCCTCCACCTCTTCGAAGTCTCTGACGCCGCGCATAAGCTGGCGGAACAGTCGATCCGAACTATCGCATCGGCTCGAGCCACTGCACGGACCGTGCAGCGCCTTGTCAGCGCGTGCTTCATCCTAGGGGCATTGGTAGTGGCTATGGTCGCCAAGGTGTTTCTGGAGAAACGCCATTAGTTCTTTCTTTATTATTGTACTGTAGGCCGAGTTGAAATTTTCCATGTACACAGCTTCGCGCCATTTCCTTATTTTCATATTGTATTGTACTGTACTTCCTCTTTATTTTGAACCTTGTACCCAACTTTTATATTAATGAATGAAGTTCCATTTATTATTATCTATTATTACTTTGTCTTGTGAATCTTGTACTGTGTTGAATCTTTTCTTACGTATGAATCCGTATCGTGTGAATCTCTTGAAACATTGTCGTGCATGTGCTATCTGTTCTATTACCGTACTCTTGCATGATTGTTAACTTATCATGTTCTTATCATACTCTAATCGTGCGTTTCTAAACTGAATCTGTTGTCTGTTGTAGAATCATGGCACCCCGTACCAACGCCGCAATCATTGCTGAGCAAGTGGCCGAACAGTTGCAAGCAGCGATGCCCAACATGATCGCCCAGATCACTGCGGGAATCAATGCTAACGTAAACAACCACCACCAGCAACAACAGCAACAGCAACAACAGCAACAGCAACAGCAACAGCAGCAGCAGCAACAGCAAAAGCAACAGCAACAACAGAACAATCACCAGAACCAACCCCCGAACCCACCAGCCTGCACTTATAAGAGCTTCATGGCCTGCAAGCCTAAGGAGTTCCATGGCACAACTGGTGCCGTAGGCCTGGTATCATGGTTTGAGAGCATCGAGTCGGTGCTGCACATCAGTGGATGTGCTGAAGCTATGAAAGTACAATACGCTTCCTGCGTATTGCACGGGAAAGCACTGACTTGGTGGAACAATGTGGTCCGCAATAGGGGACGTGAGACCGCCAATGCTCTCACCTGGGAACAATTCAAAACCCTCCTGATTGAGGAGTACTTCCCAAAAGGGGAAATCAAAAAGCTCGAAGCCGAGCTCTGGGATCTTGAGATGGTCGGAAACGACATCGAAGGGTACACCGCCCGATTCCACGAGTTGGCTCGACTAGTCCCAAGGTTAGTTACTCCCGAAGAGAACAAGATCGACCTTTACATCTCTGGCCTTGTTCCTGAAATCAGAGGAATGGTTCTCACCAAGGAACCCCAGACCCTCCAGAGCGCCATCATCCTAGCTCACCGCCTCACGAGCAACCTACTCACCGCTCCTACCTCATCCAAGAAGGAGTCGGGTGAGAAAAGGAAGTCCGATCAGACTCCGAGGCGAAGTGACCGGAACAAGAAGAAGAAGACCACCCGCAACCTTGCCATAGCAGCCGTAGCACCACCACCGCCACCTCCACCAGCTGGAAACCGATACACGGGGACGAACCCCAAGTGCAACAAGTGCAATTTCCACCACCACGGTAACTGTCCCGTGTGTTTAAGGTGCCAGAAGGAAGGGCACTTTTCTAAGTACTGCCCGGACAAGTTGGCAGCTCCAGGTCCGAAACCGGTGTGCTACGAGTGCGGAAGTGACCAGCACCTCCGGAATGCTTGTCCAAGACTCCGAAACGCCCAACCTAACCAAGGCGGCGAGGTTGAGGACGTGCATTCGCACTCACAGCTGAAGAGGCTCGACAGGACCCAAACGCGGTGAACGGTACGTTCCCTGTTAATAATCATTATGCATCCGTTTTGTTCGATTCTGGTGCCGAAAGAAGCTTTGTGTCCTTAGAATTTAGACCCCTTATTAACTTATGATCTAAGGTTCTTAAGGATAGCTTCACCATAGAGTACGCTAACGGTCAGGAGTTCGAAGCTAAGGATATAATCATAGGATGTTCCATAAGCCTGTCCGATAAAACCTTCCCTATTGATTTAATCCCTATCGAGCTGAAAAGCTTTGATGTCATCGTCGGAATGGACTGGCTCTCTCGTTTCCGAGCCGAGATCGTCTGTTTTGACAAACTCATCCGCATTCCTCTTTCTGACACTGAAACTTTAGTTGTTCAAGGAGACAAACCCGGACGATCACTCCGTCTCGTGTCGTCCATAAAAATGCGTAAGTACCTCGAGAAGGACTGTGACGCATTTCTTGCTCACGTTGTTGAACGTAAACCCAAGGAGATCCGCATTCAAGATATCCCAGTAGTCAAGGATCACCCTGAAGTCTTTCCCGAAGATTTTCCCGGGCTACCTCCACATCGACAAGTGGAATTCCGGATAGACCTCATTCCTGGTGCAGCACCAGTCGCTAGGACACCGTACCGTCTAGCCCCACCGGAGATGCAAGAGCTGTCTAAACAGCTTCAGGAACTCTTGGATCATGGTCTTATTCGTCCTAGCTCGTCCCCCTGGGGAGCCCCTATACTCTTCGTTAAAAAGAAAGACGGATCCTTTCGTATGTGCATCGACTACCGCGAACTGAACAAGCTGACCGTCAAGAACCGATACCCACTCCCGAGGATCGATGACCTTTTCGACCAGTTGCAGGGTGCAACTTATTTCTCGAAAATCGACCTCCGTTCGGGTTATCATCAGGTTCGTGTCAGCGAGACCGACATTCCAAAGACCGCTTTTCGTACTCGTTACGGTCATTACGAATTCCTCGTCATGCCATTCGGTCTAACCAACGCACCAGCAGTGTTCATGGACTTGATGAACATGGTGTGTAGACCTTACCTAGACAAATTCGTGATCGTGTTCATTGATGACATTCTTATCTACTCGAGAAACAAGGAGGATCACGCGAAACACTTGAAACTCATCTTAGAACTCCTCCGAGAACAGAAACTGTACGCCAAATTCTCTAAGTGTGAATTCTGGCTCCGGGAAGTACATTTCCTTGGTCATGTGGTCAACCAAGAAGGGATCCATGTAGATCCGGCTAAGATAGAAGCGATCGAGAAATGGCAACCCCCGACGACTCCTACGGAAATTCGTCAATTCTTAGGTTTGGCCGGCTACTATCGAAGGTTCATCGAGAATTTCTCGAAGATCGCTAAGCCACTCACCGAGCTCACTCAGAAGGATAAGGATTTTGTTTGGGGTACAAAGCAAGAGGAATCCTTCCAGAGACTCAAGCACCAGCTTTGTCACGCACCGATTTTGTCGTTACCAGAGGGTACGGATAACTTCGTTGTATTCTGCGATGCATCCCATCAAGGACTTGGGTGTGTCCTTATGCAGAAAGACAAGGTCATCGCCTACGCCTCAAGACAACTCAAGGTTCACGAACAAAACTACACTACCCATGACCTAGAGCTGGGAGCAGTCGTCTTTGCACTAAAGATCTGGAGACATTACTTGTATGGGACTAAGTGCACGGTTTTCACGGATCACAAGAGTCTTCAACACATTCTAGACCAGAAGATGCTCAACATGAGACAGAGGAGATGGATCTAACTGCTGAGTGACTACGATTGCGAGATCAAGTACCACCCGGGTAAAGCAAACGTAGTAGCAGACGCCCTGAGTCGGAAGGAAAGGGTGAGACCATCTCGGGTTAGAGCATTAGGTATCCAGATACAGACTAACCTTCAAACGCAAATCGCCGAGGTTCAGCGAGAAGCGTTGAAGCCCGAGAACCTAAAGGGAGAAACTCTACACAATCATGAGAAGGAGTTCGAACGCAAATCCGACGGGATTCATTACTTCAAGGGCCGAGCATGGATTCCGAAGTCCGAGGATCTTCGCAAGTTAATTCTGGATGAAGGCCACCGTTCCCGATACTCCATCCACCCCGGTTCAGACAAGTTGTACAAGGATCTTAGGGAGTATTATTGGTGGCCGGGCATGAAGAAAGATATCGCCTTGTACGTAGCCAAGTGTCTCACTTGCTCCAAGGTCAAGGCGGAATATCAGAAACCTTCAGGACTTCTGCAGCAACCGGAGATTCCTATGTGGAAATGGGAGCAAATCTCCATGGATTTCATTACCAAATTACCCCGGACGGCAAAGGGTAACGACACAATTTGGGTAATTGTGGACCGTTTGACGAAGTCTGCTCACTTTCTGCCGGTGCGAGAAACCCACTCAATGGAGAAGTTCGCGCAAATCTACATCAACGAGATCATCTCTCGCCACGGGACACCTCTCTCCATCATTTCTGACAGGGATAGTCGGTTCACGTCTCGCCCAAAAGTTCGATCAACGTCAAATATTTCAAATAAGTCATAGCTCATGAAAGACATAGTTCATAAAAGACAAAGTTCAAAAATTTTTAGATCTCATGTTTCCCCCAAAAGAGTACTTAAAGTCATAAAATAGAGGGGGGTGTAACTCACGGATTGCGAAGATAAAGCAGATCGGGAAACGGTCGGAAACGTGCCGGGAATCACGGAAAGCCTAAAAGAGTACCAAGATTGATTAAGTGTTATGATTACATTAAGTTGATATATATATGTGACAACCGTCTAAATTTCAGGTGATTCTCAGTTACTTAATTGGTTCGAATCTCTAGTTACTCTCTTATCGTGTTCATATTATTCGGGTTCATTTTATTGTGTTTTAAATTGTCGGAACCAATGTCGGAATCAAACTATAAATCCTAACACCAAATAAACAATACAAGAACTTGGCTAAGTTCATAACGGAAACTAAAAAGATTCTAGTCCTTAACTAATTATAACGGAAAACTTAAAACGTCAAAAAGCTGGATTTTTCAATCCAGCCGGCGGCTGAATATATTCAGCCGGCGGCTGAAACCCGCTGTCCAGCTGGACGATGACTCACTTTTGCATGCTTTTCGATTGGGCCAACCATTTTGGCTCGGTACTGGGCATAATTTACTGCCATTTGAGGCTCCCAAGGCCAGTAAACACCCTTTTGGTTCATTTCTATTTTCAAATTCATTCAAACAAACACAAAACACACACATCTCTAATTCTCTCTCAAACTCTCTTTTTTTTCTCAAGAACACCCAAGCAAATACAGAAACTTCCACCATAAAAACAGTCCATAAACATCAATAAATCGACCATATAATCCATCAAAAACGTTCTAGGAGTAAAGGGTATCAAAAGGAAAGGTTTAAATCGGGTTTTCAAGAAGATTTGGAGCTAGAAACTCATCCAAATCGCCTCTTTGCTTTTCCCTTCGGTAGAACTCTTTTACTTTACTCTTTTTACTAAAATCTTTGCTTGCATGTAAGATCTAAAACCTGGAAATATGTTTCTATTAAGATTTAAAACGTTTTCTTGATTAAAAACGAGTTTTTATGATAGATCCATATTTTTAACATGTAAATCTAAAAGAAAACAGTGATTTTACTTTAAAAATATATATATTTGAGTTATATCAGCTTGCATGTCGAATCTAACGGTTAAACGAGCTTAAAATCGGAAAATAAAGCAACCTTGAAACTGGCCGAAGGCTTTTGGCCGGCGGCTGAAGGATTCCAGCCGACAGCTACAGTCCAGCCGGCGGCTGAATACCTCCAGCCGCCGCCTGAATACTGCTGTTTGTCACATTTATCGTTTTAAAGGCCGTAAACATAAAAATAAGCTAAAAAAAGTATCACAGATTAATTACTTTTGAAAAGCTTACTGTTTTGGACAAAGGAATTGTTTGAGAATGATTGAGAATTTGAAACTTGTGTATTATTGTTTAAATCGTTGTATTGTGTATTTTAAAGCGGGAAAGTGTTTTGAAAAATGGACATAATTTTTATAGCGCGGAAGCGCTGCCCAAATTTCACCGTAAAATACATTTCAAATTCAGTAACATAATAACTTCGAGACTTATACACTTTGACTTTGAACTTTGACACTTTTTGGACATAATTGGACTTATCGAACCATAAAACGTACACGAACACATAAACCTTATAAACCTTCCGTAATAATCTTTTTGGGACAGAATCTAAGTATATAACAATTGAGTTTTAAAATGTTAAATTGGAACTTAACATAACTCAACTTATACTAATAAAAACTTGTACAACTTTCCGGTGTTCTAGGTCGTTTGTGATTCCCGACGCGTTCCGCTTCTTTTGTGCTAGTTCATACCTTTTTACCTTCGCAAACCGTGAGTTACAACCCCACTTTGTTTTACTTTGTGCTTTTAAACATTATTTGGGGGAAACATAAGATCACATGCTTTGTAACTTTTAACACTATTTGCGAAATTATTGAAACAATTGGAAACTTGGTACTTTTGATACATTTATTGAAACCTTTGGAAACTTGTACGAAACTTGAAACTTGGGAACTATTATGCGTATATGTGTTGATGCCTTAGCGGGTTAACTAAATTTAGGATACTTGTTAGCGACCAATCCTTGATGAAAATATAAGCCCGTAAGAACTTATTACTACTTTTGGAAACTTTGTTCATTTGCCCGTTTTGGTTCAGGAACTTTTATACACTATTAGCAACAGCCGTTAGTCATATGGGTATCGATACTTAGGAGCGGTCACTCCTTACTCAGGGTTAGCGTCCCAAGTACATATTACTAAGTTCAGACGTACACTCAGTTAAACATTTTTGGGCTAGATCAGGACCACACAATCGGTTTAGTGTATACTTACTACTTATATTATGCCAAGTGATTGATACGAGGAACTATTTAGTTAAACACATACTCCCTACGTATATACCTTTTTAGCGCTTGGATTCCGCTGCAACTTTAATTATACGAGTTTTATTTACTTAACTTACTTGTGTACGTTCAAACCTTTCACTATTTACATATATGTTCAAACGTCGCTCTGTTCCTTTTACTTATGACGTCATCATATATTTTGCAACTTTCTATTTTTGGAAACTTTTCTCGAAACTCTAAAACTGTAACTCACTCACTACTTTATGTAGTTGACACTTTATCTTATGTTTCAGGAAATTAATGTAAGTGTATGGAATGCTTGGCAAGGAAGGGTCATTATGGTTATGTGAGGCGCTCATTGGGAAAAGACCTTTCTATTTTGGGAATTTTATTTGAAACTTGTATTTGTACTTTAAGTTAAATCATGAACTACTTGGTTGTTTTTGAACGTTGAAACTTGAACTATTTTATCTTATTGAAATGACTTGAATCGTTTATATTTGCTTATGACCGTGTAATGATATTCCAGCTCTCACATTCCGTGTTTCCGCTTTAGCGGGGTGTGACAATATAATATATAATAAGATGTAACCTTAGTTAAACTTTAAGTGTCAAGGTTAAATTGTCAAAAAATTGTCCGAATCGGTTATCGTTATGTTTTAGTCCAAAAGTCCAAAGTTAACGTTTTAATTAGTATTATGATAAACATATTTTGGTTGCTGAAGTGTTATATATTTTCTAACAAAATTTGGGCAGCACTTCCGCCCCCAAATTTTTATATCCAAAAATATAAACCACTTTCCCGCTTAAAAAACATATATATACACATATCATAATTAATCAAGTTCATTTGAGTGTATTAAGTCCAATAAAATGTCATGAATATATGTATTTTCCAATCTCAGTCCCAAAATATAAGTTTCGTCAAAACAGAATGTTCACATAAGCTTTTAACGTCAAAACGACGATTTTCGGGAAAAACGGCAGCTGGGGTGCGTCGTCCTGGGCTACTGGGGACGGCGCACAAGCTGCTGTTTTTTTCCCATTTTCGATTTTCTTGCAAAAACGGGTATTTAAGCCATAGATCTTAACATGCAATGGTTAGAAACTTCATTATATGTCATTTTAACATTTTGTAAACATCTTTTATTCACAAAATCGTAGAT
Source organism: Senecio squalidus (assembly GCA_910822075.1). Lineage (NCBI taxonomy): Eukaryota > Viridiplantae > Streptophyta > Magnoliopsida > Asterales > Asteraceae > Senecio > Senecio squalidus. The sequence goes on along the minus strand of CAJVGC010000432.1, from coordinate 15,776,267 downwards.
CTAAGTATTATTTGGTTAAAAATCGTTTTTGTATAAAAAGTGTCATAAAACTTTGTAAAAACTCATTTTTATCCATAGATCATCCATGCAATTGATAAAAATAGTAAATATAGTTAAGAGAAAGATTTCTTCCGGAGGAAAAGCTTGGATGACGTTTTGGTGGAGTTTTGAGCTTCAAAAATGGTGAAAATGCTTTGTAACCGAAATACTTTGATTCTCCTTGCTTCCTTTGTTTGTTTGAACGATTTTTAATGGTCATTTAGTGGATTATAATGGCTGTAACTTACTGGTTTGAGGTGTTCTTGGAAGAAGTTTGAGAGAAAAGATGGAGAGAATATGTGTTGGTGTGTGTTTTTATGTTTTAGAAAATGAAAATGAAAAGAAAAGTAAAGGAAAATAATAAAGGGGACTTTGGGACTGGTAAATGGCAGTATTGTAAGGTCAAATCCCGAGTTGGATTGGTTTAATTTTTGTATAAAACGAGATAACCTTTAAAAACTATTTTTGTTTTGAATCTGCACGTTCAGGACGTCGCACAAGGTGACCTGTGCGGCGTCCTAACCCCTTTCTGTAAAAATTTATCTTCTGATTTTTCGTTTTTACGTTTTCGTTCCGTTAGACCTCTTCGCTAACTAAAAGTTTTTGATTATGGTACGTTATGAACTTAGGAAAGTTCCTTAGGTGATATCTTGGTATTAGGACTTATATAAATTGATTCCGAAATTGATTCCGACACTGACGAGTTTCCGGTAAAAGTACAGTTAAAGACAACGACAGAAAATATAAAAGATATAGAATACGAATTTCACCTGAAATTTTGACGGTTGTCACATTCTCCCCGGGTTGAAAGAGATTTCGTCCCGAAATTTAGTTCGTCCCATCATGAATAAGTGTTCTCGAATAGATGTGGATACTTCTGACGGATTTGGTCCTCACGTTCCCACGTGAATTCATGACCACGTCGGAAATTCCACCGAACTTTCACAATAGGAACACGACTTTGCCTGAGTTGTTTGACCTCGCGGTCCACAACCTCAAGCGGTTCTTCAATGAAGTTGAGTTTGTTATCGATCTGGACCTCGTCGAGTGGAATGACGATGGTCTCATCAGATTGGCACTTTTTCAAGTGCGAGACATGGAAAACATTATGAACGTTCGAAAGCGTCTGAGGGAGTTGAAGTCGATACGCAACTCGGACGATTCGCTCTATAACCTCGAATGGGCCGGTGTACCTTCGGCTTAGCTTCCCGCGCTTCCCGAAGCGGATTACCCCCTTCCGTGGAGATATTTTGAGAAGCACTCTATCGCCAACTTGGAACTCAAGGGGTTTCCTTCGGTTGTCGGCGTAGCTCTTCTGTCGGGTACGGGATGTCTTTAGTCTTTCCCGGATGGTGGTGATTTTTTCGATGGTCTCCTGGACGATGTCGAGCCTCGTAAGTTGTCGATCGATAGCTTCTAGCCAACAAAGAGGTGACCGACACTTGCGTCCATATAAGGCCTCGAACGGTGCGCACTTGATGCTGGCATGGTAGCTGTTGTTATAAGAAAAATCGACCAAAGGGAGGTGAGCGTCCCAACTTCCTCCGAAGTCAACTACACACGTTCTCAGCATATCTTCAAGCGTTTGGATCGTCCTTTCACTCTAACCATCGGTGTGAGGATGATAAGCGGTGCTAAGGTCTAGTCGCGTCCCGAGCGATTTGTGAAGTGCATTCCAAAAGCGGGACGTGAATCGACTATCCCTGTCGGAGATAATGGAGAGAGGTGTTCCGTGACGAGAGACGATCTCGTTGATGTACAGTTGAGAGAATTTCTCCATCGAGTGGTTTTTTCGTACCGGTAGGAAATGAGCGGATTTCGTCAAACGGTCCACGATGACCCAAATCGTGTCGTTACCCCTTGCCGTACGGGCAACTTTGTGATGAAGTCCATGGAGATTTGTTCCCACTTCCACATGGGAATCTCCGGTTGCTGTAGTAGTCCTGAGGGCTTCTTATATTCCGCCTTGACCTTCGAGCAAGTAAGGCACTTAGCTACATACAAGGCGATATCCTTCTTCATGCCCGACCACCAATAATATTCCCGGAGATCCTTATACAACTTGTCGGATCCCGGATGAATAGAGTATCTGGATCGGTGGCCCTCGTCCAAAATAAGCTTACTAAGATCTTCGGATTTCGGAATCCATGCCCGGCCTTTGAAGTAGTGGATTCCGTCTGATTTGAGTTCGAATTCTTTCTCGTGGTTGTGCAGGGTTTCGTCCTTAATGTTCTCGGGTTTCAACGATTCTCGCTGAGCCCCGGCGATTTGCGTTTGAAGATTTGTCTGAATCTGAATACCCAATGCTCTAACTCGAGATGGTTTTACCCTTTCCTTCCGACTTCGGGCATCTGCTACTACGTTTGCTTTACCCGGGTGGTATTTGATCTCGCAATCGTAGTCGCTCAGAAGCTCTATCCATCTGCGTTGCCTCATGTTGAGCATTTTCTGATCAAAAATGTGCTGAAGGCTTTTATGATCCGTGAAAACCGTACACTTAGTACCATACAGGTAGTGCCTCCAGATTTGTAAAGCAAACACGACGACTCCTAGCTCTAAGTCATGTGTGGTGTAGTTCTGCTCGTGCACCTTAAGCTGCCTTGAAGCGTATGCGATGACTTTGTCCTTCTGCATTAGGACACACCCAAGTCCTTGATGAGACGCATCGCAAAATACTACGAAATTATTTGTGCCCTCCGGTAGGGACAAGATTGGTGCGTGACAAAGTTGGTGCTTGAGCTTCCGGAAGGATTCGTCCTGTTCTTCTCCCCAAATGAAGTCCTTGTCTTTCTGAGTGAGCTCGGTAAGAGGCTTAGCGATCTTCGAGAAATTCTCGATAAACCTTCGATAGTAGCCAGCCAACCCTAGGAACTGACGGATTTCCGTAGGAGTCGTCGGGGCTTGCCATTTCTCGATCGCTTCGATCTTATCCGGGTCTACATGAATCCCTTCTTGGTTGACCACATGACCAAGGAAATGTACTTCCCGGAGCCAAAATTCACACTTCGAGAATTTGGCGTACAGTTTTTGATCTCCGAGGAGTTCTAAGATGAGCTTTAGGTGTTTCGCATGATCTTCCTTGTTCCTTGAGTATATAAGAATGTCGTCTATGAATACGATTACGAATTTGTCTAGATATGGCCTACACACTCTGTTCATTAGGTCCATGAACACTGCTGGTGCGTTGGTTAGACCAAATGGCATGACAAGGAATTCGTAATGTCCGTATCGAGTCCGGACCTGATGATAACCCTAGCGGAGGTCGATTTTAGAGAAATAAGTTGCACCCTGCAACTGGTCGAACAGATCATCGATCCTCGGGAGTGGGTATCGGTTCTTGACGGTCAGCTTGTTCAGTTCACGATAGTCGATACACATACGGAAGGATCCGTCTTTCTTTTTGACGAAGAGGATTGGGGCTCCCCAGGGGGACGAGCTTGGGCAAATAAGACCATGATCTAGAAGTTCCTGCAGCTGTTTTGACAGTTCTTGCATTTCGGGTGGTGCTAGACGATACGGTGTCTTGGCAACCGGTGCTGCGCCAGGAACGAGGTCTATTCGGAATTCCACTTGTCGATGCGGCGGTAGCCCAGGTAAATCCTTTGGAAAGACTTCTGGGTGATCCTTGACTACAGGAATGTCTTGGACTCGGTTTTCTTTGGGTTTGCGTTCAACGACATGCGCAAGGAATGCGTCACAGTCCTTTTTGAGATATTTGCTCATTTTGACGATAGAGACGATACGGAGTTGCCGTCCAGGTTTGTCTCCCTGAACAACGAGAGTCTCACCGTCTGAGAGAGGAATACGGATGAGTTTTTCGAAACAGACGATCTCGGCTCGAAAACGAGATAACCAGTCCATTCCGACGATAACGTCAAAGCTTTTTAGCTCGATAGGAATTAAATCGATGGGGAAGGTCTTGTCAGATAGGCATATGGAACATCCTAAGATTATATCCTTGGCTTCGAAATCTTGGCCGTTAGCATATTCGATAGTAAAGCTATCCTTAAGAATTTTAGATCCTAGGTTAATGAGGGGTCTGGGAAAAGCTTGGATGACGATTTGGTGGAGTTTTGAGCTTCAAAAATGGTGAAAATGCTTTGTAACCGAAATACTTTGATTCTCATTGCTTCCTTTGTTTGTTTGAACGATTTTTAATGTTGATTTAGTGGATTATAAGGGCTGTAACTTACTGGTTTGTGGTGTTCTTGGAAGAAGTTTGAGAGAAAAGATGGAGAGAATATGTGTTGGTGTGTGTTTTTATGTTTTAGAAAATGAAAATGAAAAGAACAGTAAAGGAAAATAATAAAGGGGACTTTGGGACTGGTAAATGGCAGTATTGTAAGGTCAAATCCCGAGTTGGATTGGTTTAATTTTTGTATAAAACGAGACAAGCTTTAAAAACTATTTTTTTTAATCTGCACGTTCAGGACGTCGCACAAGGTGACCTGTGCGGCGTCCTGACCCCTTTCTGTAATTTTTTTTCTGATTTTTCGTTTTTACGTCTTCGTTCTGTTAGACCTCTTTACTAACTGAAAGTTTTTTTATTATGGTACGTTATGAACTTAGGAAAGTTCCTTGGGTGATTTCTTGGTATTAGGACTTATATAAATTGATTCCGAAATTGATTCCAACACTGACGCGTTTCCGGTTAAAGTACAGTTAAAGACAACGACATAAAATATAAAAGATATAGAATACGAATTTCACCTGAAATTTTGACGGTTGTCACAGTAGGTGTCAAGTGCTAGTAGGTAAAGATGGTTGCTGGGAATTCTAGAACTCCTTGTCAACATGAGGTATTGAGTGTAGGCTCAAAATGGAGTGATGTTTTGACTCGTTGGGTCAATGGAAACCATCACGTGGGAGTGGGGAAGTATGGTCTTTGACGCACTACGAATCCTGTCCTTAATGACAACGCATTGATTTGCAAAGTCGAAGTAGTGAAATCTTATAGTTCTGGTTATTATAATGATTGGGAGTCGTGCCTAAATGCTTATAATAATATGTTGAAATGGGTGAGTAACGAACGAGGTTCTTACCCTAGGGCATAAGAGGTACCCTATTGTTGTGAATGATTAGGGCATAAGATGGACCCTAGTGAAATTTTAGTTAATCATTGAATTATTATGAATTTGATCTGTGAGATATTCATTTATATATGATAATGATTTCTTTATTACATGCTATTGAAGTGGTGGGTATGGATTGGGTTAGTAAAGACTTAATATGTTTCTCTCTAAACTGTTTGTAAAACGTTTTTAAGTCTTAAATTGTATGTTTAAACGAGGTTAACCATTTTTAGCATGTTTAGGACCTGTTACAAGTCAATAATAAACCACTCAAGATATATTTAAGGTTTTCTAAATGGTTACACATAATCAAATTACCAAAACCTAACAAAGCATTCTAAAACTCAGATTTGACCCCCTGTTAGTAATTTAAAGTTTTAGGAAGTTTTACGATGAATTAGACAACGAGCCTTACGTTTCTGAACACTAGATTCCAAGGGCTACAACATTCGTTTAGGTCACAGTTACAAATTCAATTCCAATTCAGAGGTATAAACTGAGAAATACGGACCAACATATTATTTCAGCAATCTATCAATATGGTTACATATATATACATTGACTTAGGGTTTTCTACTGTTTATGATTACAAACTTGTAGGCACAACTTATGTGACTTTCATTCAGATTAGAATGAGTTATAATCAGATTTATACCAATTCAAACAACTTACAAAACGATTATACGATCACGAATAAGAATGGAAATGAAATTAGGTTTTATACCCTTGAATGCAACGGCTTGCTTAGATTTCGATACGTGACTCTTAACCTCGAATAGATAGTGATCAATTACAGATTCACACCACAACAAGCTGCTGGGAAACAATCCAAGTATCGTCCATGATCAGATTCAATCAACAATACCCAAAAGTTAGCACACCATTACATATGAATGAAGGAATCCGCCAAGGTGAAATAATGAACAAAATAATACAACCATACCTAGATGAATTCCTTGTTGATGTATGATTGAAATAGAAGATTGATGATGAACAAGATGAAAACTGATGATGATCGAAAAGGGCTCCTAAGTTTGCTGGTGATGGTGGTTGTAACAATGGAGTAACCACACGAAATCAAAGATTGAATAGAGTTTCGGCCTTAAGGTTATACAAGAATTGAATAGTACAAATACCTTGCATTAAGGATGATAACCCACTCAAGATATATTTAAGGTTTTCTAAATGGTTACACATAATCAAATTACCAAAACCTAACAAAGCATTCTAAAACTCAGTTTTGAGCCCCTGTTAGTAATTTACAGTGTTAGGAAGTTTTACGGTGAATTAGAGAACGAGCCTTACGATTCTGAAAACTATATTCCAAGGGCTACAACATTCGTTTAGGTCACAGTTAAAAATTCAATTCCAATTCAGAGGTATAAACTGAGAAATATGGACCAACATATTATTTCAGCAATCTATCAATATGGTTACATATATATACATTGACTTAGGGTTTTCTACTGTTTATGATTACAAACTTGTAGACACAACTTATGTGACTTTCATTCATATTAGAATGAGTTATAATAAGATTTATACCAATTCAAACTGTGACAACCGTCCAATTCCAGGTGCATTTCATACTCTATGTCTCTTTTGGTCTATCTAGTCTTTAACTATTCAATAACCGGAACCGCGACAGTGTCGGAATCACGACCGGAATCAAATGATATAAGTCCTAATACCAAGAAAACTTCTAATGAACTTTCCTAAGTTCATAATGTAACACACTTTAAAACTTTAGTTAACGAAAAGGTCCAACGAAACAATTATACAAAATCAGCCAAAACACAAAATTTATTACAAAAATGGTCCAGGACGACGCACAGAGGCCATGTGCGCCGTCCTGCAGGACGAAATTTGTAATAAATTTGAAATCTTTGCATGTCTCGTTTTACACAAACCTACCACCAATCAATCTCGTTTTAGGCACTCATTTACTGCCAAATGACAGTCCCAACTCCCCTTTACCATCATTTCTTTTATTCATTTTCATTTTATCATTTCATTTAACAAAAAACACACACATACAACTTTTCTCTCTAAAAACCCTCAAGAACTTCCTCATTTCCAGTGATTCCAGCACCTAAAACACCATTTTATTCCATACAAAACATTTGAAACATCAAGAGGAGCAAGGGAAACCAAAAGATTTCGGTAAATGACCATTTTCGTAAAGATTTTTGAAGCTAAATCCGGCCAAATCATCATCCAAGCTAATCTCTTCGGTAGAAATCATTCCCTTTTCATTTTATACTGATTTTATTACTTGCATGTAAGATCTAATGGTTTAAAATAAGTTTTTATACAAATCTATGACTTTTCATGGTCAAAAACGTTTTTAAACGAAATAGCCTTTGGATCCACGAATTTGTGACTAAAAATACTTTAGAAACTGTTAAAATGATGTTTTAATAAGTTTAAACCTATTGCATGTCGAGATCTATGGATAAATAAACGTTTTACAAGAAAAACTCGAAAACCCGCGACCTGTGCGCCGTCCCTATGACCAGGATGACGCAGCGGGTGAAAACTTGGCCTCTGTGCGCCGTTCCAGTGGTCACAACGGCGCACAGGCCTGACCTTTTTCCCGAAATTTTGATATTTGACGTTTTGACTATATTTGACCCGCTGACTTTTTGACATATGACTTTTGGGACTGAGTTTGGTAAAAGTAATAACATTTGAGACATGTATGGACTATTTGGACTTAAAATGAACTAGATTATATATGTTATCGTGTTTTAGGTGATTTGTGAGCGGAAGTGGATTGTACATTTTGGGATATGAAATTTGGGCGCGGAAGCGCTGCCCAAATTTCCTTAGAAAAATGTAAACCACTTCAGCGAGCAAAAGCACTTATGACATAATAATAATAAACGTAAAAATCGGAATTTCGGACAAAACGTGACAATTACCAATTCGGACCATGTTGGACATTACTTAACCTTGACACTTAAAGTTTAATAAATTTTATCTATTATATTATATAAATAACATAATAAGATAATAACTAATTAAACTATCTTGGTAATAATAGGCGATCCGTGATTCCCGGCTTCCATTTCCGACCAACTTTCGCGTTCCTACTCTTCGCAATCCGTGAGTTACAACCCCTTTTACTTAATGTATTTTTGCATAATTTTTGGGGGAAACATAAGATTATTTTTACTTTGAAAACAATTATGAACAATTGCAACTTTGTGAACTTTTGAACTTATTTACGAACTTATGAAACTATTGTGAACTTTGGAAACTTTTATGAAACTATTATGACTTTGGAACTATTGAACTATTTTGGACAAACTCTTTAAAACTCTTATGCGTAAACACTTTTGCTCTACTGGCTTACTTGAACTTACCGGCTTGCCCCCTTCTCGGCTAAACTAATTATTGATGCTTGTATGCGAGACCGACCCTTGATGGAACTATAACATGACTCTTAAGTGACGGACGACTATCTCTTTTTGAAACAAAACTACTTAGTGCCCAGCTGCTTTTTAGACTTTACACACTATTAACTTCAGAGCCGTTTAGTAATTATGGGTATCGATACTTAGGAAAGAACCGGTCCTTGCTTAGATGGCAGTCTAAGTACATATTACTAAGAACTTGACGACTCCCCGTAGGATAGGCGGGGTAAGGGCCCTCACGGTTGAACAATCGGTTTAGTGTGAACACTTAAGTTATAGATGCCAAGAGGTTGATACAAGAATCTAATTAGTTACTTATACGCATAAATTTATGAACTTTTAGCGATTTATTCCGCAATACTTTTAGCGATTGTTTCTGCAACTATGATTTGACTAAATCTGACTCTACTTTACGAGACCTACCCTTGATGGAACTATAACATGACTCTTAAGTGACGGACGACTATCTCTTTTTGAAACAAAACTACTTAGTGCCCAGCTGCTTTTTAGACTTTACACACTATTAACTTCAGAGCCGTTTAGAAATTATGGGTATCGATACTTAGGAAAGAACCGTTTCTTGCTTAGATGGCAGTCTAAGTACATATTACTAAGAACTTGACGACTCCCCGTAGGATAGGCGGGGTAAGGGCCCTCACGGTTGAACAATCGGTTTAGTGTGAACACTTAAGTTATAGATGCCAAGAGGTTGATACAAGAATCTAATTAGTTACTTATACGGATAAATTTATGAACTTTTAGCGATTTATTCCGCAATACTTTTAGCGATTGTTTCCGCAACTATGATTTGACTAAATCTGACTCTACTTGGTCTATACGAACTTTAGGGCACCGACACGCCCATTACTTAGAACTTAAAAAGTATATAATTTTTTTAAGTGTCTATTCTCCGCTAACCTCCTTTTTGGAAACTTTTACTTTTATATACTTAACCAACTTTTGCCGAGTAACTTAAACTGTAACTCACTCACTACTTTCGTAGTTGACACTTTATCTTATGTTTCAGGAAATTTAGTGTAAGCATGAGGTGCATGGCATGGACGGGTCGAGGCGGTCGCGTGAGAACTGATTTGGGAAAAGACTTGACCATTTTCTTTTGGGGAATTTTAATTTGAAACTATCTTTGTATTTCGTACTAAATGCTATGACTTGGTTTTCTATTTCTGAATTTGTAAACAATTTATTTTAATTTATGACTTGAATGCCGTTATGTTTCTTATAACCCGTGTAATGATGTTCCAGCTCTTCACATCTCGTGTTTCCGCTTTAGCGGGGTGTGACACAAACAACTCACAAAATGATTATACGATAACGAATTATGAATGGAAATGAAATTAGGTTTTATACCCTTAAATGCAACGACTTGCTTAGATTTCGATATGTGACTCTTAACCTCGAATAGATAGTGATCAATTACAGATTCACACCACAACAAGCTGTTGGGAAACAATCCATGTATCGTCCATGATCAGATTCAATCAACAATACACAAAGTTAGCACACCATTACATATGAATGAAGGAATCCGCCGAGGTGAAATAATGAACAAAATAATACAACCATACCTAGATGAATTCCTTGTTGATGTATGATTGAAATAGAAGATTGATGATGAACAAGATGAAAACTGATGATGATCGACAAGGGCTCCTAAGTTTGCTGGTGATGGTGGTTGTAACAATGGAGTAACCACACGAAATCAAAGATTGAATAGAGTTTCGGCCTTAAGGTTATACAAGAATTGAATAGTACAAATACCTTGCATTAAGGATGATAACCCACTCAAGTTATATTTAAGGTTTTCTAAATGGTTACTCATGATCAAATTACCAAAACCTAACAAAGCATTCTAAAACTCAGATTTGACCCCCTGTTAGTAATTTAAAGTTTTAGGAAGTTTTACGATGAATTAGACAACGAGCCTTACGTTTCTGAACACTAGATTCCAAGGGCTACAACATTCGTTTAGGTCACAGTTACAAATTCAATTCCAATTCAGAGGTATAAACTGAGAAATACGGACCAACATATTATTTCAGCAATCTTTCAATATGGTTACATATATATACATTGACTTAGGGTTTTCTACTGTTTATGATTACAAACTTGTAGGCACAACTTATGTGACTTTCATTCAGATTAGAATGAGTTATAATCAGATTTATACCAATTCAAACAACTTACAAAACGATTATACGATCACGAATAAGAATGGAAATGAAATTAGGTTTTATACCCTTGAATGCAACGGCTTGCTTAGATTTCGATACGTGACTCTTAACCTCGAATAGATAGTGATCAATTACAGATTCACACCACAACAAGCTGCTGGGAAACAATCCAAGTATCGTCCATGATCAGATTCAATCAACAATACACAAAAGTTAGCACACCATTACATATGAATGAAGGAATCCGCCAAGGTGAAATAATGAACAAAATAATACAACCATACCTAGATGAATTCCTTGTTGATGTATGATTGAAATAGAAGATTGATGATGAACAAGATGAAAACTGATGATGATCGACAAGGGCTCCTAAGTTTGCTGGTGATGGTGGTTGTAACAATGGAGTAACCACACGAAATCAAAGATTGAATAGAGTTTCGGCCTTAAGGTTATACAAGAATTGAATAGTACAAATACCTTGCATTAAGGATGATAACCCACTCAAGTTATATTTAAGGTTTTCTAAATGGTTACTCATGATCAAATTACCAAAACCTAACAAAGCATTCTAAAACTCAGATTTGACCCCCTGTTAGTAATTTAAAGTTTTAGGAAGTTTTACGATGAATTAGACAACGAGCCTTACGTTTCTGAACACTAGATTCCAAGGGCTACAACATTTGTTTAGGTCACAGTTACAAATTCAATTCCAATTCAGAGGTATAAACTGAGAAATACGGACCAACATATTATTTCAGCAATCTTTCAATATGGTTACATATATATACATTGACTTAGGGTTTTCTACTGTTTATGATTACAAACTTGTAGGCACAACTTATGTGACTTTCATTCAGATTAGAATGAGTTATAATCAGATTTATACCAATTCAAACAACTTACAAAACGATTATACGATCACGAATAAGAATGGAAATGAAATTAGGTTTTATACCCTTGAATGCAACGGCTTGCTTAGATTTCGATACGTGACTCTTAACCTCGAATAGATAGTGATCAATTACAGATTCACACCACAACAAGCTGCTGGGAAACAATCCAAGTATCGTCCATGATCAGATTCAATCAACAATACACAAAAGTTAGCACACCATTACATATGAATGAAGGAATCCGCCAAGGTGAAATAATGAACAAAATAATACAACCATACCTAGATGAATTCCTTGTTGATGTATGATTGAAATAGAAGATTGATGATGAACAAGATGAAAACTGATGATGATCGACAAGGGCTCCTAAGTTTGCTGGTGATGGTGGTTGTAACAATGGAGTAACCACACGAAATCAAAGATTGAATAGAGTTTCAGCCTTAAGGTTATACAAGAATTGAATAGTACAAATACCTTGGATGAAAGTTGATGTTTCAAAGACTCAAACGGTGGCGGAAATGGAGGGAAGGAATCGGCAGTATTGGGAGAAGAGGAGGGTGACTGTTTAGTGAGTGATAGGAGAAAATAGGGTTTTGTTTTTAGGGTTGAACAATTGAGTGTGTATGTTTGGTTTAAACAATTGTTAAGGTGTTTGGCTAAGGTTCAGTCAAATGTGATCCATGGCTAAGGCTCCATGGCTCGATTTACTGCACCCTAGAGTTAGCCCAAGTGACTCAACCAATGGCACACACTCAAACAAACTAGGACATAATCTGAAGCTGTCTCGCGTTGCGGCGCAGTAGCAACCCAATGCGGCGCAGTCCGCCCATCAAGAATGTGACATTTTCACATGAACGTAACGAACGATACGCAAGGCGAAAATTTTATAATAGACGAAGATTGGAACAGTTGGTTAGATATAATATTGACATAATCCGAAACTGGAAGTTCTTAAGTGTTTAATAAAGTTCATCTGATACGAAAATAACAAGTTCACGAAACACGGGAATTTCTCGTTAAATTATTTAGGAGCTCGTCTAGTGGGTACTAACTACTTGTGCACCTAAAGTAACACGATATCAATCACATATAAGGATATACACACATGTCAAAAGAAATAATCACACATAAGTAAAGTATAGGGAACCTTTAAATTAAAAGTTTTTGTAAACTCAGTAAGAGCTATCGGCATACTAGACTAACCCGAGTCGGAAGAGTGAAGGTTGTCACATAAGGGGTAGCCGACCCGTTTGTCATGCTTTCTTCGCATCTCCGTATGAGAGTTCGATATCCACCCCGCGTCGTCGCTCCCCTTAGACGTAGTTGTTCATGAGACCACGTAATCGTCCAAAGTTACTTCTAACAAACTCCGGTGTGATCTCGTTTTCATTTTCTGCATTTCGGGGTGAAATTTCTGGTGCACTAGTCATTGGTTGTAATAATGGTTGCAACTGAGGTTGAGGTCGGGGTGGCTTTGTGACACTGGTTGATGGTTGAAAAGAAGGTACAATAGTGGATATCCCTGACATATAGGAGTGTCCATATGATCCTATTCTCGTTCCAACTAGTATCAAGTACAGCGTCCCACGGATGGGGCCAAATGTTGAAGTAATAAATCTTCGGGTCTTGAAACGGTTTGATCTTCGCCGTTGAATCTCTTGTCACAATCCAACTCGTCTTTAACATGCAATTTGTTCACACGAAACAACATCTAAAGCTTATCGGGGGGATTCCCCCGATAAGGCTTGGACGTGAGAATCAATACGCATGATCTTTAAAAGGGAGTGTATATAATATGAATGATGATTAATGATTCGAATATATAAATGAATATAAATGGTAGAAGGAATCAAGGACATTCAATGGGGAGAATGTTCTTGATTTGGGTATTTAAGGTTGGTGTTGGATTCCTTTAATGAAGTTTCTGTTCTTGTACTTATACTACTTTCAGCTTCGGGCTATTATCCTCCGAATAATAGCCTATTCCTCTTTACGGCGCCCATATGTCCTTTTTCTCTGTCAACTTGGATAATAGCGGGTTCCTTCGGCTTCACCTTATTATCCATTAGGTATCGTAGTTTCCCAAACATCTTTGCTGATACCCCAAGTGACATACTACCTTTGACCGCCTATGCTTTTTTTGTGTCAGTCATGCATGTGCTTTGTGTAAGACCCTTTTCCTTTTGACAGTTCCATGACGTCAGCTCTTATTAGAATAGATCTTCGGCTCTAAATGACTACCTCAGTCGTGCCGGAGCTCTACTAATTAGCTATCTTTACGCTTTTTGGAGTATATGAATATATACTCCAACAGCGAACATGTCCTATGCCATAACTAAGTTTTTGCTGCTTATCTTAATCAACGTCTAACAAAAATAAAATATAACTTAAATTTATTCATTCCCATAATAACCAATAGGCTATTTAGTTAGTTTTTTTCAAATCATTTATGCCGTGTTAAACTAGTTACTTATCCTTTTCTCTAATAATCATATTAGACCTTATTATGAAACCCAATTATGTAGTTTCATTTGTTCAACCTCTTTTTAATATGATTAAACTCATGTAAGAAGTATAAAACAAAACCGAACCACTAGATTCCTTAACAAAATGTATTTCTTTCAAAAACTTTAGATAAATTTAATGTAAATGAAGAAATTTTTAGGATCCCTTCAAGAATGCAACTTCACTATTTATCAACTCAAGAAATTTAAATATTTTATTCGAAGAACATGAAGTGCATATGACTCAATGCTAAATCACAACAAAATCAGAACATATGTTTAACCAGAAAATAATTCAAATGGATCAAATCCTGCAAATCCTCGTCCGAAAGTAACACCGTAAGCTCTATTATGCCACAGCAGGCATATCCTTCAACCATGAGTCGAGTGGCTTCCCAATTGAGTACACAATGAACCCAATATCCCTTAGTTTCTGTGCATTCACAACATTTCTTCCATCAAACACAAATGCCGGTTTTGGCATGCTATCATAAATCTTCTTGTAATCAAGATTCTTGAACTCATCCCACTCGGTCAAAATACAAAGCCCGTGTGCACCCTTAGCCGCCTCATATGCATCCCAGACAACATTTACTTGCTTCACTGAGCTTGGGCTCATGGGTTGCAGGTGCACCGGGTGATCCCAGTCAAACTTGTTCATGGAAAGATCCCTTCGGATCTGTTCTTCGGTTACTTGTGGGTCGTATATGCTCAAATGAGCCTTATCTCCTAACAATCCTTGGCAGACGTCAATGGCTGGAGTTTCTCGAGTGTCACCTGTATCTTTCTTGAATGCAAATCCCAAAATTGCAATCTTTTTACCCGCAACTGTATTAAACATTGATGAAACGATCCTGTTCACAAAACGACTCTTTTGGTAATCGTTGACTTTGATTACTTGTTTCCAATAGCTAGCCACTTCGGGTAACCCGTTGCATTCACAAATGTAGACCAAGTTGAGAATATCCTTCTGGAAACAAGATCCACCGAACCCAACACTAGAGTTTAAAAACTTGTGTCCGATTCTGGTGTCCTTTCCCACGGCGTGAGACACCTCTGCAACGTCAGCGCCAGTTGCTTCACAGAGCGCTGACATAGCGTTCACAGAAGAGATCCTCTGTGCCAAAAATGCATTGGCAGCCAGCTTTGACAACTCGGCTGACCAAAGGTTTGTGCAAAGAATCCTCTCCTCAGGCACCCAATGAGAGTAAACATCTTTTAATGCCTTAATCGCCCTTTGACCTTCCGGGGTTTCTCTCCCTCCTATCAACACACGATCAGGGGCAAAAAGGTCTTCTATCGCCGTTCCTTCGGCTAAAAACTCAGGGTTGGACAGGATCTGGTAGTTCACACCTTTGCTATTGTGGGTGAGGATCTTCTCTATCGCTTCGGCTGTTTTAACAGGAACCGTTGATTTCTCAACTACAATCTTGTCAGATTTTGACACATCAGCAATCATACGAGCTGCACTCTCCCAGTAGGTGAGATCAGCAGCTTTCCCAGCACCAAGACCTCGAGTCTTTGTTGGTGTATTAACGGAAACAAAGATAATGTCAGCCTCAGCAACATGTTTCTCAACATCAGTACTAAAGAACAGATTCTTGCCCCTACATGACTTGACAACATCATCAAGCCCTGGCTCATATATGGGAAGCTGGTCACTATTCCAAGCAGTGATCCGAGATACTGAGATATCGACGACAGCTACCTCAATGTCGGGACACTTAAGGGCAATAACCGCCATTGTTGGACCTCCAACATAACCAGCTCCAATACAACAAATCTTCACCATTTTCACTCGATGAGTCTAGCCTGTGATATTTATAAAACCAAGCCAAAAAATGTTAGATGTGAAATTTGGAATAAATGTAGAATTTGGGATGAAAGTGTACCTTTTCAATGAGCTAAAATGGAAGAGAAGTTGAAGTGTTGATAGGGTGGGAAATGTAATGTGTTTAAATAAGATTCATAAAAGAAAAACTAAACTTAAGATCTGAGTTTTATGGACAGCTCAAAAACTAAGCAAAGTGGTAAAGCTGAGATTTTTAAACATCTATAACACGTTTCCAAACTAGTATTACTTTCTGTAGTTAACAAGGTAGTTAAAACTAATATATTTTTAGTTTATTGGTTTCTTTCTATTAGAAGGGTTTTTTTTTTCTTTTAATATAAATGAATCAAAACTATGAATTCAAACTAAAAATACATTTAAATAGTTATTTAGGCCCGTGCTATGAACGGAATTTTTTTTTTTTTTTTTTTTCACAATAATATACTTTCGGTCAATACTCGAACACTATGACTATGTTCCACATGATTTGTGATAATAAAATCATTTTAAGAATAAATAAGATACGGTTAAAAAAGCATTATTTCATTTGTTTTTTTTGACTTGCTTATTCATCGAACACTTATATGTATACATTATCATTTTATTATATCAAAATACTAACAATTAATAAAGTTTAACAAAAAATAATTATATATATACAAAATACATAAAGATTGTATCACCCCAACGAAACAAATAGCACATCCCCACTAAAACAAAAATACCAACAACGAAAGGAGATATTATTAGCTTCCATATGATTTATGATTACAACAAAAACAAATAAAAAATTAGCTTTGATGAAAATGTTTCCATCCTCTTCTTCGACTTCTTTGTTCTTTGTTTTTGTTTTGAAATTTATTCGGATAGTCTGAGTATTAACCCAATTATTTCTTATGTTTTAGATTTTGACCCGATTAAAGATTCATTTTGAAATATGAAATTTGTCTATTTATAGTTTGTAGGTTGTGACTTTTTAGAGACTTCAAAGACTTTTGTTTTGTTTCGTTTAATAATATTTATTGCCTTTTACAAATGATAATTGTTACATAGTTAGTAATCAATTCTTTTTATTGTTAATTTATTTATGGCAAAATTCTTGGTATTACAAATGAGTTCATAAATAAATTTATTATAATGATTAATGATACATTTTAAACTATATCTAGAGGGACTCGTACGTTGCACGAGTTTGGGGGTTTGTGTGTAATGATATTAGACGAAAATTAATAATTTATAGTTGATATTCAGATTGAAAACGAAATGTGTGATTAGTTAACGATGATTTTAACATACATTTTGAATTTATAAGAAAATATAAAAAAAAAACTTAAGAGCCCAAATTCCACATATAAGCCCAACACCTAAGCCCAACACCAACCCAAACACATAAGCCTAACACCTAAGTCCAACACCAACCCAAGCCCAACACCAACCACAATTTAATAATAAGATGCACAATTTAATAATAATAAAATGCACAATTAATTTAATAATAATAAAATATACAATTCATAAGAAATCATGACATTTAAATTAGATAGTAATTTAAAAAAAGTTTTAATTTTGATGTTTTTATAATTTATAACTCAAACTCCACTTCATAAATTGATTGATAAAATTTAAACTTCAACTTATGAAAAACTTTTGATCATGCATATATGTTTAAATAAATTTATAATCTATCAATTATAATTTTTTTATTTATTTATTACCATTAGTTATTGTAAAGACTCAACTTTTTTTTACTCAAACTTCACTTAATATAATGATTTGTGAAAAAATTAAACCTCAATTTATGATAAACTTTTAATTTACTATTTATTAATCATTATTTATTTCAAATAAATCAAGTCTTTCTCATTGCTAATTTTATTGAATAAATATTATTTATGGCAAAACTTTTGTTATTTCAAATAAGTTTATAAATAAATTTATTATAATGATCAATGATAAATTTTAAACTACAATTTATATAATAAAACAAATTGTTAACTTTTAGTGTTTTGTTGATTTATTACCCAAACTTTATTTTATGTGTAATGATTTGGGATAAAATTTAAACTATAATTTGAGAAAAATGTTTGATTTATTATTTATTATCATTATTATTATTTATTTTAAAGACTCAACATTTTAATATTATTGACAAATATATAATTATTTCTTTAATTTGTAATAAAATAATTATTTAAGCATTAAATTATTTGAAAGTTTATTTTGTAAATGAATTTTATTATTTATTCATTTTACTGGGTTATTATATAGATTATAAGACTATTTGTTATTCAAAATAAAATGAAATTGTTAATTAATTTAAAGTATATTTATTACTATACTTAATATCTAAACTCAACGTTTATGTATTATAGATAGATAAACGAAAAGGTTGAATTTACTCAACCTATTTTATTGTTTTAATGGAAAATTTTGCTTTACTAAATAAATTTTAACAAAAACCAAATTAGGAAAACCCGAAAAATATTAATGTTGAAATTTTGCCAACCTATGTTTCCCCTAAGGTGTAGGCTACCGTTAGGGTTCACCGGTCGTCACTTTAGGGTCAACTGTTAGATTTGTAGCTCGGTTATTTTTTGATTAGATAATATTACGAATATGTCATGTTCTGATATAGACGGACACTTTCATAATCGGGCCGCTAACTGAGTTTAAATTGCAGTTATATCATTGTGTTCTACATATTATCTTAAAGACGAACGTGAAATGCTTGTTATTGACGGTTACAAATATTCTACAAACTTGTGTACCACTTAGTTTTTAATAGTGTCAGGTAGAAAAAGGACGTGATTAAGTTGATTTGACCTGCGTTCATTGACAAAATTATAAACACCTTCAAGAATCATACCATTTTTTCCCATTCTTTTTACCATTTTACAATGTTGGGGTAAATTATTTAGTTTACAAGTATTCAATACCCGGTTAGAAAGAATGGATCATGAACAAAACCCATGTTGCAGAAGTAGCAAAAAACGAAACTTTCGTCTTAAGAAATGGTAAACATAAACTCTTGGTAAAGATTTAGTTCAAAGAATTTGAAAAAGTAGACTTAAGGAATCATACAAGAAAACATGAATGATGATGCAAAAAAGATGAAAAAGGGGTGGTGAGAGTTGAGTAAGATTCAAGAAAAGACTTAAAAAAAAAAGTCATAATTAAAGATAACTTGATTTGAAAGGAACACTTAGCCAAGAGGTCTTTATGGACATTAAACGTGTTGATAAAATGAGATTCAACCAGCTAATACATGGGTGACAATAAACCTTTAAATGCACTCCTTTAGGTAGTACACGTGTACTTGTTGTTTGTCTTTTGCTTGACACAGAATACTTAAGGTTGGACGAATTGTCACTTAAGCATTCAACTAACGGTGGTTTTGCTACTAATATGACTTGTCTAAACTTAATTAACAAACTAATGGTGATTTTGTTACTTATGAGTTGTCTAAACTTAATTAACCAAGAGTGCAAAAGGGTTATAAAGTACACTCAAGAAAGGTCATGGGAGAAAAGGCGATCCATTCGTCCTTATGGGACTTTACTTGCACCAACTTATTTTGGTCCTTTTTCAAAATAATCGTGTCTCGGCTACTCAAAAAAACTAAAATGTCTATTCTTTGATTAGTAGCAAGGATGATCGGTATGTATCACATATGTTTAATTTATTGGGTTATTTAATTTTTTATAACTCATGAGAATGAGTAACTTGTTCAATAAGTTGGTTCAAAAGATAATGTCTATTTAACCTTGTAGATTAGGGTTTTAATTGTAATAAGTGGAAAATCTTTATATACAACATAGAGAAAGACAAAGAGTGTAATTCGATCAGTCAGATCGTCAATTTTGGTTGTAGCTTTATTACACAAGGGAAGACATTTTTAATAGTAGAGATCGACTTTTGGGGTCCGAAATTCTATGATTTAACGTCAGACCGTGACATATTTTATTGGGTATATTATTCTTTTTTGTCTTTATTTGATTCGATGAATCTTGATGATTAATTCCATATGATGGTTATTTTTTTTAGAACGTCAATGTTAGTGATTCGAGGCCACGGTGACATCCAATTGGGCAGTATGCGACCCACGAACCTTACACCAAAGTTAGTTACATATCTCCTAATATTCACCTAAAGAGGAAACCCCAGAGGGAGGCTCGAACCAAAGACCTCCCCAACGGGAGGACAACCTCCTACCAATGGGACAAACCCCCATTGACGATGATGATTATTATTTGCCTCTACTTTATCTCTAGAAGACTTATTAAATTACCCTCTTATTGGTGGTAGTAGATATTAATTATACTAAGGGTTTCGTGGTTGTTACTCCCACCTTTAGGGGGTTTTCACGCTAATAGTTTTGTGTTCTTGAGTATTAATTGTAATTGATTTGGGGCTAATTTGTATTGCATGTAGAACACCCTGGGGGTTTAAATCCTCACAACTTCATACAAGGCGGTTTTGCCAAACAAATGTTTAATTCTTCATTTATTTATTATCGTTGGGGTGTTTTTCCGGTCATTATAATATCAGAACCATTGTATCTAACTCTTGGATTTGAGTTGCTTGAACGAGGAAGATTGTTGGAGCATACAAGATTGATGTTGAAGCTTTCAAATATCTTAATCACTTTGTAGAATGTTAGTGATTTAGTTCGGGTGAACATCGTTCATCACCCGAACTAAAGCTTAGATAATAATATCAGGAAGACTTTAGGTCGGGTGAACTAACTCTTCACCAGAGTTAAGTTCAAGTTCACCCGAACTAAAGTTAACTGTTGATCTAATTATTAGTTCACCCGAAGTGTTTTCTTTTGATTCATGTTCTGAAATGAGAACTCCAATGAGTACCTCTGATAAGTTGCATAAAGACAAAACTGGCAAGTCAGTCTGTCAAGCAACCTATAGAGGCATGATTGGCTCTTTATTATATCTTACTGCCATTAGACCAGACATAATGTTTTCAACATGTCTATGTGCAAGATATCATGATGACCCCAAAGGAATCTCATTTGAAAGCTGTTAAAAGAATATTCAAATATCCTAAGGGTACCCCAAATCTTGGTCTTTGGTATCCTAAGGATTCTGGATTTGATCTAATTGGTTACTCAGATGCAAATTATGCAGGTTTCAAATTGGATAAGAAGAGTACATTAGGAGGATGTCAGCTCCTGGGAGGAAAACTAGTCAGCTGGTCTAGTAAAAAGAAAAATTCAATTGCTACTTCCTGCTGAAGCTGAGTATGTTGCTGCAGGAAGCTGTTGTGCCCAATTGTTATGGATGCAACATCAGCTAGCTGATCTAGACATCAAGATCAACAACACTCCCATCATGTGTGACAACAAAAGTGCCATCCAAATTACTGAGAATCCAGTCTTCCATTCAAGGACAAAACACATAGAAATCAGACATCATTTCGTAAGGGACTGCGTTGAAAATGGGAAGGTCAGATTGGATTTTGTGGTCACAGATGATCAGCTTGCATACATTTTCACAAAACCTCTAAGTGAGGAAAGGTTCTTCTATCTGTTGGGAGAACTGGGGATGTTAAATCCTTAAGGATTAACAATTTTCAAATCCTCAGTCTAACAGAATACTCAAACTGAGAAAAGTTCAGTCTGACTCGGTGCCCAGGCTGAGAACTGTTCAATCTAACTGTGTGCTCAGATTGGATGGTTGTACATTTTTTAGATTTTTTAATTTTTTTTTCTATAATAATTTTTTTTCAACTTTCTAATTTTTTTTTATTATTATAATCTTTTTTATTTTACTTTTTTTGTTAATTTTTTTTTTACAAAGTCTAGGGGGTCAATGCACATATTTGTCAAACCGAGGGCTCTTTGTGTAAATATCTTAACCAAGTTTCTAAATTTTCGCTCCTTTTAGTTTAAATTCAACTAGTCTGTATTATTGACCTAAATTTCTAGCAATTTTCTTCTCTTATTTTAATCTTCTGCACGTCGATTTTACCCTAAATCAAAATTCAATGGCCAACATTATGTTGCATATCCGACCTGGGATGGTCGCTGGAGCTGAGTTTGATGGACGAGTGAAGGTCAAGGATAATAATAGGGTGGCAAACGTGATCATACCCGGAAATCGTCAAAATCAAGGGGTTGAACAAATGTGTCAGTTTATGGCATCTCATCCTCTCTATGGAGCATTCTTTCAAGACACTGTCATGTATCCACCTGTTCTGTCTGAGTGGTGGTACACCTGTCATGTCAATGACACTCAGGATGCTATATCAGGAACTTATAACAATGGAAGGAATACTATCACCATTACCGAAGAAATCATCAGGGAAGCTTTACTTCTTCCTACTGTTCAGGAAGCTGGTGAAGGTGGCTTTAACCCAGACTGACCAAGCAACAGGCCAAGTCTGAGGCATTTACATTGGTAGGTCAGCCTGTAGTCAAGGGGGTTATTGACTTCAAGATGTTTACTGGTAAATGGAAATTTCTGTTTTCATGTATTACTAGAAGCTTGGGGGGAAAATCAGGGTCATTAAACGAAATGAATGAATTTGAAACTCACCTGTTCCATTCAATGGTAACAAGAATGAGACTTTCTTATTCTAAATTATATTTTGATGAAATTATTTCCCTTACTTTCAAACCAAATATAACAAAGGATGTCCCTTTTATAAGAGTGCTCTCATTTTGTTTTGAAACTGTTATGGGAAAGACAAGTTTCACAGCCTATTCCACAGGATCTATTCACCAGTTCTGTACTGGTACACACTTCTGAACCACTAAATCGCTCACACTCTAATGCACAAGTCGCCAATGCCTTGCTCCAAAAACTAAGTAAGGTACATACTTCAACTTCTATAGTCAAAGACCTCTCTCCCAAACAACATGAGAGATGTGAGGCTATACCTACCTTACCCACTTCTTTTGTTACTAATATCTCTCAGTCTGAGGGTTCTTTGACTTTGTCTGTCTTACTTAAGGCTATTCAGGACATTTCAACTTAGTTTGATGACAAGCTGAGTGTACTGCAGACCGAGAACAGGGCTCTAAAGGAAAATAATACACAAGAGGTGGCTGGTTTAAAGGATTTGGTGGTAAATCTGACTTCTGAGGTCAGGGCTTATAGAGCTGGAAACCAAATTATAGGGGACTCTTCTATGGGTGCTCAGACTCAGGGGGGGGGGGGGGGGATTGCTAAAGCCATTAGTGAGTCTGAACCCAAGAAGGATCTGAAGAGAAAAAGAGCTGAGTCTTCTACTCAGGGGGAGGAAAAGGAAAAGAAGTATATGAAGATATATAGGAGGAAACTGACTTACAATCCCAAAACTGATTTGACTGAAGAAGCATTTGAAACTGACTGCAGTGACTTCTCATTAGATTCACAAGCTGAAAGTGAGGAGGAAATTGAAGTAGAGTCTGTGGGAGGTAAAGGGGTTGAAACTGAGAGTCAATCTAAGGAGATTAAAAAGCTTGAACTGACTGAAGAAGAAAGACAAGCGAAGCTGGAAAGGTCAGCTCAAAATGCAGGTATGACAGTAGAAGCATATAAAGAATGTGTCAAAGACCTGTACTTTGAAAGATTTGGTGATCAGACCAAGGAACAATCCAATGTTAAGAAAGATGTTGGTATTAGAACTTAGATAAAATAGTTTTAGTTTCAATTAATACTGCTCCTAACTACTGATAGTAAAGTATGTGATTAATGCGGACTGAAGACTGTTAATACTGATGTTCATTAATACTGAAGACATACAAGTTACTACTGAAGATTGAAGATTACTACTGAAGACTTTCATTACTACTGCTTCTCATTACAACTGCTGCTTCAACTTAGTTAATGCGGGAAGTGTTAATACTGTAACACTTGCCATGCACGTTTAGAATAAGAGTTATAATTATAGATAATTCCTTATTTAGATAGATGTAGTTTCCTAGTTTATCTAGGTTTAGCCTCAAGGTCTATAAATATTGATCCTTGTATTGATAAAAACACGTTCTATTGATTTTCATAATTAATCAATTGAGGCTTATAATTCGAAAATATTATTGTTCATCTTGTTCATACATTATACAATATTATTTGTTTGAATCAACATGTTAATATCAAAGTGTTCATATCCGCTGCTGAACTTCTTTGATAGATCACGATCTAACAATCAAGGTTTAGGTTTATACAAACTTATTTGATCCTGACAAGTGGTATCAGAGCACAGGAGGTGCTTTAGATCCTTTGATCAACAAGTTTACAAAGTGTCATACAGAAAAAGCTCAATCTAAAACATGTCTGACGTTCTTGTCAACAAGGTGCCAATTCTCAACAGTAATGAGTTCGATTTATGGAAGCTACGCATCAAACAGAATATTTTGCTATCAGATTATACAGTTTGGGATGTGATTATCAATGGCAACAAAACATTTGAAAATCTTGCAGCTGATGGTCAACCTGGACAAGTTATTCGTCCTCTAATTGACAATGAAAGAAGAGAAAAGCAAACCGAGATCAAAGCTTTGAGTCTTCTTCTTATTGCAATTCCAAACGAGTACCAATCTCAATTTGAAGAGTACACAGATGCTAAAACTCTATGGGAAGCCTTGGAGAAAAGGTTTAGTGGAACAAAGAACACGAAGAAGAACAAGAAGGCTCTACTCAAACAAGAGTATGAGAATTTCAAGGCTCTAAAAGAAGAACAACTGACACAGACATTCGATAGGTACAAGAAACTCACAGGAGAACTTGCAAGTGCTGGAGTTAGGATGGACAAAGACGACATCAACCATAAATTCATCAGATCTCTTGGTGAAGAATGGGTAATCTATACAGTCTCTTACAGACATGGAGATGCACTAGAGGAGATGGAACTTGATGATCTATACAACGATCTTCGAGTGTTTGAAGCAGAAGTGGAAGCAAAGGAGCCAAGCAGCTGCATCAGTACTAACAATTTTAATACTGCATTGATCACTTCCTCTGCCAGAACATCTCAACATGAAGATGGAGAAGAATTAACTTTTGAAGCTTTCATCTCTCAAAGCTCATGTCTTACTAATGATGATTTGAAGCAGATCCATCAAGATGATTGGGAAGAGATAGATCTAAAGTGGCAGATGGCCATGCTATCTCTAAGATCTAGAAGATTTGTCCAGCGCACTGGAAGAAGATTCAATCCAAGAACCAATGATCGTGTTACCTTTGACAAGAGCAAGGTCAAGTGCTATGAATCTGGAGAGCCAGGACACTTTGCCAAAGAATGCAAGAATAAAACCAAGGACAAAAATACAAGGAACACACAAGACAATACATCCACATCATTAGTTTCACATGATGTATTTGGTTATGATTGGTCAGATCTGGCAGAAGAAACCAGTCAAAATAGGGCTCTTATGGCAGTGATTATTGAAGACACACCTGTTAATACTGAGACAGTTAATACTGTTCACCATGCATGCATTCCTACTAATGATGGTGTTTCTACTGACAGTGTCTCTACTGATGAAGTTCCTACTGATGATGGTGTTTCTACTGATGATGGTGTTTCTACTGACAGTGTTTCTACTGATGAAGTTCCTTCGGATGCTCTTGAAGATGTTTTTGGATACGATTGGGATGAAGACACTCCACCAACAACTGAAGAATCCAATCTCAACCAATCATTGATGGCAATCGATTCGACCTCCAAGGAAGCAGCTGAGGTAAATGTTAAACTTTGTTCTAATGAATGTAAAGAAGTAGTATCTAAATACAGAAGTCATAATCAATTACTGTGTGATTCTGTTAAAGCTTTAGAAGAACAAAGGAGGTCAGCTGCTTTAGGTATAGACAATCTAGAAAACCAAATTAAATCTTACAAAATTAATGAGTCAAGTTATGATGAAAAGATTAAATTGGTAGAATGGCAAAGAGATGACCTACTAGTTAAACTCACTAATGCTAGGGAGGAAATTAAATGTTTACTGGAGGAAAAAGATAAGGTTGCATTAAATGCAGGGAAATTAGAACATGCTTCTAAATCTGTTAATGACCTAATTAACCAACAAAACCATGGAAAAATCAAATCATGATTAGGTTATAAAGAGGTAGCCCCACCATTTAATCAAAACTATATCCCTCCAACTCTAAAAGCCCCTAGAATTCCCATCACGCAAACTCCTCCAAAAGAATCATTCATAGCTGATCCAATCAACTATGATGAAGTTCTAATAGAGGATGTAGATGAAGAAAGTGACCAAGAGGTAGAGGAACAAGTGCCCAAACCAGTAGTTGTTAAACAAACACATTCACCAAATCCAGTGTCAAAAGAAACCATTAAAAAGAAGGATTGTGGATGGAACTGTTGTACATACACTGATGGTAAAAGAGAAAAGATTAAAACTTGGGTTCACATAGGAACAAGAGGAAACCAACGTAATCAAAATCAGTTGAAAACTCAAAAGGGTCAAAGTCCTAAGAAACAAGTTCAATCATGCTTTATTTGTGGCAAGTCCAACCATTATGCTAAAATCTGTTATTACAACCCTGAAAATCAAAAGAAAGTAGCACAAAAACAGCACAGGGGGTTGGGATATACATGCAAGGTTGACCATAAAGTTAAGCAAAACAAACCATCACTTGTAAGAAAACCTGTTTCGAACAGTAGTAATGGAGTTCCTACTGCAAAGAAGAACTCTGTTAATACTGCCTCAAGCAGCCACAGTATTAACAAAACAAATTTCCAAATCAGCAGAAACAAGAATAATACTGCTAAACAATCTTTTGTTAATACTGCACGTATTAATACTATCAAGAATAATGGTGTTAATACTGCCCGTATTAATACTGTTAAACGAAAGAGTGTTAATACTGCAGGTGTTACTACTGCAAAAAGTAACTCTGTTACTGCTGCAAGTATTAATACTGCACATCAAAAGAGTGTTAAAACAGTACATGTTCCCACTGTGAAAACAAAGAATGTTAATACTACTAAAGTTCAAAAAGCTAAAACCTTTAAACAAGTATGGCAACCAAAGGTCAAAGTAACTCAACCACCTACTCCACCTGATTTCACAAACTTAGTTCAGAGGAAGGTGAGTTACTTTGATGAGATGGGCAAACCCAAGTCAACTTTGGCTTGGGTCCCCACCAGAAACTAACTTTCTTGTTTATGTGCAGGTTCAGCCAACAAAAGATTTTAGGAGCAATTGGCATGTAGATAGTGGATGTTCCAGGCACATGACAGGAAACATTGCTTGCCTTCAGGACTTTAAAATTTTTAATGGAGGATATGTTTCCTTTGGAGGTAATCCAAAAGGGGGGAAGATTTCTGGAAAGGGAACTGTTAGCAATGGGAGAATCCACTTCAAAGATGTCTTCTATGTGCAACAGTTACAATATAACCTGTTGAGTGTATCTCAAGTCTGTGATGAGAAGCACACAACAATCTTCACTGCATCAGAATGCATCATTATGAAGCCTGGATATGTTATTGATGAGAGCATGATCTTGCTCAAGACTCCAAGAAAAGAGAATGTGTATTGTTTTGACATGTCCAAGGTCAAACCCACTGCAGCTGAAGCATGCTTTGTCTCCAAAGCTACTCTAGATGAATCCACTCTATGGCACATGAGATGTGCCATATGAACCTCTAGACTATAAATGAGCTGGTGAAATCTAACTGAGTAAGAGGACTGCCTAACAAGCAACTTTCTTTGGATGACAACTGTGTTGAATGATTAAAGGGAAAGCAACATAAGACTTCTCACAAGTCCAAGGATATAAACACCAATAATACTCCTCTACATTTTCTCCACATGGACTTATTTAGTCCAACAAATGTGAAAAGTATTGCTAAAAAGTCCTACTGCCTAGTGATTACTGATGATTACACAAGGTACACTTGGGTGTATTTCCTGGCAACCAAAGATGAGACAAGTCAACTCCTCATCACATTCATCACAAGAGTGGAACACCAAATCAATTTGAAGGTGAAGAATATTAGGTGTGACAATGGTACATAATTCAAAAACCAAGTGATGAATGATTCCTGTGAGAAGAAAGGAATAGAGAGACAGTTCAGTGCTGCAAGGACTCCACAACAGAATGGAGTAGCTAAAAGAAGGGATAGAACTCTAATTGAAGCTGCTAGAAGTATGTTGGCTGACTCCAATTTACCCATATTCTTCTGGGCAGAAGCAGTTAATACTGTTTGTTATGTACATAATAGAGTTCTCCTTGTCAAGTCTCACAACAAGACACCTTATGAGCTACTACACAAGAAGCAGCCATTAATAAGCTTCTTAAGAGCTTTTGGATGTCCTTGCACTATTCTCAACACAAAGGAATATCTTGGAAAGTTTGAGAACAAAGCAGATATAGGTTAATTTGTGGGTTACTCTTCACAAAGCAAAGCCTACATGATTTACAATCAAAAGTCACGGATTATTGAAGAAAGCTCCAATGTTACTTTCAATGAAAACACTCCTAACACAAAGGGTCAAGGGCCAAACTGGCTTTTTGATCTGGATGCTTTAACTAAGTCCTTCAATTTTGACTTTCAATCATCCGCATCAGTTCCTACTGATCCAGTTCCTACTGCCTCAACAATCACTGTTCCTACTGCTTCAGTTAATACTGATGCAGTTTCTACTGCTCATCCTCCAGTCATTGGTACTGACAGATTAGATGTCATGGAGTACACAATTGACAAAGCAGTAGAAGAAGAGGCACAACAGCAAGACACTCCTCAAGAACAACCTCTCCAGGATGAAGCAGCTCCAAACACAACAACTGACAAAGATGAGGAACACAGTATTAATGAGGTTCCAGCATTAATTGAGGAAGATGAAGAAGGAGTTGAAATTACTACTACTGAAGAAGTTCGAGATAGTGATGCTGAAGTTAGTACTCCAAAGCATACTACTTCCACTTCAAGTCCTTATCATGGATCCAATCCTTTTCATGGATATACAATGCCTGATGTCAATGACACCAATTTGGGTGTGGAGTTAAGAGTTGATAAGATTCCTTCTACACGTACTTCCAAGAATCACCCTCCATCTCAAATCATTGGTAACTTTGATATCTCAACGGAGACAAGAAGTTCCACCAAGCCTCCAAAGGATCCACTGAAGGACATCAACACCTGTTTATTTGCCTGCTTCCTATCCCAAATGGAACCCAAGAAGATCCAAGAAGCTCTGCTAGACCCACACTGGATAGAAGCTTGTCAAGCTGAACTACTTCAATTCAAAATTCAAGGTGTGTGGGATTTGGTTCCATTACCAAGGGGGAAGAAAGTGATAGGCACAAGATGGATCTTCAGAAACAAGAAGGACGAGAGAGGAATTTTCATCAAGAATAAAGCAAGACTGGTAGCTCAAGGCTACACTCAAGAAGAAGGAATAGATTATGAAGAAGTCTTTGCACCAGTTCCTAGAATAGAAGCTATCAGACCCTTCCTTGCTTTTGCCTCTTTCATGGGATTCAAAGTCTACCAAATGGATGTGAAGAGTGCTTTCCTTTATGGAATTATATAGGAGGAAGTTTATGTCAAACAGCCACCAGGCTTTGAGGACCCCCAAAACCCTCACTTGGTCTACAAATTAGACAAAGCTCTTTATGGGCTTCATCAAGCACTAAGGGCTTGGTATGACACTTTATCTGACAACCTTCTCAATAACAACTTTCAAAGGGGAACAATTGATAAGACTCTCTTCTTCAAAAAGACACATTCAGACATCCTTCTTGTACAAATATATGTGGATGAAATCATCTTTGGCTCCACCAAAGATGTTGTGTGCAAAGATTTTGAAAAGCTGATTCATACAAAGTTTCAAATGAGTTCCATGGGAGAACTCACATTCTTTCTAGGCCTCCAAGTCAAGCAGAAGACTGATGGCCTCTTCATCAGCCAATCCAAATATGTCAGGGATATTCTCACCAAGTTTGGCTTTCTTGAAGCAAAAGTGGCAAGCACACCTGCAGAAACTCACAAACAACTGATTGCAGATCTTGAGGGGGAGGATGTGGACATTCATAACTATAGATCAATGATAGGTTCACTCATGTACCTCACAACTTCAAGACTTGACATTATGTTTGGAGTTTGTGTGTGTACAAGGTATCAAACCAGACCAAAGATGTCTCATCTAATTGCAGTCAAGAGAATATTCCGCTACTTGAAGGGAAAGCCTAACTTAGGCCTATGGTATCCTAAAGATTCACCCTTTGATTTAATTGCTTATACTGATAGTGATTATGGTGGTGAAAATTTAGACAGGAAATCAACAACAGGTGGATGCCAATTCATAGGCTCAAGACTAGTGTCTTGGCAGTGCAAGAAGCAAACAACGGTGTCTACTTCATCAACAGAGGCTGAATACATTGCTGCAGCAAGTTGCTGTTTCTCAAGTGTTGTGGATTCAAAACCAAAAGATGGATTATGGATAGTCATTCATGAATACTCCCATCTTAATAGACAACCAGAGCACCATCAACATAATCAAAAATTTTGTGAAGCACTCCAAGACAGATCACATAGAGATTCGATATCACTTCATAAGAGATTGCAACGAAAAGAAGTAGATACATGTTGATAAAGTTCATACTGACAATCTGCTGGCTGATCTTCTCACAAAAGCTTTTGATGTGGGAAGATTCACCTTCTTGATTACAAGTATTGGCTTGATCAACATGGATTAACTTATCTAAATATATCTCTTTATCTTATCCTATGTAAAGTCCCTTCGAGAAAAGCAGTAGTAACCTTAACATAATTCAAGAGCCTTACTTTTTAGTATTCCTCTATGTTACTACTGCAAAATTAACAGTAGCAATGGATTTTGACTAAAGTTTCATTAGTACTGCAAAATTTTCATTACTACGGGAAGGTTTAACTACTACTGCCATGGTTTTATTAATACTGCATGAAAAGTTAATACTGCTAGTACTTCATTAATACGGACTTCTGGTAATACCGACAAGTAATATCTATTACTACTGCCAGACCAGTTAATACTGCCGTCATTACTACTGTCATTAACTTAATTACTGCGGTCATTATCTGTTAATACTGCAACGATTAGTACTACAGAGTTTTCTTAATTAATAGATTACTCTGTTAATACTACGTTGACAAGTCAAACCCCAACTTGTAACTAACTTTTAAGACGTGGCGATATATGATTGGACCTTAATTTTAAATCTTCGGCGCGGGTTCAGCAATTTTTGACATGTAGCAATACTCTATTTCACCGTTACTTTTAATCATAAACCGCGTCTAATCCAACTCTCCAAGTTGTTATAATATTTTCCGTATAAATAGGGTTCTAATTAATCTTTATATTAATTACCTTTCTTCTCAAGAACCCTAACTAAGAAAAAGTTACCGTTACAATCAAAAACCTAAAATTTTCTTCACTGTTTGCTTCAATTCTCTCTTATTACTAACAATGGATGATTTACAGTTCCACGAGACCCATAACATGGTGGCATGCTTTATCAAGAATAAAGAAAACGAGGATTTTCATCCTATTATCGATTTCTTGAAGCAATCACACATAAAGTTCTCTTTCACTGTTAGCCCAGAGTTACATGAAGACCATATTAGAAGCTTTTGGAATACTGCAAGTGTAAGCTCTGTGGGAGAAGTGCCTGTGATCAAAGCCACAGTTGATGGAAAAGCAATAGCTGTTTCAGAAGCAACCATTCGTACTCATCTTCAATTACAGGATGAAGCAGGTATAACTGACCTACCAAGTGAAACGATTTTTGAAAACTTTAGGTTAATGGGGTATGAGGGGGACCTAAACACCTCAACGTTTTTAAAAGCTAAATTTTCCCCCAGTGGAAGTACTTGTTGCATACTTTGCAACAATGTCTTTCACAGAAAAGAACGAGTTGGAATGAGGGGAGCTCATCTTTGGCAATTGCCATGGTGTGTTTGGCTACAAACCAAATATACAAATTTTCAAACCTAATTTTTGATGGAATGCTATGGAATTTGGCAAATCCCAAATTTAAATTTTTAATGTATCGAAGATTCCTTCAGCACATCATTAACTGTGAACTTAGAGATCTCACTAGATCTCAAAACGTTTTCTCAACCCATTCTCATACAAAGAAAGTTTTTGCAAACATGAGAAGGGTCAATAAAGGTTTTTCAGAAAATGTGACACCATTGTTCTCTACAATGATGGTGGGCACAAGTTTTGCAACAGATGAGAGACAAGTGACTTCACCTCTGTCTCAACCCACATCTGCACCTGTTACTACTGTAAGTACCTCTGTAGTTTCTGCTGCAAGTACTTAAGTTTTAATCCCAGAGGTTACAACTACAGTTGATACTGCAAGTGTACCTCCAGTTAATACTGAGAGTTCTACTCCAGTTAATACTGAGCCAGTCACCACTTTTGTGACTACACCACCTGTTTCAACACCTCACTCACCACCACTTGTTGCAACATTCTCAAGAAAGGCTAAGACGGTTCCTCAGTCTCTTAGGCCTCCAACTTCCCCACTATCCATTTTCAAAAATAGGGAAAACATTGAGAAATCCCCCATGCTCCCTGAGGTGGTCCATAAGGAGGGGGGAGACCATTTGGAAAGTGCTAATACTACTGGAGTCATTACTTCTCATAGTGATGCCCAGGACACTATTAACATCACTAAGACTCAATCTAAGGCAACATTATCCTTGGATGCTGCTTTTGTGGCATCTTTGGTAAGTGGGCCCCGGTGCCAAGAAACCACCGGGGGGGGGGGGTACATGTTTTTGCCGGGCAGGAAAGTACCTCTACATCCTATGATCCACCACCTGTTGGTACTCAAGAAGAAAGGAGTGATGATAGATCAACTGTTAACTTTGAATTGATGGATATGTACAATAATGTCATTGTTAGAATGGATAAACAAGGGGAGGACCTTGCCAATTTACCTTAATTGGTGCAGCAACTGCTAGCTCAACAAGCTTTACTTTCAGCACAACTGTTTCATAAGATTCCATCCACCAGGAGCATTGGTACCTCACCTAAATCCTCAAGCTCATCTTCTTCAGATGACACTCCTCCAGCTGACAAAATGGGGGAGAAAGCAGTTGAAAATATTTTATCATCTGAAGAGAGTACAGAACACAAAGGGGAGGAAAGAAGGAGTGATGATACTGTGATTACAGCCACATCATCACAGGAACAAGAAGTTGAAGGTGAGAAGATGGTGGTTGATGATGAAGTTAAAAAGGAGCAAGGAATTGAGGGGGAGCAAGGAATGGATATTGATATTGAAGAAGAGTTACTTACTACTGCACAAATCGATCAAGTACTAATTTTCGCTGCAGAGTTTGTTTCTACTGCTGCTACTGTTACTCATGTTTCTACTGAAGCTATTCATACTGAAGAAGCTGTTACTACTGCTCCTCATATTCCTACTGATGAGATAGTTTCTATAGCTCCTCATACACAACTTGTTTCTACTGAAGAAGTTAATACTGAAGATCTAGTTTCTACTGTCAGCTCAATTGCTACTGATCTTCCAGTTACTACTGCAACTCCTCCAATAGTATCTTTTTCTGAAACAATTCAAATTCCTTTGGGTGAAGCTCCAGCAGCAGTTCTTACTGAAGCAACAGTTACTAGTGTTTCTATTTCTACTGCTTCATCAATTCCTTCTATTGATGACAAGGCAGCAGCTGCTGAGCTTCTAAAGCTTGAAATGACTAGAATTCTTGCAGAAAGAAAGATTGAACAAGCCTCTCTTCCAAAAGCAAAATCATTAAAGATACCTGCAGTTCTTGACAAGATTAAATTGATAGAAGGAATTGATTTTGTAGCAGATCCTTCAAGGATAGAAGGTATAAGACCAATCATTCCTCCTCGTAGATCATATGTTCCCAAACCTATTGCAGATATTGAGCCAGATGAGAAGCCTAAGGGGAAGAAGGTAGCAGAAGATCTTACAGAGAAGGAGAAAATGAAGAAAAAGAAGGAAAGAGAAGAGAAGCTGGCTGATTTTGCTGCTTATCAAATAGCTGCTGAAGACTTGGATGTTGAAGATGATCCAGCAACTATTGTGGACATTCACACCAAGCTTCAAATTCAAGAGATGGAGAAGATAAAAAAGTTAAGAGAAGAAGAGCTAGCTTTGAAAGCTATGCTAGAGAAAGAGATGGCTGAGTTAGCCCCAGAAGAAAGAGAGAAGAGAAAGAAAGTACAAAAGAAGTTATCTACTCAAGACAAGCTAACTGAAGACAGACAAAAGTTCATCTTATATCTCAAGACAAAGGGCTACAATGGTAAGTCCTTGGGGCCAATGAAGATGGGGAACTTGCTTGGCTTGGTAGAAAAAGAAAGAAAGAGAGATGCTCAAAGAAGGATTCAACTCACTAATCAAGAAAATAAAAAACAATTTGAGTTGGAGAGATCTTTAAAACGAGCTCATGAAATGGGGAGAAAGATGTTTGATGCTCAAGGAAAGGAAATTTCAAATCCTTTTGTTCCAGCTAATCCTAATGCACCTGAGAAGCTGAAGAGGAAGAAGTCAGTGTCTACAAGAGTTACAGGAAAGAAACAAAGAGTAGAAGACATTCCTACTTCATCTGCTCCTCAAGGAAGTCCTATCATACCAACAACTGCAATCAAGAAAGAACCAGTCAATATTGAAGTAAGAGATGATGATATAGAGATATCACAATATGACTGTTCTTCCTTGATCA
The DNA here is from genome assembly GCA_910822075.1 of Senecio squalidus. Classification (NCBI taxonomy): domain Eukaryota; kingdom Viridiplantae; phylum Streptophyta; class Magnoliopsida; order Asterales; family Asteraceae; genus Senecio; species Senecio squalidus. Next base: position 15,741,648 of record CAJVGC010000432.1, on the reverse strand, counting down.
TTCATGAAGAAGGACTAAGGATAGCACCATTGGCTGTTGAGCTTCCTGAAATTATTGACTTGGAGTATACTAGTGGACCAATGAAGACTAAATATGTGGTGACCAGGAGAGATAAGTCCAAGACTATTATACCAGCTTTTCACAGGATGGTAAGAGACTTCTCAAGATCTGATCTGGAAAGAGTATATATGTTGGGAAAATCAACGATTTAACCCAAGTTTATAAATCTGTTTATTAAAGTCTTAGTTTTGAGTCTGAGTGACATTTTGAGTCTGAGTGACTAAAATAAACCAAGGCACTGTGGAGCTGACTACTCAGCTCCATAATGAAACGTAAGGCGTTATTTTAGGTAGGTTTGTTAGATAAAATCTTCTATCCTTTTAGAAGATTTACTAAGATTCGTACTTATCAAGCTCACTATTATTGTGTATAAATAGTGAGCTTGAATATTGTAATCGTTGAACCTTTTGAATAGAAATAACTGTGTGTTATTCTCATTGTCTGTTTATTATAATTCCGCTATAATCAAACAAGAAACTGAGTTTTAATCGATTAGTGTTAATTAACGTTTAAATACTAATTTGTAATTGATTAGCTAGTATTTGGGATCTTATTGAGACCTAACAACTGGTATCAGAGCAAATAAGATTTAAATTTTAATAAATTTACAAATCTTAAACGATCAATATATAAAACTCAAATACAGTGTCATCATCATCATCATCATCTAATACACCTGCTATGGCCGGAAAAGGTATTCCCATCTTCAATGGACACAACTTTGCTCATTGGAAACTTAAGGCTGAATGAAACTTATCTGGAATTCATGAGGAAATGATGAGAACTGTCACTGAAGGACCAATCATTCCAGGAAAACAGATTGAAGAGGTTAAGGAAGGAGACAAAGTTGTTCAACGTGCAAGATGGGTTCAAACTCCAAAATCTCAATGGACTGATCTTGACAGACAGTTGTTCAACCTAGATCCAAGAGCTAGAAGTATACTAGGAAACGTTGTGTCTGAGCAAATATTCTCTAAGATTGCTGGATGCAGATCTGCTAAAGATATCTGGGATACCCTCATTGTGTCATATGAAGGTGTACCAATAGTAAGAGAGAAAAGATTAAACAGCCTGATCAGAAACTATGAAAACTTCTATGTGAAAGAAAAGGAAACATTGGCTGATTTGCACACAAGGTTCCAAATTTTGTTGAATGATCTATCAGCTCTAGGTGTAATGAAGGAGGATGATGAAGTGTGCAAGAAATCCGTTGATGTCTTACCAAACAGATTTGAATCAGTTATCACATCTCTTGTAGTCAGTGAGAAATTGTCCACATACAAGCTGCCTGGTCTCTTTGGATTGTTACTCAATTTTGTAGAATCTCAAGAGAGGAAGAAGATAAACAATAGAAGAACTGCAAGGGATCCTGAAGCTGCATTAGTTGCAACCAGCAAAGGGAATAAAGAAATTTATTCTAAGGCTGACTCCTCTGAGTCTGAGTCAAACTCAGACTCAGAGTCAGATGATGAAACTGAAGTCAAGAAGTTAAAGAATCAGGTAGCTCTATTGACTATGAAGTTGGAGCAGAAGACTGGCTACAAAGGAAAGAAACCTTTTGATTTAAAAAAGGTTAAATGCTTTAAATGTAATGAGTATGGACACATGGCTGTTAATTGTAAGGTAAAGAATGCTCAGACTGAGTACATGGATGAGGTTGCTGAGAGGGCTCAAAGATACAGAAAGAAGTCTCTTAAATACAAAATTGGCAATAGGTCTAAGACTCAAAAGCCTCAAACTGAGCAGAAGGCATTCTATGCAGAAGAGTGGTTGGATGAGGAATTGTCATCTGATGAGGATGAGGAAGTGGTGGATAAGTTTTTGATGGCATTTGCAGAGGAAGTAACTGAAGCTGAGGAGTCTGCATCTCAGTTTGAGAAGGATCTGAAGGAAGCTGAGAGACTGAGCTACAACTCAGACTGGAACAAATCAAAGTTATATAAGGACTCTACTAAATGGTATCTAGACAGTGGGGAATCCAGGCACATGACAGGAATAAGGTCTTACTTGCAAGATTATAAGGAAGAAGCTGGTCCTCAAGTGAGATATGGTGACAATGGTGTATCAATGACAAGAGGATATGGAAAGATACATGTTGGGGCAGTCATATTCAAAAGAGTTGCTTATGTAGAAGGTCTACAACATAACTTACTAAGTGTAAGTCAAATTACAGATGAAGATCATGAGGTCATATTCAAAAAGAAAGCAGGGATAATCTACAATGCCAAGGGTAAACCTCTGTTGCTTGCCAAGAGAGCAAGAGATGTGTTCTGCATAGATCTGAGTACAGCTAATGATGAAGCTGAGACTTGTTTGTTTACAGAAACAAAAGAGGAACTCAATTGGCTATGGCATAGAAGATTATCTCATCTAAACTTCAGGAACATAAATGCCCTGTCAAAGAGTAAATTGGTTAGAGGACTTCCTGAGCTGACCTACTCCAAAGACAAAGTCTGCTCAGCCTGTGTTCTTGGAAAGCAAACCAAAACTCAATTCCCTTCCAAGATGTTACATTCAATTGATGAACCCCTGTTTATGTTACATATGGATTTGTTTGGTCCAATTGGAATTGAGAGTCAAGGTGGAAAGAAATACACTCTTGTGATTGTAGATGAATTTACTAGATTCATTTGGGTTATATTTCTAAGAGCTAAAAGTGATGCAACTGAGGAAATTATCAGTTTGAACAAGAGAGAACAGAGACAGAAGAATACTCTTGTCAGACAAATGAGAAGTGACCATGGAACTGAGTTCAAGAATTCAGTCCTAATTAATTTCTATGATCAACTGGGAATAGTTCAAAACTTCGCATCAGTTCGAACACCTCAACAGAATGGAGTTGCAGAGAGAAGAAACAGAACTTTAATTGAAGCTGCAAGAACCATGTTGTGCTATGGAAATATGAAGATCAAATTCTGGGCTGAGGCTGTGAACACTGCTTTCTTCACTCAAAACAGATCTATCATTGTGAAGAGACAAGGGAAAACTGGCTATGAAATGAAGAGACAAGGATTGTTTGTTGGCTACTCTAGCATCTCTAAAGCATTCAGAGTTTACAATGAACGAAGGAAGGTTGTGGAAGAGAGTATCAATGTCACTTTTGATGATACCACTCAGTCTGACAGAGATTAACTGACCTCACAGTCTGATATAGAGACCATCAATCAGTTATGTGATGAACTGCTAGTGACATCATTTGAAGCTGATTCCTCCCCTGTTGCAGATCAAGATGAAGAAGTTATACATCAAAATCAAGGGTCCGAGACTGAGACTGATGAACCTAGTTTAAAGAGTGTCTCTGAAATTGAAATAAATGGCTCTATTGAAACTGATGAAACTCAGACTGATCTCTCTTAGTCTGACACCAATCAGACTCACATCACTCAGACTGATGACACTCAGTCTCAAGCTGATGCAGATCAACAAAGTGGGTCAGGAAACATCAAGACTCTCAGGGCTCATCCACTATCATCTGCCATTGGTTCTTTAAATGAAGGAGTTAAAACCGTCACAAGAAGGCCACAACTAATTTCTATTTCTACACGAATTTCTTGAGTCTGATGGAACCAAAGAAAGTTGAAGAAGCTCTCTTAGATGAAGACTGGGTTGATGGAATGCAAGAAGAATTAGGAGAGTTCATAAGAAACAATGTGTGGACCAAGGTTCCTCGTCCCCTGTTCAAGACAATCATTGGACTCAAATGGAGATTTAGAAATAAATATGACAAAGATGGGGTGGTGATAAGGAATAAGGCAAGATTGGTGGCTCAGGGCTACAAGCAGGAAGAGGGCATTGATTATGATGAAACTTTTGCTCCAGTGGCCAGAATTGAAGCAATTCGTCTGTTCTTAGCTTATGCAGCTTTCAAAGACTTTCTGGTATATCAAATGGATGTGAAAAGTGCCTTTTTAAATGGTGACCTCCAGGAAGAATTCTATGTCAAGTAGCCTCCAGGTTTTGTTGATCCTAACTTTCCTGATCATGTTTAAAAATTAAACAAAGCCTTATATGGTCTCAAACAAGCTCCTAGAGCTTGGTATGATACTCTATCTGACTTTCTTCTTATAAATCAGTTTCAAAGGGGATCAATTGACAAAACACTTTTTATCAAAAAGGAAAAAGGGCATGTAATTTTGGTACAAATATATGTTGATGACATTATATTTGGATCCACAAATGAAACGTTGTGTACTTGGTTTTCAAATCTCATGTGTAGTGAATACAGAATGAGTATGATGGGGGAACTTACATATTTTCTTGGTCTACAAGTAGAACAAAAGAAAGATGGGATTTTTATAAATCAAAGCAAATATGTACATGATTTAATAAAGAAATTTGGTTTTGAATCATGTTCTGAAATGAAAACTCCCATGAGTACATTTGATAAGTTGCATAAGGACAAAACTGGCAAGTCAGTCTGTCAAGCAACTTACAGAGGTATGATTGGATCTCTTCTTTACTTAACTGCTAGTAGACCTGATATCATGTTTTCTACTTGCTTATGTGCACGCTATCAATCTGACCCAAAAGAATCTCATCTCAAAGCTGTAAAACGGATTTTCAGATAGCTTAAGGGTACTCCAAATCTTGGCCTACGGTACCCTAAAGATTATGGATTTGAATTAATTGGATACATAGATGCGGATTATGCAGGTTGCAGATTGGACAGAAAAAGTACTTCAGGAGGTTGTCAGGTTCTGGGAGGAAAGCTAGTCAGCTGGTCAAGCAAAAAGCAAAACTCAGTAGCAACCTCCACAGCTGAAGCTGAGTATGTTGCTGCAGGGAGCTGTTGTGCTCAGTTGTTGTGGATGCAACATCAATTGGCTGATCTTGACATCAAGATTCAAAACACACCAATCATGTGTGACAACAAAAGTGCCATACAAATCACTGAGAATCCAGTCTTTCACTCCAGAACAAAACACATTGAAATACGACATCATTTTATTCGAGACTGTGTTGAGAAAGGAAAGGTCAGACTGGAGTTTGTGGCAACACATGATCAACTGGCAGACATCTCACGAAACCTTAGAGTGAGGACAGGTTTTTCTATTTGTTAGGAGAACTAGGAATGTTAAATCCTTAAAATTTAACAAAGAATCAAAATTCAGTCTGACCTTTTGGTCAGATTGAGACTTTTTAGTCTGACCTCGTGCTCAGACTGAATGTACTCTTCGTAAATATTAGTTTTTTTTTTTTTTTTTTACATAATTTAAACCTTTTATTTTTATTTTTTTTTATTAATTTTTTTAATTTTAGTTTAGGTATTTAATTTTTTTTTTCAAACAGATAATAATTTTTTCGTTTTAGGGGTCAGTTGTGCATATGTTTCAAACTTACGGGTCATAGGTGTTAATAGAGTCAAACTGAAGAGTCATATGGAAAGTTACTATCAGGATCGAATAAGCTAATATAACTTAAAGTTTACCTTCGTTAAGATCTTGATCTATTAAAGAAGTTCAGCAGCGGATGAACACTTTAATATTAACAAGTTGATCTAAACAAACAATATTGTAAAACTAAGAACAATGAAGAACAATATATTTGTCGAATTATAAGCCTCAATTGCATTAATCAATGATATCAATACAACGTGTTTTCTATCTTACAATGATCTATATTTATAGACCTTGAGGCTATCCTACTAAATAGGAAACAACTTCTATCTAAAAGGAAATACAATTTGAATCTAATTATAATTTGAATCTAGTCCAAATTCAAAATAATCAAACGTGCATGTCAAGTTCTTGTCCGTATTATGTCTTCCGTAGTAACTTGATCATTGCAGCAGTAGTAATAAGCTTCCGTATTAACTGATCTTCTCCGTAGTAACTTGTTAGCTTCCGCAGTAACAACTTATTCATTTGTCCGTTGTAACTGAGCAGTATTAATTGAAACTAAAATACTTTAACTAAGTTTTAGTTCCAACAATCTCCCCCTAACTTGAACTTTTATAATAAACTTAAAGTACAAGTTTTTCATCATTTGTTACTAAACTATTACAAGTTGTTATTACTACTTCTTCAAATTTTGATCTCCTTTCTTCTTTCCAGCTTTATCCATCTCTTCAGTCAACTGCATCATTATACTCCATACCAGTTCATGAGCCATCCTTGATGTAACAAGCCCAAACAGCTTTACCTTGATCAGTTCCTTCAAAGTCCTCAAATCATGTGGATATCTTCTGTCTCCTAAATAAAACTCCATAGATCCATGAGTTCTCACTATGGAATAGACACCACTTCTTTCATAGATAAACCACTTGATGATAGGATTTGCTGGACCACCTTTCTTGAATGCAGAACTGATTCTCACATATCCTGGCTCAAACATGCCACTTAACCAATCCATGGCCATGTCTATACCTGAGACTTTTCCCTTGTAATTTGCAAACTTGATCTTTTCAATGTTGTATACACGTTCCAGATCAGCTCTTGAAAAATCTCTTACTATTCTGTGAAATGCTGGAATAATTATCTTGGACTTGTCTTTTCTGGTCACCACATATTCAGTCTTCATTTTCCCACCAGTATATTCCCAATCCACAATTTCTGGAGGCTCAACAGCTAAAGGTGCAATCCTCAAACCTTTTTCATGAATAATGAGAGCAGAGCAGTCATCTTGTGATATCTCTATGTAATCATCTTTTTCTTCAATGTTGACTGGCTCTTTCTTGATTGCAACTGCTGGTATGACTGGAGTTCCTTGAGTTGCAGGAGCAGTAGAAACAACTTCTACCCTTTGTTTATTTCCAGTCACTCTCATAGAGTGAGACTTCTTTCTTTTTAGCTTCTCAGGTGGATTAACTGGCTTCTCAGGTGGAGTAGTTTTGACTGAAACAAATGGATTTGAAATTTCCTTTCCTTGTTCATCAAACATTTTTCTCCCCAATTCATGTGCTCTTTTCAAAGATCTCTCAAGCTCATATTGCTTTTTGTCTTGCAGCTTTGTGAGAGCTATCTTTCTTTGAGCATCCCTCTTCCTTTCCTTTTCCACAAGCTCTAGCAAACTTCCCATCTTCATTGGTCCTAGTGATCTACCACTGTAGTTTTTGGACTTGAGGTATGAGATAAATTGCTTTCTGTCTTCAGTAAGTTTGTCTTGTGTAGATTGTTTCTTTTGAACCTTCTTTTTCTTTGCCCTTTCTTCTTTGGCTAAATCAACCAACTCTTGTTCTACCATAGCTTTTACAGCTAACTCTTCTGCTCTTAGCTTTTGAATTTTCTCCATCTCTTGTATTTGGAGCTTAGTATGGATGTCCACAATGGTTGCTGGATCATCACCAACATCCAATTCTTCAACAGCTAACTGGTAAGCAGCAAAGTCAGCTAATTTCTTCATCTTCTCTTTCTCCTTTAGATCTTCTGCTACCTTCTTCCCTTTGGCCTTCTCTTCAGGCTTTATTTCTGTAGCTACTTTGGGAACATGAGATCTATAAGGAGGAAGACTAAGTGGTCTTATACGTGAAGGTCTTGAAGGATCTGCTACATAGTCTATTCCTTCACTTGTACTTTGAGAAGCTGCAGGTATTGTCAAAGACTTTGCCTTTGGAAGTGAAGCTGCTTCAATTCTTCTTTCTGCAATGGTTGCAGCCATTTCAATCTTTGAAAGTGCAGCAGCAGTGGCTTTTTCATCAACAGTGGGATTTGTATCCATAGTAACCGTTGTGATTGTTGTTGCTTCAGATAGAATTGCCTTCAATGATTCACTACCTTGAGTTACTTCAGACAATAGAGGAAGTGATACAGGTGTTTCTGTAGAAACATGAAGGTCCGTAGTAAGTTGAGTGGCAGTAGAAACATGATCTTCAATCAACACTTCTTCTGTAGAAACTGGAGTGTCCGTAGTAACTGCTTCAGCTTCAGTATTAACAGCTTGTGAGTATGACGCCGTAGAAACAGTTTCTTCAGTATTAACAACTTCTTCATCAATAATTGGAGGGGCGGTTGAACCAAACTCAGCTGCAGAGATAAGAACATCATCAATTTGAGAAGTAGTTATGATCTCCTCATTGTCTATCTCCATGTCTATCTCCATTTCCTGCTCCCCCTCAACCATTTCCTCCTTTTCAGCTTCATCATCAACTGTCATCTTCTCACCTTCTTGTTCTTGCTCCCCCTTAACCATACTGTCTATCTCCATCTCCATGTTTTCAGTGTCAACCTCCATATCTTCATTCATTTCATTGTACTCTGAGGTTGCAGTGATCACAGTATCATAACTTTTTCTTTCTTCCTTCTCCCCCTTCACTTCAGAATCTTCTTCATTGGACAAAACCTCATCTTCATTTTCTTTCTCCCCCTTTTTGTCTTCAGAAGGAGAGTCATCACTTGATGAAGAACTTGAAGGTAGTAATACTTCTCTTGGTTTTCTGTTGTGAGAGGAAGAGATCCAACATCACTTGCTGCTGATCAACTAGCTTGGTAACAGTTTCTTTCAGCCGAGCAAGTTCCTCCCCTTGCTTTTCAATGACAAATAGGCACTTTTGGTAACATTAAAACAATTCAATAGGGTCATAGTTATACCTGTCCTCACCCCTTGCCCGTTGAGCACCAACAAGTGGTTGATCATAGGACTTAAAGGGACCCTTCTGCCTAGCAGAAGTTGTTCCATTCCCCTTGGTTTCTTGGCACCCGGGACCACTGTCCAAGGATGCTAAAAAATCAGCATCCAAGGTTAGTGTTTCCTTGGATTGGGTCTTAAAGATGTTAATACTGTCCTGAGCATCACTATGAGAAGTGATGACATCAGTAGTATTAGCCCTTTCCAAATGGTCACCCCCCTCCTTATGGACCACCTCAGTGAGCTTGGGGGTTTGCTCAATGTTTTCCCTTGTTTGTGTCTTTCCTGAATATGTTCCAGGGAAATATTTTTTGAAAATAGAGAGTGGGGAAGTTTGAAGCTCAAGAGGCTGAGGAACCCTCTTGGCTTTTCTTGTGAATGCAATCAATGGTGGTGAATGAGGTGTAGAAACAGATGGTTGAGTCACAAAAGTGGTGTCTGGTGCAGTATTAACTGGAGTAGAACTCTCAGTATTAACTGGAGGTACACTTGCAGTAGAAACTGTAGTTGTAACCTCTGCGATTCTAACATCAGTACTTGCAGCAGAAACTGCAGAGGTACTCACAGTAGTAACAGCAGTAGATGGGGGTTTAGACAGAGGTGAAGTCACTTGTCTCTCATCTTGTGAACTTGTTCCCACCATCATTGTTGAGAACAATGGGGAAACATGTGAAGAAAAACCTTTGTTTACCCTTCTCATATTTACAAAAACCTTTTTAGTATGACCATGGGTTGGAAAAACAGTTGTTGATCTTTTTAAATCTTTAATTTCACAGTTAATGATATGTTGTAGAAATCTTGGATACATTAAAAATTTGTTTTTAGGATTAGCAAGATTCCATAACATACCATCAAAAATAAGAGCTGAAAAATTATATTTTTGATTTGTGGACCATGGCTGTTGCCAAGGACAGACTTGCCTCATGCCACCCAGTCTTCTTTTGTGAAATACATAGTTGCAATGTGTGCATAAAGTATTTCCATTGGGGGGGACAACTGTGATTTTAAAAACGTTGAAGTATTCAGGTCCCCCTCATATCCCATGAGTCTAAAGTTTTCAAAAAAAATTTCATTAGACAAGTCACTTATACCTGTAGCATCTTGAAGTTGAAGATGTTTACGGATTGTTTCCTCTGAGACAGTTATCTTCTTTCCATCAATGGTTGCTTGAATAATTGGAGTCACTCCTTCTCTGTTTATGGCAGCAGTCTCCCAGAAAGAGCGTATATGATCATCATGTATCTCTAGGCTTACTGTAAGTGCCACATTGATATGAGATTGCCTCAAGAAATCAATGATTTGGTGGAAATCTTGGTTTTCTTCGTTTTTGAAGAAGCAGGCAGCCATATTGTGACCGGAGAAGTACTGTAGTTGTGCCATTGATGTTGAATTGAGAGAATTTTGGTTGCAAGTCAATGAAAACTTAGAATTTGATTGTAACGGTAACTTTTTAGGAATTAGGGTTCTTAAGAAGAAAGGTAATTTGTGAATAATTAACGGTAACCCCTATTTATAGTCTTAAGATTAAGGCAACTTGACGAGTTGGATTAGACGCGGGTTATGATTAACAGTAACAGTGCAATTGTTTGTTGCCACGTGTCAATAATTGCAGAACCCCCGCCGAAAATTTAAAAGTTAGGTCCAATCACCAATTCCCACGTGTAAAAGTTAGTTACAAGTTGAGATTTGACTTGTCAACGCAGTATTAACAAAGTAATCTTATGGATTAAGAAAACTCTGCAGTACTAATCGTTGCAGTATAAACAATTAATAACCGTAGTAATTTGATTAATGACCGTAGTAATGGTACAGCGAGCCGTATTAAGTGGTCTGGCAGTAGTAATGTGAGTTACTTCCAGTATTAACCAGAGGTCCGCAGTAACAGATTACTTAGGCCGTATTAACCATTTTGGCCGTATTAACACACTAAGGGCAGTAGTAGTTAAACCTTCCCGTAGTAATGAAAAATAGGCCGTACTAATAAAACTTTGGCTAAAATTTGTTTCTACTGTTAATTTTGCAGTAGTAACATAGTACAATACTAAAAAGTAAGGCACTTGAGCTTATGTTAAGGTTACTACTGCTCTTCTCGAAGAACTTAAATTGAGATAAATTTAAAAGACAAGTTTAAAATTGTTTAATCCATGTTGATCATGCCAATACTGGTAACCAAGAATGTAAATCTTCCCACATCAAAAGCTTTTGCGAGAAGATCAGCAAGCTGATTATCAGTATGAACCTTTTCAACACGAGTTAACTTCTTTTCATTGCGGTCTCTTATGATGTGATAGCGTATCTCAATGTGCTTTGTCTTTGAATGCTTCACTGGGTTGTTGATGATGCATATTGTGCTCCTATTGTCAATGAAAAATGGTGTGTTCATGAGAGCATATCCATAGTCCATGAGCTGATTTTGGATCCAAAGTACTTGAGCACAACAACTTGAAGCAGCAATGTTTTCAGCTTCTGTTGATGATGTGGAGACTGTTGTCTGCTTCTTGTATTGCCAAGACACCAACATTGAACCTAAAAATTGACATCCTCTTGTGGTGGATTTCCTGTCTAAATTTTCGCCACCATAATCACTGTCAGAATAAGCAATTAAATCAAAAGGTGAGTCTTTGGGATACCATAAACCTAAGTTAGGTTTGCCCTTCAAGTATCTAAAAATTCTTTTGACTGCAATGAGATGTGACATCTTTGGTCTGGTTTGATATCTTGCACACACACATACTGCAAACATGATGTCAGGTCTTGAAGCTGTCAGATACATAAGTAAGCCTATTATTGACCTATAATTGTGTATGTCAACATCCTCCCCCTCAAGATCTGTAGTCATTTGTTTGTGTGTCTCCACAAGAGTGCTGGCTGGTTTTGCATCCATGAAGCTAAACTTGTTGAGAATGTCCCTGACATATTTGGATTGACTTATAAAGAGACCATCAGGGTTCTGCTTAACTTGTAGACCTAGGAAGAAGTTTAATTCTCCCATTGAACTCATTTGAAACTTGGTATGCATGAGTTGTTCAAATTCCTTTTCACAGAGCATCTTTGGTGGAGCCAAAGATGATGTCATCCACATAGATTTGAACTAGTAGGATGTCAGAGTGTGATTTCTTAAAGAAGAGAGTTTTATCAATGGTACCTCTCTGAAAGTGATTCTGTAGTAGTTAATCAGAGAGGGTTTCATACCAAGCTCTAGGAGCTTGATGAAGGCCATAAAGAGCTTTGTTAAGCTTGTATACCATGTGAGGGAACTGAGGGTCCTCAAATCCAGGTGGCTGTTTAACATAAACCTCTTCCTCAATTACTCCATACAGGAAGGCACTCTTTACATCCATTTGAAATACCTTAAAACCCATGAAAGATGCAAAAGCTAAGAATAGTCTTATGGAATCAATTCTTGCTACTTGGGCAAAGATATCCTCATAATCTATGCCTTCCTCCTGTGTGTACCCTTGAGCTACCAGCCCTGCCTTGTTTTTGATAACAATACCTCTCTTATCCTTCTTATTTCTGAAGATCCAACGTGTGCCAATCACCTTCTTTCCAAAAGGTAATTCTACCAACTCCTAAACTCTTTGAATTTTGAATTGAAGCAGTTCAGCTTGACATGCTTCAATCCAGTGGGGATCAAGAAGTGCTTCTTGAATTCTTTTTGGTTCCATTTGAGATAGGAAGCAAGCAAAAAGGCATGTATTGATGTCTCTCATTGGATCCCTTTTGGGCTTGGTTTGACTCCTAGTCTCCATGGAGAAGTCAGGATTGCCAATTATTTGAGAAGGTGGATGATTCTTTGAGACACGAGAGGATGGAATCTTCTCAAGTCTTAATTCAACTCCCAAGTTTGTATCATTAAGATTAGGCACTGCATTGTCTGAGAAAGATGCAGTAGTTGGAGGAGTATTCAATGGAGTGGGTATGTATGTGGTATATTCATCAAAAGGTTCAGTGACAATGTTTTCAACTCCATGTTCATCTTCTTCCACTAAGTGAGGAACCCCATTGGGTCTGCATCCAGCATTCTGAGTAGTAGTTGTAGAAATCGGAACTTCTTCAACATTATCAGTAGGATTCTCAGTTTGGGATGATTCCTCTTCAACTGCCTTGGAGATTGTATCATAAATGTATAAGGGGTCTTCAGTAGAAACGGGAAGATGGATGTACTCCATAACATCCAGTCTGTCAGTACCAATGATTGGAGCAGTAGGAACTGAGTCAGTAGAAACATGCTCCGTAGTAACAGGTGTAGCTGTAGAAACAGGTGGTGTGGCAGTAGTAACTGGAGCAGTAGAAACAGATGAGGTGTTGAATTCAAAATTAAAATCCAATGATTTGGTCAAAGCATCCAAATCAAATACCCATTTTGGTCCTTGACCTTTCTTGTTAGGAGTATGTTCATTGAAATAAACATTAGAGCTTTCTTCAATGATCTTGGTCTTGTGATTATAGATACGATATGCCTTCCTCTGAGATAAATATCCAACAAAATATCCTTCATCTTCCTTGCTTTCAAACTTACCAAGATGATCCTTTGAGTTCAAGAATGTGCATGGACACCCAAATGCTCTTAAGAAACTTATCAATGGTTGTCTCTTGTGTAGAAGCTCATAAGGGGTCTTGTTTTGTGATTTGACTAGGAGAACTCTATTCTGAACATAGCAGGCAGTGTTATTTGCTTCTGCCCAAAAGAATATAGTTAGGTTATAGTCTGCCAACATGCTCCTAGCTGCTTCAATTAGTGTTCTGTTTCGTCTTTCAGCAACTCCATTTTGTTGAGGAGTTCTAGCTGCACTAAATTGTCTTTCTATTCCCTTCGCCTCACAAAATTCATTCATCACTTGATTCTTGAATTCAGTCCCGTTGTCACATCTAATGTTCTTGACTTTCAGATTAAGGTGGTGTTCTATTCTAGTGATGAAGGTGATGAGCAACTGACTTGTCTCATCCTTTGTAGTCAGAAAATACACCCAGGTATACCTTGTGAAGTCATCAGTGATGACAAGGCAATATGACTTTTTAGCAATACTTTTTACATTTGCAGGACCAAAAAGATCCATGTGGAGCAAATGTAAAGGAGTAGTGATAGTGTTTATCTCCTTGAACTTGTGAGAAGTTTTGTGCTGCTTTCCCTTTAAGCATGCCACACAGTTGTCATCCAGAGTGAATTGTTTGTCTGGAAGGCCTCTGACTAGCTTTGACTTCACCAGCTGATTGATGTTCTTGAGATTCATGTGACACATCCTCCTGTGCCATAGAGTGGATTCATCCAATGTAGCCTTAGAAACTAAGCGGGCTTCTTTAGTAGTTGGAGTAACTTTGGTCATGTCAAAGCAATAGACATTGTCTTTGCGTGGAGTTCTAAGAATAACTTTGCTTTCATCTATAACATAACCAGGCTCCATAATCAAACACTTTGTAGCTTTGAAAATTGTTGTATTCTTCTGGTCACAAACTTGTGAAACACTTAGTAGATTATACTGTAACTGCTGGAGATAGAAGACATCCTTGAAGTTGATTCTTCCATTTGTTACAGTTCCTTTTCTAGAAATTTTTCCCCCTTTTGGATTACCTCCAAAAGCAACATATCCACCATTAAACCTTTCAAAGTTTTGAAGGCATGACATGTCGCCTGTCATGTGCCTGGAACAACCGCTGTCTACATGCCAAAAGCTCTCTCTTTCTGTTGTTGGTTGTTCCTGCACATAAAAAATAGGAATTAGTCTCTGGTGGGGACCCAAACCAAAGCTGACTTGGGTTTGCCCATCTCATCAAAGTAACTCACCTTCCTTTGGATTAGTTTTTAGAAATCAGGTGGAGTATGTGGTTGAGTTACTTTGACTTTTGGTTGCCATACTTGTTTGAATGTTTTGACCTTTGAAATGTTTGAAGTGTTAACTGATTTTGGTTTAACAGTAGAAACAGATACTGTTTTGACAGAGTTTTGTTTCACAGTATTAACACGAGCCGTAGTAACTGAGTTACGTTTGGCAGTATTAATGCGTGCAGTAGTAACACGACTATTGTTCACAGTATTAATGCGAGCAGTATTAGCACTGTTATTTTTCACCGTATTAACCATAGCAGTAGAAACAAAGTTTTGTCTAACAGTATTAAATCTATTTCTACTGTTAGAACATAAGTTTTTGTTAACACTCTTTCTTCCTGAAGCAGTAGTAACAGATTTGTTATTAACATGATTTATTTTGTTACTACTGTTCATGATTTTTCTTTGATTTTCATTCTTTCCAGTATTTCCCAACCCTTTGTGTTGTTGTTGAATCACTTGCTTTTGATTTTCAGGATTGTAATAACAGATTTTTGCATAGTGATTCAACTTTCCACAAATAAAACACCCTTTTACAGATTTTCTAGGAAGTTGGCCTTTTTGTGTGTTTATTTGGATCATGTTTCGTTGATTTCCTCTTTTATCTATATGAACCCACTTCTTTTCTTTTTCCCTAGAAACTGTGGAGTTTTTGCAGCATGTACATTCAGATTTGGTTTCTTTCTTAATCTGGTCAGTAGTTGACTTAGACACTAGACTTTGTTTAGGAACTCCTTCAATTGTGATTAAGTGATTTTCCAAAGGAATATCCTTGTTTTTCACAATATTCAGTTTACTTTCCTCAACTAAATCCTCAATCAGAACTTCATCATAGTTGATGGGATCAACTATGAATGATTCTGTTGGAGGTGTCTGGGAGATAGGAATCCTAGGTTCATCTAAGGATGGAGGGATGTAGTTTTGGTTAAATGGAGGGGCTACTTCTTTAAAACCTAAACCTGCTTTTACTTTACCATGTATCTGATGTTGAATAAGGTCATTTACTTATTTTGAAGCATGTTCAAGTTTCCCTACATCTAATTCAACTTTATCATGTTTCTCACCTAATCTTTTGATTTCTGCCCTAGCATCCTTAAATTTAACTAGTAGATCCTCTCTTTGCCATTCAACTACTCTGATTTTCTCTTGATAACTTTGTTCATTTACTTTGTATGATTTAATTTGTTTTTCTAAGTTATCTATTACCATAGCAGTGACCTTCTTTGTTCCTCTAATGATTTAATAGAGTCACTCATTAATTGATTGTGATTTCTGTATTTAAGTACAACCTCCTTACATTCAGAAGAACAGAGTTTTGAAGTTACCTCAGTCGTGAGTGATGAAGTTTCAGTATCCTTTGATGATGAGTCAATTGCCATTAGAGAGTGTAAGAGAATATCATCTTGAGTGGATTCTTGATCATCTTCATTCCAGTCATATCCAAGAACATCATCGTCAATTGCTGTAGTAACCAGGTCAGTATAAACGAGCTCCGTAGAAACAGCATCTTCCGTAGAAACAGCATCATCCGTAGAAACAACATCATCCGTAGAAACAATATTGTCAGCATCCATTACTACTGCTATGCATGCATGGTGAACAGTAGTAATATTTTCAGTAGAAACCGAATCATCACAAGAAATTAATGCTCTGTTTTTACTAGTTTCTTCTGCTAAGTCATTCCAATCATATCCAAATACATCTTGTGAAACAAGTGCACTTGGATTGTTGTCTTGTGTGTTTCTAGAGTTGTTGGATTTAGATTTATTCTTGCATTCTCTAGCAAAGTGCCATGGTTCATTACATTCATAGTATTTCACCTTGCTTTTATCAAAAGCAATCCTTTCATTGTTCCTTGGATTAAATCTCCTTCCGGTTCTATTCACAAACCTCCTAGCACGTAAATCTAACATGGCCGCTTGCCACTTTAGATCCATCTCCTCCCAGTCATCTTGATGTATCTATTTCAGATCATCATTAGTAAGGCTTGAACTTTGAGAGATGAATGCTTCAAAAAATAGTTCTTCTCCAGCGTCATGTTTAGTTGTTTCAGAGGATGTGATTAGACCAGTATTAACATTGTTAATACTGTGATTACTGCTGCGAGGTTTATTTGCTTCAACTTCTGATTCAAATACTCTCAGATCATTGTATAGATCATCAAGTTCCATCTCTTCCAGTTTGTCTCCTTGTCTATATGAGACAGTATAGATTACCCATTCAGCTCCTAATGCTCTTATGAACTTTCGGTTGATGTCATCTTTATCATACTTTACTCCTGCACTTATCAATTCTCCTGTAAGCTTCTTGTATCTGTCAAACGTCTGAGTCATTCTTTCTTCTTTCAAAGAATGGAAATTTTCGTATTCTTGCTTGAGAAGAGCTTTCTTGTTTTTCTTTGTATTCTTTGTGCCACTGAATCTCTTCTCTAACGCTTCCAACAATGACTTGGCATCTTGATATTCTTTAAATCGCGATTGGTATTCATTAGGAATGGCAATTAAAAGAATACTAAGGGCTTTAATCTCCGTTTGTTTTTCTCTTCTCTCCAGATCAGTCAATGGAGGACGATTAACAACACCAGGTTGTCCATCAGCTGCAAAGTTCGTGGCCTGCTTGTTACCATTAACAATTACAACCCATACTGTATGGTCAGATAACAATATGTGTTGTTTGATACGTAGCTTCCAGAGATCAAATTCATTACTGTTAAGCACAAGAACTTTGTTGATTGATACATCAGTCATGATTGTTGATTTGCTTTTTTCTGTGTTGAGTCTTATAAGAACTTGTTAGATCAATGGATCTTGAGCACCTCCTGTGCTCTGATACCACTTGTCAGGATCGAATAAGCTAATATAACTTAAAGTTTGCCTTCGTTAAGATCTTGATCTATTAAAGAAGTTCAGCAGCGGATGAACACTTTAATATTAACAAGTTGATCTAAACAAACAATATTGTAAAACTAAGAACAATGAAGAACAATATATTTGTCGAATTATAAGCCTCAATTGCATTAATCAATGATATCAATACAACGTGTTTTCTATCTTACAAGGGTCTATATTTATAGACCTTGAGGCTATCCTACTAAATAGGAAACAACTTCTATCTAAAAGGAAATACAATTTGAATCTAATTATAATTTGAATCTAATCCAAATTCTAAATAATCAAACGTGCATATCAAGTTCTTGTCCGTATTATGTCTTCCGTAGTAACTTGATCATTGCAGCAGTAGTAATAAGCTTCCGTATTAACTGATCTTCTCCGTAGTAACTTGTTAGCTTCCGCAGTAACAACTTATTCATTTGTCCGTAGTAACTGAGCAGTATTAATTGAAACTAAAATACTTTAACTAAGTTTTAGTTCCAACAGTTACCGAACTAAGTCCTTAAGAGTTCGCTCCTTCAGTTCAAATTAAATTTAATTTCTATTATTAACCTAATTTTTCTTCTTTCTAATCTTTGCTTGTACATTCATCAATGGCGGATATGAATATGGTTTTACACATCACCCCGCGCATGGTTGCTTGCGCCGTTTTCATAGCAGAGTTCAAATAAAAGATAACAACAGGGTGGCCACCGTTGATATTCCCACAAATACCCAGAACAGAGGATTTGAACAACTATGTCAGTTCATGGTTTCTCATCCACTTTATGGAGCATACTTTCGAGAAACGGTGATGTATCCACCTGTCTTATGTGAGTGGTGGTACACGTGCAAAGCCAATGATGATCAGACTGAACTCAAGGGCACATATAATGATGGGAGACACACCATTACCATTAATGAAGAGACAATTCGAGCAGCTCTCTTGCTCCCTACTTCCCTCAAAGCTGGTGAAGGAGGATTTCAGTCCAGGCTGACCAAATAGCAAGCAAAGAATGAGGCATTCCCTCTCGTTGGTCAGACTGTGATAAAGGGGGTGATTGAATATAAGTTCTTCACTGGTAAATGGAAATTTCTCTTTTCAAGTATCACACGATGTCTGGGGGGTAAATCGGGCAGTTTAAACCAAATGAATGAATTTGAAACACATCTTTTTCACTCTATGGTCACTGGTAGAAGAATTTCTTACTCCAAACTTTATTTTGATGAAATTCTCTCACTAGTGGTAAAACCAAAGAGA
This sequence comes from Senecio squalidus, assembly GCA_910822075.1. NCBI lineage: Eukaryota > Viridiplantae > Streptophyta > Magnoliopsida > Asterales > Asteraceae > Senecio > Senecio squalidus. The sequence goes on along the minus strand of CAJVGC010000432.1, from coordinate 15,723,068 downwards.
ACAAATGATGTCCCATTTATCCGAGTGCTCTCACTTTTCTTTGAGGAAGTTCTGGGAAAGGCAGCTTATGATCAACTTGAACAAAAATTATATGTGTGTCCTCTTCCCAAACTAACCTCCAAAATTTTTACCTACATCACAATCACTGAAGCTGAGGCAGGTTTAACACCAGTCATGTTTCAGTGGATTGATAATTCGTTTATTGATCCTGAAACCACAGAGTCTAATCACTCAGACTCAGTTGGTCAAGGTGAGGGAATTGACGGAAATGAGGAGGCCAATATTCGCATGGCAGATGCTGAGGTTGGGAATGATGGGGCTGGGCAAAATGAAGCTGACTCAGGTATGAATATCATTTCTTCTCTCCCTCAGTCTGAGAGTATCCCCTCTCAGTCTGAGGTAAATTCCACTTCACAACTTGATATTCTTGCAAATTAAGCGGCCAACCTATTGAACTCACCAAGTTCTTTAGAGAAAGCTCTCACAACAAGCCCCACTCAAAATCAAGCACTAATGGACTCACTTCCATGAGGCTGAGAGTTCTAAACTCCCCTCCAGTGTTGTAGATCAGTCCACCCTCCCTCTGCTAGAGCAGGAGGTGGAGCTGACTATTGAGACTACCCAAAGCCTTTCTAGAGTAGTCAGCTTGGAGAAACACATTGCTGCTGCTACACTGACACATGTGGTAAGCATTGAAGAAGATATTCCACTCCTGAATATCCATGTACTTAGTATGGGAACATCCCTCTCAATTTCAAAGCCTCTTCCACAGGCTTTTTTCACTAGTTCTACACTAGTTCACCCTACTGAACCACCAAACTTCTCTCACTCTTCTGCACAAGTCGTCAATGCCTCACTCCTCAAACTAAGTGAGGTACAGACTTCTATTTCTATGGCCAAGGATCGCTCTCCTGGGCAACAGGGGGGATGTGAGGCTGTACCAACTTTACCCATCTCTACTGTTACTGATACATCTCAGTCTGAGGTTGCTATGGTTGTTCCTTTGTTGTTACAAGCAATTAAGGACATGTCAACTCGGTTTGATGTCAAGGTGAGTGCAATGCAGGCTGAGATAAGTGCTATAAAGACTCAAAATTCTGTGGAGTTGGAGGGTTTGAAGGAGATGGTGTTGAAACCGAAGTCTGAGATCAGTTCGTTGAGGAAGGGAAAGCAGGTTGTTGAGGAGTTGCCCAGGGATGCTCAGACTCAGGGGGAGAAAACTGTCAGAGAATTAAGTGAGTCTGAACCCCCCAAGAAAAGTTTGAAAAGAAAGAGAAGCAAATCATCTGTTGAGGGGGAGAAAAGATACATAAAGAAGATGATATTCAATCTTAAAACTGGTCTGACTGAGGATCACTATGAGACTGATTACAGTGATATTTCAAGTGAGTCTGAGGAAGAGAGTCAAGGGAGTGAGAAGGAGGAGGAAGAAAAAGCTGTGACAAACATTGAAATGGAGAATCCAACTGTTCAAGCTGAGGGATCAACTGAAGATCTTACTGAAGCTGAAAAAATGTCAAAGCTACAAAGATATGCATACAATGCAGGGATGACAGTTGAAAGATACAAAGAATACATCAAAGGTCTGTACTTTAAAAAGTTTGAGAATAAATCCATTGAAGCACAAGACACAAGTGATAAAGCAGCTGAGGTTCTTGAAGCTGAACTGAAAGAGGAAGAAGAACTAGCTTTTGATGAAGCTGATAGGCAAATGGCAAAGCGATTTATGAGGGAAGAAGCCATAGTAGATTACATTGAAACACACTTCACCATCAGCAAGTATGGGAAGAAAATTGATGATTTGGACTGTGCTGATACTGGTGGAGCTGAGCTGATGCTGATGTGCTATCTTAAAGGGAATTCATTCGGAGTTGGGGTGAATAGAATGCATACTCTGGGCTTGGAAGAATGGAAGAGAATTTCCAATCTGAGCTCAAGAATAAATAACATAGAACATCAGCTTGTGGTGAAAAGAGAAGCAATATCAAATGTAAATGCTGCTCATATGTTGAAGCTGATCTCAGATGAAGATTATAGAGAATTATGCACAGTTAACAGAGTGAGAGCTGGGGCTAAATCACTCGGATTGGAATCAAGCAACCCTCATCCAGTTCCTTCAGGTTTGATCTTTCAAGAAAGAACTTATATTCAAACTGACCAATATGAAGGAATATTTTATCTTGACTGTGGGGGAGAAGAATGCTTTCAAGCCAAGGACAATCTGAACAAGACTTCCATTTTCCACTGCATTGCCTTGCTAAATGAATGTCAATCTGATCAGTGTCTACCATTTTTGACTGAAGCTGATAAGCTGGTTGTTTAACAATTTAAGAAGAATTGAAGAAATGGGGACATTGGTGGATAAAGTGGAGCTGATCAAGAAAGAATATCAACTATTGTTCAATAAGTCAGATGCTGAGATGGAGAAGCTGATGGGGTGGAAAGCAGAAAGAGTAGAATGGGCTAAAGAAGCATTGAAGCCAACTCCATGGGACTTACCCTTGAATCCCAAGAAAGCATTCAAAAAGAGAAAGTAATTTATTTTTATTCACAAACTGTTTCAAATTAATATGTTTTAAGTTTGTGTTTGTTTTTGATGTGTGTCATTGTAAAAGACTTTAATCTAAACAGATAGGGGGAGATTGTTGGGAAAATCAACGATTTAACCCAAGTTTATAAATCTGTTTATTAAAGTCTTAGTTTTGAGTCTGAGTGACTTTTTGAGTCTGAGTGACTAAAATAAACTAAGGCATTGTGGAGCTGACTACTCAGCTCCATAATGAAACGTAAGGCGTTATTTTAGGTAGGTTTGTTAGATAAAATCTTCTATCCTTTTAGAAGATTTACTAGATTCGTACTTATCAAGCTCACTATTATTGTGTATAAATAGTGAGCTTGAATATTGTAATCGTTGAACCTTTTGAATAGAAATAACTGTGTGTTATTCTCATTGTCTTGTTATTATAATTCCGCTATAATCAAACAAGAAACTGAGTGTTAATGGATTCGTGTTAATTAACGTTTAAATACTAATTTGTAATTGATTAGCTAGTATTTGGGATCTTATTGAGACCTAACAATATACCATTGGAAAAATAAAGTACTCAAACTTTAAAGGTCAAAGTTCAGGCATCAATATGGCAATGGATTGGTTAATTGGCATGTTTGAGCCAGAGTTAGTGAGAGTCAGTCCTGCTTTCAAGAAGGGAGGTCCAACAAATCCAATCATCAAATGGTACATGTATGAAAGAAGTGGCACTTACTCTATAGTTAGAACTCATGGTGCAATGGAGTTCTATCTAGTAGATAAGAGGTATCCACATGATTTGAGGACTTTGAAAGAGCTGATCAAGGTAAGATTGTATGGAGTTATAGCATCTAGAGTGGCTCATGAGTTGGTATGGAACATTATGATGCAGCTGAATGAAGAACTTGCAAAGGAAGCAGCTGAGAAGAAGAAAAGTTTAGATAAATGATTATGATGTGTAATGAAAGTAGTTAATTTTGATGTATGAAACTTGTACTTTTGATATATTTAAAAGTTCAAGGTTAGGGGGAGATTGTTGGTATTAGAACTTAGATAAAATAGTTTTAGTTTCAATTAATACTGCTCCTAACTACTGATAGTAAAGTATGTGATTAATGCGGACTGAAGACTTGTAATACTGATGTTCATTAATACTGAAGACATACAAGTTACTACTGAAGACAAGTTACTACTGAAGATTGAAGATTACTACTGAATACTTTCATTACTACTGCTTCTCATTACAACTACTGATTCAACTTAGTTAATGCGGGAAGTGTTAATACTGTAACACTTGTCATGCACGTTTAGAATAAGAGTTATAATTATAGATAGATTGTAATTCCTTATTTAGATAGATGTAGTTTCCTAGTTTATCTAGGTTTAGCCTCAAGGTCTATAAATATAGATCCTTGTATTGATGAAAACACGTTGTATTGATTTTCATAATTAATCAATTGAGGCTTATAATTCGAAAATATTATTGTTCATCTTGTTCATACATTATACAATATTATTTGTTTGAATCAACTTGTTAATATCAAAGTGTTCATATCCGCTGCTTAACTTCTTTGATAGATCACGATCTAACAATCAAGGTTTAGATTTATACAAACTTATTTGATCCTGACAAAAGATTCTTGTGATCAACCTGCTGAAGAACTTGAAGATGAGTTGAAAAGAGAAGATGAACTGGCTTTTGAGTCAGAACAAGAAAGGATTGAAGCTGACAAAGAAATGGCCAAGAGAGTTGAAAGAGAACATGAAAGGGTGGACTATATAGAAAAACACTTCATACAAAAAAAGCTTGATGGGAAAATAAATCACCTAGAGGTTACTGAAACTGGTGGAGGTTTGATACTAAATTGGTTATTCAAAAATAGCACTTATAAGATTGCTGTGAACAGAATGCACACTTTGGGGCTGGATGAATGGAAGAGGATTAATCAGTTAAGTTCAAATATTGGGAACATCGTACATAAGAATGAGATCAAGAGGGAAGCAATCTACAATGCAAATGCATCTCATTTCCTAGAGTTGATTCCTGAAGAAGATTACAGAAAATTCTGTACAATCAACAGAGTCCATGCTGGAGCTAAATCTCTTGGATTGGAATCAAGGAATAATCATCCAGTGCCCTCAGGTATAGACTTTCAAGAAAACTTTTATGTCAAAACTGAGAATCTTGAAGGACTGTGCTAAATTGACTGTGCTGGAGAAGAGGGCTTTCAAGCAATGGAGAATTTAAACAAGATATCTCTCGATCACTGTATTTCTTTATTGAATGAGTGCACAGGTGAACAGTGTTATCCATTCAAACACAAGCTGATAAGTTGGTTGTTTAACAACTTAAGGAGGATTGAAGAGCTGGAGACTCAGTCTGATAAGGTGGAGCTGATTAAGAAAGAATATCAAATCCAGAATTTCAAGACTGATGAAGAGATGAAGAGTCTGTTGAAATGGAAGACTGAAAGAACTAAATGGGCTAAAGATGCCTTGAAGCCAACATTATGGGATTCAATGCTGAAATCTAAATCAAGAAGAAGGAAGTAAATTTTGTCACAAACTTTTTAGTTAATGTGTTTTAGTTTGTGTTTGTTTTTTTAATTCAGTGTGCGCCATTGAAAAAAGAATTTAATGTAAACATATAGGGGGAGATTTTTGGGAAAATCAGCAATTAAACCCAAAGTATAAGTCTGTTTTATTAAAGTCTCAGTCTGAGTCTGAGTGACTTTGAGTCTGAGTCATTTTGAGTCTGAGTGACTATTTTGAGTCTGAGTGACTAACATTATGGGTCTGAGTTAGTCAGTTCCATGATGTCTTGAACCGAAAGTTTAGGAAGTTAGTTAGATAAAATCTTCTATCGTTTTAGAAGATTTTCTAAGATCCGTCCTTATCAAAGCTCCCTTTATTGTGTATAAAGAGGGAGCTTAAATCATGTTTTTCGGTGGTCATTTTTATTGAATCGAAACTGAGTGTTATTCAATTTGTTAAAAGTTATAATTCCTCTATTATTTGTTAACAAGTACTGTGTGTTTATCAAGAGTGATAATTAACGTTTGAATACTCATTTGCAATTGATTCATCATACAAGATTAATTAATTATATGTATATCAAGTAATTGGGATCTTACTCAGACCTAACACAAAATGATAAGTCTATCATGCAATGGTGGGACTCGTATTACTGATCATTTAAATGCTTTTTAAGGAATTATAAATTAGCTAGCATGAATGGGTATCATTTAAATGCTTTTCAAGGAATTACAAAATAATATTAGAGGTCCAAGTAACAACGACAATAATCATAGCTGTTCTAGCAAATGAAGGTTAATTGATGTTAAGTGTTATCATTGTGGCATAAAGGGACACACAACATGGTATTGAGGAAAGTTAAAGAAAGAGAACAAGAATATAATGCACAACAATCGTGGAAAGAGGTATAAAGACTCAAAGTTAAACATTGACACTCACATGCATCGATGATCATTCCATAAAGGTATGCGTTATTACCTAGTCAAAAGATTAAAATTTAGACGTGTTTAATTTCATGCCTCGATTCAGAGATAGAATGATAAAAAGCACAAGTGTATTCGAAGTAGTAATCGAGGTGAATACATTGAGCTTTTTAATGCTTAGTGTAGAGAGAATGGTATTCGACACCAAAAACATTTCTCCAAATATACTGTAACCGAATGGCTTAGCAGAGATGATGCACAAAACATTGGTTAAGAGAGTTAGATGTTTGCCATATATAAGTTTCTAAGATTCAATATTTAATTCGATGGTACGTTTAGGATTCTCCCAATGATAAAGTCGGTCGCATAAGTGACATCAATGGCACGGGCTAGTCACTTTACCCATCGGTTGGGATTCATCGGTTATCTAATGAGTGAGAGAGAGAGAGAGAGAGAGAGAGAGAGAGAGAGAGAGAGAGAGAGAGAGAGAGAGAGAGAGAGAGAGAAGAAGAAGAAGAAGAAGAAGAAGAAGAAGAAGAAGAAGAAGAAGAAGAAGAAGAAGAAGAAGAAGAAGAAGGAGGTGTCATGCTCATAAATATTGTATGTTATGTTTTACTAGTATAGAGCCCGCGCGTTGCAGCGGCGGGGGAAAATTTGTTTTCGAGAAAATTGCATTGCGCAAATGGTTTCGGTTGTTTCTCGGCCGTCTCGTGATATATATTTTGGAGTGTAATAGTTTCTTGTTCTACCCCCCGGGCCAAAAAAAATATCCGCTAGACGGTTTAACATAGGAATATAAAAAAGGAATCGTATGGTAACGGTTAATGGTTTTCTCATTCATGCCATAAAACGAAGTAGTTACATGCAACGACAATGAAAAAATTAAATTCGGTAAAATCACTTTCCGGTAACGGTTTCTCGAGCAGCCCTTCGTGTCACACCCCGCTCAGGCGGAAACCCGAGGTGTACAGTAAATACAGTATTAGAGATTTCAAGGTTACGAACAAATTAAGTTAACAAAAACATTCATCCCATAGATAAATAAAATATAAATAAGTTTACATAAATCAGAATTAAATTCTCGAAATGCGACTATAAGGTTTGGATATAAGGGGAACTAAAAACATCTAAAAAGAAAATAAGTTCCATAGCAAAATATTCACGTAGTCAATCAAAAGCATAGCTGCAAATAAGGAGTAACCTCAAATACCTGAAAAGCGTTAAAATAGACGTCAACATAAAGTTGGTGGGTTATTCGCATAATAATAAAATATAAGTATAAAAAGGTCTCGATAAGTTTTGACCCTTAAAAGGATTGAATAAATCATTTGTAAATCATACTTTGAAATCATAAGTAAAGCATATAAAATCTTTCATAAAATATCGTTTACAACAGTATACACCACAAATACATACATGAGCCTTAGATATATAATACCACCTGAACATACTCGGCAACTACCCCACCTTAGTGCGTTAAACTAAGGTTATACTATGAATAATACGGTGATAACATCCACCTAACTTGACAGAGCGCCATCATCATCATAAAGTTGGTGGTGAGGGTTTATTAAACCCATATAGATCTATAAATACCGTCGGCTCATACGAGTTGAGAGGTGTCCATACGGGGCCTCATATTACCACAAAGGTCATACAAATATAGGGAACGCTAATCTAAAGGCCTCATAATCCAATATCTCATAATAATACATGCATACATACTTTAAAATATAACGCTTAACATGCCCAAAATAATATAAAACGGTAAATACGGCTCGAATAACTCACGGAAATAGCAAAGCAAACGAATACGATTGGTCGGGTAATAATCAGCCGAAAGTAGCTCCTTCGCCTAAGTGCCCAAATCGGAGAGAAAATCGGATGGATGATGAGGATACGTGTATAAACCGATATCCAAGCTTCAAAAACGAATTTTGATGGAGAAATCCCGAGTTTTTTTAGAGAGAAGGAGGATTTGGTGTATGTGTTTTCTAGAGAGAGAAAGTGAGATGGTGAATGTAGGTGAAAAGAAGGAAAAGAGAAGGAGAAGGAAAAAGGGGGAATACAAGGGGACAAAGTGACTTAACGATTTTATTAAGTGGCTAACCCCATAAAACTTTTCCGTTAAATCTCGTTAAGGAAATTTTGATATAAATATAGCGGTGATAGAATAATATAAGTAATGATAAAAGATATTGATAATAATAATAATAATAATTATACATATTTAACGTTAATATTTATCGCATAATCAAAGGCATGAATTTCCCTAACTTATCTTACGAGCATACTAATTTCTACTAGGCACTTAGGTTCTAATACGGTTTCCGTCATAAAGGACGAGAAAACCAAACGATACTAACCCGAAAAAATATAAACATATAAAATACTCTGATAAATAATAAATATAAACTCGATAACTCATACGTGCAAAAACGCATCCCAAATAATAAATAAATAAATAATACGCGATAAACGTAGAATAACCAAAATAAATACATAGTAGGATCAAAACGAAACATAAATAAAATAAACGATACACGAATATGACGGAATAATACCTCGAAAGTCGCGGTTGTCACAGTCTCCCAAGTAAAAAGAACTTTGTCCTCGAAATTATTAATGGGTACCACTTTCGGAAAAGAGATGAGGATACTTCCTCTGAATCTCATCCTCGCGCTCCCAAGTGAACTCGGCTCCAATCTTAGAATTCGAAGGAATCTTGACAATAGGGATCTTGCTTTGTCGTAAACTCTTGACATCGCGGTCTACGATCTCGATCGGTTCTTCTACAAAATGAAGTTTGTCGTCGATCTGAAGCTTCTCTAATGAAACCAATAATGACTGATCGGCAAGGCACTTCTTCAAGTGTGGTACATGAAATACATTGTGCACGCTGCTCAACTCGGCCGGTAGATCAAGTCTATACGCAGCTGGTCCGATACGGGCTAATATCTTAAACGAACCCGTATACCTCGGACTCAACTTACTACGCTTCTCAAATCGGACCATGCCTTTCCATGGAGATACCTTTAACAATACCACATCCCCTACACTGAACTCGAGAGGCTTTCTTCGCTTACCAACATATTTTTTCTGTCTATCCCGAGCAGCAACTAACCGTTCTTTGGTCTTAATTATCTTATCTGTAGTCTCTTGGACGATTTATGGGCCGGTAATCTGACTATCCCCAACTTCTGCCCAACAAACAGGTGATCGACACTTACGACTATAAAGCGCCTCAAACGGTGAGCAGTTAATACTAGTGTGATAACTGTTGTTGTACAAGAACTTGATTAGAGGTAAGTGCATATCCCAACTACCTCCGAAGTCAATCGCACACGCACGAAGCATATCTTCCAAAGTCTGAATAGTTCTCTCGCTTTGACCATCGGTCTGCGGATGTAAAGCGGTACTCATATCTAACCTTGTACCCATAGCGGGCTGAAAGGACTGCCAGAATCGCGAAGTGAAACGAGCATCACGATCGGAAATAATTGACACAGGAACACCGTTTTTGGACACGATTTCGGCGATATACAGAAGAACAAGTCTTTCCATTTGATAATTCTCGCGGATCGGAAGAAAGTGAGCGGACTTTGTCAAACGGTCTATTATAACCCAAATACTGTCATACCCACCGAACGATCTAGGAAGCTTCGTAATAAAGTCCAAAGTAATATGCTCCCATTTCCATTCTGGAATCGTCGGCTTCTGGAGAAGCCCAGATGGCTTTTGATACTCTACCTTGACCTTAGAACAAGTCAAGCATCGACTGACATACTCTGCAATAGCACGCTTCATACCATGCCACCAATAGAATTCTTTAAGATCATGATACATCTTGTCAGAGCCAGGATGAATATAATAATTGGACTTATGAGCCTCCTCTAAAATCAACTGGCGAATACTCACCGGAACCCATATACGACCGACTAAATACATAACTCCATCATCCTTCGGCTCTAACTGCAGAGCTAAGCTGAATAACTTCTTGTCCTTGATATGATTCTCTGTCAATGCATGTTTCTAAGCCTGAATAATCCCAGCTTTCAAACTCGTCTGAATAGATATCACCATCGAGCGAATCCGCACCGGTTTAACTGTTTCCTTACGGCTCAGTGCATCGGCAACCACATTCGCCTTACCCAGGTGGTAGCGAATATCTCAATCATAATCGTTCAATAACTCAAACCAACGTCTGTGCCTCATGTTCAACATTTTCTGGTCGAAGATGTATTGGAGGCTCTTATGATCCGTAAATACTGTCACTTAGTTCCATATAGATAGTGCCTCCAAATCTGGAGGGTGAATACAACGGCTCCTAACTCCAGGTCAGGTGTCATGTAATTCTGCTCGTGGATTTTCAACTGGTGGGAAGCATACGCTATCACCTTTCCATTTTGCATCAAAACACAACCTAGACCTTTGTGCGAAGCATCGCAATACACGACGAAGTTCTCGGTACCAACTGGTAGACTTAAAATCGGAGCATCAGATAATCGTTTCTTCAATCTTAGAGAAGTAACAGGATCCCTGAAGTTGATCAAATAAATCATCGATACGGGGAAGAGGGTAACGGTTCTTCACTATCAGTTTATCCAATTCCCGATAGTCTGTACATAGACGCATGGATCCATCCTTCTTCTTAACAAAGAGAGCAGGAGCACCCCATGGGGAGAAACTAGGACGAATGAAGCCCTTGTCAACCAAATCCTGAATCTGACGAGATAACTCAATCATTTCAAAGGGAGCTAAACGGTAAGGAGCTTTAGCAACTGGCGCGGCTCCAGGAATTAAGTCGATACGAAAATCAATATGCCTTTGGGGAGGGATTCCAGGTAAATCTTCGGGGAATACATCAGTGAACTCTTTAACGATAGCTACTTCCTCAATCTTTATAGCAGAGTATTTCTTCACTAAATGCGCTAGATAACAAGAACAACCTTGAAGAACATACTCGCGCACTTTCGCACACGAAATAACCTTAAGACGTTTCCCGATCTTGTCTCCATGAATAACTAACTTTCACTATTCGGTCTCGGGATACGGATAACCTTCTCATAACAAAAAATTTCTGCACAGTGAGCGGCTAACCAGTCCATACCAACGAAGACGTCGAAACTACCCAGCTTCATCGGAATGAGATTGATAGGAAAAGGAATATCGTTTAACATAAGGGATACACCAATAAGGACTTCACTAACTCGGGCACATCTACCATCAGCTATTTCTACCTCGTAAGCAGGCTCTAATGGACTAGGTTCACAAGCCACTAATGGTCTAAATTCGCTAGAAATGAAACTCCTATCGGCACCAGAGTCAAACAATACAAATGCAGGATAGTTATCAAGGAGAAATGTACCAGTTAAAATTGTAGGATCTTGGCGAGCTTCAGAAGATCCCAACGAGAATACTCGGCCTCTTGCATTATCATTACCAGACTTAGGTGGAGGTGGCAGAAGGATAAAACTAGAAGAATTCAGCTTAGGGCCTCGGCTACGGAAATTCCCCTTCTCTTCACATTCAAAACAAGTACCACGCGCCATCTTACAATATTGCTTAGTGTGTCCCAATTTCTTACACCTAGTGCAGACCCAACAAGCGGTCTCTGCGGCATGCGAGCTTCCACACTTTCTACATTTGGGGCGCGGATTCTGATCTCTATAGCTTATCGCAGCATACGATCGGATCGGCTGAGGGCCCTGATACGACTCTCGGCCTCGTTTACTTGAATCCAGTCTAAACTTTCTAACAACCCTGGTCGCGTCCCTGCGAACCACTGATCCTTACAGTACACCATCCTTAATCAAGCGCTCAGTCAACGAGCTTGCAATTTCAACTGCACTGTGAAGAATGCCAGGGCGTGCCGATATGATGTTACCTCTGATAGACTGGGGTAATTCATTTGTGTAGCGGGCGAACTTATCTTCCTCTGTACTTACCAATCTCAGAACCAAAACCATCAAGTCATAGAAACGATCTGTGTAACCTCTGATATCGGAACCCTGCATCGTTAGGTTCCACAGTTCTTGCTCCAGCCTTTGCATTATGTGCATCGGAGCATACTCTTTCTTCATCAAAACACGCAGGTTTTCCCACGTCATTAAGTTGGCGGCTACACGACCTTGGGTCTTTATGATGAAGTTCCACCACGTGAGGGCCTTGCCCTGAAATAGATACGTCGAGTACTTGACTCGATCTTCATACGCACGACCTGATACGTCAAATACTAACTCCATCTTCTCGAACCATTGCAGAGTCGCTACGGCATTCTCTGCACCATTAAACCCGATTGGTTTGCATCCAAGAAAGGTCTTGTAGGAGCACCCTCGGGGTGGGTCCTCAATAATAACTCGTGGACCACCCGATCCAATGTGAATAGTTCCTCCAATATCCGAACCATCTCGTCCCGATCCTCGGACGTCCGAACCTTCTCTACCAGATCCGGTACCATCGGATCCAACACCAATAGTCACGGGTTCATTGGTTCCAGTGTCGGTACCCTAAAGAAGCGATTCTCTGATTTGTGCCACAATAGTCGGCATTGCAGCGGCTATCTGCTCGGCGACCAATTTCCCGATATCCGGAGTTGCAGTGGTGCTCGGAGCAGTAACATTAGGAGTATCCCCACTCGGGTTGACTCTGCCTCCTCTCGCGCTAGGGCGACCACGTCTTGCAGCCTGTCTTGTGGAGGTTCTCTTAGGCGGCATCTTCTACGAATCGTAAAACGGAAAATAAAATAAGAACGTGCGACTAAAATCAATCAGGCCAAAAACATAATAAGGCAAAGCACCTAAAGCAAAGAAAACACATAGAGGCCCAAATAAAAGGAATGCGCACATAAATAAATCAGATAGATCGACAAGCCTACGGTCATAGTCTAAGTGATTCATGTAAAGTCACTTAGTTCGCTATAACCATTGGCTCTGATACCAATTTCTGTCTCACCCCGCTCAGGCAGAAATCCGAGGTGTACAGTAAATACAGTATGAGAGATTTCAAGGTTATAAACAAAATAAGTTAACAAATACATTCATCCCATAGATAAATAAAATATAAATAAGTTTACATAAATCCGAATTAAATTCTCGAAATATGACTATAAAAAGGGGAACTAAATACATCTCAAATTTTCCCTTGTAGACCCCCGTGGGGGGCTGGGTTTGCCCGCTTTGCGGAGCTCGAACCTGGGGTGCTCATTGGAATATTACGAGTAGGCTCCGATGTACAATCATTTGCCGTTTCCAAAAAAAAATACATCTCAAAAGAAAATAAGTTCCATAGAAAAATATCCACATAGTCAATCAAAAGCATAACTGCAAATAAGGAGTAACCTCAAATCCCTGAAAAACGTTAAAGTAGACGTCAACATAAAGTTGGTGGGTCATTCGCATAGTAATAAAAATATAAGTTTAAAAAGGTTTCGATAAGTTTTGACCCATAAAAGGATTGAATAAATCATTTGTAAATCATACTTTGAAATTATAAGTGAATCATATAAAATCTTTCATAAAATATCGTTTCAACAGTATACACTACAAATACGTACATGAGCGTTAGATATATAATACCACTTGAACCATAACATACTCGGCAACTACCCCACCTTAGTGCGTTAAACTAAGGTTATACTACGAATAACACGGTCATAACATCCACCTAACTTAACAGAGCGCCATCATCATCATAAAGTTAGTGGTGAGGGTGTGTTAAACCCATATAGATCTATATATATATATATATATATATATATATATATATATATATATATATATATATATATATATATATATATGTATATAGGTACCGTTGGCTCATACGAGTTGACAGGTGTCCACACAGGGCCTCATATTACCACAAAGGTCATACAAGTATAGGGAACGCTAATATAAAGGCCTCATAATCCAATATCTCATAATAATACATACATACATACTTTAGAATATAACGCTTAACATGCCCAAAATAATACAAAACGGTAAATAGGATTCGAATAACTCACGTAAAGAGCAAAGCAAACGAATACGATACGTCGGGTAATAATCAGCCGAAAGTAGCTCCTTCGCCTAAGTTCCCAAATCGGAGAGAAAATCGGATGGATGATGAGGTTAAGTATATAAACCGATATCCAAGCTTCGAAAACAAATATTATAGAGAAATCCCGAGTTTTTCTAGAGAGAAGGAGGAGGATTTGGTGTTTGTGTTTTGTAGAGAGAGAAAGTGAGATGGTGAATGTAGGTGAAAAGAGGGAAAAGAGATGGAGAAGGAAAAAGGGGGAATGCAAGGGGACAAAGTGACTTAACGATTCCGTTAAGTGGCTAACCCCATAAAACTTTTCCGTTAAATCTCGTTAAGGAAATTTTGATATAAATATAGCGGTGATAGAATAATATAATTAATGATAAAAGATATTGATAATAATAATTATGATAATAATACATTTTTAACGTTAATATTTATCGCATAATCAAAGGAATAAATTACCCTAACTTATCTTACGAGCATACTTATTTCTACTAGGCACTTAGCTTCTAATACGGTTTCCGTCATAAAGGACGAGAAAACCAAACGATACTAACCCGACAAAAGATAAACGTATAAAATACTCTGATAAAAAAATAAATAAACTCGATAACTCATACGTGCATAAACGCAACCCAAATAATAGATAAATAAATAATACGCGATAAACGCAAAATAACCAAAATAAATACATAGTAGGGTCAAAACGAAACATAAATAAAATAAACAATACACGAATAAGACGGAATAATTCCTCGAAAGTTGCGGTTGTCACACTTCGGGCTTAAAAACATTTATTTTTGTACGGTAACGGTTTGTGGTAGTTTCTTTCGTCCTGATAACGATTAGTGTTCATGTATTCGAGTCATCAATAATTTCTATTAATCTATTATGGTCTTTCGCGTCGTAAAAAGAATTTTACAATAACAATTAGTCTTCATCTTTCGGGACATCAAAATAATAAGTGTTCATCTATTGAGGTTATCAAAATAATATTCAACAATGGTTAGTATTTTCTCATTCTTTAGGTACTTACACGATAATAGATTCGGTTCGGGCCTTTGGGCCATACACAAAGTTATTTTTCAAATTCAGAATATTATGAAAATACAATTCAAAAATTATAAACTATTAAGGTATCTTTCTTTAATATTTTAATGTCTAATCCAGTCACTACATCAAAATCAAATCCTTACATCTATGGTGACAAGTCTAGCCGATTTCGTAATATTAAGATAACTTTGACAACATATAGCAACATGTCATAGGGGCTGTTTGATAGCTGCAGACTGAGTTAGTGCAGAGTGAGTTGGAGCTCAGACTGAGTTTGAGCTCAGACTGAGTTAGGTGCTGACTGAGTTTTTTGTGTTTGATTATGCCTCGGACTAGCTATGCTGACTGGGAAAAATGACTATTTTACCCTTCTATTTATTTTTATACTGAATGTCTTACAAAATCCAAATTAACTATAAATCCAAATTAAATTATTTTTTTCCCTTCCATGACAAGTTTTTGAAGTCATCAATAATCTTCTTACGATCTAACCCCAATAGAAATTGTACTGCTCCTCTGTAATTTATCCTTTGTCACACCAAAACTTCCATTCCCAAATTTATATCCCCAATTCCCAAACCACGAACACTTAAACGCCACGCCGTAAATTAACCTCAACTCCATTGATCTCTCTAACTTAAAATCAACAACTGATAGTTTTCTACACAAATTAAAATTCACACAAAACATATAATCAATTTCGGTAAGTGAGATTGTAGAGCCTAACTGTAAGTTATTGACAGAAATTAGATGACCGAACACTTTGGTAAGAAGGAGCTGGATCGAGGTATTACCGTGGAGGAGATGGAGCAAAGAGAGGGGTATGATGATGGAAAAAAAATTCAGTCTGCATATTTTCATCACAGACTCAGTCCGCGATTTGGGTCCGTGATATGGACCGAGTCTGGACCATCTATGCCTTATCAAACGCGCAGACCACGGACCGAGTCCGTGGTCTGAGTCCGGGTCCGTGGTCTGTGGTGATCGCAAACAGGGCCATAGTTTATTTGTGGTGTCTAAGTGTTTCTTATTTTCCTTGACTTTTTAATTTTTAATTGAAGATTTTTGTTTTTTTTAGATTATAATTCATTTTCAATACAAGATAAAATTACAATTTTTCATCGTCTTGTAACATGAAAATGTTTGAAGTTCTAAAATACACTTAATTTCATACTAAATTAGTTCGTTTGTTTGGTTAGATGTCAAATAATGATATACATAATATGAAATAAAAAATACATACATATAAATGAAAAATACATAGATACAAAGAAACATGGAAATTTACATATAACAATCATATATATATATATATATATATATATATATATATATATATATATATATATATATATATAGAGAGAGAGGGGGGGGGGGGGAGAGAGAGAGAGAGAGAGAGAGAGAGAGAGAGAGAGAGAGAGAGAGAGAGAGAGGTGGGTTCAAATAGAAACCACTAAATATTTGAGAACCATTAGGAACCATATATACACTAGTGAATATAGACATATATTCACTAATGTATATATATATATATTTAAATAAAAGGTTGTATACATTAACGAATATATATACATTAGTGAATATATGTCTATATTCACTAGTGTATATGTGGTTCCTGTTGGTAATCAAAGTTAAAAACAACCACTCAATACTCAAAAGCGTATTAAAAATGAACTTATAAAAGACTGCGATTACACAAAATAGAAAAGGAAGGCTATATATAGCCGTACAAAACCCCACATGGGTACTATCAAATACAATAGAAAAGACCTAACTTTAATCCTAAAGAAATGGTACATGGGATGACCACCTCTCCAACCCAACGTGTCATCCTAATTAATAGGTCAAACTAGAATACCACTTCCATCTAATAAACTATTAACTAAATAACATAAAATCATAAATACTTATTAAACCAAACTTTCATCCATGCATGTGATCACGTAAACTAACAAACCGATTAATCCAACAATCACCCCCTTAATTGGTTTATCCGTACTACTCGTTCATAACAACGCGGGTTCGTCTTCGATTAAGTTTGCTTCCTCTCTTTCCCACTTCGGACACTCACTATTGTAGTGACCAAATTCACCACACTTGAAACATCTAACGTGACTTTTATCCCGGACACGGTCATTACCATCTCGATTTCTCCCGGACCCACGACCTCCTCCGCGGCCACGTCCAAAGCCACCCCAATGTGAACCGCCATTGCCACAATGTTTACAACCATTTGACCTTTCATCACTTGCCAACAACAAACCACCTTGAATGTCCTCCGTTTTCTCGGTTCCTCTTAAACGCTCCTCGTAAGCCTTTAACCTTCCAACCGCTTCATCGAACAACATAGCATCCAACTCGAAACATTGTTCTATTGAGGCCACTATTTGAAGAAAAGACTTAGGCATCGAGTCAAGTAGTCTTTTCACCAAGTCTACTTCTTCAAGCTCGTACCCAAGACTCCTTGCCTTTGAAGCTAATCCGCTTAATTTAGTCACAAACTCATCAACAGTTTCACCCTCCTTCATACGCAAACTTTCAAGCTCCCTCTTCAATATTGCAAAGCGAGCCGTTCTCACCCGATCCACTCCCAAATATCGTGTCTTCAGTCCATCCCACACTTGTTTGGGATCGGTGTAACTCGCCATTTGCAACACCATGTCTTCGGGTATTGCTTGAAACAAAAATGCGAGTGCTTGTTTCTTTCTCCTTGGATCTTGTTCTTCCCCTAAAGCCCTCGGCTCGACCGTCTCCCATATCCCATTCGCATCCATAACTGACTTAACCTTGATCGCCCATACCGGATAATTCGTTGGGGTAAAAACCGGAGTTTGAAAAGACATGGTACCTCCTCCCCTAGCTTGTACTACCGCCATTTCTCCTTCCATATTACAGCCCTTTCCTCTTTAACCAAGCTTGTTTCGAGAGAACTCTTCTACCGATCAAGAAAACAAGGTCACCACCACCTTTACCGTTTTCCGTCACCCGCAAAACGAACCGAATCAAAGCCACCTGCTTTTCCCGACTCTCCTGTCCGTTTATTCCGCAACCCGGTTAGTCTCTAGCTATCAACAAGCCTGATCAAGGGAACTCAGGCTCTGATACCAATTGTTGGTAATCAAAGTTAAAAACAACCACTCAATACTCAAAAGCGTATTAAAAATGAACTTATAAAAGACTGCGATTACACAAAATAGAAAAGGAAGGCTATATATAGCCGTACAAAACCCCACATGGGTACTATCAAATACAATAGAAAAGACCTAACTTTAATCCTAAAGAAATGGTACATGGGATGACCACCTCTCCAACCCAACGTGTCATCCTAATTAATAGGTCAAACTAGAATACCACTTCCATCTAATAAACTATTAACTAAATAACATAAAATCATAAATACTTATTAAACCAAACTTTCATCCATGCATGTGATCACGTAAACTAACAAACCGATTAATCCAACAGTTCCTAATGGTTCCTAATTATTTGTATGGTTCTCATTTGAAACCAACTCTATATATATATATATATATATATATATATATATATATATATATATATATATATATATATATATATATATATATATATATATATATATATATATATATATATATATATATATATATATATATATAACATTTATCATACATGTAAGGGAAAAGAAAAATATTAAAAGCATTTCTAATATAAAAATGTATCTATATATATAAAACATTTATCATACATGTAACACAAAAGAAAATTATTAAAAGCATTAAAAAAATGCAAACCGAAAAAATCGATATCGAAATGAAGATTGACAAGTAAAAACCGAAGGTGTTGTGACTTTATAAAAAACCGGAGTAGTGTATAAATATTTGTTAAGGTAAGTAGAAAGTTGTTTTTTGGTGATAGAAACTTTGTTAAGATAACTAAAGAGAAAAAATATATTTGGTTGGTGTTGGATGAAGTGGGTAAATGTTAATATTTATAAATAAAAAAATCAAAGCATAAATATTAAAAAACTTTAAAATTATTTGAAAATCTTGAAAATTTTAATTTTTTCAAAATTTTCCCTCCAATATATTTAAATCAGATTAATAGATTATAATTTTTTTTTTAAATCAAAATTTTAAAGTTTTTAAATTTTTCAGAAATTTTTATCGTTTAAAAAACTTTGATAATTTTCAAAAATTTAAAAATTTAGTATTATGATTTTAAATTTACTTGGCTAAGATTCGTTAAAAACGTAATAATTTATTTGGCTCATATTCGTTAAAAATGGCTAGAACACCTAATTGCATTTGTAGATGCTATCAAGTTGTTGCCACGCTAAAAAACCTTATATGATCATATGGATGAAAAAACCCGACGAAATCATCATAGCCTCGGGTATTTGAAATATTTTAATCAATCATCGATCTCATATTTTTAGTATAATCATTGGCCTCATAATATATACCGTCACAAATATACCAAGATCGACCTTATATTTATCTAAATCGAGATAAAAGAAAAAACATACCAAGATCCTTAACCAAGGCAGAAAGTAAACATAGCAAGATCAATGCAAGCCATACATATAAAGAAACCGAACCACGATGTGTTGTAAACATACAAATGATGATAAAAGATTTGTTAGTTTCCTCTAAATACCATATCAAAAAGGTAAAAATTAACTAAAATCCATGAAACATACCAAAATAACGATAAACATATCACATCGACGCAACCAACAAATTTATCCAATTCACGGACCGATCCAACCAAGTAGATATACCCATATAAAAATAAAAATAGTAAATTCCATAAACAACATACCAGCATATCCAAAAAAGTAAAAAAATCAAAAGGAAGATCAAAGTAAATATACCCATAGATCTTTCGGGAAGATCCACAGTAACATCACAAACCAGTCGGATCCACATAAATCTGTGGTTATGAAAAGTTATTCGGTACCTGAGTACTCAGGACCACCAAAAGTACCAAATCTCCACCAGCCACCCGGATCCACCAAATACCACAGAGTAAATGTTACCGGTGGCTTATGGTAAACCGGTGACTAAGATGACAAAGGCTCACGGAGAACCACAGAGAACAACAGTAAACCCCCGATATCTCACAGAACAAAAACACCAAAAAAGCCGGTGACTAAGATGACAAAGGCTCACGGAGAACCACAGAGAACAACAGTAAACCCCCGATATCTCACAGAACAAAAACACCAAAAAAGCCACAGATAGTAGGTGGAGATTTAGATCACCAACAAATACATCGAGATCCACAGATGTAGAAAACCAACAAACATACCGAGAGACCCACAGATCTAGAAAACCAACTACCTACCGGGCACCCACGGATCTATAAAAGAAACAAACTCACAAAGAGAGAAAACTGGTGGCTGTAAAGAAACAAACAAATCGACGGTTGTAATGATGGTCTCCGGCAAAGTAAAGGTGGTTCTAGTGATGTAAAGATGGTTCAGAATAAGCATTTTGTTCCGGTGAGATAGAATTGTAAAGAGAGGTCATAGGTGTTTTAGAAAGAGAGAGAGAGAGAGAGAGAGAGAGAGAGAGAGAGAGAGAGAGAGAGAGAGAGAGAGAGAGAGAAATTTTAGAATGAATCGAAAGAGAGGGAGAGAGGTTGTGCGTTTGTGTGTTGTGTGTTGTAATGTATGTTGTTGTGTATGTACAATCCCTTAAACTCTTAAAGGCAACCTACTTAAAATCACTCGGTCAACAAAACATCAAATGTATTATAATGTAGTTAAGATATATATAATGTGTGGGCCCAAAAATATTTAAGTGACGAGTATCAGTTTCAATGAGTATTGGTATGTGTTGACATGGTTGTAAACCGATCAATCGGTTTTCCTTCACTATTGGAAGAAGTTTTAGTATTAACATGATAAGAGGAAGTTTTGTTTCGGCTTAATATATGTAAAATTCTTATGATCTGAATAAGTATAAGCCTTTTGTTTTTAATCACATTTTGTTTATAGGCTTAACCGTAAGCCTTTTGTTTTTAATCACATTTTATTTGCAGGGTCAAGCGTAAGAACTTGTTTTAGGCTTAATCTTTCCATAAATACTTTTAAGATCGACATTTTTTGTCTTTTGTTGGAAAATGTTGATAAAAACATGATGTTTTCATCAACTTTAGACGTATATAAAGTCATGCATATTTAATATTTACGAAGAATATTTAATATGAATGTGTAGCCCTTTGAAAGGGATTTGCAACGATATATTATACGTCCAAAACGGAGTTAAGGTGAATGAGATATCGACACCTAAAGATGGGTGTTTGGGTAACGAAACTAACAGTTACGCTAACGTAACTGATAGTTACGCTGAAACTGTTACGATAACATAACTGATAGTTACGTAGCGTAACTAACAGTTACGTTAACGTAACTAACAGTTACGTTAACGTAACTAACAGTTACGCTATTTGATAACTGTTACACTTTCGATTTAATGGCTGGTTAATGTCATTAAAACTGAATTAAACACGAACGTTTTCCTATGGGCTATAAAATGGAACTTCGTGGCTCAATCACAAACACACCAATTTCCGATTAATCGTTACTGTAATCCTAATTTCCGATTGAATTTTCAGGCAAGTGAACCTCCGACAGTTTGATAAACTGTTTTGCCATTGTACCCTGGGAAACAAAACGTGTGATAGCACGCGGAATTTGTTTTAAGGTAATCGTGTTTATCACGAGCCTTGGGTGTAATTTCATTTACATTTTCTGTAATTTCGTTTACATTTTATGTAATTTGAATTTTGTTTAATTTAAACGGTATTGTGTTCTACAATCTTAAAATAATTTTTTTTTTTTATTATAATACCGTTTATAATCAGAAAAGATTGGACTCAAACTAGTTTTGTTTCGACTCTTTTTCTGCAAAAAACAGCCTCCGGTCATCACAAACGAGTTTTGTTTTGAACAGTTGGTTTTTCAACGTAACTGTTAGTTACGTTAGCATAACTGTTAGTTATGTAGTGTAACTGTTAGTTACGCAGCGTAAGTGTTTGTCACGTAGCGTAACAGTTACTTACGTTAGTCACGTAACTGTTAGTTACATTAGTTTGTTACGTAGCGTAACCGTTAGATACGTTACTTATTGGTTTGCAATCAGTGAACGTTAGTTTGTTACGTAGCGTAACTGATAGTTACGTTACTTAGTTACGTTGGCGTAACTGTTAGTTACGTAGCGTAACTATTAGATAAGTTAGCGAAACTGTCGTTATATACATATCGGATTATTAACGTTTAAAAAAGATTATTGGTTTGAAATCAGTGAACGGAAAAACTGAAAACAGTTTATTTAATATTAATTCTCTAATCGTTGTTCTTCAGATCAGTTTGGAACTTGTTATATCCATATAATTTCTTTCCGTTTTGTTTAAAAGCGGTTGTGGATCAAGTTTAGAATAACAAATTCTAAAAAATTATTATGGTTCTCGTTGTTATACACGTAACGGTTAATCACGTAACTGTTAGTTACGTTCGTTAGTCACGTAACATTTAGTTACGTCTGTTAGTCACGTAACTGTTAGTTACGTTGGTCACGTAACTGTTAGTTACGTTGGTCACGTAACTGTTAGTTACGTTGGTCACGTAACTGTTAGTTACGTTTGTTAGTTACGTAGCGTAACTGTTAGTTTCGCTAACGTAATTGTTAGTCACATAACTGTTAGTTACGTCTGTAACTGTTAGTTACGTTTGTCACGTAACTGTTAGTTACGTTTGTTAGTTACGTAGCGTAACTGTTAGTTTCGCTAACGTAACTGTTACTCACGTAACTGTTAGTTACGTCTGTAACTGTTAGTTACGTTTGTTTGTTACGTAGCGTAACTGTTAGTTTCGCTAGTGTAAATGTTAGTCACGTAACTGTTAGTTTCGCTAGCGTAACTGTTAGTCACGTAACTGTTAGTTACGTCTGTTAGTCACGTAACTGTTAGTTACGTTGGTCATGTAACTGTTAGTTACGTTTGTTAGTTACGTAGCGTAACTTTTAGTTTCACTAACGTAACTGTTAGTCACGTAACTGTTAGTTACGTATGTAATTGTTAGTTACGTTTGTCACGTAACCGTTAGTTACGTTGCGTAACTGTTAGTCACGTAACTGTTAGTTACGTTGCGGACTGAATTTAAAACAGTTTTGTAAAAACATAACGGGTTTTGAAAAATAACAATAAAACATATTATTAGTATTGTTATAAACAGATTATTATTATTGTTATTATTGATTGTTAACAATTATAAAGCGAGTTGTCTAATTCTTTGATTTGCGAATTTCAAAATGTCGACTCAACCTCTTGTGACCTCAAATATGTTCGCACCGATCATGACATCCGATGTAACGGTAACTCCAATTGTGGGAGCACCACTTGCGAACACCGTTGCTAATCATGCGGAAAAACCCGAAAAGTTTACGGGTTGTGATCAGCCGGGTCATAGAGCTGCGAGCTGCAAGATGCCAAAACGGGAGAATCCCTGTCAAGCTAATATGGTGAATGCTGATATTGATCTTGCTGCCATGGTGACCGATGTCACTAATATGATCTCCGAAGTTAACTGGTGGGATCAAACTCAAAGGAATGGTGGATTGATACGGGTGCTACCCGTCATGTTTGCCCGGACAAGAACATGTTTACCACCTTCAAGGATGTTGAGACTGGTGAGAATTTGTTCATGAGAAACTCGGCTACGGCCGATATCAAAGGGGAAGGTTCCGTGATACTCAAGCTGACCTCGGAAAGGGAGCTCACTTTGAACAATGTGCTCTATAATTCGGAGATTTGTAAGAATCTTGTGTCGGGTTGGCTTCTCAACAAGTTTGGTTTTCGTTTGGTTTTTGAATCAGATAAGGTCGTGTTGACCAAAAGTGGTGTGCATGTTGGTAGGGGATATGCCCTTAATGGCATGTTAAAATTGAATGTAATGGCTTTTAAGCGTGATATTAATGGAATTAATACTACTTCCGCTTACTTGCTTGAGTCTTCTAATATTTGGCATGCACGTCTTGGTAATGTTAATTTTAATTCCAATCGTCGGATAATTAAATTTAAATGCATACCATCTTTCCACATTGATTCAAACTATAAATGTCAAACATGTGTTGAGGCCAAACAAACAAGATGATCGTTTAAATCGGTTGAAAGAATAACCGAACCCCTTGATATGATCCACACCGATGTATGTGATTTAAAATCGGTTCCCACAAGAGGTGGAAACAAATACTTCATTACTTTTATCGATGATAGCACAAAATATTTCTATGTATACTTACTTAAAAGTAAGGATGAAGCCATCGATAAGTTCATTTGAGAATCAACTTAATAAGAAAATCAAGGTCGTTAGAAGTGATGGAATGTGTCACCATTTGCTAACTTTTGTGAGAAACATGGTATTAGACATGAACTCACCGCCAACTATTCACCTCAACAAAACGATATCGCCGAAAGAAAGAACGGTACCTTGAAAGAAATGGTTAATAAGTTCTGGACGTAGTCCAAACATGTGGGGGGAAGCTATCTTGTCAGCTTCTTATCTTTTAAATAAGCTACCTAGGAAGAATAAAGAGGAAACCCCATATGAACTTTGGATGGGAAGAAAACCATCATATAAATACCTACGAGTGTGGGGGTGCCTAGCCAAAGTATTAGTGCCGGCACGTAAGGTCTTAAAGATAGGGCCTAAAACTGTGGATTGCATATTCATTGGCTATGCTCAAAACAGTATTTCTTATTGATTTCTTGTGCATGATTCTAAGAATCCCGATATACACAAGAACACGATAATGGAATCAAGGAGTGCTACATTCTTTGAAAATATATTTCCCTGTCAAAACACGGAAATTGGAAGTTCTTCTACACTCGTTTATGAGCTTGTCCAAAGTGAGAGACAAGAACAACATGTGGAAGAAGATGTTGAGCGCAAAAGAAGTAAAAGGGCTAGGGTTGAGAAATCTTTTGGTTCCGACTTCCTCACATTCATGGTAGAACATGAACCTAGAACCTACCGCGAAGCGGTTACTCTTCGGAAGCACTTCAATGGAAAGAAGCCATCAAAAGTGAAATTAAATCTATTTTACAAAACCATACGTGGGAAATAGCGGACCTTCCTCAGGGTTGCAATGCACTAGACTATAGATGGCTCTTTAAAAAGAAAATGAGGGCGGATGGAAGTATTGAGAAATACAAAGCAAGATTAGTGATCAAAGGTTATAGACAACGAGAAGGTCTAGATTATTTTGATACGTATTATCCTGTAACGAGAATAACCTCCATCAGGATGGTACTTGCTATTTCCGCCATAAGAAATTTAGAAATCCACTAAATGGATGTAAAAACTGCTTTCCTAAACGGCGATTTAGAGGAAGAAATTTACATGAAACAACCTGAGGGTTTTATTGCCCCTGGACAAGAGAACAAAGTTTGCAAGCTGGTTAAGTCATTATATGGCCTAAAGCAAGCTCCCAAACAATGGCATCAAAAGTTTGATCATGTCATGTTAGAACATGGTTTTAAAATAAATGAATGTGACAAGTGTGTTTATGTGAAAGACACACCTAATGGTTATGTTATATTATGTCTCTATGTAGATGACATGCTTATCATGCGTAGTGAAAATAAGATAATAACATCAACAAAGGATATGTTGAAATCCAAATTTGATATGAAAGACATGGGCCTAGCAGATGTGATACTTGGAATCAATATTACACGAACCCAAAATGGTCTTGTGTTAAATCAAACACATTACGTGGACAAAATTCTAGAGCGATTCAATGTGGGGGACTCTGGCCTAGCTAGAACTCCAATAGACACCAGTCAACATCTATCTAAGAATAGAGGTGAAGGTGTCTCCCAACTAGAATACTCAAGAATCATTGGTAGTCTAATGTATCTGATGAGTTGTACCAGACCCGACTTAGCATACGCGGTTAGTAGGCTAAGTAGGTACCCAAGAAATCCAAGTTCTGATCATTGGAAGAGTATGACAAGATAACTTCGGTATGTAAGATACATGCGAGAGTATGGACTACACTATAATAGACATCCAAATGTTATCGAAGGATACAATGATGCAAACTGGAATTCTGATATAAAAGATTCCCGATCAACAAGTGGATACGTGTTTACATTTGGAGGTCCTGTTGTAGCATGGAAATCTTGCAAACAAACGGTTTTAGAAAGATCAACGATGGAATCTGAATTCATTGCCCTCGATAAATGTGGAGAGGAGGCAGAATGGTTGCGTCAATTTGTAGAAGACATACCAAGATGGCCTAAACCGGTAACGGCCGTATGTATACGTTGTGATAGTCAATCGGCAATTGGAAGAGCTCATAGCATAATGTATAACAGTAAGTCAAGACATATTCGACGTACACATAACACGATACGACAACTACTCTCAACAAGAGTTATCTCAATTGACTATGTGAAGTCAAAGGATAACATAGCGGATCCGCTTACGAAAGGCTTAAGCTGAGAGTTATTTAGTAAGTCGTCAAAAGGAATGGGACTAAAGCCCTTGAGTGAATAAGTGTATGCAAAGGAAACCTAACCCAGTTGAATGGAAATCCCAAGATCTGGGTTCAATAGGACAACCTAGTTGTATGAATGAAGGGAGGTCACTGTGGGGTAGCTTCTCTACCTCCTAAACCATCTAAGGGAGTTCACAAATTCACAAATTTCCTAGTCCATTCCTAAGATCAGTGACAAGGTGAAGGATAAGCATACGACTTTTAGTGATTCTAAGAAATAACCATATGTGGTATAATGATTTCTAACGAATCACCTATGTTAGAGAGAAGTGGGGTCGCTTCGAAGGGAATTATAAGGGCGTAATTCCTAAAAGCTCTCGCAGAACCAGGATAGTGTTCATGACCATAACGAACACGACTATGAGGAGTTGACATTGTCAGAAAGAGTCATGTGTGAAATGTATTGTCGTCTACGTAAATAAAAACTCAGTTCAAAGACATCAAGATCTACTGACAGTTAGGAGACTAAGTGCATTTCATAAGGGAAGGTTCAAAGGGTAACACCTACCTATCCTATGCAGGACTCAACCGCCGAAGTTTCATCGGGAATAAATGTTGTTAAGAACGATCTCTATTCATGTGGGGGATTGTTGAGAAATGTTGATAAAAGCATGATGTTTTCATCAACTTTGGACGTATATAAAGTGATGCATATTTAATATTTACGAAGAATATTTAATATGAATGTGTAGCCCTTAGAAAGGGCTTTGCATTGATATATATACATCCAAAACGGAGTTAAGGTGAATGAGTTATCGACACCTAAAGATGGGTGTTTGGGTAAGGTAACTAACAGTTATGTTAACGTAACTAACAGTTACGTTAACGTAACTAATAGTTAGACTGAAACTGTTACGATAACGTAAGTGATAGTTACGTAGCGTAACTAACAGTTACGTTAACGTAACTAACAGTTACGCTATTTGATAGCTGTTACAGTTTCGTTTTAATGGCTTGTTAATGCCATTAAAACTGAATTAAACACGAACGTTTTCCTTTGGGCTATAAAATGGAACTTCGTGGCTAAATCACAAACACACCAATTTCCGATTAATCGTTACTGTAATCCTAATTTCCGATTGAATTTTCAGGAAAGTGTACCTCCGACAATTTGATAAACTGTTTTGCCATTGTACCCTGGGAAACAAAATGTGTGATAGCAAGCGGAATTTTTTTAAGGGAATCGTGTTTATCACGAGCCTTGTCCGTAATTTCGTTTACATTTTCTGTAATTTCGTTTACATTTTATGTAATTTGAATTTTGTTTAATTTAAACGGTATTGTGTTCTACATCTTTTTCATGTATAAATGTATGTAGAATTTCATGAAATTAACTTGTATTACCTAAAAGATTGTTTTAAAATTAATGTTGTTTGTTTAATTACGAGTGAATAATAAATCGAATTAACTTGATAAATAAATTAACTTGGACTACAAGAATGAGTCCTATAAATATGACTGTTGGGATTAGAACTTAGATAAAATAGTTTTAGTTTCATTAATACTGCTTCTAACTACTGATAGTAATGTATGTTTATTAATGCGGGCTAAAAAAGAGTTAATTCTGAAGATCATTAATACTGAAGACATACAAGTTACTACGGAAGACAAGTTAATACTGAAGTTGAAGATTGCTACTGAAGACTTTCATTACTACGGCTTCTCATTACTAATGCTGCTTCAACATAAGTTACTACGGAAGTGTTAATACTGTAACACTTTCCTTGCAAGTTAGAATAAGAATTACAATTATAGTTAGATTGTATTTCCTTATTAGATAGGTGTAGTTTCCTAGTTTATCTAGGTTTAGCCTCAAAGTCTATAAATATAGATCCTTGTAGATTTAGAAAACACGTTGTATTGATATTCATTCTTAATCAATTAAGGCTTATAATTCGACAAATTATTGTTCATCATTCTTCATACGTTAAAAATATTATTTGCTTGAATAACTTGTTAATATCAAAGTGTTCATATCCGCTGCTGAACTTCTTTGATAGATCACGATCTAACGAAGTTAAGGTTTAAGATTTATACAAACATATTTGATCCTGACAAGTGGTATCAGAGCACAGGAGGTGCTTTAGATCCATTGATCAACAAGTTTACAAAGTCTCATACATAAGAATTCAACTTACAACATGTCTGACGTTCTTGTCAACAAGGTTCCAGTTCTTAATAGTAATGATTTCGATTTGAGGAAGCTACGTATCAATCAGCATATTCTGCTATCCCATTATACAGTTTGGGATGTGATCATCAATGGCAAAAAAAGCAGTTGAAAACTTTGCAACTGATGGTCATCCTGGTCAAGTTATTCGTCCTCTAACTGACAATGAAAGAAGAGAGAAGCAAACGGAGATCAAAGCTTTAAGTCTTCTTCTTATTGCAATTCCAAACGAGTACCAGTCACAATTTGAAGGGTACACCGATGCTAAAGCTCTATGGGAAGCTTTGGAGAAAAGATTTAGTGGAACAAAGAATACTAAGAAGAACAAGAAGGCTCTACTCAAACAAGAGTATGAGAATTTCAAAGCATTGAAGGAAGAACGAATGATCCAGACATTCGATAGGTACAAGAAGCTCACAGGAGAACTTGCAAGTGCTGGAGTAAGAATTGATAAGGATGATATCAATAGAAAATTCATCAGATCTCTTGGTGAAGAATGGGTTATCTACACAGTCACCTACAGACAGGGAGATGTACTAGAGGAGATGGAGTTGGATGATCTCTACAACGATCTTCGAGTGTTTGAAGCAGAAGTAGAAGCAAAGAAGCAAAGTAGTAGCAGCAACAGTATTAATAACTTTAATACTGCTCTTATCACTTCATCTGCCAGAACAA
Organism: Senecio squalidus; assembly: GCA_910822075.1. Taxonomy (NCBI): domain Eukaryota; kingdom Viridiplantae; phylum Streptophyta; class Magnoliopsida; order Asterales; family Asteraceae; genus Senecio; species Senecio squalidus. The sequence goes on along the minus strand of CAJVGC010000432.1, from coordinate 15,693,608 downwards.
CTCAACAGGAAGATGGAGAAGATTTGACTTTTGAAGCCTTCATCTCACAGAGTTCCTGCCTCACCAATGAAGACTTGAAGCAGATACATCAAGATGATTGGGAGGAGATTGATTTGAAGTGGCAGACAGCCATGCTATCTCTAAGAGCAAGAAGATTTGTCCAGCGCACAGGGAGAAGATTCAATCCCAGAACCAATGACAGAATTACCTTTGACAAGAACAAGGTAAAGTGTTATGACTGCGGAGAGCCAGGAAACTTTGCCACGGAATGCAAGAAAAACCAAAGGGCAACAATTCTAGCAACAATTCTAGGAACATTCAAGACAATACATCCACAGCATTAGTTACACAGGATGTATTCGGGTATGATTGGTCAGATCTGGCAGAAGAAACCAGTCAAAACAGGGCTCTCATGGCAGTGATTATTGAAGACTCATCTGTTTCTGCTGAGACAGTTTATACTGTTCACCATGCATGCATTACTGCTGATGATGGTGTTTCTGCTGACCAATTTTATACTGACGATGTTGAAGATGTGTTTGGCTATGATTGGAATGAAGACACTCCAACAAAAAACTGAAGAATCCACCCTCTTGAAATCTCTCATGGCCATAGATTCCACCTCCAAGGAAGCAGCTGAGGTAAATGATAAACTATGTTCTAATGAGTGTAAAGAAATAGTGTCTAAATACAGAAGTCATAATCAATTACTATGTGATTCTGTTAAAGCTTTAGAAGAACAAAGGAGGTCAGCTGCTTTAGGTATAGAAAATCTAGAAAACCAAATTAAATCTTACAAAATTAATGAGTCAAGTTATGATGAAAAGATTAAATTGGTAGAATGGCAAAGAGATGACCTACTAGTTAAACTTACTAATGCTAGGGAGGAAATTAAACGCTTATTGGAGGAAAAAGATAAGGTTGCATTAAATGTAGGGAAATTAGAACATGCTTCTAAATCTGTTAATGACCTAATTAACCAACAAATCCATGGAAAAATCAAATCAGGACTAGGTTATAAAGAGGTAGCCCCACCATTTAATCAAAACTATATCCCTCCAACTCTAGAAGCCCCTAGAATTCCCATCACCCAGACACCTCCAAAAGAATCATTCATAGCTGATCCAATCAACTATGATGAAGTTCTAATAGAGGATGTTGATGAAGAAAGTGACCAAGAGGTAGAAGAACAAGTGCCTAAACCAGTAGAAGTTAAACAACCACATTCACAAAATTCAGTGTCAAAAGAACAATTAAAAAGAAGGATTGTGAAAACAACTGTTGTAAATACACTGATGGTCAAAGAGAAAAGATTAAAACTTGGGTTCACATAGAACAAAGAGGAAACCAATGTAATCAAAATCAGTTGAAAACTCAAAAGGGTCAAAGTCCTAAGAAACAAGTTCAATCATGTTTTATTTGTGGCAAGTCTAACCATTATGCCAAAATCTGTTATTACAACCCTGAAAACCAAAAGAAAGTGGCACAAAAACAGCACAGGGGGTTGGGGTACACAGTCAAGGTTGACCATCACGTTAAGCAAAACAAACCATCACTTGAAAGAAAACCTGCTCTGAACAGTAGTAATAGAGTTACTACTGCAAAGAAGGACTCTGTTAATACTGTATCAAGCAGCAGCAGCATTAACAAAACGAATTTCCAAATCAGTAGAAACAAGAATAATACTGCTAAACAACCTTTTGTTAATACTGCACATATTAATACTGTCAAGAATAATAGTGTTAATACTGCCCGTGTTAATACTGTTAAACGAAATAGTGTTAATACTGCAGGTGTTAATACTGCAAAAAGTAACTCTGTTACTGCTGCAAGTGTTAATACTGCACATCAAAAGATTGTTAAAACAATACATGTTCCTACTGTTAAAACAAAGAATGTTAATACTGCTAAAGTTCAAAAAGCTAAAATCTTTAAACAAGTGTGGCAACCAAAGGTCAAAGTAACTCAACCACCTACTCCACCTGATTTCACAAACCTAGTTCAGAGGAAGGTGAGTTACTTTGATGAGATGGGCAAACCCAAGTCAACTTTGGCTTGGGTCCCCACCAGAAACTAACTTTCTTGTTTATGTGCAGGTTCAGCCAACAAAAGATTTTGAGAGCAATTGGCATGTAGATAGTGGCTGTTCCAGGCACATGACAGGCAACATTGCTTGCCTTCAGGACTTTGAAAAGTTCAATGGAGGGTATGTTGCCTTTGGAGGTAATCCAAAAGGAGGGAAGATTTCTGGAAAGGGAACTGTTAGCAATGGGAGAATCCACTTCAAAGATGTCTTCTATGTGCAACAGTTACAATATAACTTGTTGAGTGTGTCTCAAGTCTGTGATGAGAAGCACACAACAATCTTCACTGCATCAGAATGCATCATTATGAAGCCTGGATATGTTATTGATGAGAGCATGATCTTGCTCAGGACTCCAAGAAAAGACAATGTCTATTGTTTTGACATGTCCAAGGTAAAACCCACTGAAGCTGAAGCATGCTTTGTCTCCAAAGCAACTCTAGATGAATCCACTCTATGGCACAGGAGGATGTGCCATATGAACCTCAAGACTATTAATGAGCTGGTGAAATCTAACTTAGTAAGAGGATTGCCCAACAAGCAATTTTCTTTGGATGACAACTGTGTTGCATGTTTGAAGGGAAAGCAACACAAGACTTCTCACAAGTCCAAGGAAATCAACACCAATAATACTCCTCTTCATTTGCTCCACATGGACTTATTTGGTCCAACAAATGTGAAGAGTATTGCTAAGAAGTCCTACTGCCTAGTGATTACTGATGATTACACAAGGTACACTTGGGTGTATTTCCTGGCAACCAAAGATGAGACAAGTCAACTTCTCATTCATTCATCACAAGAGTGGAACACCAAATCAATTTGAAAGTGAAGAAGATTAGGTGTGACAATGGCACAGAATTCAAAAACCAATTGATGAATGAATTCTTTGAGAAGAAGGAAATAGAGAGACAGTTCAGTGTTGCAAGGACTCCACAACAGAATGGAGTAGCTGAAAGAAGGAATAGAACTCTAATTGAAGCTGCTAGAAGTATGTTGGCTGACTCCAACTTACCCATATTCTTCTGGGCAGAAGCAGTTAATACTGCCTGCTATGTACAGAACATAGTTCTCCTAGTCAAGTCTCAAAACAAGACTCCATATGAGCTTTTACACAAGAAGCAGCCATTGATAAGCTTCTTAAGAGCTTTTGGATGTCCTTGTACTATCCTCAACACCAAGGAATATCTTGGCAAGTTTGAGAACAAAGCAGATATAGGATACTTTGTGGGATACTCTTCTCAAAGCAAAGCCTATAGGATCTATAATCAAAAGTCACGAATTATTGAAGAGAGCTCCAATGTTACATTCAATGAAAACACCCCCAACACAAAGGGTCAAGGGCCAAACTGGCTGTTTGATTTGGATGCTTTATCTAAATCCTTCAATTTTGACTTTCAACCATCCGCATCAGTTCCTGCTGCTCAAGTTCCTACTGCCTCAACAAATTCTGTTAATACTGATTCAGTTAATACTGAATCAGTTTCTACTGCTATTCCTCCAGTCATTGGTACTGATAGATTAGATGTCATGGAGTATATCTATCTTCCAATTTCAACTGATGATCCACTCAATCTGTATGACACCATTGACAAAGTAGTAGAAGAAGAGGCACATCCACATGACACTCCTCAAGAACAACCTCTACAGAATGAAGAAGTTTCACCTACTACAACTGACAAAGAAGAGGATCACAACATAAATGAAATTCCAGCATTAATTGAGGAAAATGAAGATGGAGTTGAAATTCCAACTGATGAAGAAGTTGAAGATAGTGATGCAGAAGTAACTACTCCAAAGAATACTACTTCCACTTCAATTCCTTACCATGGATCCAACGCATTTCATGGATATGCTATACCTGACATCAATGATACCAATTTGGGTGTGGACTTAAGAGTTTAGAAGATTCCTTTTTCCATAATTTCAAAGAACCCCCTCCCTCTCAAATAATTGGTAACTACGATATCTCAATGGAGACAAGAAGCTCCACCAAGCCTCCAAAGGATCCACTGAAGGACATCAACACATGTTTATTTGCCTGCTTTCTATCTCAAATGGAACCCAAGAAGATCCAAGAAGCCCTGCTAGACCCACACTAGATAGAAGCATGTCAAGCTGAACTGCTACAGTTCAAAATTCAAGGAGTTTGGGATTTGGTTCCATTGCCAAGGGGGAAGAAAGTAATAGGCACAAGATGGATCTTCAGGAACAAGAAGGATGAAAGAGGGATTGTCATTAAAAACAAAGCAAGACTGGTAGCTCAAGGCTACACTCAAGAAGAAGGAATAGATTATGAAGAAGTTTTTGCCCCTGTAGCAAGAATAGAAGCAATCAGGCTCTTCCTTGCTTTTGCCTCTTTCATGGGATTCAAAGTCTATCAAATGGATGTGAAGAGTGCATTCCTGTATGGAGTTATAGAGGAGGAAGTTTATGTCAAACAGCCACCAGGCTTTGAGGACCCCCAAAACCCTCACATGGTCTACAAATTGGACAAACCTCTTTATAGGCTTCATCAAGCACCAAGGGCTTGGTATGATACTCTTTGAGACAATCTTCTCAAGAACAACTTTCAAAGAGGAACAATTGACAAGACTCTCTTCTTCAAAAAGACTCATTCAGACATCCTTCTTGTGCAAATTTATGTAGATGACATCATCTTTGGCTCCACCAAAGATGCTCTGTGCAAAGAATTTGAAGAGCTGATGCATACAAAGTTTCAAATGAGTTCCATGGGAGAACTCACATTCTTTCTAGGCCTCCAAGTCAAGCAGAAGACTGATGGCCTCTTCATCAGCCAATCAAAGTATGTCAAGGATATTCTCACCAAGTTTGGATTTCTAGAAGCAAAGGTAGCAAGCACACCTGTGGAAACTCACAAACAACTGACTGCAGATCTTGAGGGGGAGGATGTAGACATTCATAACTATAGATCAATGATAGGTTCACTCATGTACCTCACAACTTCAAGACCTGACATTATGTTTGGAGTTTGTGTGTGTGCAAGGTATCAAACCAGACCAAAGATGTCTCACCTAATTGCAGTCAAGAGAATATTCCGCTACTTGAAGGGCAAGCCTAACTTAGGCCAATGGTATCCTAAAGATTCACCCTTTGATTTAATTGCTTATACTGACAGTGATTATGGTGGTGAAAACTTAGACAGGAAATCAACAACAGGTGGATGCCAATTCATAGGCTCAAGACTGGTATCTTGGCAGTGCAAGAAGCAAACAACGGTGTCTACTTCTTCAACAGAGGCTGAATACATTGTTGCAGCAAGTTTATGTGCTCAAGTGTTGTGGATTCAAAACCAAATGATGGATTATGGATACTCATTCATGAACACTCCCATCTTCATAGACAACCAGAGCACCATCAACATAATCAACAATCCTGTGAAGCACTCCAAGACAAAGCACATAGAGATTCGATATCACTTCATAAGAGACTGCAACGAAAAGAAGTTGATACATGTTGATAAAGTTCATACTGACAATCAGCTGGCTGATCTTCTCACAAAAGCTTTTGATGTGGGAAGATTCACCTTCTTGATTACAAGTATTGGCTTGATCAACATGGATTAACTTATCTAAATATATCTCTTTAGTTATCCTATGTAACGTCCCTTCGAGAAACGCAGTAGTAACCCTAAACATAAATCAAGAGCCTTACTTTTTAGTATTGCTCTATGTTACTACTGCAAAATTAACAGTAGCAATAGATTTTGACTAACGTTTTATTAGTACTGCAAATTTTTCATTACTACGGGAAGGTTTAACTACTACTGCCCATAGTTTTGTTAATACTGCAAGAATAGTTAATACTGATAGTAAGTCATTAATACGGACATCTTGTTAATACTGTCAAGTAATATCTATTACTACCGCCAGACCAGTTAATACTGCCGTCATTACTACTGTCATTAACTTAATTACTGCGGTCATTATCTGTTAATACTGCAACGATTAGTACTGCAGAGTTTTCTTAATTAATAAGATTACTCTGTTAATACTGCGTTGACAAGTCAAACCCCAACTTGTAACTAACTTTTAACACGTGGCAATATATGATTGGACCTCAATTTTAAATCTTCGGCGCGGGTTCAACAATTTTTGACACGTGGCAATACCCTATTGCACCGTTACTTTTATTCATAACCCGCGTCTAATCCAATTCGCCAAGTTGTTATAATCTTTACAGTATAAATAGGGTTCTAATTAATCTTTAAATTAATTACCTTTCTTCTCAAGAACCCTAACTAAGAAAAAGTTACCGTTACAATCAAAAACCTAAAATTTTCTTCACTGTTTGATTCAATTCTCTCTTATTACTAACAATGGTTGATCTACAGTTCTTCGAAACCCATAACATCGTGGCATGCTTCATCAAGAACACGGAAAATAAGGATTTTTATCCTATTATAGATTTTTTGAAGCAGTCATACATTAAATTCTCTCTCACTGTTAGTCCGGAGTTACATGAAGACCACATTAGAAGTTTCTGGAACACTGCAAGTGTAAGTTCTATGGGAGAAGTACCTGTAATCAAAGCCAAAGTGGATGGCAAAGAAATCAATGTTTCAGAGGCAACTATTCGCACTCATCTTCAACTACAAGATGAAGCAGGTATAACAGACCTACCAAGTGAAACAATTTTTGAAAACTTTAGGTTAATGGGGTATGAGGGGACCTAAACACCTCAACATTTTTAAAAGCTAAATTGTCCCCCAGTGGAAGTACTTGTTTCATACTTTGCAACAATGTCTTTCACAGAAAAGAACGGGTTGGAATGAGGGTAGTTCATCTTTGGCAACTGCCATGGTGTGTTTGGTAACAAACCAAACATACAATTTTTCAAGCCTTATTTTTGATGGAATGCTATGGAACTTGGAAAATCCCAAATATAAATTTTTAATGTATCCAAGGTTCCTTCAGCACATCTTTAATTGTGAACTTAGAGATCTCAATAGATCTCAAAACGTTTTCTCAACCCATGCTCATACAAAGAAAGTTTTTGCAAATATGAGACGGGTTAATAAAGGTTTTTCTGCTAATGTAACACCATTGTTCCCAACAATGATGGTGGGAACAAGTTCCAATGCAGATGAGAGACAAGTGACTTCACCTCTGTCTCAACCCACATCTAATCTTGTTACTACTATTGGTACCTCTGCAGTTTCTGCTGCAAGTACTGAAGTCATCATCCCTGAGGTTACAACTACAGTTAATACTGCAAGTGTTCCTCCAGTTAATAATGAGAGCTCTACTCCAGTTGCAACTGCACCAGTCACCACTTTTGTGACTACACCATCTGCTTCTATACCTCACTCACCACCACCACTTGTTGCAACATTTTCTAGAAAGGCTAAGAGGGTTCCTCAGCCTCTTAGGCCTCCAACTTCCCCACTATCTATTTTCAAACAAATGGAAAACATGGAGCAGTCCCCCATGCTCCCTGAGGTGGTCCATAAGGAGGGGGGAGACCATTTGGAAAGGGCTAATACTACTGGAGCCATTACTTCTCCTAGTGATGCCCAGGACAGTATTAACATCACTAAGACCCAATCCAAGGCAACACTATCCATGGATATGGATGCTGCTTTTGTGGCATCTTTGGTAAGTGGTCCCTGGTTCCAAGAAACCACCGGGGGGTACATGTTTCTGCAGGGCAGGAAGGTACCTCTACATCCTATGATCCACCACCTGTTGGTACTCAACAGGAAAGGAGTGAGGATAGATCTACTTTAAACTTGAAATTGATGGATATGTACAATAATGTCATTGTTAGAGTGGATAAACAAGAGGAGGACCTTGCCCCTTTAACTCAATTGGTGCAGCAGCTGATAGCTCAACAAGCCTTACTTTCAGCACAACTGTTGCATAAGAACCCATCTACCAGGAGCATTGGTACCTCACCTAAATCCTCAAGCTCATCTTCTTCAGATGACACTCCTCCAGCTGACAAAATGGGGGAGAAAACAGTTGAAGATATTTTATCATCTGAAGAGAGTGTTGAACCCAAGGGGGAGGAAAGAAGAAGTGATGATACTGTGATTACAACCACATCATCACATGAAGAAGAAGATGAAGGTAAGAAGATGGTGATAGATGAAGATGTTGAAGAGGAGCAAAGAATTGAGGGGGAGCAAGAGATGGAGACAGAAGATGAAAATCAAGAAATACTTACTACTGCAGCCATTGATTCAGTCTTAATTTCTGTTGCAGAGTTTGTTTCTACTGCCTCTCCTCTAATTACTGCTGAAGAGATAGTTACTACTGCTCATCACACACAAGTTGTTTCTACTGAAGCAATTACTACTGAAGGAACTAATACTAAAGGAGTTAATACTGAAGATCCAGTTTCTACTGTCAGCTCAATTACTACTGATCTTCATGTTTCTACTAAAACACCTCCAACAGTATCCATTCCTCCATTAACTAAATCAATTCAAAGTAGTGAAGCTTTGAAGGCCATCTTTTCTGAAGCAACAAGAGTCACAACAATTACTACTGCTACAATCTCAACTGTTGATGAAGAAGTTGTTGCTGCTGAACTATTGAAGCTTGAGATGGCCAAAATTATTGAAGAAAGAAAGATTCAACAAGCCTCACTTCCAAAGCAAAAGTCTTTGAAGATTCCTGCAGTTCCAGATAGCACCAAGCTGGTAGAAGGAATAGACTATGTAGAAGATCCTTCAAGACCATCAGGTAGAAGACCAATTATTTCTCCTCATAGATCATATGTTCCCAAACCACTTGAAAAGATTGATGTAGCTGAAAAGGCTAAGGGAAAGAAAGTGGATGTTGATCTAAGTGAGAAGGAGAAGGAGAAGAAAAAAAAAGGAGAAGGAAGAAAAGCTAGCTGACCTTGCAGCCTTTCAATTTGCTGCTGAAGACTTGGATGTAGGTGATGATCCAACAACAATAATTGACATCCACACCAAGCTTCAAATTCAAGAAATGGAGAAGATTCATAAATTGAGGAAAGAAGAGAATGCATTGAAATCTGAGCTTGAGAAGGAAATGGCTAAGCTAGACCAAGAAGAGAGAGAGAAGAAAAAGAAAGAACAAAAGAAGAAATCTACTCAAGACAAGCTAACTGAAGACAGACATAAGTTTATCTCATACCTAAAGACAAAGGGCTACAATGGTAAATCATTGGGTCCAATGAAGATGGGAAACTTGCTTGGCTTGGTAGAGAAGGAAAGAAAAAGAGATGCTCAAAGAAGGATTCAACTCTCTAAACAAGAAAATCAAAAGCAGTTGAGTTGGAGAGATCTTTGAAAAGAGCACATGAAACTGGAAGACTTATGTTTGATGATGCAGGAAGGGAGATCAAAAACCCATTTGCTCTAGTTAAACCTAATCCACCTGAGAAGCTGAAAAGGAAGAAATCAGTGTCTACAAGAGTTGTTCAAAAGAAACAAAGAGTAGAAGACATTCCTACTTCATCTGCTCCTCAAGGAAGTCCTATTATACCAACAGTTTCAGTCAAGAAAGAACCAGTCAACATTGAAGTAAGAGATGATGATATAGAAATATCACAAGATGATTGTTCTGCTTTGATTGTTCATGAAGAGGGACTAAGTATAGCGCCATTAGCTGTTGAGCTTCCTGAGATCATAGACTGGGAGTTTACTGGTGGGCCACTGAAGAAAGAATATGTGGTAACCATGAAAGATAAGTCCAAGACCATTGTTCCAGCTTTTCACAGGATGGTAAGAGATTTCTCAAGATCTGATCTGGAACGTATTTATGACATTGGGAAGATTAAGTATTCTAACTTCAGAGGTAAAGTCTCAGGCATAGATATGGCCATGGATTGGTTAAATGGCATGTTTGATCCAGATATAGAGAAGATCAGTCCTGCCTTCAAGAAAGGAAGTCCAACAAACCCAATTATCAAATGGTACATTTATGAAAGGAGTGGTACTTACTCTATAGTTAGAACTCATGGTGCAATGGAGTTCTATCTAGAAGAGAAGAAGTATCCACGTGAGGACTTTGAAAGAGCTGATCAAGGTGAGATTGTATGGACTTATAGCTTTCATAATGGCTCATGAGTTGGTCTGGAGCATCATGATGTAGTTGAATGAAGAAATTGCAAAGGAAGCAGCTGAGAAGAAGAAAAGTTTAGATAAATGATTATGTTTTGTAATGAAAGTATTTAAAAATGATGTATGAAAACTTGTACTTTTGATAGTTATAAAAGTTCAAGATTAGGGGGAGATTGTTGGGACTAGAACTTAGATAAAATAATTTTAGTTTCATTAATACTGCTTCTAACTACTGATAGTAATGTATGTTTATTAATGCGGGTTGAACAAGAGTTAATGCTGAAGATCATTAATACTAAAGACATACAAGTTAATACTGAAGTTGAAGATTACTACTGAAGACTTTCATTACTACGGCTTCTCATTACTACTGCTGCTTCAGTATAAGTTACTGCGGAAGTGTTAATACTGTAACACTTGCCATGCAAGTTAGAATAAGAATTACAATTATAGTTAGATTGGATTTCCTTATTAGATAGGTGTAGTTTTCTAGTTTATCTAGGTTTAGCCTCAAGGTCTATAAATATAGATCGTTGTAGATTATAGAAAACACGTTGTATTGATATTCATTATTAATCAATTGAGGCTTATAATTGGACAAATTATTGTTCATCATTCTTCATACGTTAACAATATTATTTGCTTGAATAACTTGTTAATATCAAAGTGTTCATATCCGCTGCTGAACTTCTTTAATAGATCACGATCTAACGAAGTTAAGATTTAAGATTTATACAAACATATTTGATCATGACAATGACTCATGCCATAGAGGTCTTAAAAGAGGTGCCTGAGACAAAATATACAAAATATAGGACCTTTTAGAGTCAATCAAGAGTCTCCTTTTGGTTATATGTGTGTCTTCAAAGATACAAGAATGTGAGATAATTGTTTACTCCCGCTTGTATAAAGTGACTTGTGATGATTGATGATGTGTGAAATCAAAGTTAAAATTTTATTAAAATAGGATTAGATTGATTCTAGGGATTAATACACAACTAGGAAAGTATCTATCCGTGTAAGAATGTAGTATCGGTAAATCCGACATCAAACTCAGGGAATGTGTATCAATTTTCGTTTATTCTAAATTATTAAAAAAATAAATAAAATAAAAGAAAAAATTAATAGTTGATTGGCGGGCTCCGTCCAAACCGAGTCACTTTGTGTCCGACCGACCCAGTCTTCCCGAAGTCTGGTCCCGTTGAAACACCTATGCTGGGAGAGTCACAAGCCTTGGTAGAAAATCTTCTTGGGAGGTCACCCACCCCAGTACTAAGTTTCGAACCCTTGACCTTTCACACAAAAAGCGAAAAAAGCATGGGGGTGTTTTATAAAATAACGTATTTTTTTAGAAACTAATTGATTAAAAATAAAGTACGGAAAATTAATTAAAAAGTGAATTGTGAAAGAAAGGATGTTTTAAAGGTTTTTAAGATGTAATCAGATGTTTAAAACTATTGTTTACTTGGATTTTACGTTTCACTTGAATTATGAATGATAAATTATGTTTGAATTGGTTTAACCGTGATTTCAATATTAACTAGACTTCCTGTTGGGGTTATCTAATCTTAGAATTATCCACCCTGTTTTATAAAGTAAGTTCACTATTATTAACAATTTAATATGTGAACTAGGAATTAACAAAAGTCTTAATTATTGAATTACCATATAATTGTCATGTTCGTTCAATTTATGAGGCTACTATTGTTTTTAGTCTATCTCAATTAAGTCCTAAGCTAAATTTATTTAACGGGTTAAACAATTGTAAATAACTAATAAACGTTATATGAACGCTAGTTAGGGTATAAGTTTACCAATCACGCTAAGTATTTAACCTAACAACTTTAAATAAACATGGATTGCAATTAAACGTTATCAATAATGGAAAAACCAATTAATTCAACATAAAACTTAATCATTCATGATTACAAGCTTAACAATCCAAACAAACACTAAATTAGATTTGGCTCATGTTAGATTGTGAAAATTAAGCAAAAGAAATCATAAACAAAGACATGTTTTAGCACGAATTAAGCTAAAAAGAACAAACCAACGTAAAAAATCTTCAAACACGATTAAGTTGGGTTAACTGTGGGCTTGTAACTCGATCTAAGGCCTTAAAAACCTTCCTTGCAGCTCCTCCGATCAAATGATGAGTGAAAATGTGGAAAAAGAGTATATCCAGTTTGTAATACCTAAAGGTTTTCTTATATAGACTTGTTGATTGACCTTACAGCCGACGATTGTTTTAGTTCAGCCGTCAGCCGACTACGTGGGTGAGAATTCTGCTTCCACAACAAGTTTGGTTAGTCCCCGGGCAGTAATGATCAGTCGCCGGTTCTTTTGACTATTACCACTTTTGCTTGTTTATTTACGTTTTTAGTTGGTTTCAACTCTTATTTGCTTTTAATTATAATACATCCTTATGAATTTTAAACACTATTCAAATCATAATAAAATATAAAAAACAAAAATATAAATAAAAAAATATTTGATAAAATATTAATTATTTTAAACATATTAATAAAACATGCTCCAATAACATACCCCGGTCAATCTTTTATTGTGTTTGCTTCCATTTCTTATTTATTGGTGATTTGTTGTATCAACTTATAGTTGCGGTGATTGATGCCCAAAGAATTTTATATTTCTTAATCCTTTCACACTTGAGTTATTTTATATTTTTCAAGCAAGAAATTTCAGATTGATACATTATTACGCTTTTGCAAGTGGGACTAATTAAGTTGTATAGTTTCTTTACCCTTTCAAACTTTAAATTAAAAGAGTAAATTATCCATTCATTGTTATGAGTATGAGGAATATATATTTGGACTCATAAAACAAGATTAATTTCATAGTTATTAACTTAGTATTATTATTTATATACTTCATTTTTAAACTAAAGATTTAATGAATAGTAGATTTTTTAATGTGAGGTTAACAATCTTTTCTTATAAATGATCAACCTCAACCTTACATTATTAATTATATTTTTAATATTTAATTTCTATTAAATATTCTTTTATTACTTTAACTTTAATTTTTATAGTTAGTTTTTTTTAATAGCAAATATTTTATTCCACGATCAAAAAGGTCACCTAAAAGATGTTCGACAATTGTAGTTGAATAAATATTTTATACTTCACTTAAATTTTTCATTATTTTTATTATTATAATGTGAACTTCAAACAACTGATAATTTTGCTAAAGGTCCCAATATACGAATAATTTATATAAATTAAAATATGTATATTTTAAAATGAATGACGTATTTTTAACAAAATATATGATACCCAATGATAATTTAGTTTAACTTCAATTTTTCTGTCGCGAAAAGCGGGCATATGGTATTCTACTAAAGATACAACAAAATGTCAAACAAAGGAAACGTAGAAAACTATGTTCACCTTGAAACAAGAAAACTCGATGTTACACGATCATGCATATGCACATTTGACATTCGAATGTGGAAAAATCACCAACAAAACACCCACCCTCCTTCTCACTTCCCTACATCCAAATATGGAAAAATCAGCACCAAAATACGCACCCTCCGCCAACAATACTACCACAATCATGAGCCCCACCACTCCGGTTAGCAACCTCTACGACTCTTATGAGTTTCGAGCCATCTCAAAACAAATCAACCGTGCAATCAAAGGGTCTAACAGCCCATTGTCTCCGTACTCCTATTATCTGAAATCGGGAACTCCGTTTTACTCTATGCAAGTGAGACGAATCTGTGCGTCAAATACAAAAAAACACGGTTTATGCACAAAGACAGAAGAGTCGCAACGTCCCAAGAGTTTCATAGGGAAGCTTTGGACCAAGGTTAAAGGCACCTTTATACGGACCCATTGACCACTCTAATTCATGTATCTTTTATGTGTATGTGTAGTATATGTATAAATGAATGGCAAAAGCCAGATTTAACCGCTCAACTGTCTTGTATAAACACATTTCACTTGCTATCCATCGTACCGTATATATAATACATTAGTTTTTCCTACTTTACTCTTTTATACATATGTAACATTCTGATACGTTTTTTAGCTAATTCCCTAGAGCAAGGTGAACAAATATTATTGTTAGGATCGTTATGCCCAAATCTTGATTTGAAAGCATTTTTATCAGTAATTATAACATTATTTATTCATCATATTTTATGGGATTTGTCAGGATCAAATAAGTTTGTAAACCTAAAGCTTGTCTTTGTAATATCTTGATCTATCAAAGAAGTTCAGCAGCGGATTGAACACTTAGATATTAACAAGTTAATCGAATCAAACAATATTGTAAACTAATAAACAATGATAAACAATAAGTTTTCCGAATTATAAGCCTCAATTGAATAGAATAATGTATCAATACAATGTGTTTTTCTATCAATCTACAAGGATTTATTTATAGATCTCGAAGCTAACCTATCTATAAAATAGGAAACATCTATCAATAAGGAAATACAATCTATCTATAATTGTAATTCTTATTCTAAACTTGCATGGCAAGTGTGTTGCAGTAGAACAGACTTCCGTAGTAATTAGTTGAGCAGTAGTAATGATAATGATATGCCTTCCGTAGTAACTACAACTGCAGTAGCAACTTGTCTTCCTTCCGTAGTAACTGCTTTGATCAGTAGTAATAGAGTAGTACCTTGACAGCAGTAGTTAGGAGCACTATTAATGGAATTTAAACTAAACTAACTAAGTTTTAATCCCAACAATCTCCCCCTCACTTGAACTTTTATTAACATTGAAAGTACAAGTTTTTACATCAATTTTAACTACCTCAATTACAAGACATTATCATTTATCATTTAAGTTCTTCTTCTTCTCCTCTGCTTCTTTTGCTAGCTCTTCGTTAAGCTGCCCCATAATTCTCCAGACCAACTCATGTGCCATTCTGGAAGCTACAAGACAACGAAGTCTAACTTTGATCAGCTCTTTCAAAGTCCTCAACCCCAAGTCATACTTTCTGTCAACAAGATAGAACTCCATTGCACTATGTGTTCTAACTATTGAGAAAGTTCCACTTCTTTCATAGATGTACCATTTAATTACAGGGTTGTTTGGACCTCCTTTCTTGAATGCAGGATTAATCTTCTCAGTATCTGGATCAAACATTCCATTTAGCCAATCCATAGCCATGTCTACTCCAGAGCTTTCTCCTCTAGGATTGGAATATTTAATCTTTCCAATAACATAGACACGCTCTAGATCATCTCTTAAGAAATCTCTAACCATTCTGTGAATGGCTGGTACAACTGTCTTTGACTTGTCTTGTCTGGTTACCACATATTCTGTTTTGTTTGGTCCACCAGTGTACTCCCAGTCAATGATCTCAGGAAGCTCAACTGCCAGTGTTTCTATCCTAAGTTCTTCTTCATTTACTATCAAGGCAGAGCAGTCATCTTCATCAATTTCAATGTCCCCTTGCTTTTCTTCAATCTGGACTTTGACTTGCTCTTTCTTGACTTGAACAATAGGACATCCTTGAACAGTAGTAGTTGTAGTAGGAATGTCTTCTCTTCTTTGTTTCTTCTGATGAACTCTTGTAGAATATGACTTTTTCCTCTTCAGCTGCTCAGGAGGAGTTGACTTGACAGGAGCAAAGGGATTATGAATCTCCTTCCCTTGAGCATCAAACATAAGTCTGCCTGTTTCTTGTGCTCTCTTCATTGACCTTTCTAACTCATATTGTTGTTGATTTTCTTGTTTTGTGAGTCTGAGTTTCTTTTGAGAGTCCTTTTCCTTTTCCTTCTCAACCAAAGCAAGTAAGTTCCCAATCTTCATAGGCCCCAATGATTTTCCATGGTAGCCTTTGGATTTTAAGTATTCCATGAACTTTTTCTTGTCTTCGGCTAACTTGTCTTGTGTGTTCCATTTCTGTTAGGTCTCAATAAGAACCCAAATACTAGCTAATCAATTACAAATTAGTATTTAAACGTTAATTATCACGAATCGATTAACACTCAGTTTCTTGTTTAATTATAGCGGAATTATAATAACAAGGTAACGAGAATAACACACAGTTATATCTATTCAAAAAGGTTCAACGATTACAAGATTCAAGCTCACTATTTATTCACAATAATAGTGATCTTGATAAGTACGAATCTTAGTAAATCTTCTAAATGGATAGAAGATTTTGTCTAACAAACCTACCTAAAATAATGCCTTACGTTTCATTATGGAGCGGAGTAGTCAGCTCCACAATGCCTTAGTTTATTTTAGTCACTCAGACTCAAAGTGTCACTCAGACTCAAAACTAAGACTTTAATAAATAGATTTATAAACTTGGGTTAAATCGTTGATTTTCCCAACAATCTCCCCCTATCTGTTTAGATTAAAGTCTTTTACAATGACACACATCAAAAACAAACACAAACTTAAAACATGTTAATATGAAACAGTTTGTGAATAAAAAGAAATTACTTTCTCCTTTTGGATGCTTTCTTGGGCTTCAATGGTACGTCCCATGGAGTTGGCTTCAATACTTCCTTAGCCCATTCTATTCTTTCAGCTTTCCACCCCATCAACTTCTCCATCTCAGCATCTGACTTGTTGAACAGTAGTTGATAATCTTGCTTAATCAGCTCTACTTTGTCCACCAATGTCCCCATTTCTTTAATTCTCCATAGATTATTAAATAACCAGCTTATCAGCTTCAAGCGAAATGGAAGACATTGATCAGATTGACATTCATTCAGCAGGGCAATGCAGTGAAATGGAGGTCTTGTTCAGATTGTCCTTTGCTTGAAAGCATTCCTCTCCCCCACAGTCAACATAAAACAATCCCTCATATTGGTCAGTTTGAATATATGTTCTTTCTTGAAAGATCAAACCTGAAGGAACTGGATGAAGGTTGCTTGATTCCAATCCAAGTGATTTAGCCCCATCTCTCACTTTGTTAACTGTGCAGAATTCTCTGTAATCTTCATCTGAGATCAGCTTCAACATGTGAGCAGCATTGACTGGCAATTCTCTTCCATTCTTCCAAACCCAAAGTGTGCATTCTATTCACCCCAACTCTGAATGAATTCCCTTTAAGGTAGCATGTCAGCATCAGCTCAGCTCCACCAGTATCATGACAGTCCAGATCATTGATTCTCTTCCCATACCCGCTAATGGTGAAGTTAGATTCAATGTAATCTACTTCGGCTTCTTCCCTCATAACTTGCTTGGCCATCTGCCTATCAGCTTCAACCCTCTTCTGTTCTTCATTAAATGCCAGTTCTTCTTCCTCTTTTAACTCAGCTTCAAGCACCTCAGCTGCTTTATCACTTTTGTCTTGTACTTCCATGGATTTATTTTCAAACTTTTCAAAGTACAGACCTTTGATGTAATCCTTGTATCTCTCAACTGACATCCCAGCCTTGTATGCGTATCTTTGTAGCTTTGACAGTTTTTCAGCTTCTGTCAGATCTTTAGTTGATTCTTTTGTTGATCCCTCAGCTTGAACAGTTGGATTCTCCATTTCAGTATCTGTTTCAGCCTTTTCTTCCTCCTCCTTTTCACTCCCTTGACTCAGTTCCTCAGATTCCTTTGAAATATCACTATAATCTGTCTCATAGTGATCTTCAATCTGACAAGTTTTAAGATTAAATATCATCTTCTTGATGTATCTTTTCTCCCCCTCAACTGATGACTTGCCTCTCTTTCTTTTCAAGCTTTTCTTGGGGAGGTCAGACTCACTTGATGCTTTGACCTTTTTCTCCCCCTGAGTCTGATCACCCCCTGGCAACTCCTCAACTACCTGTTTACCCTTCCTTATCAAACTGAGCTCAGAGGTCAGCTTCATCACCATCCCCTTCAATTCCTCCAACTCCACAGCATTTTGACATTTCAGAGCACTCATCTCAGCCTGCATCGCATTCAGCTTGACATCAAACTGAGTTGACATGTACTTAATTGCTTGTAACAGCAAAGGAACAACCACAGCAACCTCAGACTGAGATGTATTAGTAACAGTAGAGATGGGTACAGTTGATACAGCCTCACATCCCCCCTGTTGACTAGGAGAGCGATCCTTGGCCATAGAAGTGGAAGTCTGTACCTCACTCAGTTTGAGGAGTGAGGCATTGACGACTTGTGCAGAAGATTGAGAGAGATTTGGTGGTTCAGTAGAGTCAACTAGTACATAACTAGTGAAAATAGCCTTAGGAATAGGCTTTGAAACTGAGGGGGGTGGTCCCATACTAAGTACAAGGATATTCAGGAGTGGAATATCTTCTTCAATGCTTACCACATGTGTCAGTGTGGTAGCAGCAATGTGTGTCTCCAAGCTGACTACTCTAGATGGGCTTTGGGTATTCTCAGTAGTCAGTTACACCTCCTGCTCTAGCAGAGGGAGGATGGACTGATCTACATCACTGGAGGGGAGTTTAGAACTCTCAGCCTCATGGAAAAGTGAGTCCATTAGTGCTTGATTTTGAGTGGGGCTTGTTGTGAGAGCCTTCTCTAAAGAACTTGGTGAGTTCAATAGGTTGGCCGCTTGATTTGCAAGAACATCAAGTTGTGAGGTGGACTGTACCTCAGACTGAGAGGGGATACTCTCAGACTGAGGGAGAGAAGAGATTACATTCATACCTGAGTCAGCCTCATCTTGCCCAGCCCCACCAATCCCAACCTCAACATCTGCCATGGGAATATTAGCCTCCACATTGCCGTCAATTCCATCACCTTGACCAACCGAGTCTGAATGATCAGACTCTATGGTTTCAGGATCAATAAATGGATTATCAATCCACTGAAGCATGACTGGTGTTAAACCTTCCTCAGCCTCAGTGATTGTAATGTATGTAAAAATTTTGGAGGTCAGTTTGGGAAGAGGACACACAAAAAAAATATGTTCAAGCTGAGCATAAGCTGCCTTTCCCAGAATTTCCTCAAAGCAAAGTGAGAGTACTCGAATAAAAGGTACATCATTCGTTCTCTTTGGTTTTACCACTAGGGAGAGAATCTCATCAAAATAAAGTTGAGAGTAAGAGATTCGTCTACCAGTGACCATAGAGTGAAATAAATGTGTTTCAAATTCATTCATTTGATTTAAGCTCCCTGGTTTACCCCCCAAACAACGTGTGATACTTGAAAAGAGAAATTTCCATTTTCAGTGAAGAATTTATATTCTATTACCCCTTTTACCACAGTCTGACCAACGAGAGGGAATGCCTCGTTCTTTGCTTGCTGTTTGGTCAGCCTGGACTGAAATCCTCCTTCACCAGCTTCAACGGCAGTAGGGAGCAAGAGTGCTGCTCTAATTGTCTCCTCAGTAATTTTAAGAGTGTGCCTCCCATCATTATATGTGCCCGTGAGTTCAGTCTGATCATCATTTTCTTTGCACGTGTACCACCACTCACATAAAACAGGTGGTTACATCACCGTTTCGCGAAAGTATGCTCCATAGAGTGGATGAGATAACATGAACTGACACAGTTGTTCAAATGCTCTGTTCTGTCGATTGGTGGGGATATCTGTAGTGGCCACCCTGTTGTTGTCTTTTATTTGAACTCTGCTATGGAAATCGGCGCCAGCAACCATGCGCGGGGTGATGTGTAGAACCATATTCATATCCGCCATTGATGAAATCACACGAAAAGATTAGAAAGAAGGAAAATTAGGTTAATAATTGAAATTAAATTGAATTTGAACTATGGGAGTGAAATCTTAGGGACTTAGTTAGGTAACTTTCCATATAGACTCTTCAGTTTGACTCTATTAACATTTATGAACCCTAAGTTTGAAAAATATGTACAACTGACTCCTAAAACAAAACAAAAAATTGTTATCAATTTTTAAAAAAAAAAAAAATTACCAAAGAAAATACTAAAACTAAAATAGAGGAAAAAAAAACTTGAAGAAAGGGAAAAAAAAATATTTACTAAGAGTACATTCAGTCTGAGCACAAGGTCAGACTGAAAAATCTTAATCTGACCAAAAGGTAAGACTGAATTTTGATTCTTTGTTAAATTTCAAAGATTTAACATTCCTAGTTCTCATAACAAATAGAAAAACCTGTCCTCGCTCAGAGGTTTCGTGAAGATGTCTGCCAGTGGATCATGTGTGGCCACAAACTCCAGTCTGACCTTGCCTTTCTCAACACAGTCTCAAATAAAGTGGTGTCTTATTTCAATGTATTTTGTCCTGGAGTGAAATACTGGATTCTCAGTGATTTGAATAGCACTTTTGTTGTCACACAGGATTGGTGTGTTTTGAATCTTGATGTCAAGATCAGCCAATTGATGTTGCATCCATAGCAACTGAGCACAACAGCTCCCTGCAGCCACATACTCAGTTTCAGCTGTGGAGGTTGCTACTGAATTTTGCTTTTTGCTTGACCAGCTGACTAGCTTTCCTCCCAGAAGCTGGCAACCTCCTGAAGTACTTTTTCTGTCCAATCTACAACCTGCATAATCTGCATCTGTGTATTCAATTAGTTCAAAACCAGAATCTTTAGGGTACCATAGGCCAAGATTTGGAGTACCCTTAAGATATCTGAAAATCCGTTTTACAGCTTTGAGATGAGATTCCTTTGGGTCAGCTTGATAGCGTGCACATAAGCAAGTTGAAAACATGATGTCAGGTCTACTAGCAGTTAAGTAAAGTAGAGAACCAATCATACCTCTGTAAGTGGCTTGACAGACTGACTTGCCAGTTTTGTCCTTATGCAACTTATCAGATGTACTCATGGGGGTTTTCATTTCGGAACATGATTCAAAACCAAATTTCTTTATTAAATCATGTACATATTTGCTTTGATTTATAAAAATCCCATCTTTCTTTTGTTCTACTTGTAGACCAAGAAAAAACGTAAGTTCCCCCATCATACTCATTCTGTACTCACTACACATGAGATTTGAAAACCAAGTACACAACTTTTCATTAGCGGATCCAAATATAATGTCATCAACATATATTTGTACCAAAATCACATGCCCTTTTTCCTTTTTGATAAAAATTGTTTTGTCAATTGATCCTCTTTGAAACTGATTTTTAAGAAGAAAGTCAGATAGAGTATCATAACAAGCTCCAGGAGCTTGTTTGAGACCATATAAGGCTTTGTTTAATTTAAAAACATGATCAGGAAAGTTAGGATCAACAAAACCTGGAGGCTGCTTGACACAGACTTCTTCCTATAGGTCACCATTCAAAAAGGCACTTTTCACATCCATTTGGTATACCAAGAAGTCTTTGAAGGCTGCATAAGCTAAGAACAAACGAATTGCTTCAATTCTAGCCACTGGAGCAAAAGTTCATCATAATCAATGCCCTCTTCCTGCTTGTATCCCTGAGCCACCAATCTTACTTTATTCTTGATCACCACCCCATCTTTGTCATATTTATTTCTAAATATCCATTTAAGTCCAATGATTGTCATTGACACACCATTGTCACCATATCTTACTTGAGGGCCAGCTTCTTCTTTATAGTCTTGCAAGAAAGACTTCATTCCTGTCACGTGCCTTGATGCTCCACTGTGTAGATACCATTTTGTAGAGTCCTGCACATGAAGCAAAGTAAGTTAGTTCCTTTTGGGTACCCACTTTAGAGTGGATCCATGAACTGAAGCTGATTTAATTTTAGGTTCAATCTTGTAGTCAGTTTTGGAGCTGGTATAATTCCATTTATTGAGTTCTTTCAAGCAGTTAACAGAATAATGACCTATGACTCCACAGTATTTACATGGAGTATCTTTAAGACTGACTTGAGATGGGACTGACTTGTTTTTGGTATCTTTGACTGACTTTGACTTAGTTTGAAAAATTTGTCTTTGCTTTTGAGGTGAGACTGACTTCGATTTTGATGACACTGACTTAAATTTTGGTGAAACTGACTTTTGTATGGATGGAGCTGACTTAAGTTTTGGTGAGACTGACTTCTGGGAAGAATTTTTCTTTGGTCGAGACTGAGTCAGTTGCTTACAGAACCCAACTTCATGTCCTTTTTCACCACAATTGTAGTATGTCCTCTTAGGAGGAGTCTTTGGTCTGATGTGATGAGATGATTTATTTTTTACTAGAGTTTTTACAATGTTAGTCAGTTCCAACAATTGATTTCCCAATTTATCAATAGTTTTGTTTTTATGACTTTTATTAATGATTTTGGAACTGACTTGACTCTGAACCTTAGGTTTACTCACAACCTTGGGTAAAACATTATTTATATGCAAAGGTTTGTTCACAACATGCACATTTTTATCAGTTTCAGGTAAATTAACACATTCAGACTGAGAAGAATTTGAAGAATCACTTTTATTAGAAACTTGAGAAATTACAGGTTTAACAAAAGCATTTGACATCATAGTTTTTTCTCCTTTCATGTAAGTGAAAGTATTTGGAAGAATTTCTGGTTTAGAAATGATTTTTTCTCTTTCAGCTTTTTCAGCTTCTTCTTCCTCTTCAGTCATATGCTTCTTCAGACTGAAGTCCTCACCCAACACAACTTGAACTTGTTTGGGTACCTGTCTGCTCAAACAATCTTCATTTTTTAAGGATGATATGCACCATGATTTACAAATTCTTTTATAGTTCTCAGTTTCTTCTCTAAATTTATAGTTTTCTTTTGCAAGATCACTATAAGCTTCAATCTGAGCATTTAGAAGAACTTTATAACTTTCTAGTTCAATTATTTTATCATCTTTAATTTTCAAAACATTTTCAAGATCTTTAATCTTTTGTTTAAATTCAGATTGTTCTTCCAAAGTGGTGGTCAAATCAATAAAAATATACTCAAACATTTGAAGTTTTTGATCATTTGTATAAGTATTGAAGTTATGTACCTTATATAACTTTGATTTGTTCCAGTCTGAGCTGTAGCTCAGTCTCTCAGCTTCCTTCAGATCCTTTTCAAACTGAGATGCAGACTCATAAGCTTCAGTTACTTCTTCTGCAAAGGCCATCAAACAATTATCAACCAGTTCCTCATCCTCATCAGATGACAATTCCTCATCTAACCACTCTTCGATAAAGAATGCTTTCTGCTCAGTTTGAGGCTTTTGAGTCTTAGAACTATTGCCATTTTTGTATTTAAGATACTTCTGTCTGTATCTTTGAGCCCTTTCAGCAACCTCATCCATGTGCTCAGTCTGAGCATTCTTTACCTTACAATCAACAGCCATGTGTCCATACTCATTACATTTGAAACCTTTGACCTTTTTTAAATCAAACGGTTTCTTTCCTTTGTAACCAGTCTTCTGCTCCAGCTTCATAGTCAATAAAGCAAGCTGATTCTTTAGCTTCTTGACTTCAGTTTCATCACCTGACTCTGAATCTGATTTTGACTCAGACTCAGATGAGTCAGCCTTAGAATAAATTTCTTTATTCCATTTGCTAGTTGCAACCAATGCAGCTTCAGGATCCCTTGCAGTTCTTCTGTTGTTTATCTTCTTCCTCTCTTGAGATTCTTCAAAGTTCAGTAGCAATGTAAAGAGGCCAGGCAGCTTGTAGGTGGACAATTTCTCACTGACTACAAGAGATGTGATAACTGATTCAAATATGTTAGGTAAGACATCAACGAATTTCTTGCACACTTCATCATCCTCCTTTATTACACCCAGAGCTGATAGATCATTCAACAAGATTTGAAACCTTGTATGCAAATCAGCCAAGGTTTCCTTTTCTTTCACGTAGAAGTTTTCATAGTTTCTGATCAGCCTATTCAAGCTTTGCTCTCTTACTATTGGTACACCTTCATATGATACAATTAGTGTGTCCCATATATCTTTAGCAGATCTGCATCCATCAATCTTTGAGAAGATTTGCTCAGACACAACATTTCCTAGAATACTTCTCGCTCTTGGATCCAGATTAAACAATTGTTTTTCAAGATCAGTCCATTGAGATTTTGGAGTTTGGACCCATCTTGCACGTTGAACGACTTTACCACCTTCCTTAACTTCTTCGATTTGTTTTCCTAGAATGATTGGTCCTTCAGTGACGGTTCTCATCATTTCCTCATGAATTCCAGATAGGTGCCATTCAGCCTTAAGTTTCCAATGGGCAAAGTTATGTCCATTGAAAATGGGAATACCTTTTCCGGCCATAGCAGGTGTATTAGATGAAGATGATGACATTGTATTTGAGTTTTATGTATTGATCGTTTAAGATTTGTAAATTTATTAAAATTTAAATCTTATTTGCTCTGATACCAGTTATTAGGTCTCAATAAGATCCCAAATACTAGCTAATCAATTACAAATTAGTATTTAAACGTTAATTATCACGAATCGATTAACACTCAGTTTCTTATTTAATTATAGCGGAATTATAATAACAAGGTAACGAGAATAACACACAGTTGTATCTATTCAAAAAGGTTCAATGATTACAAGATTCAAGCTCACTATTTATACACAATAATAATGAGCTTGATAAGTACGAATCTTAATAAATCTTCTAAAAGGATAGAAGATTTTGTCTAACAAACCTACCTAAAATAATGCCTTACGTTTCATTATGGAGCTGAGTAGTCAGCTCCACAATGCCTTAGTTTATTTTAGTCACTCAGACTCAAAGTGTCACTCAGACTCAAAACTAAGACTTTAATAAACAGATTTATAAACTTGGGTTAAATCGTTGATTTTCCCAACAGTTTCTTTCCTGCTTTTCTTTTCTTTTCCCTTTCTTCTTCTCTTTTCAACTCAGCTAACTCTTTTTCTTGCTCAGCTTGCAAGAATGCAGTTTCTCCATTTAACTTCTGAATCTTCTTTATCTCAGCTATTTGAAGTTTGGTGTGGATGTCTTTGATTGTATCAGGATCAGATCCTACATCTAGTTCTTCAGAAGCTAAATGAAGTGCTGTTAGCTCATCCATCTTTTTCAACCTCTCTTTCATCTTTTTCTCCTTATGCTCCTTCCTAGTGTTGACAACTATCTTCTTCCCTTTAGCCTTTTCAGCTGGCTCAATTTCTGCAATGGATTTGGGAATGTAAGATCTGTGAGGAGGGATAATTGGCCTCATACCTTTTGGTTTTGAAGGGTCTTGTACAAAATCACCTCCTTCTACCAATTTAGTGCTGTCAGGAGCTACAGGTATGACAACTCCTTTCTGTTTGGGCATTGAAGCTTGCTCAATCTTCCTTTGTTCAAGGATCTTT
The DNA here is from genome assembly GCA_910822075.1 of Senecio squalidus. Lineage (NCBI taxonomy): Eukaryota > Viridiplantae > Streptophyta > Magnoliopsida > Asterales > Asteraceae > Senecio > Senecio squalidus. Next base: position 15,668,376 of record CAJVGC010000432.1, on the reverse strand, counting down.
CTTCTCTCTAGCTTTAGAAGCTCAGCAGCTGCTGCTTGTTCATCAACAGTAGGAATTGATGAAGCAGTAGAAACAGTTGTAATAACTTTTGCTTCAGAAAATATTGTTGCTGGAGCTCCACCCATAGGAATTGATATTGTGGGAGTTTCAGTAGAAACTAGAAGATCAGTAGTAATGAAACAGGCAGTAGTAACTGGATCTTCAGTATTAATAACCCCTTCAGTAGAAACAGTTGTTGTACTAGGAGCAGTAGCAATTATATCGTCAGTAAAAATCAGAGGGGAAAAAGTAACAAACTCTGCAGTAGAAATTATAATTGCATCAATCTTTGCAGTAGCAATTACTTCTTCTTGATTCTTTTCAATTTCCATCTCCTGCTCCCCCTCAAGTCTATGCTGCTCGTCCTTATCATCTTTTTCATCAATCACCATCTTTTCACCTTCCATCTCAAATTCATCTTCTGCTTCTAGCTCTGAGGTGGCAGTGATGACAGTATCATCACTTCTTCTTTCTTTATCCTCCCCCTTAGGATGAGCATCCTCTTCAGTTGACAAAATGTCTTCAATAGCTTTCTCCCCCTTTTTGGCAGCTGGAGGAGTGTGATCTGAAGAAGAAGAGTTGGAGGACTTTGGTGATGTTCCAATGCTTCTTGTGGATGGATTCTTGTGCAACAGTTGAGCTGTAAGTATTGCTTGTTGTGACACCAGCTGCTGCACTAATTATGTTAAAGTGGCAAGTTCCTCCCCTTGTTTATCCACTTTAATTATGACAGTTTGGTACAGTTCCATCAATTCAAGATTTAACAAAGTATTTCTATCCTCACCCCTTGCATGTTGAGTACCAACAGGTGGTTGATCATAGGATGTAGAGGGACCCTTCTGCCCTGCAGAAGCAGATCCCTCCCCCATGGTTTCTTGGCACCTGGGACCACCTCCCAAAGATGCCACAAAAGCAGCATCAAAGGATGGTGTTCCCTTGGGTTGGGTGTTAGTTATGTTCACACTGTCCTGAGCCTCACTATGAGAAGTAAGGACACCAGTAGTGTGAGCCCTTCCCAAATGGTCTTCCCCCTCCTTAATGACCACCTTAGGGAGCATGGGGGACTGCTCAATGGTTTCCCTTTGTCTGAATTTGGAAAGTGGGGAAGTTTTAGACTAAGATTTATTTGCCATCAACTGTGGCCTTGATCACTGGTACCTCTCCCACAGAAGCTACCATAGAAGTATCCCAAAAACCTCTTATATGATCTTCATGTAACTCAGGGCTAACCGTTAGAGCGAATTTGATGTGTGACTTCTTCAAGAAATCAATTATGGGATAAAAATCCTCATTTTCTTTGTTCTTTATGAAACATGCTACCATATTATGGCTTTCGTAAAACTGAAGATCAGCCATTGTTAGTAATTTAGAAGAATTTAATCAAACAGTGGAAGAAAACTTAGATTTTGTACTTGCAACGGTAACTTTTTATCAATTAGGGTTCTTGAGATTAAAAGTAAGTAATGAAAGATTAAATTAGAACCCTATTTATACGGTAAAGATTATAACAACTTGGCGAGTTGGATTAGACGCTAGTTATGATTAAAAAGGACGGTTCAATCGTGTGTTGCCACGTGTCAAAAACTACTGAACCCGGGCCGAAGATTTAAAATTGAGGTCCAATCACAAAACGCCACGTGTTAAAAGTTAGTTGCAAGTTGAGGTTTGACTTGTCAAAGCAGTATTAACAGAGTAATCTTATTAATTAAGAAAACTCTGCAGTACTAATCGTTGCAGTATTAACAGATAATGACCGTAGTAATTAGGTTAATAACAGTAGTAATGACAGCCGTATTAACTGGTCTGGCAGTAGTAATAGATATTACTCTCCAGTATTAACCAGAGGTCCGTATTAACGAGTTACTAGCAGTATTAACCGTTCCAGCAGTATTAACAAAACTAAGTGCAGTAGTAGTTAAACCTTCCCGGAGTAATGAAAAATTTTCCGTACTAATAAAACTTTGGCCAAAATCTATTTCTACTGTTAATTTTGCAGTAGTAACATAGAGCAATACTAAAAAGTAAGGCACTTGATTTATGTTAAGGTTACTACTACGTTTCTCGAAGGGACTTAACATGAGATATTTTAAGAGATAAATTAAGGTGGTTAATCCATGTTGATCATGCCAATACTAGTAATTAAGAATGTAAATCTTCCCACATCAAAAGCTTTTGTGAGAAGATCAGCAAGCTGATTATCAGTATGAACTTTCTCAACATGTCTCAACTTCTTTTCGTTACAGTCTCTTATGAAGTGATAGTGTATCTCTATGTGCTTTGTCTTGGAGTGCTTCACCGGGTTTTTGATTATGCTGATGGTGCTCATGTTGTCTATGAAGATGGGAGTGTTCATGAATGCATATCCATAATCCATCATTTGATTTTGTATCCACAACACTTGAGCACAACAACTTGCTGCAGCAATGTATTCAGCTTCTGTTGAAGAAGTAGAAACCGTTGTTTGCTTTTTGCACTGCCAAGATACCAGCCTTGAGCCTAGGAATTGACATCTTCCTGTTGTAGAATTCCTGTCTAAATTTTCACCACCATAATCACTGTCAGTATAAGAAATTAAATCAAAGGGTGAATCTTTCGGATACTATAGGCCTAAGGTAGGTTTGCCCTTCAAGTAACGAAATATTCTCTTGACTGCAATAACATGAGACATCTTGGGTTTGGTTTGATATCTTGCACACACACATACTCCAAACATGATGTCAGGTCTTGAAGTTGTGAGGTACATTAGTGAACCTATCATTGACCTGTAGTTGTGAATGTCTACATCCTCCCCCTCAAGATCTGCAGTCAGTTGTTTGTAAGTTTCTACTGGTGTGCTGACCACCTTTGCTTCTAGAAATCCAAACTTGGTGAGAATATCTTTGAACAAATCCTATCTTGAATACCATCGGGACACATCTAGATTTATTTTGTTCTAGCCAGACAAACATCTTAAGTATTCATGAGTGGCCCAGTAAGTATCTAACTTCAGTTTTCACTAAAGGAACAAATCCTATCTTGAATACAACTGGTAGTCATCGTATTTCGCAACATTACCAAAAATAGCCTTTTTGCTACCCTTATCCAGGAATAGTATTGACTATGATCAAATAATGCACTACGTACATGAGTAGCAACTTGTATCTCAAGTCTAAGGATAATCAAACCTTATGAGTTATACTTAATGACAAGGATCCATAAGTAATAATTCATGTGGGATAATCCAGTATGCATCATAATGGATACCATGTGAGTTAGTGAGCCAAGCTGACTAAACACTCAGATATTGTCTTAATTCAATCATATTCTCATATGATCAATTGACAACGGATATTTAGAATGATATTACACAATATTATTCAAGGATAAAACATGAAAAATAGGATACAAATATTATAATAAATGAAAACAAAATATCACCAATATTATTTTATTCATAAATAAATTTGTTTATTACATCCATATATCCAAATACTAAATTCACGGATTTACATGTGATTACTAGATAAACGAAGTCCCATCCCCTCAACTAAGTGAGTTAACTTCGCCTTTGCCAGTGCCTTTGTAAAAGGATCTGCTAAGTTATCATCCGTGTGAACTTTGAGCACTCGAATTTCACCTTGTTCGACTTGTTCACGAATATAGTGAAATTTCCTTTGAAAGTGTCTAGTTCCCTTCTGAACACCTGGTTCATTGGCTATGATTATTGCACCAGTGTTGTTGCAATACATATCCAAAGGATGCTTGGCTGTGGGAACAACACCAAGTCCGGAAATAAATTTCTGGATCCAAACAGCTTCCATTTGCAGCTTCATAAGATGCAATGTACTCAGATTATGTTGTAGAGATGGTTATTTCTGAAATCCGGCATCACAATATCAAATATTAGCCTCAGGATTTCCACCATACATAAGAACCATATCTTTAGTAGCCCTAAGGTACTTCAATATGTTCTTTACAGCAATCCAGTGTCTTTCGCCTGGATTCTGTTGAAACTTGTTAACAATGTTCTGTGCAAAACCATATCAGGCCTTGTGCATCTCACCACATTCATAATAGATCCTACTGCCGAAGCTTAAGGTATCATATGCATGCGCTCCACCTCATTAGGTGTTGAAGCACTGTCCTTGATGCTGAGTTTATGTCCATCTTGCATTGGTAATTTTCCACGCTTGGAATTTTCCATACTAAATCTCTTTAGTATTTTAATAATGTATGCCTTTTGACTTAACTCAATTTAACCGCTTAGATCTGTCTCTCGAGATCTTGATTCCCAATATAAATGTTGCCTCACCTAAGTCTTTCATGGCAAAACATTTTCCAAGATGAGATTAAACATCTTCAAGCATTGGAATACTGTTTTCCATTAACAATATGTCATCTACATATAAGACTAAGATAGTAACATTACTCCCACTGAATTTTTGATATACACATGGCTCATCGAAATTCTGAACAAAACCAAACCTTTTGATTTCTTCATCAAATCTTTTATTCCAACTTCGTGATGCTTGCTTAAGTCCATAAATGGACCTTTTTAGCTTGCACACTTTGTTGGAATGTAATGGATCAATAAAACCTTCTGGCTGATTCATATAGACGTCTTCGTCTAGATGACCATTCAGAAAGGCTGTCTTGACATCCATCTGCCATATCCACATTCGCAGCTTGAAGCCATTAATCAGCGTCAGGCCCTGATAATGCAGCTTTCAAGTTTCGAGGTTCATTAAGATCCCCTGATATATGATACTCATTATCTAAAGCTACATTTAGGTTTAGGTTTTGAGGAACACGTATTGTCCTTTCGGACCTACGAGTTGGAGCATCAGCAATTTGATTTTGAGACTGAGTCATGTCATGAAGCTCAATCGCAACTTGAGGATTAGATTGAGGCACATCATGAGTCTCAATTATATCCCCCCCCCCCCCCCCCAAATTGTTGATCAACAGTGTGAGTAGAAGGTGATGTATCTTCCTCTTGAACCATGTCAAGTTCTACAACCCTCCAACTGTTTCCTTGAGCAATAAGCCGTGTTTCGAAAAACTCAACATATCAATCAATTTTCACAGTATTCTCGGAAGGACTATAGAAGTAGTAACCCATCGTTTCCTTTGGGTATCCTATGAAGATACACTTAACAGATCTTTGCTCGAGTTTGACAGGCGAATCGCGTTTAACGAATGCCTCTCATCCCTGGACCTTTAAGTAAGACAGATTAGGGGCTTGTGTCTTATTAACCTTCTTGGTTGGAACCATGTTGAGAATGCCTACAGCAGACTCTAAGGGGTAATCCCAAAAATATAATGGTAAAGTTATAAGGTTCATCATAGATCGTACCATGTCTAGCAAGGTTCTATTTCTCCTCTCCGATACACTATTGTGCTGTGGAGTATAGGGAGGAGTAAGCTGTTGGACAATTCTACGTGCTTTGATATGATCCTTAAAATCTAGGCTTAAGTATTCACCACCACGATCCGATCGGAGGATCTTGATGGTTTTACCGAGTTGGTTTTCTACTTCATGTTGAAACACTTTGAATGTTTCAAGCACCTCATGTTTATGTTTGAGCAAGTAAACATAACCATAATGGTTGAAATCATTCGTAAATGTTATGAAATAGTTAGCACCTTTGTTTGACAAATGTCTAAAGGGACCACATACATCAGTATGTATGATTCGTAAAAGATTTGTTGTCCTTTGCGTCTCATACGGAAAGGTTTTCCTTGTCATTTTGCCCGACACACAAGATTCGCATTTATCAAATGAATCATCATTGAACTTTAAAAGCTGTGAAGCCTTTTAATGCAATGCTTGCGTATGTGTGCAATACGACAATGTCATAGATAGGTTGAGTCCAAGTTCGACATAACGCATTTAGTGCTAATAATAAACATAGAATTATTGTTTAAAGAAGAATGAACATGCAAATCTATTTCAAAGATACCATTAACATCAATCGCATTAATATAATGAACATTATGTTTGAAACAGAAATACAAAATTCAGTAAAACAATTAGTGAATTCATTATTCTGTAAAACATAAACTGAAACATTCCCCTTAACATAAGTAGGTGTATAATGACAATTGTATAATACAAGTATTATGCCCTAGGGTAAATGTAAGTCGTAACTTCCAATGGCTTCCATAATTACACGTTTGGCATAGCCTACGTACAGTTACAAAGATCCATTTTTCAGTTTCTTCTTTGCTCTAAATCCTTGTAAGGAATCACAAATATAGGTACTACAACCAGTGTCATATACCCAAGTATTTTTTTTAGAGAAGGAAAGTAATTCTATAGTGATGATATCTGAAGATCCGGCGTTTCCGACTCTCTTCTTATATTGCACCTCGGATAGATACTTAGGACAATTCCTCTTTCAATGCCCAATCACTTCACAGTGATTGCAACCATCATCCTTAGCAGGATGTTCTCTTTTAGCTGGAGGGGTACGCTTAGGCTTGGGAATATAAACAATTGCTTCTTTATTCGTTCCGTCCTGTTTAGCTTTGCCCTTAGCTTGAGGTTGTCTTTTCTTATCTGAACCGTACCACCACTGATCACTAGGAGCTGGTTGGTAACCGATTTGTTAGGAAGCATTTTCTCAAACTTAACTAGCATCACATGAAGTTCTTTTGAGAGTCCATACCATGCCTATTGTAGTTAGGTGTAAATTCATCAATAACCTTGTGAAAGGGATTACTAACAACAATAGACTAATGGCATGGGTAATTCATCCTTTCTAATCGATCAAAGCAGCTTTTCATGTTGAGAGTGTGAGTTCCTACTGGCGTTCCATCAACATGCTTACACTTATGTAATTCTTGAATCAAGTCGTTCAGTTCAAGATCGACTTGTTTCTCATACATAGTGTTAAGCTCAATGATCATTTTATCCGGCCGCTTATTATCAAACTACTTTTGTGGTTCAGGGGTCATACCGCTGAGCATCAAGCATGCAACTTCATTATGACGTTCATACGTTGCTTGATAAGTTTCCCAAATTGTCTCATCGAATAAGTCAGCTCCGGAGTCATCGATGTAGTAATGATTTGTAATCGCTTCATCACTCGGACAACAATTCTCAGCTGGCGAAACCAATCATTAAAATTTGGTTCAGTGAGTATTTCGGTTTTGAACATTGTTTTGATTTCTGACATAATCCTGCTTAAATCGGGATTTTGTGCCATTTCTACAAAATAGAAGAAAGTTCTCATTAGTACTTTCGGCATAATGATTTCTTAACAAAATTGTAAAACCCATGGTTTACATTCCGTTAAGACTAGGACCCAAATGACATATCACCGTTCCATCAGTTGATCTACTAGGAACTAAGTGATACCCAAAAGGTAAGTGACGTTCAGTAATTGCATTTACCGATGCAATTCCTAGATTATGGGACTAAATGTCATGACTCGATCAAGCATCAATATGGTGATCGTGACATCATCATGTTTCGTCGCATCTTATCGCTATCGACGTTTACAGTCTCACTGCATAACCCGATTTAAGTCATCCAATTGAAGACTGTAGATAGTCCACCACAGTCTCACTATGAGTGGTAATCCACCTTGGATACCCTTCACCTACGTCTCACGTAGAGTGACGAGCAAGTACAAGGTGTCTAAGCAATATGGATAGCAATATGACTTAATTCCGTGGGTATCAAAATTTATGTACGAAGAGGCATGCATACAAATTCGTCTCATAATTATTGTTTTCCATATAAACATTTTTATAGTTTTAAAACGTGTTTCTATGATTGTCTGATTCCTATACACCAAGTGTATGTTATAACTAAACGTACCATCGTCATCATAAAAACCCTTTCGGTAGCTCTACAACCGGTACGACCAGGAAAGTGAGTGAGGGTAGGGGACGACAAAGCATCACTTAAAACCTGACCTCATTAGGGGTATAATACCACCGCAAACTTTCCTAGACATCGTCCTTTATGTAGGTGAGCCTAGTTGGGAATTTATACACTAAGGATGTACATTTAATTACGAATTACCAATCACACGCTTTTAAAGGTTTGATTTTTAATGTATTTTGTAATTTAATACGTTCCATCGAAGGACAAAATTACGATATGAACCCAACCTTCGTCATAGAACGTATAAAATTCCAAAATAAATTAAAAATTCGTTCCATAATTCTTTAGTCATATTAATTTTTATTACTTTCAAAACAATTGACTATAATCATTAATATGAGTATTAGAATTAAACTACGCAACAAAATTGGGTGAGCCCTAAAGCAAATAGTCTCTATGGTCATTGTCCACATATTGAATAACTCCCGTTTCAAAAGGAAACGGACCACATGCATCCGTTCACATAAGTCAAATATGGATTGCGTAAGTTATTGAATATGTGTTCAATACAATTTATCAAATAAACCACACATAACAATTTTATATCCAGTATCATTAGTGTCGCACATATCAAATAACAATTATTATATGTCAATATTTGCAATTTACTTTTTACAATATCATAATATCTAATTATGTTTATTAAGTTATGCATGTAACTTAATAAACATAATTCTCATAAAAAATAAATCTGGCACACATTTAATAAAACATCAAAATTTGCGTTTAAGGTTTAAGGTTTAATTAACTTTAGAGTAAATTACATAGATCGTCCCTAAGGTTTATATGAAATTACGGTTATCGTCCCTAAGTTTGAAAAGTTGCATGGATGGTCCCAAAGTTTAGAGTAATTACTGATTTCGTCCCTATTTTGGATGTCCGTCTAATTTCACCGTTAGGGTTCCCTCACGTGTTAAACACGTGAGGGGTATTTTGGTCTTTTTGCACTCTTCTTCCCCAAAATCAAATAAACCCTAAAAAATAAGCTTACACAAACACCCCTTCACAACAATCACGGTCTGAAATCTCTTGTCCCCCCACAACAACAACAATCACGTGTTTAACAAATAACACATCCTTTTTGCTGCAACAATTGATGTCTATCGATTTTCTCAACGGAACATTTATGCCAAACAATATTTGTGGATCCAATTCCATTCTTCGCTACATAATTATAGTTAATTATAATAATTAAACAATATTCAAAAAACAAAATATAAACAAATTTATACCATTGCAATCAGAATCAGAATGTCGGTTAGGTTTAACTTCAACGTGTTTATACCGGTCGCATTCTCAGTAACAACAACAACAACAATCACGGCGGGGTAATTGGTTCAGCTATGGCGGCAGTAGCGGCGGCAAACACCACGGCGGCAGCGGCGAGTTAGAGGGTTTTAAGGACTGGGTTTTTTCCGGCGACGTCGGTGGTGGTGGTGTAACAGATCGTGGATTGAAATTGAAAGAGTGGCGGTTCAGGTGATGATGAAAGAGTGGCGGTTCAGGGGTGGTGGCTCCGGTGATGATGAGGAGGCGGCGGAGAGTGGCGGTTGGGGTGGTGGCTCCGGTGATGATGAAAGAGTGGCGGTTCAGGTGATTTTGTTCGTTGTTAGTGTGTGTGTGTGTGTGTGTGAAGGGGTGTTTGTGTAAGCTTATTTTCTTAGGGTTTATTTGATTTTGGGGAAGAAGATTGCAAAAACACCAAAATACCCCTCACGTGTTTAACACGTGAGGGAACCCTAACGGAAAAAGTAACGGACGTTTAAATTAGGGACGAAATCCGTAATTACTCTAAACTTTGGGACCATCCATGCAACTTTTCAAACTTAAGGACGATAACCGTAATTCCATATAAACCTTAGGGACGATCTATGTAATTTACTCTTAACTTTAAAAAAAAAAAAACTTTTTTTTTTCTTTTTCCTTTTAAACACTTTTAATCGCAATTTTAATCCAAACTCAATCCCCCCACAATTTTTGATGTTTTATCATTATCCAAAATAAAAATACTATATTATGGATGATACCACTATAGGTATAGACCTCCAGTCAAATTGTCACACAATCACATAGTAAATAATAAATCGGATATAAAGTGTGTACCTTCTTGAGCAAGCGAAATAATGAAAACCTAAAGTAAGGTTTTTACCACGGTTGCGTACGCGACACCCTCTTTATCGACAGACCAGTATGCTAGTACTTGTTTAATGCTTTGTACAACAATTTGTCTAGCAGCAACTCCTTATTACCAAAACCAATAAAACAAAAACCTTTTTTTTTAAATAAATAAAACCAGAAAAAAAACCGATCGGCTAAAACCAAAAGGTTTGTTTTAGTCGATGTTTTGTATTGTAATGATTTAGGGTTTAGGGTTTATCTTTTATTTATAGGTTTTAAAATCTTAGAGTTTGAGTTATATTACAATAAGGAAACCACCTTATTTACATAATATACCCCTTCATTTAATAAATATTACACTTAACCAATTAAGTAATATTTACTAAATATGTTAAACTAGTAGTCATGTCTAAATGTCGATGTGTGCGCTCCCGTAGTCTCACACATTTACAGTCACATATTTATTCGACAATATTCAAATACTTACAATTGACCACTCTAATTCATGTATCTTTTATGTGTATGTGTAGTATATGTATAAATGAATGGCAAAAGCCAGATTTAACCACTCAACAGTCTTGTATAAACACATTTCACTTGCTATCCATCGTACCGTATATATAATACATTAGTTTTTCCTACTTTACTCTTTTATACATATGTAACATTCTGATACGTTTTTTAGCTGATTCCCTAGAGCAAGGTGAACAAATATTATTGTTAGGATCCTTATGCCCAAATCTTGATTTGAAAGCATTTTTATCAGTAATTATAACATTATTTATTCATCATATTTTATGGGATTTGTCAGGATCAAATAAGTTTGTAAACCTAAAGCTTGTCTTTGTAAGATCTTGATCTATCAAAGAAGTTCAGCAGCGGATTGAACACTTTGATATTAACAAGTTAATCGAATCAAACAATATTGTAAACTAATAAACAATGATGAACAATAAGTTTGCCGAATTATAAGCCTCAATTGAATTGAATAATGTATCAATACAACGTGTTTTTCTATCAATCTACAAGGATCTATTTATAGACCTTGAGGCTAACCTATCTATAAAATAGGAAACATCTATCAATAAGGAAATACAATCTATCTATAATTGTAATTCTTATTCTAAACTTGCATGGCAAGTGTGTTGCAATAGAAACAGACTTCCATAGTAATTAGTTGAGCAGTAGTAATGATAATGATATGCCTTCCGTAGTAACTACAACTGCAGTAGCAACTTGTCTTCCTTCCGTAGTAACTGCTTTGATCAGTAGTAATGGAGCAGTACCTTGACAGTAGTAGTTTGGAGCAGTATTAATGGAATTTAAACTAAACTAACTAAGTTTTAATCCCAACAATCTCCCCCTCACTTGAACTTTTATTAACATTGAAAGTACAAGTTTTTACATCAATTTTAACTACCTCAATTACAAGACATTATCATTTATCATTTAAGTTCTTCTTCTTCTCCTCTGCTTCTTTTGCTAGCTCTTCGTTAAGTTGCCCCATAATTCTCCAGACCAACTCATGTGCCATTCTGGAAGCTACAAGACCATGAAGTCTAACTTTGATCAGCTCTTTCAAAGTCCTCAACCCCAAGTCATACTTTTCGTCAACAAGATAGAACTCCATTGCACCATGTGTTCTAACTATTGAGAAAGTTCCACTTCTTTCATAGATGTACCATTTGATTACAGGGTTGTTTGGACCTCCTTTCTTGAATGCGGGATTAATCTTCTCAGTATCTGGATCAAACATTCCATTTAGCCAATCCATAGCCATGTCTACTCCATAGCTTTCTCCTCTAGAATTTGAATATTTGATTTTTCCAATAACATAGACACGCTCTAGATCATCTCTTGAGAAATCTCTAACCATTCTGTGAAAGGGTGGTACAACTGTCTTTGACTTGTCTTTTCTGGTTACCATATGTTCTGTTTTGTTTGGTCCACCAGTGTACTCCCAGTCAATGATCTCAGGAAGCTCAACTGCCAGTGGTTCTATCCTAAGTTCTTCTTCATTTACTATCAAGGCAGAGCAGTCATCTTCATCAATTTCAATGTCCCCTTGTTTTTCTTCAATCTGGAATTTGACTTGCTCTTTCTTGACTTGAACAATAGGACTTCCTTGAATAGTAGTAGTTGTAGTAGGAATTTCTTCTCCTCTTTGTTTCTTCTGATGAATGCTTGTAGAACATGACTTTTTCCTCTTCAGCTGCTCAGGAGGAGTTGACTTGACAGGAGCAAAGGGATTATGAATCTCCTTCCCTTGAGCATTAAACATAAGTCTGCCTGTTTCTTGTGCTCTCTTCATTGACCTCTCTAACTCATATTGTTGTTGATTTTCTTGTTGTGTGAGTCTGAGTTTCTTTTGAGAGTCCCTTTCCTTTTCCTTCTCAATCAAAGCAAGTAAGTTCCCAATCTTCATAGGCCCCAATGATTTTCCATGGTAGCCTTTGGATTTTAAGTATTCCATGAACTTTTTCTTGTCTTTAGCTAACTTGTCTTGTGTGTTCTGTTTCTTTCCTGCTTTTCTTTTCTTTTCCCTTTCTTCTTCTCTTTTCAACTCAGCTAACTCTTTTTCTTGCTCAGCTTGCAAGAATGCAGTTTCTTCATTTAACTTCTGAATCTTCTTCATCTCAGCTATTTGAAGTTTGGTGTGGATGTGTTTGATTGTATCAGGATCAGATCCTACATCTAGTTCTTCAGAAGCTAATTGAAGTACTGTTAGCTCATCCATCTTTTTCAACCTCTCTTTCCTCTTTTTTTCCTTATCCTCCTTCCTAGTGTTCACAGCTATCTTCTTCCCTTTAGCCTTTTCAGCTGGCTCAATTTCTGCAATGGGTTTGGGAATGTAAGATCTGTGAGGAGGGATAATTGGCCTCATACCCGTTGGTCTTGAAGGGTCTTGTACAAAATCAACTCCTTCTACCAATTTAGTGCTGTCAGGAGCTACAGGTATGACAACTCCTTTCTGTTTGGGCATTGAAGCTTGCTCAATCTTCCTTTGTTCAAGGATCTTTCTTCTGTCTAGCTTTAGAAGCTCAGCAGCTACTGCTTGTTCATCAACAGTAGGAATTGATGCAGCAGTAGAAACAGTTGTAATAACTGTTGCTTCAGAAAATATTGCTGCTGGAGCTCCACCCATAGGAATTGATACTGTAGGAGTTTTAGTAGAAACTAGAAGATCAGTAGTAATGAAACAGGCAGTAGTAACTGGATCTTCAGTATTAATAACCCCTTCAGTAGAAACAGTTGTTGTACTAGGAGCAGTAGGAATTATATCGTCAGTAGAAATCAGAGGGGCAGTAGTAACAAACTCTGCACTAGAAATTATAATTGCATCAATCTTTGCAGTAGTAATTACTTCTTCTTGATTCTTTTCAATTTCCATCTACTGCTCCCCCTCAAGTCTATGTTGCTCGTCCTTATCATCTTCTTCATCAATCACCATCTTTTCACCTTCCACCTCAAATTCATCTTCTGCTTCTAGTTCTGAGGTGGCAGTGATGACAGTATCATCACTTCTTCTTTCTTTATCCTCCCCCTTAGGATCAGCATCCTCTTCAGTTGACAAAATGTCTTCAATAGCTTTCTCCCCCTTTTTGGCAGCTGGAGTAGTGTGATCTGAAGAAGAAGAGCTGGAGGACTTTGGTGATGTTCCAATGCTTCTTGTGGATGGATTCTTGTGCAACAGTTGAGCTATAAGTATTGCTTGTTGTGACACCAGCTGTTGCACTAATTGTGTTAAAGTGGCAAGTTCCTCCCCTTGTTTATCCACTTTAATTATGACAGTTTGGTACAGTTCCATCAATTCAAGATTTAACAAAGTATTTCTATCCTCACCCCTTGCCTGTTGAGTACCAACAGGTGGTTGATTATAGGATGTGAAGTCACTTGTCTCTCATCTGCAGTAGAACTTGTTCCCACCATCATTGTAGAGAACAATGGTGTAACATTAGCAGAACAACCTTTATTTACCCGACTCATATTTGCAAAAACCTTTTTAGTATGAGCATGGGCAGGAAAAACATTTTGAGATCTAGTTAGATCTCTGATTTCACAATATATGATGTGCTGTAGAAACCTTGGATACATTAAAAATGTATGTTTAGGATTTTCCAAGTTCCATAGCAACCCATCAAAAATAAGGGCTGAAAAATTGTAGGTTTGGTTTGTGGCCAAACATACCATGGCAGTTGCCAAAAAACGACTACCCTCATTCCACCCTGTTCGTTTTTGGGAAAGACATTGTTGCAAAGTATGCAATAAGTATTTCCACTGGGGGGACAATTTTTCTTTTAAAAATGTAGCAGTGTTTAGGTCCCCCTCATATCCCAGTTGTCTAAAATTTTCAAAAATAGTTTCGCTTGGTAAGTCACTTATACCTGCTTCATCTTGAAAGTGAAGATGAGTGCGGATAGTAGCCTCTGAAACTAATATTTATTTTCCATCAACTATGGCCTTGATCACTAGTACTTCTCCCACAGAAGCTACCATAGTAGTATCCCAAAAACCTCTTATATGATCTTCATGTAACTCAGGGCTAACCGTTAGAGCGAATTTGATGTGTGACTGCTTCCAGAAATCAATTATGGGATAAAAATCCTAGTTTTCTTTGTTCTTTATGAAACATGCTACCATATTATGGCTTTCGTAAAACTGAAGATCAACCATTGTTAGTAATTTGGAAGAATTTAATCAAACAGTGGAAGAAAACTTAGATTTTGTACTTGCAACGGTAACTTTTTATCAATTAGGGTTCTTGAGATTAAAAGTAAGTAATGAAAGATTAAATTAGAACCCTATTTATACGGTAAAGATTATAACAACTTGGCGAGTTGGATTAGATGCTAGTTATGATTAAAAAGGACGGTTCAATCGTGTGTTGCCACGTGTCAAAAACTACTGAACCCGCCGAAGATTTAAAATTGAGGTCCAATCACAAAATGCCACGTGTTAAAAGTTAGTTGCAAGTTGAGGTTTGACTTGTCAACGCAGTATTAACAGAGTTATCTTATTAATTAAGAAAACTCTGCAGTACTAATCGTTGCAGTATTAACACATAATGACCGTAGTAATTAGGTTAATTACAGTAGTAATGACAGCCGTATTAACTGGTCTGGCAGTAGTAATAGATATTACTCTCCAGTATTAACCAGAGGTCCGTATTAACGAGTTACTAGCAAGATTAACCGTTCCAGCAGTATTAACAAAACTAAGGGCAGTAGTAGTTAAACCTTCCCGTAGTAATGAAAAATTTTCCGTACTAATAAAACTTTAATCCAAAATCTATTTCTACTGTTAATTTTGCAGTAGTAACATAGAGCAATACTAAAAAGTAAGGCACTTGATTTATGTTAAGGTTACTACTGCGTTTCTCGAAGGGACTTAACATGAGATATTTTAAGAGATAAATTAAGGTGGTTAATCCATGTTGATCATGCCAATATTGGTAATCAAGAATGTAAATCTTCCCACATCAAAAGCTTTTGTGAGAAGATCAGCAAGCTGGTTATCAGTATGAACTTTCTCATGTATCAACTTCTTTTCGTTTCAGTCTCATATGAAGTGATAGTGTATCTCTATGTGCTTTGTCTTGGAGTGCTTCACCGGGTTGTTGATTATGCTGATGGTGCTCATGTTGTCTAGATATGGGAGTGTTCATGAATGCATATCCATAATCCATCATTTGATTTTCTATCCACAACACTTGAGCACAACAACTTGCTGCAGCAATGTATTCAGCTTCTGTTGAAGAAGTAGAAACCGTTGTTTGCTTTTTGCACTGCCAAGATACCAGCCTTGAGCCTAGGAATTGACATCTTCCTGTTGTTGATTTCCTTTCTAAATTTTCACCACCATAATCCCTGTCAGTATAAGCAATTAAATCAAAGGGTGAATCTTTGGGATACCATAGGCCTAAGTTAGGTTTGCCCTTCAAGTAACGGAATATTTTCTTTACTGCAATAAGATGAGACATCTTGGGTCTGGTTTGATATCTTGCACACACACATACTCCAAACATGATGTCAGGTCTTGAAGTTGTGAGGTACATTAGTGAACCTATCATTGACTTGTAGTTGTGAATGTCTACATCCTCCCCCTCAAGATCTGCAGTCAGTTGTTTGTGAGTTTCTACTGGTGTGCTAGCCACCTTTGCTTCTAGAAATCCAAACTTGGTGAGAATATCTTTGACATATTTTGATTGGCTGATGAAGAGTCCATCAGGCTTCTGCTTGACTTGGAGGCCTAGAAAGAATGTTAATTCTCCCATTGAACTCATTTGAAACTTGGTATGCATCAGCTGTTCAAATTCTTTACATAAAGTATCTTTGGTGGAGCCAAAGATGATGTCATCCACATAGATTTGGACAAGAAGGATATCAGAATGAGTCTTTTTGAAGAATAGAGTCTTGTCAATAGTTCCTCTCTGAAAGTTATTCTTGAGAAGATAATCAGACAAGGTATCATACCATGCTCTTGGTGCTTGATGAAGCCCATAGAGAGCTTTGTCCAATTTGTACACCAAGTGAGGATTTTTAGGGTCCTCAAAGCCAGGTGGCTGTCTGACATAAACTTCCTCTTCTATCACTCCGTAGAGGAATGCACTCTTCACATCCATTTGAAAGAATTTGAATCCCATGAAAGAGGCAAAGGCAAGAAAGAGTCTGATGGTTTCTATTCTTGCTATTGGAGCAAATACTTCTTCATAATCTATCCCTCTTCTTGAGTGTAGCCTTGAGCTACCAGTCTTGCTTTGTTTTTGATGACTATTCCTCTTTCATCCTTCTTGTTTCTGAAAATCCATCTTGTGCCTATCACCTTCTTCCCTCTTGGCAATGGAACCAAATCCCATACTCCTTGAATTTTAAGTTGAAGTAATTCTGCTTGACATGCTTCTATCCAGTGTGGGTCTAGAAGAGCTTCTTGAATCTTCTTGGGTTCCATTTGTGAAAGAAAGCATGCAAATAATCAAGTGTTTATGTCCTTCAGTGGATCCTTTGGAGGCTTGGTGTGGCCCCTTGTCTCCATGGAAATGTCAAAGTTACCAATTATTTGTGAGGGAGGGTGGTTCTTTGAAATACGGGAAGAATGAATCTTCTCAATTCTTAAATCTACACCCAAATTGGTATCATTGATGTCAGGCATTGCATAGCCATGGAAATGACCAGAGGTTGAAGTAGTGCTCTTTGGAGTAGTCATTTCAATATCACTATCTTCAACTTCCTCAGCAGCTGGTACTTCAACTCCATCTTCATTCTCCTCTATCAATGGTGGAATTTCATTAAGACTTTGTTCCTTTTCTTTGTCAGTTGTTGTAGCTGGATCTTCTTCATCTTGTAGAGGTTGTTCTTCAGGAGTTTCCTGTTGATTTCCCTCCTCTTCTACTGCTTTGTCAATTGTGTCATACAGATTGAGAGGGTCATCAGTCGAAATTGGAAGATAGATGTACTCCATGACATCTAATCTGTCAGTATCAATGACTGCAGGGATAGCAGTAGAAACTGATTCAGTATTAACTGAGTCAGTATTAACAGGATTTGCTGAAGCAGTAGGAACTTGAGCAGTCGGAACTGATGCGGATGATTGAAAGTCAAAGTTGAAGGATTTAGTTAATGCATCCAAATCAAACAGCCAATTTGGCCCTTGACCCTTTGTGTTGGGGGTGTTTTCATTGAATGTAACATTGGAGATTTCTTCAATAATGCTTGACTTGTGATTGTAGATCCGATATGCTTTGCTTTGTGAAGAATATCCCACAAAGTATCCTACATCTGCTTTGCTCTCAAATTTTCCAAGATAGTCCTTTGAGTTGAGAATAGTACAAGGACACCCAAAAGCTCTCAAGAAGCTTATCAATGGTTGTTTCTTGTGTAAGAGCTCATATGGAGTCTTGTTTGGAGACTTGACTAGGAGAACTCTATTCTGCACATAGCATGCAGTATTAACTGCTTCTGCCCAGAAGAATACACGTAAGTTGGAGTCATCCAACATACTTCTAGCAGCTTCAATTAGACTTCTATTTCGTCTTTCAGCTACTCCATTTTGTTGTGGAGTTCTAGCAGCACTGAACTGTCTCTCTATTCCATTCTTCTCACATATTCATCACTTGGTTTTTGAATTCTGTTCCATTGTCACACCGAATCTTCTTCACCTTCAAATTGATTTGGTGTTCTACTCTTGTGATGAATGAGATGAGAAGTTGACTGGTCTCATCTTTAGTTGCCAGGAAATACACCCATGTGTACCTTGTGTAATCATCAATATTCACCAGGCAGTATGACTTCTTAGCAATACTCTTCACATTGGTTGTTCCAAATAAGTCCATATGGAGCAAATGGAGAGGAGTATCAATGGTGTTTATTTCCTTGGTCTTATAAGAAGTCTTGTGTTGCTTCCCTTCCAAACAAGCTACACAGTTATCATCTAGTGAAAATTGCTTGTTCGGCAGTCCTCTTACTAGATTAGATTTCACCAACTCATTTATGTTCTTGAGGTTCATATGGCACAACCGTCTGTGCCATAGAGTGGATTCATCTAGAGTTTCTTTGGAGACAAAGCATGCTTCAGCTGCAGTTGGTTGGACCTTGGACATGTCAAAGCAATAGACATTGTTTTTTCTTGGTGTCCTGAGTAGGATCATGCTCTCATCAATAACATATCCAGGCTTCATAATTATGCATTCAGATGCAATGAAGATGGTAGTGTTCTTCTCATCACAGACTTGAGAGACACTTAGCAAATTATACTGTAGTTGTTGCACATAGAACACGTCCTTGAAACTGATTCTTCCATTGCTTACAGTCCCTTTTCCAGTAATCTTTCCTCCTTTTTGATTTCCTCCAAAGGCAACATAACCTCCATTGAACTTTTCAAAGTTCTGAAGGCAAGCAATGTTGCCTGCCATGTGCCTGGAACAACCACTATCTACATGCCAACTACTCTCACTATCTTTTGTTGGCTGAACCTGCACATAAACAAGAAAGTTAGTTTCTGGTGGGGACCCAAGCCAAAGTTGACTTGGGTTTGCCCATCTCATCAAAGTAACTCACCTTCCTCTGAACTAGGTTTGTGAAATCAGGTGGAGTAGGTGGTTGAGTTACTTTGACTTTCGGTTGCCATACTTGTTTAAAGATTTTAGCTTTTTGAACTTTAGCAGTATTAACAGGTTTTGTTTTAACAGTAGGAACAGGTACTGTTTTAACAATCTTTTGTTGTGCAATATTAACACTTGCATCAGTAACAGAGTTACTTTTTGCAGTATTAACACGTGCAGTATTAATACCATTTTGTTTAGCACTATTAATACGGGCAGTATTAACAACATTATTCTTGACATTATTAACACGTGCAGTATTAACAAAAGTTTGTTAAGCGGTATCAATCTTGTTTCTACTGTTGGTTGAAATTCTTTTTGTTAATACTACTGCTGCTTGAGGCAGTGTTAACAGAGTTCTTCTTTGCAGTAGTAACTCCATTACTACTGTTCAAAGCAGGTTTTCTTACAAGTATTGGTTTGATTTTCTTATCATGATGGTCAACCTTGCCAGTATATCCCAACCCCCTGTGTTGTTTTTGAGCCACTTTCTTTTGGTTTTCAGGGTTGTAATAACAGATTTTGGCATAATGATTAGTTTTTCCACAGATAAAACATGATTTGACTTGTTTCTTAGGAATTTGACCCTTTTGAGTTTTCAACTGATTTTTGTTTCGTTGATTTCCTTTTGTTCCTATGTGAACCCAAGTCTTAATCTTTTCTCTTTGACCAACAGTATATTTACAACAGTTGCATTCACAGTTCTTCTTTTTAATGGACTCTACTGACACTGGACTTTGTGAATTTGGTTGTTTAACTTCTTCTGGTTTGGTCAAATGTTCTTCTAGCTCTTGGTCACTTTCTTCATCGACATCCTCTATAAGAACTTCATCATAGTTGATTGGATCAACTTTGAATGATTCTTTTGGAGGTGTCTGGGTGATTGGAATACTAGGTGCATCTAGAGTTGGAGGGATATAGTTGTGATTAAACGGTGGGGCTACTTCTTTATAACCTAATCCTGATTTGATTTTTCCATGGATTTGTTGTTGAATTAGGTCATTAACAGATTTTGAAGCATGTTCTAATTTCCCTACATTTAATTCAACTTTATCTTTTTCCTCCACTAATCTTTTAATCTCTTCCCTAACATTCTGAAGTTTAACTAGTAGGTCATCTCTCTTCCATTCAACCAATTTAATCTTTTCTTCATAACTTAACTCGTTAGTTTTATAAGATTTAATTTGGTTTTCTAGGTTTTCTATCCCCCTAGCAGCTGACCTCCTTTGTTCTTCTAAAGTCTTAATGGAGTCACATAGCAATTGATTATGACTTCTATATTTGGACATGACTTCTTTACACTCATTAGAACAAAGTTTAGTATTTAACTCAGCTGATTCCTTAGAGGAGGAATAGATGGCCATCAGAGATTGGATGAGATGTGATTCTTCAGTTGTTGTTGGAGTGTCTTCATCCCAATCGTAGCCAAAAACATCTTCATCAGCAGCATTAGAAACTCGATCAGTACAAACACCATCATCAATAGTAATGCATGCATGGGCAACAGTAGAATCCGTCACAGTAGGAACAGATGTATCTTCAATAATCACCGCCATTAAAGCCCTGTTTTGATTGGTTTCTTCTGCTAGATCAGACCAATCATACCCGAATACATCCTGTGTAATTAATGTTGTGGATGTATTTTCTTGTGTGTTCCTAGAATTGTTACCCTTTGATTTGTTCTTGCACTCCCTGGCAAAGTGTCCTGGCTCTCCGCTGTCATAACACTTTACCTTACTCTTATCAAAGGTAACTCGATCATTGGTTCTGGGATTGAATCTTCTACCAGTCCTTTGGACACATCTCCTTGCCCTCAAGGACAGCATGGCCATCTGCCATTTTAGATCTATCTCATCCCAGTCGTCTTGGTGGATCTGCTTCCAAGTCTTCATTAGTAAGACATGAGCTTTGTGAGATGAATGCTTCGAGGACAATTCTTCGCCAATATCCTGTTGAGTTGTTCCAGCAGATGATGTGATCAAAGCAGTACTAAAGTTGTTGATACTGCTGTTGCTGCTGCTGGGCTTCTTTGTTTCCACCTCTACTTCAAACACTCTAAGATCGTTGTAAAGATCATCCAGCTCCATCTCCTCCAATACATCTCCCTGTCTGTAGGAGACTGTGTAGATAACCCATTCTTCACCTAGAGATCTGATGATTTTACGATTTATGTCATCCTTATCAATCCTTACCCCAGCACTTCCAAGTTCTCATGTGAGCTTCTTGTATCTATCGAATGTCTGTGTCATTCGTTGTTCCTTCAAGGCTTTGAAATTCTCGTACTCTTGCTTGAGTAGAGCCTTCTTGTTCTTCTAGTGTTTTTCGTTCCACTAAACCTTTTCTCAAAGGCTTCCCATAGAGCTTTAGCATCGGTGTACCCTTCAAATAGTGATTGGCACTCTTTTAGAATTGCAATAAGAAGAATACTTAAAGCTTTGATCTCTGTTTGCTTTTCTCTTCTTTCGTTATCAGTTACAGGACGAATAACTGCACCAGGTTGACCATCAGGTGCATAATTTTGAATCTCTTTGTTGCCATTGACGATGACATCCCATACTGTATAATCGGATAACAGTACATGCTGCTTGATGCGTAGCTTCCATAAATTGAAATCAATACTGTTGAGAACTGGAACCTTGTTGACTAGAACGACTGTCATGTTGTAGATTGATATCTTCAGGATGAGACTTTTTAGAACTTGTTGATCAATGGATCTTAAACACCTCATGTGCTCTAATACCACTTGTCAGGATCAAATAAGTTTGTAAACCTAAAGCTTGTCTTTGTAAGATCTTGATCTATCAGAGAAGTTTAGCAGCGGATTGAACACTTTGATATTAACAAGTCAATCGAATCAAACAATATTGTAAACTAATAAACAATGATGAACAATAAGTTTGCCGAATTATAAGCCTCAATTGAATTGAATAATGTACCAATACAACCTGTTTTTCTATCAATCTACAAGGATCTATTTATAGACCTTGAGGCTAACCTATCTATAAAATAGGAAACATCTATCAATAAGGAAATACAATCTATCTATAATTGTAATTCTTATTCTAAACTTGCATGGCAAGTGTGTTGCAGTAGAAACAGACTTCCGTAGTAATTAGTTGAGCAGTAGTAATGATAATGATATGCCTTCTGTAGTAACTACAACTGCAGTAGCACCTTGTCTTCCTTCCGTAGTAACTGCTTTGATCAGTAGTAATGGAGCAGTACCTTGACAGCAGTAGTTAGGAGCAGTATTAATGAAATTTAAACTAAACTAACTAAGTTTTAATCCCAACAGGGTTACTCTCTCCTTGAGTCTTTGGTAAAAGCATATACCCAAAATGGAGTTAAGATGGATCAAACGTTCACATCCAAATGATCAAGCTCATGGCTTGAAGTCATGGAACTCGTGTGTGCAGTGTGCCGACACAAATGTTAGATCGAAATCTTGATCCCACACAAGTCATATTTTGGTCGGAAACACGGTCTTTTTTCTTACCGAAACTCCAAAACTGTTATGATTAATAGCAATGAACTAAACCCATTATATTCTGTTTAATTACATTTAACTAAAAACTAAAATATGTTAGTTTCACATTACGACTGTAGTTGGAGTAGTGACTTCACATATTTTCTTAATGCTTTATAAAGGCTAGAATCGAGTTCTGGAGCCGGTGGTGGAAATACACGATGTCAGGATCGATTATGGTTTATGTAAACACAACCACACTAATGTAGATCAAGATTTATCAAAGAAGTTGCAGTGGATAAACACTTTGATATCACAAGTTTATGATAATCGAATATCGTATATTTAAAAACAATAAGAACAATAACACAATAACGATTACCATCAAGCCTCAATCTATTAATCGATAAACAAATTAACAGACGTGTTTCTCTTAATACAAGGATCTACAAAAGACCTTAAGGCTAAACCTATCTTTTCTAGGAAACATCTAACAACACCATCCTCAATCTATTTGATCAGAATAGACGTGTTTCTTCTCTTTACAAGGATCAATCTTGACCTTGTGGCTGAACAAAGGGGAACGATCTCAAGTGGTGAGATCGTTTGGTGTTTTCCTAAAAAATAAACATGATGAAAACCACACATTTACAATGTCTAGGGATCTCTTTATATATAGAGTCTCCTACGACTTACATAAGGAAACCTAGTTATATTAGGAGACTAATTCTTTTACATCTTTATCTTGAAAAGCAAGTCTTCCATAACCCTAGCCACAGTAGTAACTGAGCTGCAATAGTAACACCATCGTGCAATAGTAACTGGCTCTTGCAGTATTAAACAGATAACCTTGCAGTAGCATCTTTATCGTGCAGTAGTAACTGGCTCTTGCAGTAGTAACTATGTTCTTGCAGTATTAACTTTACAGTACTAACTGTGTAGTACTAACTGTGTAGTACTAACGGTGTTCTCTTGAACTGTGCAGTACTAACTTTTGTATGCAACGCAACTCCAAAATAACAATCCCAACAATTTTATCCTAAAAATCTTACCCTAAACTTATGCTTTCTACATGCAAAGCAATAAGTTTCGTCAATGTAAATTGATTATAAGAATGTTATCAAAACTAATATTTTTTCTTGTCTTCCCCATGTTTCCTTGATGTAAATTATCAGTTTATATTTTGTCTAATCAAATCAATAATATGGATAATAAATTATCCCAACACACGACATTCAAATATATATATGCACGCGGAGCAATTACTATCGTAGAAGAATATGACGTCCATTTGTTATGCATGACACACACAATTATAGAGGATGGTTTGCACAATATGCTGATGGGTATGCTCGTCGTGTAGTTAGTGTAGTCTTACAGAATGATTAACGCGTCGAGAAAGATTAGAAACACAATTAGGGAAAAACAAATTGTCTCATTCTTGAAGTGTGAAAGTTTCTATATATTCATTTCCTTGAAGCTTACTACTTCTAGATTTATGCATATAAGGAAAAAAAATGTCCCAATCTTGCATCTTTTCATATTTTAGTTTGAGTGAGACCTTATAAGATGAAAGATCTCTTTGTTTTCCTGTGGGTTAAACCGGTAAACCAGATTGGATTAACCACCTCAAATCCTATGTCTTTATTACATGTCTTCTATCTTCCGTGTTCTGGATTGCTTGAGTTGAATCGCATTTGGAACTTAGATCCTAACAAGCTAGTATGAAAACCCATTGGGTTTTTGCATGTGTGATACAATTGATAATTTGTTGAAGATGGTGACCAACAAATTTGATATTTAGAAATTCGATGGCTCGAATGATTCTCCTCATACGAAGATGGAGGTTATGAGACTAGCTAATAGTATAAACATTGGTTTATCCGATTATTTTGATCTCTATTATGATTTGGAAGGAACCGCTAATGATGGATTGACAGGAATTTCGAACCAACTTTGTAAATTAGTTAGTCTTAATCTTTTATAAATATTTCCATTTATTTTACTTTGTTGTTGAGTTTTTTTTTTTTTTAAGTTTGAAGCTTGTAAAACAAAAGCAAAGGAATAAAGGAACGAACTGAGTCAAAAAGAAAAAAACGAAGTACGAACACACTAACCAAACAAAGATCAACGTCTAGAAAACCTAATCGGTAGGAGCTTAACCGAATGAATCAAAGAGTTTGTGACTTTAATAGTACTCAATACACATATATTGAATACCACGTTGTTTCTGTTTTTAAAGTTAATTTTTTCCTTTTTCTTAAAATAATAGAAAACTTTCATAATTTAATTGTAGGGTAACGTTTAAAATAAATTATTAAAGTTTATAAACTAGGATTTGCAATAAAAATAGGACACATAAAAATTAGACACATAAATTTATTGGTTTACATATTTTCAAACTTTTTGAAAATTTCAAACTTTTTGAATATTTTCAAAAAATTTCGAAATTTTTGAAATTTTGTAAAATTTTAAATTTTTCCCGCTTTAATTTTTTTATAAATACCAATCTTACTCACTCTATTCAACACCAACCCAAAATATCCCCCCTTTATTTGTTCGACGAAGCAATTATTCATAATGGTGTTATGTGGTTGTGGGAGACAAGCAGTTATTCACACATCTTGGACATCCATAAATCCAGAAAGACGTTTATATTCATGCCCTAAGGTGATTTTCTAATCCCTAATTAATATTGTTACTCAATTTCTTGACCTAATTTGTTGCCCTAATTTACAGGGTTCAGACTGTCAATTCATTGATTGGTATGATCCACTTATATGTCGACGTGCTACAAATATTATACCTGGCTTGTTGAGGTCGGAGAACAATCTTGAAGAACAACTAAGACAGAGGCAGTTTGAAGTAAGAAGATTGAAGCAATATCTTCTATTTAGTTGGATGTTCTTTGTATTTGTTTTAGTTTTTTTTTAGTATGGTGAAGTTGTTTGAATTTAGAACAATGTTGTATTTAGTTGAAAATTCTTGTATGGATGTTAGGTTTTGAAGCAATTCAATGTTGGTTTGTTAACGGTCTTCAACATGTTTATTAAGCAATGCAATATTGGTACACCAACAATATATTACACCATACTAAATTGCAGTAAACAACAACAAAAAGAGCAAATGTATCGAACTTCAATTTCATTTCCTTAGCCGTGGACTGATCAACAAATCTTCTTTCTCGAAATTAACTTCATCGCCGCCGCCGCATAGCGCGGGCTCTCTACGAGTATATATATATATAGCCGGCGATTGCCGGATTGTTTGTAGATTTGATAAAAGTTTTGGGTTATGAGCGTTGCGGAATCGACAAAGAGAAGGAAATACAAGAAGAAAGTTCACGTCACATCGGCTAGGGTTTTGAGAGGCCGCGTAATCGAAGCGGGCGTTTCGTCGATTATGGGGAAGAAGAAGAAGTCTGGTGGTTTTGCAAGGAAAGTTTCGATTGGTGGAAGTCCTTCTGCGGTCTCGTCCGAGCATGCTAGGGTGTTATTTCCAGGTAGTGGTGAGGATGAAGGAGTTTCGTTGGTGCATGGGGATGCTGTTACGCCACCCTCACTAGTTACGCCAGTAGTTACGCTACCCTCACTAGTTACGCCAGTAGTTACGTTGCATGGGGATTCAGTTACGCTACCACCAGTATTTACGCCAATAGTTACGCTACGACAAGTAGTTACGCTACCACCAGTAGTTAAGCCAACGGTTACGTTGTATGGGGATTCAGTTACGCTACCACCAGTAGTTACGCCAACAGTTACGCTACCACCAGTAGTTACGCCAAAAGTTACGCTACCCCCAGTAGTTACGCCAACAGTTACGTTACCCCCATTAGTTACGCAAGCCCCAGCTGTTTCGGAGGAAGGTTTTGTTACGCCATTATTTAAGAATGTTGCGGCAGTTGGAGCTCATACTGGTTTTAATTCGCCGTCATATTCCGCAGGTTCGTATCATATGCGTTTTAATAATGCGGATTTAAAATCACCTTCCTTAGGTGATAACATAAATTTACATAATGATTTTCCTGCTCTTCCGGGGGAATCTATGGAGGATTATATGACTCGCTGGTTGGGTAAGATCAAACGTCGTCAAACCGAGTTGTTTTCTGGTGATAGTAGGTTTATGCAGGATGAGGGTAACATGGATGAGGAGTTGCTGGGTTCTAAGGGGGTTTCTAAACCGTCATTTGCTGATAAGATTAAAGTTCCACCCATAAAGAGGAAAGTTAATTTTCGGTCCTTTATAACAGAAAATGGTGTTGATGGGGTGGATTTGGAGATACCGAGGGAGGCTGTGAGACTCTCAAGTAAGAAATATGAATTTACAATTTATGGTTATTTTATTGGTAATCGCCTTCCATTTCCGGTTGTGGATAGATTTGTGTGGAATGTTTGGAGAAAATTTGGTTTGGAAAAAACAATGACGACCGCAAAAGGTTTTTTCTATTTCAAGTTTTCGAGTGAAAAGGGTGTTATGGGGTCCGTGGATGATACGTAATGTTTCGATCATTTTGAATAAATGGACACCTAATATAAATGTCGAAAAGGAAGATATCATGTCGGTGCCTGTTTGGGTCAAGTTGCATGATGTTCCTTTTGTGGGTTACACCGATGATGGTTTAGGTGCCATGGCTATTAAGATTGGTAATCCGATAATGTTGGATTCGTACACCACTGCTATGTGTATTGATTCTTGGGGTCGGCCTAGTTACGCAAGAGCAATGATTGAGGTTGATGCGAGTTTTCAATTGAAAGATAAACTTGTTATTGCAACTCCCCGTTTGGATGTTGAAGGTAGTACTCGCCATGAGGTGCGTGTTGAATATGAGTGGAAGCCGCCTCAATGCTTGAACTGTAAGGTTTTTGGACATACTGAAAAAACCTGTAGGAAACATATTCCAAAGGTGGTGATGGTGAGTGCTAATAAAGTTGATGAAGATAGCTTTCAAGAAGTAAAATGGAAGAAAGTAAAGGGCTTTAATGTGAGTCAACCTAAACAACCAGTGTTTGAATATCGTCCGAAGAGTAAAGTAAATGCGGGGAATGCTAGGAGTATAAGTGGTGATGCAATTACTTATGAGAGGCAGGTTCAAGCTCGAGCTAGTGGGATTGTGAGTAAGGTTTTAGGGGCTGGTGGCATGGAGTAAGGTGTTAGGATCTGTCGAACTATACTTGTATAAATACAATTGTGTAGATCTAGATCTATCAAATAAGTTGCAGCGGATCAACACTTTGATATTAACAAGGGTTAATTGATTAACAATTTATGTATATATGAATGAATAAATGTTAACAATTAAGAACACAAGAATTTTCACCAACAGCCTCAATCTATTAAGAATAATGTTCGTTAACAGACGTGTGTTTACAACGACACAGGAATCTATTTATATAGACCTTGAGGAAACCCTAATAACGATTAGGTTAAATCTAAAGAAATCTATGAAGATAATTATCAAAATATTGTTTACATAATTATCTCCTTACAATGCGCTAACTAACTATATCACATAAGCAGTACTAATGAACGCGCTAGTAGAAACTCCCTTCATGCAAATCCATGCAGCCAGTATAAACATTCACCAGTATTAAGTCAGCAGTAGTAAATCACCAGTAGTAATCTTCAACACTTGATCACCAGTATTATTACTCACCAGTATTAACAATATTACTCCTAGTACTAACTGACTCAACCAGTATTAAAACTTTATAAACCCAACAATCTCCCCCTAAACTTCTGCATTCATCTAAACTGCATAAGTTTCTTCAATACAAACCTTGGAGAATGTTGCCAATATTTCTACCTGGCTACAACGAGTTTCTGTGATCGGTAAGCTGGCATCTGATCTTCCAAAGTAGTTGAATGGCTTCGTCTGAATCTTGATTGGCCTTCAACTTGACATTCAGCATATTGATCATCACATTAACACCATGCTTGTATTTCTTCTCCACCAAAAAGTAATCAGTTGAGCCATCACTTCTGCTCAATGAGTAAACTCCGTAACTCTCATAGTGTATCCATTCAAGAACTGGAGTAAACATTGATAACTTCTCTGGTACATTCTCGGGCTCAAACATGACCTCAAGTACTTCCATAAGTAAATCATTATGATCAAGAATAGTACCTTGGCCATTGGAATATTTCTTGCAGCCGATAAGGAAGAGATTCACCAAGTCTTTTCGACTTATGTTCCTGAAAATCTCAAGATGACTGTAATACACTCTGAAACTCTTATCTGCTCGAACAACCTTATAACCATTTTTACCATTCACCACCACAGCAAACCAATCTACTATGGTTACTTCAGTAAAGGTTGTTGCACACTTCATATCTTCAGAATGAATGACCAGAGTTTTCATGTCATCAAAAACTCTGTCAGCAGCCTCATTTACCTGATCATCTGAGATTTCAGGCACGCATCCAAACACAAAGTTTCCAGAGATATCTTCTAGTTTGACCTGGACTATCTTTGGTTTCTCTTCTTCTTTTTCAGCTTCTTTTTCCTTATCATTGCCCTGAGAACTTTCACTTGTAGATTTCTTTTGTTGCTCAACTCTAGCTTTCTTCACACCAGCTTGATCAGTAGAGCTAGTACTTGCCTTTCTTTTTGTACCAGTAGTAACTGTTTCTACTGTTGGTTTTGACCTTTTAGCAGTAGGAACGTCACCTGGATATCTTCGTTTCGATGGCACAAACTGTGGTTGAGCTTTGTTCTTTTCCACTCTTGGCTCAGCATCCTTCTTCTTGCCAAAGTGAACAACTTTATATCCCCTATCTCGAGCAGCCTTGAGAGCTCGCTCCCTTTCCAACTCTTGCCTTTCCCTTTCCAACTTTGCTTTCTCTTGGGCAGCCTTCAAAATGCGTTTCTCCTTGATGTATAATGACAGGACGTTATTCAGCGTCATTGGCCCCAACTGTTTACCACTGTATTTCCCAGTAGACTTCAAAAAATCAGTGTACTTCTTCTTATCCTCAGCTCTTGTTCTGTCTCTCTTTATTGTACTCTTGCTTCTCTCTTCTTCTTTTCTTTTCTTTTGTAACAGGAGCTCATCTCTTTCGAGCATTTTCTGGGCCAGTTCAGCATCTGTTCTTCTTGAGCTTTGCGTTTTAGCTCATCTTGAATTTGTTCATCAGCCATTCTTTGAGCATGAACTGCATCTTCTTGAGCAATTTTCTGTAGTCTTTCTCTCTCAGCTTGAGTAGTTGTTTGTTCTTCATCGTTACCTTCTTGTTCCATCTTCTTCAACAACTCAGTTGTAGCTCTTTCTTGCTCCATTCTTTCTCTTTCTAACTCTGCTAGTCTAAACTTCTCATCTCTTTCTTCTGCTAGCTTTTGTTTCTTCTTCAATTATTCCTCCTCCTTTTCTTCCTTGGACTTCTCAACCACCTTTCCTTTTCCCTTACTTTTGTGTTCTGGGTCATCAAGATTGACCCTCTGAAGTCCCTTCTTTGTTGTAATGTAACCAGTCTTTTTCTTTGACCCAGGAGGAGCATCATCATTTGTACATGCAGATTCATCAAAAGTAACTGGTTTTTCTTTTGGTTGCATAGCTGCTGCTCTTCTTTGGCGTGCAACTGCAGCAACTATTTGTTCTTTTCTTAATGCCTCAGCCTTCTCCTTCTCTTGTTTAGCTTTCTCTTCTTTGATCTTGTCAAGTTGAGAAGCTAAAGTTGAATCATCTTTCATTACATTACCAGTATTAACTGGTTGCTCCCCACCAGTATTAACTGGTGGATCTTCACCAGTATTAACTGGTGGTTCCTCACCAGTATTAACTGGTGGCTCCATTGTTGTTTCCTTCTCAGTTGTTGTTTTCTCAGCTTCTTCTTCAATGTGGATCTTTGCAATTCCCAACAGAATCTCATCCACTTTCTCCCTCGCCTGTTTAATTTCAGCCACAGACCCTCCCATGTTTAAGATGATATCATGAATTTCTTGGTCTTCAGCCGTCCATTCTGTTTCTGGTTCTATAACCACCCTCTCTTCTTCCATCTTTTCAACATTTTCATCTTCAAAAATTGGGACCTCTGTTTCAGCTTCATCTTCATTCTCTGCATTTTTCTCCCCCTTAGTGGCAACATTCTGCACATCTTTGTCGGAAGAACTGGAGCTTGAGCTTGAACTAGGGGGGGTAGGCAACTTTGACTGTGATGTACCCTTCTTCACATCTTTCTTTCCAACTTTCTTTGCAGCTTTCTTTCCACCTTTCTTCTTCATTACTATTCTGCATACTTTGACCTCCTGAACTAAGCGAGATACAAGCTTCTTTAAACGTTTAATCTCTTCCCCCTGTCCCTCCACCTTCAAAATAAACTTTTGGCACATTTCCATCAATTCAAGTGGGGTGTAGTTATATCTATCCTCCCCACCCTGTTGTTGAGTACCAACAGTGGGCAGTTCCTCGGATGTAGAGGGTGCCTCCTGCCTAGCAGTTGCATCACCCTCCCCTTTGGTTTCTTGGCGCCAGGTACCTCTAGAGGATGATTCCGGAGAAACATCCTCTTCTAGAGTTGCCGTTGATTGGGTCTTATTGCCTGTCATACTTCCCTGAGCACCACGAGGTGGTGCATCAGTAGTATGAGCCCGTTCAACATGGTCTCCCTGCTCCTTACGGACCACCTTCTTAGCCTGTTTCACCACTGGTTTAAAAGATTTAGTTTTAGGTCCAAGAGGTGAAGGACCCTGCTTGGCCTTTGGGGCGTGCTCCTTCGGAGGTGCACTTTGAGTGGATGGAGGTGGTGCACTAGAGGCACTCTTTTCGGTTTCAGTAACATGTTCAGCAGTTGAAGTGGATGGTGTGGGTTGGGACTCAAGTGGGGTACTTGGTCCTTCACCAGATGTATCAGTGACATCCACCATTGTGGAGAACAGTGGTGTCACTTTCCCAGAAAATGTTTTTGATGTTCTCCTCATGTTAGAAAGTGTTTTATGACTGTGACAGTCCATAATGAGAACATCTCCCTCCATGGAAAGATTTTGAATATCCTTTTTAAAGATGACAGTTAAAAATCTAGGATACATTAAAAATTTGTTTTCCACGTGGGTGATATTAAACTTCAAATCACCTATAATCATATTTGAAAAATTGTATACCCTGTTTGTAGCAAGACACGCCATAGTAGTAGCTATGGTGGTATTAAATTCGTTTCAGGTATACCTCTTTTTGGAGATACATTGTTGTAAAACATGTACCATATATCTCCACTAGGTTGAGAGAAGAGCCTTTTGAAAAGTAAATTTAGTGAGGCTTCCCTCATACCCCATCCTTTCAAAAATTGCAAAAAGTTCATCGTTGGGAATAGAAGTTATACCTGAGGCATCGTTAAGGGCTAGATGCGTTCGAATGGTTGCCTCTGTAACAACTATCTCCTTCTCTTCAATGATGACACATATGCATTCTTGATTATTGATGTTTTCTAGGGTTGCAGTGGCCCAAAATTCCCGAATGTGCTTTTCATTAACCGGAGGGTTAACCGTTAAAGCATAACGTATATAGGATCTTCTAAAGAATCTAATGATTTGATGAAAGTCGACGACGTCTTTATGAAGTGTAAGATCAACGGTAATGTTGTGAGCAAGTCCAAAAGTAAGTTCTGGTTGTTCTGCCATTAATTAGAGAGTGAATGAACTTGATGATTGAATGATTAGGGTTTGGAAGATAGCTGGTTTGATTTGAGAGGGTTTCCTTCGATTTGCGGGTTTCCTTAATGAGAGAGATAGCGAAATTTCAATTCGAATAGAATTTAATAAGTCATTAATTTCCCCATTTATACTAATTGCCCCCTGCACACAAAAAGAAAATAACCAACTTCCCACTTGGCAGTATTAATTTCCCGCCAAATTTATTTTAACTGGCAGTAGTAACGACAGCCAATGGAAAGGATCAGTAGTAATTGTTTAAATAATGATTACCAGTATTAACTGTTGCCAGCATATGTGTGACCAGTAGTAACCAACAACAGTATTAACTCATGACAGTACTAATGACCAGTATTAACTTAACAGACACAAGATACAACATGATATGATTGAATTCGTTATTTTAACAAGGAAAAATTAAGTGGGATTAATCATTCCGATACTATTAATCAAGAATGTAAATTTGCCCACCTCAAATTCTTTTGTGAACAAATCTGCAAACTGATTATCAGTATGAACTTTGACTACTTGAATAAGTTTCTTTTCGTTGCAGTCTCTTATAAAATGAAATCGAATTTCGATGTGTTTAGTTTTTGAGTGTTTGACTGGATTATTGACTATACTGATGGTACTCCTATTATCAATAAAAATAGGTGTATGTAAGAAAGAAATACCATAGTCCATCATCTGATTTTGAATCCAGAGCACTTGTGCACATCAGCTTGATGCAACAACATATTCTGCTTCCGTTGAGGATGTGGATACGTTCGTTTGTTTCTTGCATTGCCATGAGATTAACCGTGATCCAAAGAATTGACATCCTCCTGATGTTGACTTTCTGTCGAGATTTTCTCCTCCATAGTCACTATCTGTGTATGAGATGAGTTCAAATGGAAAATCTCTTGGGTACCATAAGCCCAAATTTGGTTTTCCCTTTAGGTATCGAAAGATCCTCTTCACTGCAGTGAGATGTGAAATCTTGGGACGAGTCTGATAACGTGCACATACACACACACTATACATGATGTCTGGACTAGATTTTGTTAAGTACATTAATGATCCAATCATTGATCTGTAAAAATGCTCATCCACATCCTCCCCCTCAGAATCGGCCTCAAGATGTTTGCGTGTTTCCACTGGGGTACTTGCATGTTTGGCATCCTGAAAGCCAAACTTTTCAAGAATGTCTTTAACATATTTTGCTTGGTGAATGAAGATACCAGCAGGACTCTTCTTGACTTGTAAACCTAGGAAGAAAGTCAATTCCCCCATAGAACTCATCTTGAATTTCTTGTGCATGATCTGTTCAAAGTCTTTGCATAATAAGTCATTTGTAGAGCCAAAGATAATATCGTCGACGTAGATTTGAACAAGCATAATGTCACCCCCAACTGTCTTGATGAATAGTGTTTTGTCAATTGCACCCCTCTTGAAATCGTGATTAAGAAGATAAACAGATAGAGTATCATACCAAGCACGAGGAGCTTGGTGAAGACCATACAACGCTTTGTCTAATTTGTATACCATATGAGGGTGTTCAGGATCCTCAAATCCTGGAGGTTGACACACATACACTTCCTCTTCAACTTTTCCATAAAGAAAGGCACTCTTGACGTCCATTTGATATACCTTAAATCCTTTGAAAGATGCAAATGCCAAGAAAATGCGTATGGCTTCAATTCTGGCGACTGGAGCGAACACTTCATCATAGTCCACTCCTTCTTCTTGTGTGTACCCCTGAGCAACCAACCGTGATTTATTATTGATTACTATTCCCCGTTCATCTGTTTTGTTCTTGAAGATCCATTTGGTGCCAATTATGCGTTTCCCACTTGGAAGCACAACAAGTGTCCATACTGCTTGTAGTTTGAACTGTAAGAGTTCTTCCTGCATTGCTTCAACCCAACTAAGATCCTTGATTGCTTGCTCAATCTTCTTCGGAGTCATTTGAGAAAGAAAACATACAAATAGACATTCATTAAAGCTACGATGAAGCTGTTTTCTTGTTTTTACTGTTGAAAGAATATCGCCAATGACTTGTTCCAAAGGATGCTCCCTATGAATGCGATGGGTTTGAAATGGATCGACTGGAATTTCCTCATTCAAATTTGAATCATTTTTCTCAGGAATTTCAGTTGAATTTGATTGTGGAGTGGGAATCGTTGCCTCCTCTTGAGCAGTATCTGTTGGAGTAGGACTGATGTACTGTTCCTCATCTTCTGAAAGTGAAATCTCACCATCCTTAGGGCTACTCGAATGATCATCATCAACATTTGAATCCACGGTACTTGCAGCGTCAGTGGTGTTGGGCTTAAAAATTAGAGGAGGATCAATGCTGATATATGGAAAGTATACGAATTGATCATGTTGAGTAGTAGGACCAGGTTTGTCATGTGAAACAGTAGAAATGGGATCATCTATATTAACTGTAGAACCAGTAGGAACATTTGAATGTCCAGTATTAACTGGATGACCAGTCTTAACTGTGGTACCATTATTAACTGGATTACCAGTCGTAACTGAGTGACCAGTATTAACTGATTCCCCACTAGTATCTGGTTTAACAGTATTAAAACTTTCTCCTGGTTCCTTGTAATGTTGACCTATGAAATGAGCATTCAAAGATCGAGTTAGTTCATCAATATTAAACAACCAATCTGGTCCTTCCCCTGTGGCATTTAGAGTCTTCTCGTTGAAAGAGACATTTGTGCTTTCTTCCACAATTCTGGTTTTGATGTTATAAACTATGTATGCCTTGCTCTGAGTAGAATACCCTACGAAAAACCAGTCAGAAACTTTGCTGTCAAACTTCCCTAAATATTCCGTAGTATTTAAAATTGTACAAGGACACCCAAATGGTTTAAAGAAGCTTATGAATGGCTTTCTCTCATTAAAGAGCTCATATGGGGTCTTGTTTTGAGATTTGACAATCAATACTCTATTCTGGACATAGTAGGCAGTGTTAACTGCTTCTGCCCAGAATGTAACAGGAAGTTTGGAATCAGCTAGCATGGATCGTGTTGCTTCTATAAGAGTCCTGTTTCGACGTTCTGCCACTCCATTTTGTTGAGGAGTGCGAGGGGCACTGTACTAACGTTCAATTCCTTTGATGCTGCAAAATTCATCCATCTCTTGATTCTTGAATTCAGTTCCGTTGTCACATCGGATGATCTTCACCTTCTTTTCTGTCTTGTTCTCAATGCGTGTTATGAAATATCGTAGATGATCACCTGTTTCATCTTTAGTACCAAGAAAGAAAACCCAAGTATATATTGTAAAGTCATCAATCATAACCGAACAATAAAACTTCTTTCCTAGACTCATAACATGAGTTGGACCAAAAAGATCCATATGTAATAAGTGTAAACTTGATAGATTAGAATTTGTGTCTTTGATTTTATGAGAAGATTTATGTTGTTTACCCTTTAGACATGCAACACAATGATCATTGCAAGTAAATTCTTTTTGTGGTAACCCCCTAACCAACCCATTTTTAACCAATTTGTTCATGTTTTTGAAATTCATATGACACATTCTTCTATGTCATAAAGAAGATTCATCTTGTGATGCTTTTGAGATAAAACATTTTTCTTTACCTTCCGGGGTAATTTGATCCATGTCTAAACAATATACATTCTCTTTCCTAGGTGTTCGAATAAGAATCATACTTTCGTTAGCTATTTCAAACTTAGGATCAAGAATGATACATTCTGTTTTCGTAAACAATACCTTGTTCTCTTTATCACAATCTTGAGAAACACTAGTTCAATTCTTGAACAAAAAGAACGTTTTCAACGGTAATGGTACCATTGTTGATCGTTCCTATCCCTGTAATTCTCCGTCCTCGTGGATTTCATCCAAATGCAACATAGCCCCCATCATATTAAACATAGTCTTTGAGCTGCAGCTTGTTGCCTGTCATGCGCCTAGAGCAACCACTGTCTACATGCCACGTCTCTCCTTTCTTAACACCTGGCTTGCTCTGCACATGGAAAAGAGGTTAGTTTCTTTTAGGAACCCAAGCCAAGGTAGTCTTGGGTTTACCTTTTTCATTAACATAATCAAAACGTTTGAACTGATATGCAGGTGTTTTGTTTTGAACATGTAGAGAGTTACTACTGTCAGAGTTACTACTGGTGGAGTTCCTGTAGTTTCTACTGGTAGACTTCCTACTGGTGGCTCTCCAGTAGTTTCTTCTGGCAGTAGTATTTGGAACGTTTGATTTTGGTTTCTTTGCATTCACATTCATTGAGCTCATAAATTTTTTAGTTGTCCTACCAAATCTAGGGATTTCGTTCGATTTGTTCTTATTAAAACCAATTCCATGATGATGATTTCTATTATAAAAACAATCGACAGTCAGATGATTATTTCTCCCACATATATCACCACTTATAAAAACTTGTTTTCCTCTCTGTTGAGTGATCTTTTGATTCCGGTTTCTCACATTACCCCTCGCTTGAGGTTTACTTTCCATTTGACACCTACACTGGCACGTTTTTCCCTGTGGCATTTGACCAACCCAATGCCAGTTTCGTTCCCTATAAACTTTAGGTCGGTTTTTGATATTTTTGTAAACAGTAGGATTTCGACGTTTTTTCAATGTTGGACTTTCACTAAACTCAGAATCACTAGATTTCTCCTGATTAACAGGTGATTCATTGACTTTTTCATTAATTCTAGGTCTAGTTAACAAGATTTTTTTTTTCATGGGGCCTGCAGAGGCATTAGTGTTAACAGCAATTTCTTCCTCACTAAGTTCTTCACTAGACTCAGCCTTAGGTGGAATATAATTGTTATTAAATGGTGGTGACACATTGTTGTACCCAATCCCCTGTTTTCTATTCCCATGGACTTGAGATCTAAGAATTTGATCAACAGTTTTAGAAGCATTTTCATACTTCTTGATACTGAGCTTGATTTGATCATTTTCTATTTTGATCTCTTCGACCTGTTCTTCCATCTTAAGAACTTTAGCCAAAGCATTGTATTTTTCCCATATAGCGATTGCTAAATCTTCTTGATATTTTGTTTCATTCTTGACATATGCTTTAACCTGTTGTCCATAACTAGCAATGACTGTGGCCAATTCTCTTCTTCTCTCTTCTAACTTATGTAAAGACTCACACACAAGTTTATTATATTCTCTATATTCCCTAACTTGTTTAATACATGCAGGAGTACAGAGTTCAGAAAGTACCTCATGTGGGATATCGTCTTTAGGAGTGTCTGCCATGAGTGCTTGATTTGTTGTTTCTTCATTTGCTTGAAAGCTCCAATCAAATCCTAGTCCATCTTGAGTGACTAGAGCCGTTGAATTAGATGATCTTACTTGATGATTGTTATTTGATCCAGACGAATTGTGTTGAGTTGTCTGCTGTGTTGATCATCTTGATTTTCTGGACATTCCCTTGCAAAGTGACCTAGCTTTTTGCAATCATAACATCTTACTTTGCTTTTATCAATACCAGTTTTGTCACCCTTTCGTACTACAAAGTTGTTTCTTCCTGTTCGTTGCATGAACCTTCTTGTTCGAACACTAAGCATGGCAAATTGCCATTTTAAATCCATCTCCTCTAGATCGTCAGCATTCACCTGTTCCAAGTCTTCAATGACTAACCCTGAATTTCCATGGCTGGCAAAGAAAGCTTCTCTAACACTTTCTTCATTCTGGTTTCCTTTAGATTCACTTGATATGAAACCAGTTTCAGAAGGTGCTCCACCAGTAGAAACAAACGTTGCATTCTGTGTTGAGTGATTACTTGGTCTTTTAATTTCTGGTTCAAACACTCGTAGTTCATTGTATAGCTCGTCAATCTCCATTGTGTCAAGAGTGTTTCCTTGCCTATAACTGATTGTGTACATTGCCCATTCTTCTCCTAATGCTCTAAGAAACTTCATGTTGATATCATCTTGAGCAGTATTAACTCCCATGCTTGACAATTCACTAATCAGTTTGTTGAATCTGTCGAAGGTTTGAGATAGAGTATCACCCTTCACAGCCATGAAGTTCTCAAACTGTTGCTTCAGCAGATCCTTTTGATTTCTCCTTGTACTTGCAGTTCCACTAAATCTCTTCTCCAAAGCCTCCCATAACAATTTAGAATCAATATAGTTTCTGAACTGATGTTGATACTCATTAGGAATAGCAATGAGTAGAGTGCTCAACGCTTGACATTCATTGTGAGTATCTCTTCTCTCTTGCTCAGTTAATGGTTGGATTGAACCTTCAGCTACTGCTTTGTTCTTGAGATCTGGTCCAGGTAGAGGAGTATGCTTAGCGCCATTCTTAACTACTTGCCACATGGAGTAGTTGGTTTGATATATGCGACTTTTCCACATATCATAGTTTGATGATGTGGGAAAAGGAACCCTATTTGCTTGAACGCCTTCAGTAAGATCAGACATCTTGTTTTTATTTTGTGAAAAACTTTTTTATACGCCTTGTTGATCGTAGATCTAGAGCAACCTTGTGCTCTGATACTACTTGTTAGGATCTGTCGAACTATACTTGTATAAATACAATTGTGTAGATCTAGATCTATCAAAGAAGTTGCAGCGGATCAACACTTTGATATTAACAAGGGTTAATTGATTAACAGTTTATGTATATATGAACGAATAAATGTTAACAATTAAGAACATAAGAATTTTCACCAACAGCCTCAATCTATTAAGAATAATGTTCGTTAACAGACGTGTGTTTACAACGACACAGAGATCTATTTATATAGACCTTGAGGAAACCCTAATAACGATTAGGTTAAATCTAAAGAAATCTATGAAAATAATTATCAAAATATTGTTTACATAATTATCTCCTTACAATGCGCTAACTAACTATATCACATAAGCAGTACTAATGAACACGCCAGTAGAAACTCCCTTCATGCAAATCCATGCAGCCAGTATAAACATTCACCAGTATTAAGTCAGCAGTAGTAAATCACCAGTAGTAATCTTCAACACTTGATCACCAGTATTATTACTCACCAGTATTAACAATATTACTCCCAGTACTAACTGACTCAACCAGTATTAAAACTTTATAAACCCAACAGTTAAGGGTAAGGAAAAGCAAGGGCTGCAAGTGGATTGGTTAGGTCCGGAAGTCTGTGGTGAGTATGGGGAGGAACCGGGTGGGGACCAGGTAGAGACTCTACAAAATTCTGAGGGAGCAAGCACTCCCGGTTTAAACGGTTTTAATGTTTAGTGCAGCATCGTGGAATATAAGGGGCTTGAACCAAACCCCAAAACAAACAGAGGTTCAAGAAGTGGTGCTCGACAATAGTTTGCAAGTTTGCGCTATTCTAGAGTCCCATGTGGATATTTCAAGACTTCATGATGTGTGTACGACGGTTTTTAAAGGTTGGCGGTGGACATCTAATTCTCAGGTGAGTCAAAAGGGTACTCGTATTATTCTTGGATGGGATTCGGAGAATGTTGAGTTGATGGTGGTTAATCAGTCGGATCAGGTTCTTCATTGTCAGGTGCGTTTGATCAGTGCTCAAAAGGGATTTTTTTTTGTTCATTTATTTACGCAGGTAATCATTATATTCAGAGGCGTGAGTTATGGCAAAGTTTGTTGATGCATAATCATTTTGTGGGGAGTAATGCTTGGATTGTTATGGGAGATTTTAATGTTGCTCTGAATCTTAATGATAGTACCAGTGGTGTGTCTGGTGTATCTATTGGGATGGCTGAATTTAAAGATTGTGTAGAGAATATTGGTTTGGTGGATTTGAGTCAGTCTGGCATGTGGTATACATGGAATCAACGCCCGAACTCTATGGATGGTATTCTGAAGAAGCTTGATAGAATAATGTGTAATGGTCCGTTTTTGCATCAGTTTCCATATGCTCATGCGATTTTTAAGCCGTACCGTATCTCGGATAATTGTCCTAGTGTTCTGAGGATCCCGTTGGCGAGTGTCAGAAAGCCGAATCCGTTTAAGTTTGCAAATTTTGTTGCGAATAAAGAAGAGTTTTTGCCACGAGTTTCAGAAGCTTGGGTAGAGAACATTAATGGGTTTCATTTATGTAGAGTGCTAGAAAATTAAAACGGTTAAAGCCTATCATGCGGAAGTTGTGTGGAAGAATGGGAATGTTCATAACCGTGTTGGTTTTCTTCGAAAGGAATTAGATGTGGTTCAAGCTGAGTTAGATATAAATCTTGGGTCAGAGGAGCTGTGGGTTGAGGAATTTGCTTATCTTCGTGCGTTTACAGAGGCAAAGTTAGACGAGGATATGTTTCTGAAGCAGCGTACTAAAATTCGTTGGTTAAACGAGGGTGATGGGAATACAGGGTTTTTTCATAATACGCTAAAAGGGAAGCGGAATAGGATTTGTATCTCGTGTGTTCAGGATGTGCCTGGTGTGTTGCATTCGGATTCCGACGTAGCTGGTGTTTTTGTGAATCATTACAGTCAGTTCTTAGGCATAGCTGAGGAGGTGGAGCCTATTAGGGATATGGCGGGGTTGTTTTAACAACGTATTTCGGGTACTAAAGCTCATCATATGATTCCTCCCGTGTTAAATACTGAGATTAAGGAAGCTATGTTTGCCATTGGTGAAGACAAAGCTCCTGGTCCTGATGGTTATACGTCTGTTTTCTTTAAGAAGACGTGGGAGGTTGTGGGGGATGATGTCTGTCTGGCTGTTCAAGAATTTTTTCGTAATGGCAAAATGCTTAAAGAGGTAAATAGTACGATTATTGCTTTGCTTCCAAAAGTTGCTTCTCCTATGAAAGTTACGGATTATCGCCCTATTTCCTGTTGTAATGTGTTGTACAAATTTATTAGTCGTATTATCACTAATCGTTTGAAAGAGGGGTTGACAGATATTATAAGTTCTAATCAATCTGCTTTTGTTCCCGGTAGAATCATTTCGGATAATATTTTATTATCTCAAGATCTGGTCAAGAATTATCATATTGCGCGTGGGGTGTCCAGATGTGCGTTTAAAGTTGATATTCAAAAGGCATATGATACAGTTGATTGGGGTTTCTTAAGGAATATTCTTATCGGGTTTGGGTTACATAGTATGATGGTGTCGTGGATTATGGAATGTGTGACTTCTACGTCTTTTTCAATTTGTGTTAATGGGGATCTCCATGGGTTTTTTCGTGGGAAGCGTGGGTTGCGTCAGGGTGATCCGTTATCTCCATATTTATTTACGATTGTTATGGAGGTGTTAACATTGTTACTTAAGAGAGGAGTGACAGAGTCAACGGCGTTTAAGTACCATCTGAAATGTGCGAAATTAAAGCTTGTTAACTTGTGTTTTGTTGATGATTTGATTATGTTTTCTCATGGAGATAAAAACTCGATTATGGTCTTATTAAATGCATTAAATGAATTTAGAAGAGTTTCAAGGTTGATTCCGAGTATTGAGAAGAGTACGGCTTTCTTTTCATGTGTAAGTGATCGGGTTAGGAGTGCTATTTTGGAGGTGTTGCCTTTTGAGGAGGGGTATTTTCCTATTAAGAATTTGAGAGTTCCATTGATCTCGTCCAGACTTTTAGTTGAAGATTGTAAGAGTTTAGTTGAGAAAGTTCGGAACCGTCTGGGAGATTGGCGGAATAAATCTTTATCTATTGCAGGTAGACTTCAATTAGTCGTGTCTGTTCTTTCAGTTATGCATGTGTATTGGGCGTCGGTTTTCATTCTTCTTAGTTCTATTATCCTCGACATTGAGAAGCTACTTCGTGGGTTCTTGTGGTGTCAAGGGTTGTTAAAGCAGGGTAGAGCTAAGGTGGCATGGGCTGATGTCTGTCCTCCTAAAGCGGAGGGTGGTTTGGGTATTCGTAGTCTTGTATCTTGGAATTCTGC
Source organism: Senecio squalidus (assembly GCA_910822075.1). Taxonomy (NCBI): domain Eukaryota; kingdom Viridiplantae; phylum Streptophyta; class Magnoliopsida; order Asterales; family Asteraceae; genus Senecio; species Senecio squalidus. The sequence goes on along the minus strand of CAJVGC010000432.1, from coordinate 15,626,311 downwards.
TTTAATGACGGTGCATACATGGAAAGTCCTTATTCGTAAGGAGTCTTTATGGGTCAAATGGGTGCATACGCATCATCTTGAGGGTTGCGGTTTTTGGGAGGTCCAAGTAAAGGCGAAAGCAAGTTATAGTTGGAGAAAGATCTTGGGGTTACGTGATGTTATTCGAATGCATGTTATCAGTAAGATTGGTGATGGTAGCATGATTTCTGCCTGGTTTGATAATTGGAGTGTTGCTGGTCCTTTAAATAACTTTATTTCGAATCGGGACATTATGAATGCGGGTTGGACTTTAAAAAGTAAACTTCCTGATCTTTTAAATGGTAATGGTTGGTCTTTGCCTGTGTTTTGGTTGCAAAAATACGCGGTGTTAAATCAGGTTCCAGTGCCAACTTTGCGCGAGTGCAGGGATTCGATCGGTTGGGTTGATTATGATGGTTCTTAGGTGCTGTTTTCTGCTGCGAGTGCGTGGGATGCAATTGGTGACCATCCTGATCGTGTGGATTGGAAGGAAGTTATGTGGTTTTCTCAGAGTATTCCGAGACATTCTTTTGTTGTGTGGTTACTCGTTTTACAAAAAATTGAAGACTCATGATCGTATCAAAGACTGGGAGAAATCGGATAAGATCAAATTTGTCAATTGTGTTTTTTGCAATCTACAGCCGGATTCACATGATCATTTATTTTTCGAATGTTCTTATGCGAAACAGGTTTGGCGGTTAGCTTGTGCTGCCTCGAGGATTCCGCTTCATATGTATAAATGGTCAGATGTTATTGTGTTTTTAAAGCAGCGAGTCCAGAAAGGTAATGCTTGGGGGCGTGTTGGCCTTCTTGTTTTTGCAGCTTCAGTTAATTTTATCTGGGAAGAGAGGAATAATAGATTGTTTAAGAAAGGAACGCGTAGTATCGATGTCTTGTATAAAGTTATCTTTACCACGGTCCGATTGAAGCTCATGTCACTTGGAATTGCAAACCGGTTAGAATGGAAGAATATTTCTACTATCTGGAACTTAGAAATGGTTAAGGGGCTCAAGTAGGATGTGGCTTGGGCGTGGTTTCGGTGTTTGAATGTTTGTTTCTTTAGCTGGTTTGTGTGTTTAGTAGGTGTGCTGGGTGGGTTAGTCTTTGGTTGTGTTGGAGTTTTTTCTCCATGTTTTTCTCTCAGATGATTCTTTTGTTTCATCTCGTTCTGTAACCTTTGTTAATATATTTTTCCGGGGAATTTCTCCTTTAGCGAAATATATATATATATATATATATATATATATATATATATATATATATATATATATATATATATATATATATATATATATATATATATATATATATATATACTAGTTTATTGACCCGTCTAATATGCGAAAAATTATATCAAAAAATATATAATGTTAATAAACAATATATAACTTATAATAGAAAACAATTAGTCATGTAGACAAAATGATTATGTTAGCAATTGCAAACTTAAAAAAAAATTACTATGTAATTCGGAAAAAACCTTATTAAAAATAAAATAATTATAATATATAAAAAAAACTAAAAATTTTACGTAAATAGGACGAAAAAAAACAGAAGATTTTTTTTATATGATATGTTTTCCGTTTATATGCAAAACACTCGTAAAACAATAAAATAACTTTAATTTCTTTTTATAATATATAAAAAAAAATAAAAATATTTGATAAATAGGACAAAAAAAATAGAATATTTTTTTATATGATATGTTTTTCGTTTATATGCAAAACACTCGTAAACCAATAAAATAATTTTAGTTTTTTTTTATACTAAAAATGTGTATGTGTGTGAAGAAAAAATATGTTTTGTATTTTTTAGAATTAATTTAAAATACAAGTGTTATATTATTAAAGTAGGTTAATTAGTTTTATTTAATTATTACTATTTAAAATAAGGGTTAAATTATATTAGGTCTCAATAAGATCTCAAACACTAGCTAATCAATTACAAATAATTATTAAGACGTTAATTGTTACGAATTGATCAAGTTATCAGTTTCTTAGTTTATTATAGCGGAAATATAATAACTAAACAATGAAAATAACACATAGTTATATTTCTTAGAAAGGTGCTTCGATTACAAAGTTTAAGCTCACTATTTATACACAATAATAGTGAGCTTGATAAGTATGAATCTTAGTAAATCTTCTAAAAGGATAGAAAATTTTATCTAACTAACATACCTAAATTAAAGCATTACGTTTCTTTATGACGCTGAGTAATCAGCTCCATAATTGTTTTAGTTGCTTTGAGTCACTCAGACTCAAATCACTCAGACTAAGACTTTAATAAACAGATTTATTAACTTGGGTTAAATCGTTGATTTTCCCAACAACCTCCCCCTATCTGTTTGAATTAAAGTCTTTTAAAATTCATGCACCAAAAATAAACACAAACTAAAATTGTTTACTTAAAACTGTTTGTGAACAAAAAGATACATAAAACACATCACTTCCTCCTCTTGACAGATCTTTTCTTCTTCAAAGGCACCTCCCATGGCGTAGGCTTGTTCACTTCCTTTGCCCATTTCAGCCTCTCAGTTTTCCAATCAAGCAGCTTTTCCATTTCAGCATCAGATTTATGAAACAATACTTGATACTCTTTCTTGATCAGATCAACCTTGTCCATCAAAGTCCCCATTTCTTCAATTCGTCTCAGGTTATTGAATAACCAACTAATCAGCTTCATTCGAAAGGGGATGCATTGATCAGACTCACATTCGCTTAGCAGAGCAATGCAATGGTAGATGGAGGCCATATTCAGTCTGTCTTTGGCTTGGAAGCATTCCTCTCCCCCACAATCAACATAACACAAGCCCTCATGTTTTTCAGTCTTCACATAAGTCTTGTCTTGAAATATGACACCTTTGAGAACAGGGTGCATGTAGCTTGTTTCCAGACCAAGAGATTTAGCCCCAGCTCTTACTCTGTTGATGGTACAGAATGCAATATAATCTTCATCAGAGATCAGCTTCAGCATATGTGCAACATTAACATTGGAAACAGCCTCTCTCTTTACTTCAAATCTGTGAGCAATATTTGTTATGAATGAGGTCAGACTGGCAATTTCCTTCCATTCTTCAAGACCCAAAGTGTGCATTCTGTGTACCCCAACTCTTAAAGATCCATCTTTGTGAAAACATGTGAGCATGAGGTCACATCCACCAGTATCAGAACAATCCAAGCTTTGAATTTTATTCTTATTCTTCCTTACTGCAAAATTTGACTCAATGTAGTCCGGTTTGGCTTCTTCTCTTAACACTTGTTTAGCCATTTGTCTGTCAGCCTCAATCCTTAGCTGTTCTTCTTCAATAGCCAACTCTTCTTCTTCCTTCATCTCAGCTTCAAGATTTTCAGCTGCTTTCATTGACTGGTCTTGTGGAATTTCATCAAATTTCTCTATCTACAGCCCTTTGACATACTCGTTGTATTGCTCAACAGTCATTCCAGAATTGTGAGCATACCTCTGAAGCTTAGCCAGTTTCTCAGCTTTATCTCTTCTTTTCTGTATTTCAATTTCTATCTCAGATTGTACATTTGGGGGCTCTTCCATTTCAATTTCCTCCTCAGTGGGTGGGTCAGTATCACTGTCAGCTCCAGCTTTGCCTTTTACCTCCTTATCTTCCTTCTCAGATTCACTGCTTGACAAGTCACTGTAATCAGTTTCATAGAAGACTTCAGACTATCCTGTTTTTAGGTTGAATCTGGTAGTCTTGTAGTACTTCTTCTCCCCTTCATCCCTCTTTCTTTTCAAATCATGCTTGGGGAGGTCAGACTCATCAGTTGGTATAACTGTTTTCTCCCCCTGAGTCTGAGATTCCCCTTGTGATACCTCAGCAACTTGTTTCCCCTTTCTTAGCATGCTGATCTCAGAAGTCAGCTTCAACACCATTCCCTTCAACTCCTCCATCTCCGCAGTATTTTGACATTTCATGGCCTGTAACTCAGTCTGCATTACACTCAGCTTGACATCAAACTGAGTAGACATGTCCTTAATGGCTTGTAACAGCACAGGGACAGTCAAAGCAACCTCAGACTGAGGGAGAATAGTAACAAAAGGGATTGAAACAGGTGGTATAGCTTCACTCCCTCCTTTTTGTCTAGGAGAAGGATCCTTAGCCATAGAATATGAAGTCTGTACCTCACTCAGTTTGGGAAGTGAGGCATTGACGACTTGTGCAGAAGAGTGTGAGAGATTTGATGGTACCTTTTCGTGAACTAGCACGGAGCTAGTGAAGATAGCCTTTGAAACTGGCTTTGAAAGTGAAGGGGGTGGTCCCATACTAGGTACAGGGATATTCAGGAGTGGAATATCATCTTCAATGCTTACCACATGTGTCAGTGTGGCAGCAGCAGCGTGTTTCTCCAAGTTGACTACTCTAGGGGGGCTTTGGGTAGTCATGGTAGTCAGATCCAGCTCTTGCTCTAGCAGAGGGAGACTGGTCTGAGCTACAGCACTGGAGGGGAGTTTAGAACTCTCAGCCTCATGGAAAAGTGAATCCATTAGTGCTTACCACATGTGTCAGTGTGGCAGCAGCAGTGTGTTTCTCCAAGTTGACTACTCTAGGGGGGCTTTGGGTAGTCATGGTAGTAAGATCCAGCTCTTGCTCTAGCAGAGGGAGACTGGTCTGAGCTACAGCACTGGAGGGGAGTTTAGAACTCTCAGCCTCATGGAAAATTGAATCCATTAGTGCTTGATTTACAGTGGGGCTTGATGTGAGTGCTTTTTCAAATGAACTGGGTGAGGTCATCAGATTGGTCGCTTGAGTAGCTAAGACATCAAGTTGAGGAGTGGACTGCTTAGACTGAGAGGGGATACTCTCAGACTGAGGAAGAGAAAGATTTATATCCATACCTTGGTCAGCCTCATCTTGCCCTGCCCCACCCATTTCCACCTCAGCATCGGCAGCTTGAATATTTACCTCCAATTGTTCGTCAATTCCTTCGGGATGATCATCTGAGTCTGACTCGTCAGACTCAGTGAGTTCGTGATCGATAAAAGGATTACCAATCCACTGAAGCATAACTGGGGTTAACCCTGGCTCGGCCTCAGTGATATTGATATAGGTAAAAATCTTTGGAGTCAGCCTGGGAAGAGAGCATACGTAAATAGTTTGTTCAAGCTGCTCATATATCGCTTTTCCCAGAGCCTCCTCAAAACTCAGTGAGAGGACACGAATGAATGGAACATCATTCGGTCTTTTCGTTTTCAAAGCAAGGGAGAGAATCTCTTCAAAATATAGTTGTGAATAAGAGATTCGTCGACCCGTTACCATAGAATGAAACAGATGGGTTTCAAATTCGTTCATCTGATCCAAACTTCCAGATTTACCCCCCAAACACCTTGTGATACTGGAAAATAAAAATTTCCATTTGCCAGTAAAGAATTTATATTGAATTACTCCTTGGATTTCAGGCTGACCAATCAAGGGAAAGGCCTCAGCTCGAGCTTGCTGTTTAGTCAGTTTGGCCTGGAATCCTCCTTCACCAGCTTCAGCAAGTGTGGGAAGCAATAGGGCGGCGCGTATTGTCTCCTCCGTGATGGTGATCGTCTGTCTTCCATCATTATACGTGCCAGTGAGGGCAGTCTTTTCTTCATTGGCGGTGCAAGTATACCACCATTCAGACAACACCGGTGGGTACATCACCGTGTCACAAAAGTAAGCGCCATATAGAGGATGGGCTTTCATGTATTGAATCAGTTGCTCAAAACCCATGTTTTGGCGATTGGCGGGAATATCAGCATTGGCTACCCTGTTGTTGTCCTTGATTTGTACCCTGTTTTGGAAATCTGCACCTGGAATCAAACGAGCAGTAACGTGAAGAATCATATTTGCATTCGCCATTGATAAGAATTAGAGCAAAAGATTTAGAGAAGATAACAATTAGGTTAAAATTGGAAATTAAGTTGAATATAAACTGAAGGAGCGAAATTTAAGTAACTAAGTTAGGAAACTTTCTATTTAGTCCATGTAATTTAAACCTATTGACACTTATGACCCTTGAAGTAACAAAAATATTTACAACCGACTAAAAATAAATAAAAGAAAACTCTATAGACAAAAGAGAAAAAAAAGAAAGAAAAGAGATGTAAAAAATATTTACAAAAATTACACTCAGTCTGATTTTGTGGTCAGACTGACGGACCTTGAGCTGACTAACGAGTCAGACTGAAAATTCACAAGCTGACTCAGAGGTAAGCTTGAGATTTATGATTTTGACAGATTAAGGATTTAACATTCCCAGTTTTCCTAACAAATAGAAAAACCTGTCCTCACTTAGAGGTTTCGTGAATATGTCTGCCAATTGATCATTTGTGGCTACAAACTCCAATCTGACCTTTCCTTTCTCCACACAGTCTCGAATGAAATGATGTCTTATTTCAATGTGTTTGGTCCTGGAGTGGAAAACTGGATTCTCAGTGATTTGAATTGCACTCTTGTTGTCACACATGATTGAAGTGTTTTGAATCTTGATTTCAAGATCACCCGATTGGTGTTGCATCCAAAGTAGTTGTGCACAACAGCTCCCTGCAGCCACGTACTCAGCTTCAGCTGTGGAAGTTGCCACTGAATTTTGCTTTGTACTTGACCAGCTGACTAGCTTTCCTCCCAGAAGCTGACATCCTCCTGATGTGCTTTTCCTGTCCAATCTACATCCTGCATAATCTGCATCTGTGTAGCCAATTAATTTAAAACCAGAATCTTTAGGGTACCATAGACCAAGATTTGGTGTACCCTTAAGATATCTGAAAATTCTTTTGACAACTTTAAGATGGGATTCTTTGGGATCAGCTTGATAACCTGCACATAGACATGTAGAAAACATTATATCAGGTCTACTAGCAGTTAAATAAAGCAAAGATCCAATCATACCTCTATAAGTAGCTTGACAAACTGACTTGCCAGATGAATCTTTATGCAACTTATTAGAAGTACTCATTGGTGTTTTCATTTCAGAACATGTTTCAAAACCAAATTTCTTTACTAAATCATGAACATATTTACTTTGATTTATGAAAATTCCATCTTTCTTTTGTTCTACTTGTAAGCCAAGAAAGAAAGTAAGTTCTCCCATCATACTCATTCTATATTCACTACACATGAGTTTTGAAAACCAAGTACACAACTTTTCATTTGTGGATCCAAATATAATGTCATCAACATATATTTGTACCAAAACCACATGACCATTTTCCTTTTTGATAAACAGTGTTTTATCAATTGATCCTCTTTTAAAATTGTTTTTAAGAAGAAAGTCAGACAGAGTATCATACCAAGCTCTAGGAGCTTGTTTGAGACCATATAAGGCTTTGTTTAATTTAAAAACATGATCAGGAAAGTTAGGATCAACAAAACCTGGAGGCTGCTTGACATAGACTTCCTCCTGTAGATCACCATTCAGAAATGCACTTTTCACATCCATTTGATACACCAAGAAGTCTTTAAATGCTGCATATGCTAAGAATAGGCGAATTGCTTCAATTCTTGCCACTGGGGCAAATGTTTCATCATAATCAATGCCTTCTTCCTGTTTGTATCCTTGAGCCACAAGTCGAGCTTTATTCCTGATCACCACCCCATCTTTGTCATATTTATTTCGAAAGATCCATTTAAGTCCAATAATAGTCTTAAACAGGGGACGTGGGACCTTTGTCCAAACATTATTCCATATGAATTCTCCAAGCTCTTCTTGCATACCATCAACCCAGTCTTCATCCAATAAAGCTTCTTCAACCTTCTTTGGTTCCATCAGACTCAAGAAATTTGTATAGAAACAAAATTTAGCTGTGGCAGTCTTTCGTCTCGTTTTGACACCTACAGTTAATGAACCAATAACTGACGAGATGGGATGTCCCTTGACAGTCTTGATGTTCCCTATCTCATTATGGGAAACTGGCTCTACTTGAGTATCATCAGTCTAAGTGTCATCAGGCTGAGTAATTTGGAGCTGAGTTTGGTCAGACTAAGGAGTGTCAGTCTGAGTTTCATCAGTTTCATTTGACTCAGTATTTTCAACATCGGGGACATTCTGGAATGATGATTCATCGGGTTCAGTGTCAGATGCTTGATGTTGATGAGCGTTTGCATTATTCTGATCTTCAGCCTGAGAGTCAGCTTCAAATGTGGTCACAAGTAATTCATCACAAAGCTGATTGATAGTGGCTATGTCAGTCTGTGAGGATGATTCCTCTTTGTCAGACTGAGTAGTGTCATCAAAATTGACATTAATGCTTTCTTCTACCACCTTTCTTCGTTCATTGTAGACTCTGAAAGCTTTGGCGATGCTTGAGTATCCAACGAACAGTCCTTCATCAGCTTTAGGAGACATTTTACACAACAAGTCTCTTTGATTTAGAATATAGCATCTACTTCCAAAGATATGGAAATAATGAATGGAAGGGACCTTGTTATGGTACAATTCATATGCTGTCTTTCCATGTCTCTTCACGATGATGGACCTATTCTGTGTGAAGCAGGCAGTGTTCACAGCTTCAGCCCATAATTTTATCTTCATGTTCCCATAACACAGCATTGTTCTGGCAGCTTCAATTAGTGTTCTATTTCTTCTCTCTGCAACTCCATTTTGTTGAGGAGTTCGAACTGAGGCGAAGTTTTGGACTATTCCTAATTGATCACAAAAATCTATCAAAACTGAGTTTTTGAACTCAGTTCCATGGTCACTTCTCATCTGGCGAACAAGGGAGTTTTTCTGTCGCTGTTCTCTTTTGATCAGACTGATGATCTCCTCAGCTGCATCACTTTTAGCCCTTAAGAATATGACCCAAGTAAATCTAGTAAATTCATCAACGATTACAAGGGTGTATTTCTTTCCTCCTTGACTCTCAATCCCAATTGGTCCAAACAAATCCATATGTAGCATGAATAAAGGTTCATCAATTGAATGCAACATTTTGGATGGGAATTGAGTCTTTGTTTGCTTTCCAAGCACACACGCTGAGCAAACTTTGTTTTTGGTATAGGTCAGTTCAGGAAGACCTCTAACCAATTTTCTTTTTGACAATGCATTTATGTTTTTGAAATTTAAATAGGATAACCGTCTATGCCATAGCCAATTGAGTTCTTCTTTTGTTTCTGTGAACAAACATGTCTCAGCCTCATCATTTGCAGTACTCAGATCCAGGCAAAAGACATCTCTTTCTCTCTTGGCAAGTAGTAATGGTTTTCCCTTGGCACTGTAGATTATTCCAGCTTGTTTCCTGAATCTGACTTCATGGTCTTCATCAGTAATTTGACTCACACTTAGTAAGTTATGTTGTAAGCCTTCCACATATGCAACTCTCTTGAAAGTGACAGCTCCAGCATGAATCTTTCCATATCCACGTGTCATTGATACCCCGTTGTCACCATACCTCACTTGAGGCCCATCTTCTTCTTTATAGTCTTGTAGAAAAGACTTCATTCCAGTCATGTGCCTTGAAGCTCCACTATCTAGATACCATTTTGTAGAGTCCTGCACATGAAAATAGAAAATATTAGTTCCTTTTGGGCACCCACTTTAGAGTGGATCCATGAACTGAAGAAGGTTTAAGTTCAGGTTCAGTCTTGCACTCAGTTTTGGAGCTGGAATAGTTCCATTTATTTATATCCTTCATGCAGTTAACAGAATAATGACCTATGACACCACAGTATTTACATGGAGTATCTTTGAGACTGACTCGAGATGAAACTGACTTAGTCTTGGTCGGTTTCACAGAAGTTGTCTTTGATTGAGAAGTGTTTCTTTGCTTTTGAGGTGAAACTGACTTTGATGAAACTGACCTAGTCTTTGGTGAAACTGACTTATGTGGAGCTGTCCAATGTTTTGGTGAGACTGACTTTTGAAAAATGTTTTTCTGTGGTCTAGACTGAGTCAATTGTTTACAAAACACAGCTTCATGCCCTTTTTCACCACAATTATAGCAAATTCTCTTAGGAGGAGTCTTGGGCCTGTTGTGATTAGCTGATTTGTTCCTGACTAGAGTTTTTACTATGTTAGTCAGTTCCAACAATTGATTCCCCAGTTTATCAATAGTTTTTGTTTCATGACTTTTGGAACTGACTGGGTGTTGAATCTTAGGTTTACTCACAACCTTGGGCAATCTATTAGTTAGATGCACATAATCCTTTTCAGCATGCGCATTTTTATCAGTTTCAGATAAATTAACACATTCAGACTGAGAAGAAGATGAAGAATCACTTTTATTAGAAACTTGGGAAATTACAGGTTTTACAAAAGCATTTGACATCATTATTTTTTCTCCTTTCATATATGTGAAAGTAGTTGGAAAAATTTCTGGTTTGAAAACAATTTTTTCTCTTTCAGCTTTTTCAACTTCTTCTTCTTCTTCAGTCATATGCTTCGTCAGACTGAAGTCCTCACCCAACACAGCTTGAACTTGTTTGGGTACCTGTCTGCTCAAACAATCTTCATTTTTTAAGGATGATATGCACCATGATTTACAATTTTTTTTATAATGCTCAGTTTCTTCTCTAAATTTATAATTTTCTTTCGCAAGATCACTATAAGCTTCAATCTGGCATTCAAAAGAACTTTATAACTTTCTAGTTCAATTATTTTATCATCTTTAATTTTCAAGGTATTTTCAAGATCTTTGATTTTTTGATTGAATTCAGATTGTTCTTCTAAAGTGGTGGTGAAGTCAACAAAGATATACTCAAACATTTGAAGTTTTTGTTCATTTGTATAAGTGTCAAAATTGTGTACCTTATAAAGTTTTGACTTGTTCCAGTCTGAGTTGCAACTCAGTCTCTCAGCTTCCTTCAGATCCTTCTCGAACTGAGAAGCAGATTTTTTCAGCTTCAGTCACGTCTTCTGTGAATGCCATCAAGCATTTATCCACCACTTCCTCATCCTCATCAGAAGACAGTTCCTCATCTAGCCATTCTTCAGCAAAGAATGCCTTTTGCTCAGTTTGAGGCTTTTGTGTGTTTGAACTGCTGCCTTTCTTGTACTTAAGATACTTCTTTCGGTATCTTTGGGCCCTCTCAGCAACCTCGTCCATGTGTTCAGTCTGAGCATTCTTTACTTTATAGTCAGCAGCCATGTGACCATATTCATTGCATTTAAAGCATTTCACCTTCTTCAGATCGAAAGGTTTCTTTCCTTTGTAGCCTGTGTAGGTCCGATTAACACAGGAACGTATTAACAAGAACGTGCAACGGATTGATTAGACGGAAGAGATAAACACGAATAGTCAAAGATAAACCAAATATTATTAATAAACGTTAATGATTACAATGGTTTAAACTGAGAAATCGTGGTAAGGCTAAGGAGAAGATTGAACATAATCTTCTCCCTAATCCGGTGATCGGCCGGATCGGGTCGCCTCAAAAACCCTAAAAAACCTCTGCAAAAATCGCTGCCTCTCTCACTCTTCAAAAGCTCTCTCCAAAACTCTTAACCTAAAAGATGCGGAAAATTCACTATATATAGGACTGTTTCTCATCCGTACGGATGAGACTCTCATCCTTACGGATCTGTTTCTCATCCGTACGGATGAACGTTAAGCAAATCAGACCAAATATAAGTGTTCATCCGCACGGATGAGACTCTCATCCGTGCGTATGAACCCACATCCGCATGAATCAATGCAGAAGGTGAATTTCGCACTTTTACAACCAACTAGGTGTACAACATTACAAGTGAACATTAATAATGCGTTTGCAAAGCTATGGACATCCAAAAAGTGCATCAACAAACTCCCCCTTGGACATAGCTTGCAAATTCTTGTAGACACCTCTTGCAATCTTCAGTCAGTCTCTGCCGTGGTATCAGTATTTCTTGAATCTTCAAGTTTCATCAAAGTCTTCCCGAATAAACATGACAAATCAAACTTCGAACACCAACGTTTTCCGCTCGTTGTTGTTGAAATGCTAATTGGACATTCTGTAGTTTCTCTGACTTCACTCGAATAAACATTCAGCACATAATACCATAAGCAGTAAGACTCCCCCTGAGACTGAACTCTACAGACTTCGATACGATCATTTCAATATATATATATATATATAGTGAATGGTTAATGCGAGAACTTTTTTTTTTGCGAGAACTCTCACAAAAAGTGTTAAATCACATTTCACTTTATTCATTCACATGCAAAGTCTTTTGGAGATTAATAATCAAGTAAATATAAACGTAAAAAAACTAAAAAAAAATCATATAAAATAACGTAAAAAATTTTCGTTCATATATGAACTTATTTTTTGAAAAAAAAAAACGTTCACATGTGAACAATTCTAAATACGCATGATTTCATACAATTATTTTAATTTTTCATTTATATTTTTACTAGATTTTTAACATTCAATAGTTTTTACATGTCAATATACATAATTACATGTTAATTGACACTTTTTTTAAGAGTTCTCGCAGAAATAAGATTTCTCGCATGAATCCGTCCCTGTATATATATATATATATATATATATAGGGTGAGGTTCCGCTACACTCCATGCTTCAAATACATACCGGTAGGAACACTCCAAAATCAATTTAAAAATTGTAAAAAAAATATTTTTTTTAAAACTATTTCGGAGAATCATCCTAAATAACCTCTAGAATCATTTTATGAAATAAAAAAAAAAATTGATTTTTTTCGAAATTTTTGATTTTTAAAAACTTGGATGCATATTTCGGTAGATACATTTTTTTAGAAAAGTTGATGTATTTTCAAAAATAGGGTGCAGTTTAACTCAATTTTTTTGTAATATTAATAATAAGATGCAGTTTTATCCATAAATTAGATGCATATTTAAAAATAAGAACATGCATTTTTTATAAAATTAGAAAAATGCATCTACCGAAAAAATGCATCTACGTTTTTTTCCGAAAAAAATCAAAAGTTTTTTTTATTTCATAAAAAGATTCTGGATGTTATTTTAGGAAGATTTTACGAAAAAAATGTGAAAAAAACTTTTTTTAAAATAATTTTTTAAAACGTACTTATTGATATGTATGTTAAGCATGGTTTGTATTTGATCCACATACTATATGTATGTAGTATATATATATATATATATATATATATATATATATATATATATATATATATATATATATATATATATATATATATATATATATATATATATATATATATATATGTATATATATATATATATATATATATATATATGTATATATATATATATATATATATATGTATATATATATATATATATATATGTATATATATATATATATATATATATATATATATATATATATATATATATATATGTATATATATCTATATATATATATATATATATATATATATATATATATATATATATATATATATATATATATATATATATATATATATATATATATATAGGGTGAGGTTCGGGTAAGAACGGCCCAAAGTCTAGGAACGCTAAGAACCAATGCTGACCGTCCGATTAAGGTGATGATCAGTAGTAACCACTTACTACTGATCAGTAGTAACCTTACTGCTGATCAGTAGAATTTGTTGCTGATCAGTAGTAAGGTTACTACTGATCAGTAGAAGGTTACTATTGATCAGTAGAAGGTTACTACTGATCAGTAGTAAGTGGTTACTACTGATCATCACCTTAATCGGACGGTCAGCATTGGTTCTTAGCGTTCCTAGACTTTGGGCCATTTTTACCCGATCCAATTACTATATATATATATATATATATATATATATATATATATATATATATATATATATATATATATATATATATATATATATATATATATATATATATATAATTATTTTTAAAATAATTTTTTAAAACGTTATTATTGATATGTATGTTAAGCATGGTTTGTATTTGATCCACATACTATATATATATATATATATATATATATATATATATATATATATATATATATATATATATATATATATATATATATATATATATATATATATATATATATAGATTGGGGTTCAAATGAGATCTCTTTTTTTCTAGAGATCTAAGGATCCATTTTTTAACCACAAGATCACCTAAATTTTGTGGCTGAGATTAAAAGTTGTCTTTAAATGAATTATAAGGAAAAGACACGGAGGGGCAATTTAGTCATTTTACCTTTTTCTTTTTCTTTTTACTCACACGCGCTTCTTCCCATTATTTTACATAATGAAATACATGTGTGCAGGTTGGTTCAGGTAAATCATCCTTGTTAAATTCTATCTTGGGAGAAATGAAGCTTATCAAGGGGTCAATATATTCAAGCGGGTCTGTCGCCTATGTCCCACAGGTTTAGAAAGCCGACTAAATACGCTGATGTCAAACTTTCTTTAAATCATAGATTTCAAATTTAAACTTGTCTTTGTTTGGAGCTGTAGATTCCCTGGATTCTCTCTGGCGCTTTTTCTCTTAACAAAATACGTCCCTAAAATTCGGATTTAAACCTAGTCATTTTTTAACCTAATTTGGTAGTTGTAGTGGCCCTTGTATCTTAGATATTTGGTAAATTAACAAAATAATATGATTCTTTTTTTCATTTTATAAACCATATTTCTATATTTTAATAAAATCACAGGTGATTACTATAGAATCACAGGTGATTAACTATAGAATCACAGATGATTAACTATAGAATCACAGGTGATTAACCAACCTTTTTGAGGATACATGTAGAAATCATTCATATAATCACATGTGTCATTTTGGTAGTTGTAGTGGCCCTTGTATCTTAGATATTTGGTAAATTAACAAAATAATATGATTCTTTTTTTCATTTTATAAACCATATTTTTATATTTTAATAAAATCACAGGTGATTACTATAGAATCACAGGTGATTAACTATAGAATCACAGGTGATTAACCAACCTTTTTGAGGATACATGTAGAAATCATTCATATAATCACATGTGTCATTTGGTAGTTGTAGTGGCCCTTGTATCTTAGATATTTGGTAAATTAACAAAATAATATGATTCTTTTTTTCATTTTATAAACCATATTTCTATATTTTAATAAAATCACAGGTGATTACTATAGAATCACAGGTGATTAACTATAGAATCACAGGTGATTAACTATAGAATCACAGGTGATTAACTAACCTTCTGAAGCTACATGTAGAAATCACCTGTGATTTTAAGAATCGATTGTCAAACCTTCAATTGATATGTACGAACATCAAGTTTTTACGTGTTAGTGCCAAATCGATTTGGTTAGATGCACGTTAAATCCAACATAGTCATGGTTCAAAACTTACATGGTTAAAAAAGATAGACAAAAACATATTTTACTGGGCATGAAGACAGCTAAGACACATTGTTCTTTTTCGTCCTAGAAAGTCTGTTCAAATGATCCATAATTCTTTCCCCTAATTGGTTTGTCGTCATCTTTAACATAAGGTAACCAATATCGAGAACCACCAGGAGTCTCTATGTTGTTGCTATCATTTGAATATGCTTTTGGGGTGCTGTAGTGTGAACCTGTAAAATCACAGGTAATTTTACATCAACATACTAAGCCATATTATTAATAAAATCACAGGTGATTACTAAACATTTTGG
Source organism: Senecio squalidus (assembly GCA_910822075.1). NCBI lineage: Eukaryota > Viridiplantae > Streptophyta > Magnoliopsida > Asterales > Asteraceae > Senecio > Senecio squalidus. The sequence continues at coordinate 15,610,759 of CAJVGC010000432.1, read as the reverse complement.
TGACAATTTACATCAAGGTACTAAGGCACTAAATTATAAACAGTTCTTAATGTAAAAACTATAGAATCACAGGTGATTACTAAACATTTTGGTGACATTTTACATCAACATACTAAGGCACTAAATTAAAAAAATCACAGGTGATTACTATAGAATCACAGGTGATTACTAAACATTTTTGGTGACATTTTACATCAACATACTAAGGCACTAAATTAATACAATCACAGGTGATTACTAAAGATTTTGTGACAATTTACATCAAGGTACTAAGGCACTAAATTATAAACAGTTCTTAATGTAAAAACAATAGAATCACAGGTGATTACTAAACATTTTGGCGTCATTTTACATCAACATACTAAGGCACTAAATTAATAAAATCATAGGTGATTACTAAAGATTTTGTTACAATTTACATCAAGGTACTAAGGCACATTATTAATACAATCACAGGTGATTAATAAACATAGAATCACAAATGATTACTTACTTTCCAATGTCTGGTTATTGATATTGTTTTCATTGTCATTATTTTCCAAATTATTGTTGGTTGTTGAATCCCCTCTTTCTTCAATAGTTTCTTTCTGAAATTAGCGTCATCATCTGCAATTAAAAAAAAATCGGATCTAAGAATCGATTGATAAAATATCCTTCAATAGATTGTTAAAATATCCTTCAATCGATTGTTAAAAAAAAAATCGGATCTAAGAATCGATTGTCAAACCTTCAATTGATTGTTAAAATTCGGATCTAAGAGCTGAGCGAAAATCTAATTTGATTTTGTAATTAATGAGATGTTTTTTTTGTGTTTAATCGGAGGCGCGTGAGGTTTTTAATTAATTTTTTGATATTGACTAAAATGTCCCTCTGTGGTTTTGATCCTTAAGTGATTTTGTGTGGCTGAAAAGTGGATCCCTGGATCTCTAGAAAATTCAGGATCCCATTTGAACCTCACCCTATATATATAGGTTCAAATGGGATCTCTTTTTTGCTAGAGATCCAGGGATCACCTTTTTAGCCACACAAATTCATTAATAGATCAAAAATACGGAGGGGCATTTTAGTCATATTCAGAAAATATTTAAAAGTTACACGCGCCTAAAGAAAAGAGAAAATATTAAGAATTAGACGCTCAAAACTCGATCAATTTTTAAAACCCTAAAACAAAAATCTCTCCATTATAATCCGAATTTTAACAATCAATTGAAGGTTTGACAATCGATTCTTAGATCCGATTTTTTTTTTAACAATCGATTGAAGGATATTTTAACAATCGATTCTTAGATCTGATTTTTTTTTTAATTGCAGATAATGACGCTAATTTCAGAAGAAACTATTGAAGAAAGAGGGGATTCAACAACCAACAATAATTTGGAAAATAGTGACAATGAAAACAATATCAATAACCAGACATTGGAAAGTAAGTAATCACCTGTGATTGTATTAATTTAGTTTAGTATGTTTAATGCCTTAGTATGTGATTACTAAACATGTTTAAACATATATGTTTAGTAATCACCTGTGATTGTATTAATTTAGTTTAGTATGTTTAAACATATATGTTTAGTAATCACCGGTGATTACATATAATTTTGTTTAGTATGTTGATGTAAATTTAGTTTAGAATGTTTAAACATATATGTTTAGTAATCACCGGTGATTACATATAATTTTGTTTAATAAAGTGACTGTTATGTATGCTATCTGTTGTTGTATTTCTTTAAACAAAAAAACACTTTGATGGGTGTTTGAGCGATATTTTAATCGGTTGTAGCAACTACACATGGTTTATAAAGGTTTAACGTTGTTGTTAACAGTTGTACCAACTAAAAGTTGTTTAGGTTCTTCAGTGACTTGGGTACAAGTAGAAATCACAGGTGATTTTATTAAATAATGTGCCTTAGATTGTTCATGTAAAATGCCACCAAATGTTTAGTAATCACCGGTGATTTTATTAATAATATGGATTAGTATGTTAATGTAAAATTACCTGTGACTTTACAGGTTCACACTACAGCACTCCAACAGCATGTTCAAATGATAACAACAACATAGAGACTCCTGGTGGTTCTCGATATTGGTTACCTTATGTTAAAGATGACGACAAACCAATTAGGGGGAAAATTATGGATCATTTGAAGAGACTTTCAGAATTTATAAAGAGTATGCAATAAAGTCGGGATTTGACATAAAATTATCATCATCAAAAAAAACAAAAAGTGGAATGATGAAGAGCAAGTATATTCGTTGCAACCGACATGGTGATCCTCCAAGTGTAAATATCAACACGTTGGATCCAGCAAACAGTGGGAAGCTTAAAAGAAAATCGACTTTTCAGGTAACAGGATGCAATGCTCATATCATGATTAAACTTGTAGATGGTACTTTCACATATAAGCTGCACCTTTTTGTTGAAGAACACAACCACCCGTTGAACCCTATAGAGTATAGGCATCTTTCTAAGGAAAATAGAAAATTAGGTATGCGAGAATTGATGTTTATGAAACAAATGGCAGACTCAAATTATGGGGCAACAGTTTCTTACAATTTATATTGTAATACAAAAGGGGGTTATTCACATGTGAGTGGGACGAAAACTGATTTCAAAAACTTCAAAAGGGATTTGAATGTTTTTATTGGAGAAAGTGATGCTCAAATGCTTGTAACCAAACTCACAAACAGAGAAGAATATGTTAAAGACTTCAGCTTCTTCTGTGATATAAAAAACAGCGAGTTAGAGTGGTTCTTTTGGGCAGATGAAACAGCAAAAGCAAACTACAAAGAATTTGGCGATATAATTTCTTTTGACGCAACTTATTGTACCAACAGGTATATTATAACTTAGAACTTTTTTTTTTTTTTTTAAGAAATTGTAAATTTGATAATCACATGTGATTCTAATGATTTACAGGTACAGTATGATATTCGTTCCATTCACTGCAATCGACAATCACAAAAAGTGTGTTACAATTGGTGCTGGTATGTTGAGAAATGAAACTACAGAAACATACATTTGGCTGCTAAAGGCATTCTTAGACGCATTCAAGAAGCAACCAAGAATAATCCTAACCGATCAAGATCCTGCAATGAAAAGAGCAATTGCAACTGTATTTCCAGAAACAAAACATCGACTTTGCATGTGGCATATCGTCACAAAATTCACAGTTAAGGTACAAAAAAAAATTATTTTTGTGTTTACATGTTTTTAGAATTTTATTAAATTCTGTATTCAACAAATTATAAAGGAAAATCACCTGTGATTTAGTGCCTTAATACCTTAATACATTTAAGGTTCTTAAAATTTTGTAGTCAACAAAGTATAAAGGAAAATCACCTGTGATTTAGTGCCTTAATACCTTAATTTGTGAATTAGTGCCTTAGTACATTTGGTGCCTTAGTATGTAGATATAAAATGTCACCAAATGTTTAGTAATCACCGGTGATTTTGTTAATAATGTGCCTTAAGAATGTTGATGTAAAATGCCACCAAATGTTTAGTAATCACCGGTGATTTTAGAACTTTATTCTTGTTTTTATTCATATATAAAACTGATATGTTCAATAACTTATTTTATTTACTACAGATTGATAGAAACATAATCGACCACACTGATTTCAGACCGAGACTCCATCAACTGATATGGAACATATATCATAAACCTGAAGTTTTTGAACAAAAATGGATTTCTTTATTGGAAGAATTTAATCTTCAAGACAACGTTTGGCTGGCAAAATTGTTTGAGATAAGATCAACTTGGATTCCCGCTTACTTCATTGAATATGAAATGTGCGGTTTAATGAGAACAACATCAAGATCAGAAAGTGAGAATTCCTTCTTTAATCACTTCACAAGTTATGGATCAACACTCATCAATTTTATGAATCTCTTTGAATCTGCAATGGAGAAGCAGAGACATGAACAAGAAATTTTAGATCATCAAACATTGAGCAAAACAACAAAATTAATAACAAGATGGCCAATCGAGGAACATGCAAGAAATATTTACACAAAAGAAATATTTTTTTTGGTACAAGAAGAAATTGATAATTCTATTTGGTTGTGCTCACAAATTTCAATCACTACAGAAGAAGGTTGTGAGATTATGATGATTAGAGAAAGAACAAAAGACAAATAACAGAATTACAAAGGTAAAACAAAAGGAAAAGGAAAAAAACAGGAACAAAATGATGTTGATCCTTTTTCTGAGATATCCGCAACGGAGATTCAACTTCAAGTTAAAAAAGAAGCAACATTTAAGGTATGTGATTACTAAACATCACCATTTATTTTATAGTAATCTTAATATGTTGATGTTATTTTATATTAATCACCTGTGATTTTATTAGTTTAGTGCCTTAGTATGTGATTACTAAAACATCATCTTAGTATGTTGATATTATTTTATAGTAATCACCTGTGATTTTATTAGTTTAGTGCCTTAGTATGTGATTACTAAACATCACCTTTTATTTTATAGTAATCTTAGTATGTTGATGTTATTTTATAGTAATCACCTGTGATCATAATATATTTTATATTATAGGTTAAACATAACATAGCGGATGAAACTTACGTTTGTACCTGTAATCACTTTGTACGTTGTGGAATACTCTGTAGACATATATTCTGTGTTTTACAATCATGTGGCATAGACGAAATACCAGAAAAGTATATAACAAGACGTTGGAAAAGAGACTTAATTCCACCTAGTGTTAGGAACAAAACGCATAGATATGAAGGTAATTTAACCGAACAATGCCAGAAACTAGCGAATGAAGCATGCCGCAGTGTAGAAAGTTGCATAGCTGTTTTACGAAATGATGAAGAAAAACTAGCTTACTTTGTTGAAAAGCTAAAAAATCTCAAGATTGAAGTTGAAAAAGATGTCCCAGAAAAGAACAAAACCGAAATGATGGAAGATATTCTTGGAGTCAAAAAACCAGACCAAATTGTGATCCATAATCCAAAAGGTATAAAAAACAAAGGTAGCGGAAGTAACTCAAGGATGCAAGTGTACGGTGAAAGAGCACAAAAGGCAAATGAAAGACCATATCGAACGTGTGGAGATTGTGGATTAATTGTTAATACTCACGACAGAAGAACATGTAAAGGACTTGAAATAGAGCTTGTAAATCTACAGAAACTTCCACATCTAACTCATCAACAACAACAACAAATTCAACAGCTTGTAAATACTGGAACAACAACAACAGAAATCAATGCTGCAAAACAATCCGAAAAAGAACAACTTCAACAGCAGAACGTCCAACCAACTGCACAAAGACAGACTAGAGGAAAAAAAGTTGCGAGACAAGCATATAAAGATGTAAGTGAAAAAGATGATACTTATGATACTTTGTCAAAACAAAGAAAGAGACAGAAAACTACTACATCAAATGTATTGCGTGATGAAGAATCGGATTATGAAACTTCGAATGTTGGTACCTGAACAAATCACTTGTGATAACATATGATGAAAAATGTTACTTTTAACAATTTATTTTTGTAACCAAACTTAATATGTTACTTTACTATAGTTTTTAGATATAGTTTTTATTAATAATCATCGGTGATTCTATAGTTTAATTTTGTAGTCAACAAATAATAAAGGAAAATCACCTGTGATTTAGTGCCTTAATACCTTAAAACATTTAAGGTTTTTAAATTTTGTAGTCAACAAAGTATAAAGGAAAATCACCTGTGATTTAGTGCCTTAATACCTTAATTTGTCAATTACTGCCTTAGTACATTTGGTGCCTTAGTATGTAGATGTAAAATGTCACCCAAATGTTTAGTAATCACCGGTGATTTTTATTAATAATGTGCCTTAAGAATGTTGATGTAAAATGCCTCCAAATGTTTAGTAATCACCGGTGATTTTATTAAAAATGTGCCTTAGAATGGTGATTTTATTAATAATCACCGGTGATTCTATAGTTTTTACATATAATTTTGTTTAATGCATTCTGTATTTTGGCTTTTATTGCAAGTGGTTGAAGAATATATACTTGGTAAATGTGAAAAAGAATATATTCTTGTTTTGATAAATGTGAAAGAAAAGCAGAACTACAAAAAAGAATAAAAAAGCATTGAAAACATATATGAATTCATCCATCCATCCATCCATCCATCAAAAACATTGATTTACAACTCAATGCAAAATGTAGAAAAAGAGAAATTGAAATGACCATTCAATGCATTGAAGAAATTGAAAAAAAGTAAGAGGTATTTTTGGCTATATAAAGGAGTAGTCTTCAATGAAGTTTTCTACCAAAACACAATTTACAGTCTAACTTTAAAAAAAAAATGTCTAGCAGTAAGCAAGTTGTGATAGACCTGACAAGCGATAATAGCAGTGGAAGCGAATTCGAATTTGTTGTTACGCAAAGAACTGTCCAGCCGGTTGTGATAGACCTGTCAAGCGATTCTAGCAGTGGAAGCGAAGACAACTTTGTTATTAAGAAAAAAATCAAGACCAACAAACTGGTAAGTATGAATAACCTTTTTAGAAACTTTGCTAATGTAAATGTCATAATTATATTACCTTTTGCAGACCATACCAGCAAAATTTGTAAAGGATAACAACCTCTTGGATTTTGATGAATGCTATGTCATCTTCACGGAAGATGACCCATATGGTACGTGGTTCCGGTTGACCAACTATCTTGACCAAAGGACGCCTGGACCTACCAACCATATGGTGATTAATGGAGATTGGAAGGCATTTATGATCAAGCATGGGATTGATTATGGTTCTGTTTGTCAATTCACGAAATCAATTAAGCCACTTCCTAATAGTGACCAGTTGATTTTCAATGTTCAAATTCTCCCCCAAGCTTAAAACTTTAGATTGTCTCGTTTGAAGCCACTTCCTACTGTTTTCTAGGTTTCTAGATTGTCTCGTTTGAAGCGAATATGTTTGTTTGTGTTGAATTTTAATGTGTTTGTTGGTATGTAAACCGAAAGATAAAGAGGAAATGTGATTTCTGTTTGTTTGTGTTTGTTGAATTTTAATATACGTTGTTGAATTTTAATATATGTTTGTTTGTGTTTGAATTTTAATGTGTTTCAAGTCATGGTGTTTGAGCGACTACACATGGTTTAGAAAGGTTTAACGTTGTTAAATCACATAAAAATCACATGTGATTTTGACTACCTAGACATGGTTTACACATGGTTGTAGCAACTACACATGATACATAAAATTATCGTATGATATTTTAACATATTTTGTTGTTTAACAAATGACTATTTGTGGGCTAAATTAAATCATATGTGATATTGCCTTTTTAATACTTGATGTTCAAATCACATGAAAAATCACATGTGATTTTGACTACCTAGACGTTATCAAAATTTCAATCATAACCAAAAAAAACAATTGCTCAAATTCTTAAGAAAAAAAACTTGAGGGTCATATTTGCAAAAAATAAATAAAAAAAACTCATTTACGGTTTATTGCTTTCCTTCCTTTATAATTTACAGTTTGTGCCATTTTGTAGTTTAAACTTTCTTACCAAAAACAAACAAACCCTTTCCCTCCCACAAACCCTTGTTTTACTTTTATCGAATTCCTTTGAAATTTCAATGGAGTCAACTGATAATACATCACCAAAAACAAATAAGGATAATGCGATTGTTGTGTTTGATGGAAACACAGTTCGACAAAAAAAAAAATCGACAAGTAAGGGTTTTAGGTTTTGTTTATAATCATTTTTTTTTAATTTTTTTTTTTAAATCTATTTTATGTTATATATATTATTCATTTCAGATATAACTGGTGGACCGACGGAGGAAAATTATGTTAATGACATAGTTAAAGGTAATATGATATTTATTTATTTATTATTTTATTTTTTTTGTAAAATTATATTTAATCACTACTTATAATTTTTTTTCTATTTTTTTTATTTACAGTTGTTTGTTCATCAGTGGATAAGCATTGTGGCTTAACGTATAATTCTAGAAAATTCTGTTTTAGAAAATTGTTTGTTTATATGAAATCACCGGTGATTGTGTGAGTAGTTACTCCATTATTGAACAAAAATAGTGTTATAAGAATGATGTAAAATGTCACCAAATGTTTAGTAATCACCTGTGAATTTATTAATTTAGTTCCTTAGTATGTTCATGTAAAATGTCACCAAAAAATGTTTAGTAATCACCTGTGATTCCATAGCTTTTACATTAACAAAATGTTTAGTAATGTTTAGTAATGTAACATTAATCTGTTTAAAAATTTATTTGTTTATATGAAACAAAAAAAGTAGTTATAACTATTGTTATTTATTATTCTTATTTAGACAACAAAGAAGATGAATCATCAAGTAAAGAAGATAATCTTCCGAAAAACGAAGGGACAAGTTCAGGTATTACTTGTTTTACATATAGTTTAACACATGACAAAATTTTGATAAAATATGTTCATTAATTACATATAGCTTAACTAATTTTTTTATTTGTGTAACAGATTATAGTAATGATCAAACACTGGCCAGCTTCATCAAAAAGAAAAAAACATCTCCTGTCAAAAATGTTCTAAAAAAAAGAAAAAAACAAGACAGCGAGGAAGGAAAAAAGAAACCAAGGAAGAAGAAGATCTACCGTGGTGCAAAGCGAATTTCACAAGATATAAGGGAAGAGAATCCAGAATTATGCAACAAAAGTGCAAAGATGAAATTAGAAACTGTAAATGAAGAACAGTTGTCAGAAAAAGAAACAGTTAGTCAAAGAGTGTCACAACCGGTTAAGACTTTAAGCTTTCAGTTTCCATCACTTATGACTAGAATGTCACCTAAGTCCCTGCATACTGCAATCAAGGATTTAAGTACAGATCAAAAATCAGATTTAGTTGATATGGGGTTTGGGGACTTAAGTGCAATGACTTTAGATAGCATACCGGGAAAACTAGGAATGTACGTAGTAAATAACTTCAACCAAACAAATATGACATTAACTGTTGGGAGTCTTACATCTGAGTTAATACACGACATGCTTGGTATTCCCAATGGAGGAAGGGAATTGGAGGAGTTGGAGCATGTTTCAAAAGAAGATCCGTATATTGTTGAATGGCACAAACAGTTTGAGGTTGGGGCGAAGATAAGGCCACGAGAAGTGTTAGCTAAAATTACACATTCTCGAGAAGGAGGAATAACTTTTAAGTTAAACTTCTTAGTTTTGTTCATGAACACGACGGTTCAATGCCATCCGTCAGGTTCATGTTTGCTGAAAATTCTGGACTACATAACAGACGGTGTGGATATCAAAAACATAAACTGGTGCACCTTAGTAATGAATGCTTTGCGAGAATGCAAAAAGGATTGGAAAAAAGTTATGGCCAGTTTTTTTGTTGGACCTCTATCATTCCTCACTGTAAGTTTATTTTTACAATAAACTCATTAGAAGTAGTGTCATAAACATGAAATTTTAATTCAATCACAGGTGATTGTGCTTCAATCATAGGTGATTGTGCTTCAATTACATGTTTTTCATGTATTTTTTTCTCTTCACAAATGAGTATATTTTTAACATAAGTTTTTCATGTATTTGTATAAAACCAGCTTTTGTACTTGGATTCAATAAAGTGTAGCAAATTAAATGTTGCACGAACACGTCCTGCTATTCTCGGTTGGGATTCACAAAAAATGAGTGATAGACAAGACGCAGAAATCCTTCAAGACGGTTTTGGCAGAGGAGACGTGGAACCTCTATTTGGAGAAGCTTTAAAAAACGAGGAATTTGCTTCTGAGGTAATTTTTATATGAAAATCACCTGTGATTGTGTGAGTAGTTACTCCATTATTGAACAGAATAAGTGTTATTTGAATGATGTTATTATTTTGGGGTTAAGAACTGATTAAATTGTGTGAGTAGTTACTCCATTATTGAACAGAAATAGTGTTATTTGTACAAATCTGTATTATAACTATTAACTTTATTTATTGCAGTACTTTGTTAGAAAACTAGGGAGAAAGTTGTCATTTCTACATGAAATAAAAGACGACATAACATCTGTTTTAGAGGAAGCTACAAAAATGTACCCACACAACGAAGATATAAATCTTTACAAAGCCAAATTTCAATCTATTTTCGTTGGCGGTACTGGTCCACGTAAAACTGATGAATATGAAGAACTTCAACAAAATGACTCAGTGAAGAAAAAAAAAGTTGCAGTTGATTTATCGTCATCTCAGATGATTGAATACACATTCCCGTCAACAAATTATGATCATCTTAATATTGTTGATGATGGTGAAAGGGTAAAGGATTCTTTTGAATCACTGAATGTTGATGCTGAAAAACCAGATGAAGTTGAAGAGGCGGAGAAAGACTTGAAACTAGGTACATTTTATTAAATTCATTAATGTGAATCACCTGTGTTTTTTTTGGAGAAAAAAATAAATTAAAAAACTTTTATCTAAATCTTTTTTATTTTATTATATTGTTTAGCTGTTGATGAAAAGGTAAAAGATTCTTTTAAATAACTGAATGTTGATGCTGAAAAACCAGTTGAAGTTGAAGAGGCGGACAAAGACTTGAAAATAGATTCTTCAATAGATACCCAATTTGTGAACGAAGTCGACCATAAAATTGAAGAACATAAACAGAATACAAAACCTAAGAGTAAATCACCTGTGATTTCATTTATAAAAATTTTCTCTTAAAACACATTTATCTAAATCTTTTTTATTTTATTATATTGTTTAGCTGTTGATGGTGAAAAGGTAAAGGATTCTTTTAAATCGCTGAATGTTGATGCTGAAAAACCAGTTGAAGTTGAAGAGGCGGACAAAGACTTGAAAATAGATTCTTCAATAGATACCCAATTTGTGAACGAATTCGAGCGTAAAGTTGAAGAATATAAACAGAATACAAAACCTAAGAGTAAATCACCTGTGATTTCATTTATAAAATTTTTCTCTTAAAACACATTTATCTAAATCTTTTTTATTTTATTATATTGTTTAGCTGTTGATGGTGAAAAGGTAAAGGATTCTTTTAAATCACTGAATGTTGATGCTGAAAAACCAGTTGAAGTTGAAGAGGCGGACAAAGACTTGAAAATAGATTCTTCAATAGATACCCAATTTGTGAACGAAGTCGACCGTAAAATTGAAGAACATAAACAGAATACAAAACCTAAGAGTAAATCACCTGTGATTTCATTTATAAAATTTTTCTCTTAAAACACATTTATCTAAATCTTTTTTATTCTATTATATTGTTTAGCTGTTGGTGGTTCTTCAATACCTGGAGATGTTGTTTGGGCAGCTATCAATACCCAATTACTGAACGAGCCAGGTTTCCAACAAACAGTGGATCGTCAAGTTGAAGAACGAAAAAAAAGACTTGAAAATAGGTACATTTTATCACCTGTGATTTGAAAAAAAGAGAAAAGAAAAAACATTTTATCTAATTTGTTTTGGTCAAACAACTTGTTCAGGAAAAGTTGATATCGTAAAACCCTCTTATCCTAGTTTCTCTCTTGGTATGACTCAAGACATTGGTGTAGAAACAATAACTACCATTAAACAAGACATTGGTGTAGAAAAATTGGAAGTAAAACAGTCTCTTGTTGATACAACAATTTTAAACCCGAAAGAAAAAAAGGTATTACAAGTTTCTGTTGGTATGAAGAGAAAGGAAGCTGAAATAGAAGATGGTAAAGAATCTGTGGATGTGAAGGAAAAGCGGCAAAAAATTGAAGCGGGGGGGGGGGGGGGGGGGGGTCAAAAACGGGTGAGCCAAATGCAGCTGAGTTACAAAAAAGGGTTGATAAAGGGGAAAAAGTTATCGAAAAAGATGATCCAGAATCTGTTGATGTGAAGGAGAAGCGACAAAAAGTTGAAGAAGGTGGGTCAAAAACGGGTGAGCCACATGCAGATGAGTTACAAAAAACGGTTGATAAAGGGACAAAAAAAGATATGGAAAAAGATGATCCTTCATTCATTACCCCTTTTGAACGTGAAAAAAACGTATCACTCATGTAGCTCGTTATGACAAATCACCATATCATAATCGTAAGACGAGTGTCGGAGATAAAGTTACAGGCTTAGAGAGGAAAATTTCTGATGCGCTTTTTTCTATGGCTGCGCCTCTGTGGTAAGTAAAAAAAGTTATAATTGTTTTTTATTTATTTTTATGTTTATTTATTAGATGTGATTTGATATTACTTTTTGAATAACATATTTATTTTTTCTTTCAGGGATTTGGTTTTTAATACTGAAGATGGTCAAACTAAGGGAATGTATTCGCATCTGGAAACGTTAACTCTTGGGTTATGGATTGATGTAGTTGTCATAGATTGTTGGGCTACTATGCTAAATGATCAAGAAAAACATAAAAGTGACGGATCATTACGTCGGTATTTCTTTAAGACATTCAGTTTTGTAAGTTTTTAATTTAAATTTTTAAAATTAATCTTTTTAAATGTTATTTAGTTTTATATCATCATGTTTTTAAAGTAATTTGTTTTAAATTCATCTTTGTTGTTGTCCAGGACACAGAAGTTTTCGTTGAGTCGAAGAATATTACGGAAGAAGAAAAACATGATAAGTTCATTGAAAAATTGAAAATCGATATGAAAAATGATGAAAAGCTTCTGTCGTTTAAGGACATCGACTTGGTACATATATTTTTATTTTTTATTTATGAACAATTCTTTATTTTTTCATTTTTAATATGTTTGATTTAATATTTGAATTATTTTTGACAGGTATTCTTCCCAATTAATATGTCAAAGCATTTTTATCTTATTGTGTACAACTTGAAGCATCCAAAGATTCTGCTAATTGACAATAGCAAGAATGGTGAATTTGATAGATATGGCAAAGTCCCTTCAATGCTAGTAAGTAAAAATATCACCTGTGATTGTATGGTTTTTTTTTATTATTTAAACAGTTCTTAATGTAAACAATATAGAATCACAGGTGATTAGTAAAAATGTCACCAAAATTTTTAGTAATCACATGTGATTCTATAGGATAACATTAGATATTATTATATATATTTTTTCCTTTTCTATATATCATGTAAATTTTTAGGTTTTTAATTTAACTTTTATATTGTTTTTTTTTCTTTTCTTGTTTTACAGAAACTACTCTTTACACAATATCTTGATAATATAAACTACAAATACCTTATGAAGATGAATGGCTGTGAAACTGAAAGAGCAGAGATGAATTGGAGGACAACAAAGAATAACTTAGATTGCGGAGTATTTACAATGCTACATATGGAATATTACATGGGTGAAGAAATAAAGAAATGGAAATGTGAAATCGCCTCATCAGAACCAAAGCAGAGGCCCCAGCTTCATGCACTTAGAAGGAAATTTGCAACAAAGTTGCTTTTATCAGATACTAATATACTCAGATCTGAAATCCAAAAGAATGCTGATGAATTTTACAAGAAACCATCTGATGAAAGGAAGGCCATTCTCAAAAATGCTTTGTTAACAAGTAATGACAGGGACCCCGGTAGAAAGATGAATTAGGATGTTTATTCAAATGGGTTGGGTATTGTGATTTTCATTTTATTTGTCTCTGTGTGGATATGATATATTTTAAATATTTTGATGTACTTATTTGAGTAAAATCACCTGTGATTTAGTGCCTTAATACCTTAATTTGTCAATTACTGCCTTAGTACATTTGGTGCCTTAGTATGTATATGTAAAATGTCACCAAATGTTTAGTAATCACCGGTGATTTTATTAAATAATGTGCCTTAAGAATGTTGATGTAAAATGCCACCAAATGTTTAGTAATCACCGGTGATTTTATTAATAATGTGCCTTAGAATGGTGATAACATAAAAAAGCTACTTAACAACAAACAAACTACTTAACAAAGAACAACTAATGTTTAAACACCTCCTTGAAATGCATCTTCAATATCATCATCATCACAAACAAAAACAGACTTAAACAACTCTTTAAAATCCAATATTTTTGGATGAAGAGGAAATTTGTGGACAGCTTCTTGTAGATATGACATTATATCATCTTTATCATCCAACAAAACGGAAAATTTCGACTGCAGTTTACGCACCATATCCTAAAAAAAAAAACAAAAAAAACAAAAAAAATCAAAAAAACAAACAACATAGAAAGAAGAATAAATATTGAAAACAAATAGTTAAAAGAAAACTCAATAAGCTAATAAGTCCTTATATAAGCTCAAACAAAACACCCCCAAACACCAGTTTAATCATTTTAGTGACTTAATTTTAATAAAATCACCGGTGATTTTATTATATAATAAACAGGTGATTAACTATAGAATGTTACTATATAATAAAATCACCGGTGATTACTATATAAATAAACACCAGTTTAATCATTTTAGTGACTTAATTTTAATAAAATCACCGGTGATTAATCATTTCAGGGAATGTTTATAAAGAAGAAGTAAAAAAACTAACATCAACAGCAAAATCTTCGTTCATGATCAACTCATTATAATCAGCTTGCAAATCCCAAATCCCAAACCCTCCTTCTTTCATTTCAAGATCTTGCCTAGTCTTCATTTTATCCATACTCCAGGCTTGAATTGCAGGTCTCCCACGAGGTATGTCATACAAGTGGAATTTCACATAATCAAAATACAAAAGCTATATATAAAAACCAAAAATTTATTAAGTAACATAACAATAAAACAATAGATAATAAGAATGATAAAGAAAAGAAAAGAACTTACAACAAGAAAAGTAAGTGGACCACCATATAAACCACTCCCATATTTCTTCCATCCACTTTTACTATGAGCCAAAGAATCTAAAATATAACGACACCAATTTAAAGAAGAAATATCAACAGATTCGTCAAAAAACTTCAAAACTTTAACGTCACAGGAACCGGAACTAGGGCATCCAACCATTGTATTTGAAAACAAGACCAGAAAATTAAGTTTAAACAGAATTCCCGCTTCAGAAGAATTGACAATAGCTTTGCAGATATCAGTTGCACGAACTTTATTGCCAGATAGAAACTGAGAATACCAGTGATTAATTAAAGGTCGATCCTCCATAGGAAGTTCATTTAAATCACAAATGTTCAAACCACCACAAGGAATACCAAGAATTTCATGAACAGCTCCCTCATTTATATTAATTACGCCATTCTTCAACTTCAAAGTCATATTCTTTGGATTAAAATTATCAACAACAAAATGACCAATATGTGCAGGAAGCCCATCACATGGCATATTGTATAAACCACCAAAACCCATTTCTTTTAAACAAAGCTTCTGTTCTAAACTTAAATTATTCAATGCAATGAATAAACTATGTGGGGACATGCGAGTTCTAATAGCTAAAAATTTCTTCGGTTTAGCAACCTTTACCAAAACAGAATCATCAACATCACCAACACAAACTGATTTCCTTTTAGAAACAACCTCTTTCCCTCTTGATAAATCATCAGAGTTAATAGCAGAACGACGAAA
Organism: Senecio squalidus; assembly: GCA_910822075.1. NCBI lineage: Eukaryota > Viridiplantae > Streptophyta > Magnoliopsida > Asterales > Asteraceae > Senecio > Senecio squalidus. The sequence goes on along the minus strand of CAJVGC010000432.1, from coordinate 15,595,310 downwards.
TGATGAAGTTCTAATTTCTTCAAGAATCTTACTTCTTGTGTACTTCTTAGACATACCCTGCGTTGTATTCTCTTTCTCGCTTTCATTAACAGTAGTGTCATAAACATAAGATGGACCTTCAAACACATGTGCTTGTGCTCCAATCACAGGTGATTGTGCTCCAGTCACAGGTGTTTCTGCTCCAGTCACAGGTGATTGTGCTTCAGCTGCAAAATAAAAACATAGCACAAACACATGTAACTACATATACAGATTCATGAAAAAATAAAACAAAACATCATATAAAAAATATATATATACACAAAAACTGGATAAATTACCATTAACAAAATCTTCAATAACAACAGGAGTAGGTGATTGTTCTTCAAAAACAGGTGACTGTTCTTCAATCACAGGTGATTGTTCTTCAATCACAGGTGATTGTTCTTCAAAAACAGGTGATTGTGCTCCAGTCACAGGTGTTTGTGCTTCAGCTGCAAAATAAAAACATAGCACAAACACATGTAACTACGTATACAGATTCATGAAAAAATAAAACAAAAACATCATATAAAAAAATATATATACAAAAACTGGATACATTACCATTTTCAACATCTTCAATAACAACAGGAGTACTGGGTGTGTTTTTAAATTTACTCAACCCAATTTTTTTGAATATCCGTTCACTTCTACGAGTACGACCTACAAAAGAACAATAAAAAAATAAAAAAAACAAACAAAATCACATGTGACTGAATAAACCACCAAAAAAAAAAAAAAAAAAAAAATATGTATAAAACAGTTGATAAAAGAAATCAAAAAAATACCTATAGATGACATGTTTCAACGGAAGAATTTGATGATAAGAAGAGCTTTATCTCGTTTTTCAATTGACGAATTAGAGTTCAATTCGATTTTCAATCGAAAAAATTAGATTGGGGTTCAAATTAGGTTAAAAATGACTAGGTGAAATTGTGTTTCAAATTAGGATCTCTTTTTTGTTAAGGAGGAGAAGCGCGTGGAGTAAAAAAAGAGAAAAAGGTAAAAAGACTACATTGCCCTTCCGTGTCTTTTCCTTATAATTCATTTAAAGCCAACTTTTAATCTCAGCCACAAAATTTAGGTGATCTTGTGGCTAAAAAGGTGATCCCTGGATCTCTAGCAAAAAAAAGATCCCATTTGAACCCCAATCTATATATATATATATATATAAATATATATATATATAGGGGAGGGTTCAAAAGGGATCTCTTTTTTGCTAGAGATCCAGAGATCACCCTTTTAGCCACACAAATTCATTAATAGATCAAACACACTGAGGGGCATTTTAGTCATATTCAGAAAATATTTAAAAGTTACACGCGCCCCTAAAAGAAAAGAGAAAATATTAATTTTACCCTAAAACAAAACTCACCCCATTGGAAAAAAAAGAAAAAGTAAACAAAACTCACCGGCGGCCAGATTTTTCGCCACCGCCTTCAAACACCATTTTCCCCGGACAAATAACTGAAAATTAATTAATCTCAAATTGAATTCAATCATTCATTTTTTTTCTTTTGCAATTAATCCGATCAGGTATGCGATTTCGTTTTTATTTTATATTTTATTTATTATTATTTTGTTTATATTTTATTCATCTTTTTTTTTTTGGTTTATATATATGTAGTAGAAATGAATTTGATTTTATAAATTAATTACTGCATGAAAATGTTCATTTTAGGGATTTTAATTTTTGCTTTTGAAATTTCCAGTTTTTGCAAGAAATGTCTGAGATCAGCTTGTTTGTAAATCATGGTGGTGGTGTATTCACCAATTAAGTATGGTGAATACAAACCAAAAAGAAGATATTTCTGGTCCTATCTTATTAACGTAAAAGAGGTAACCTTTGTGAGTTCTTGTTTGGCAAGAATGTGATAGTGGCGTTCGTTGATTCGCTGTCCACAGATTATAGTAATCACCTGTGATTTTTTTAATTTAGTGCCTTAGTATGTTGATGTAAAATGTCACAAAAATGTTTAGTAATCACCTGTGATTCTATAGTTTTTACATTAAGAACTGTTTTATAATTTAGTGCCTTAGTACCTTGATGTAAATTGTCACAAAATCTATAGTAATCACCTGTGATTGTATTAATTTAGTGCCTTAAATGTCATAAAAATGTTTAGTAATCACTTGTGATTCTAAAGTTTTTACATTAAGAACTGTTTATAATTTAGTGGCTTAGTACCTTGATGTAAAATGTCACCAAAATGTTTAGTAATCACCTAGTAATCACCTGTGATTTTATTAATAATGTGGCTTAGTATGTTGATGTAAAATGTCACAAAAATGTTTAGTAATCACCTGTGATTTTATTAATAATGTGCCTTAGTATGTTGATGTAAAATGTCACAAAAATGTTTAGTAATCACCTGTGATTTTATTAATAATGTTCCTTAGTATGTTGATGTAAAATGTCACAAAATGTTTAGTAATCACCTGTGATTTTATTAATAATGTGCCTTAGATTGTAATATTAACAATCAATTGAAGGTTTGACACAAATATTAACAATCGATTGAAGGATATTTTAGCAATCGATTCTTAGATCCGATTTTTTTTTTTAATTGCAGATGATGACGCTAATTTCAAAAGAAGCTATTGAAGAAAGAGGGGATTCAACAACCAATAATAATTTAATATGTTACTTTACTAGTTGAATTTTATTTGAAATGAGTAGACAAATATTTTGTTTGAGAATACTTTCGGTTTGGTGTATTTTCTTTGAACAATAACTATGTCACATGTGATTTTATTAAATTAAGTCACTAAATATCTTAAATGTAATTTTGTAGTCAAAAAATTGTAAAGGAAAATCACCTGTGATTTAGTGCCTTAATACCTTAATACATTTAAGATCCTTAATTTAGTGTCTTAGTACCTTGATGTAGAATTTCATCAAATGTCTAGTAATCACCTGTGATTGTATTAATTTAGTGCCTTATATGTTGATGTAAAATGTCATCAAAATGTTTAGTAATCACCTGTGATTTTATTAATAATTTTCTTTAGTATGTTGATGTAAAATGTCACCAAATGCTTATTTAATCACATGTGATTATGTAGTTTTTACATTAAGAAACTGTTTATTATTTAATGTCTTAGTATGTTGATGTAAAATGTCACCAAATGTTTAGTAATCACCTGTGATTTTTTTAATAATGTGCCTTAGTATGTTGATGTAAAATATCACCAAATGTTTAGTCACCTGTGATTTTATTAATAATGTGACTTAGTATGTTGATGTAAAATGTGACTTAGTATGTTGATGTAAAATGTCACCAAATATTTAGTAATCACCTGTGATTCCATAGTTTTTACATTAAGAACTGTTTATAATTTAGTGCCTTAGTTCTTTGATGTAAAATGTCACAAAACGTTTAGTAATCACTTGTGATTTTATTAATAATGTGTCTTAGTATGTTGATGTAAAATGTCACCAAATGTTTAGTAATCACCTATGATTCTATAGTTTTTACATATAATTTTGTTTAATGCATTATGTATGTGAAAGAATATAATTTTGTTTATAACATTATGTATTTTGGCTTTATTGCAAGTGGTTGGAATAAATTATTGTTTAATGCATTTATGTGAAAGAATATTTACTTGGTAAATGTGCTCAATATTTGTTTAATGCATTTATGTGAAAGAATATATTATTGTTTTGGTAAATGTGACACAAAAGCAGAAAGACAAAAAGACAAAAGACAAAAGCCCCTCCGTGTGACACAAAAGCGCGTGTGAGTAAAAAAAAAAAAAAAAAAGGTAAAAAGACTATATTGCCCCTCAGTGTCTTTTCCTTATAATTCATTTAAACTCAACTTTTAATCTCAGCCACAAAATTTAGGTGATCTTGTGGCTGAGAAGGTGATGCCTGGATCTCTAGCAAAAAAGAGATCCCTATTGAACCCCGATCTATATATATACATATATATATATATATATATATACATAGAGGTGGGTTCATTTAGGAACCATCAATTATTTAGGAACCATTAGGAACCATTTAATCACCATTAGATCATTTAGATCAAAAATTAAACTCAAGGTGGCAATTTTGTAATTAAGTCAAAATTGAGAGCCAAATTGGAAATCCATTAAAACCACTTTAAAATCATAATTAACTTTAAATTAACATATCTAGAGTATAACTAGGTTTTAGGAAAAACTAAATACACCATTAGAACAAGCATTTAATTATCTTTCCAACGAGCACCCACTTGATATACTTTTGACGACTTTTTTTTTTTTTTTTTTTAGTGAGTTTCGGTATATACACTAGTGTATATACTAAATATTCACCAGTGTATATACTAAATATTCACCAGTGTATATACTAATTCACAAAAAGCACATCTGAACCATATATACTATACACTATATTCACTAATGTATAGTTATACACTAGTGTATTTATATACTATATTCACTAATGTATAGTTATACACTAGTGTATTTATATACTATACAGTAGTGTATTTATACACTATACAATAGTGTATTTATACACTAGTGTATACACTATATTCACTAATGTATAGTTATACACTAGTGTATTTATACAATATACACTAGTGTATACACTATATTCACTAATGTATAGTTATACACTATATAGTAGTGTATTTATACACTAGTGTATACACTATATTCACTAATGTATAGTTATACATAGTGTATTTATACAATATACACTAGTGTATTTATACAATATACACTAGTGTATACACTATATTCACTAATGTATACGATCTATTCTCTATTGAATACATGGTATTCACTGGTGTATATATAGACTTTGTATTTACTGGTGGATATATAGACATTATATTTACTAGTGTATATATAGACATTGTATTCACTGGTGTATACATTGTATAGTTAATACACTAATGTATACACTATATACACTAATATACATTGTATTCACTGGTGTATGTATAAACACTGTATTTACTGGTGTATACATTGTATTCACTGGTGTATATATAGACACTGTATTTACTGGTGTATACACTGTATTCACTGGTGTATATATTGTATTTACACTAGGTAACATTGTATTCACTGGTGTATACACTGTATTCACTGATGTATACATTGTATCTATTTATTAACTCAACGTATATACACATGTGTATACATAATATAATTTATTAGTAAATTCTCACACAAACATTACTTAAATTGGATCATTAACGACTTTTCTATATTACTTCAACCAAGATAAAATACATAAAATGTCTTATATAAGGGTGCAAACGGATGCAAAAATTTCAACATTTTCCAATTTCCAACGGATGCAAACGGACAGCGTTTACTCCGGTAACCACCTCACCGGAGTACCGCCGTCAATGGACAAAATCAACTCTCTGTTTCCGTCAGTCAATTCAGAAAACCTACTCCTATCGCCACCTTCTCCGTCACAGTTAAACTTAACCGCCATAACAAACACTCAATCAACGAAGATTCCGCCACCGCCGTTTTCAAATTCAATCAACGAACTCCGAAGTCTCTCCACGGCGTTATCTACGTTTCTGAACCGGTATGATGAGTTGCATAATCATTTAAATTTTATTAAACTGCCAATTGATGCTAAATTTCCTAGTAGTTTAATTGATGATAGTGTTAGACCTAATTGTTCACCGTTTACGCGGTTAATTGAATCGTTGCAGGATTGCGATTGCGATGATATTGATATGTTGCAGGATTGCGATGATATCGATGTATCGGAGAAAGTTCTGGAAACTGATACTGATATCAGACATTTTATGAAAAGAGTCGTCAGAGATGTGCTGATGGTTGTTGGATATTTGTAAAATGTCTGATATACCCTTTTAGGGTTAAATTGTATTAGAATAGATTAAAAGGTAATCTAAGGGATAAAATGTGGTTCTTTTGGTTCCTAATTATTTGTATGGTTCTTATTTGAAACCAACTCTATATACATATATATATATATATATATATATATATATATATATATATATATATATATATATATATATATATATATATATACCAAACACCCGTAAAAGAATTAGGCAGTCTCGGACAAGTGGAGAAGAGTGGGTATAGTTTAGTTTACCGACCCACCCACCTGTGTGTCTGTGTTTCATCTTATATCGACGACATAAATCTTGTCCGCAGGCATTTCCCAATTTCATATTCTTCAAAATGGCGTCTTTTTCTTGTCTTATTCGATCTTCTGCTGCTTCTGCTTCTGCTTCTGCTTCTGCTTCGGCTATATTCGGTCAGCATAATAATCACAAGCAGAAGCCCTCCATTGTTCTCTTTCACTCCGATTTTCCTGATTTGGTTTCACGTTCATCTTCTCTACCAATTCAGGTCTTTTTTTCAATTAAGCCCAATGTAGTTATTTGCATAAGCCGGTTTTAAGTGTTTTGATAAAACTGCGTTTTAGTTTACTATTTGATATTTAATATTGTGGCTTATAGTATAGTAGTTGTATATGATGACACAAGTCCTACCTCAAACTCATATCATAACACTTCATTACTAATTATTATTTGCTAACTCGTTATTATGTAGGCAACTAAGAGGAACCAGAACGGTGCTATCAAAGTCTCTGCAAACCTTAATGAGGTTAACATACATCTTATTATTATTATTATTTTCAAATGTCTTGTTTTGTTTTCCTAATTTACAACGACAAATCTTTCATTTTCAGGTTACTCGTGGGAAATCATCTAAAAATGCACCAGCAGCATCAGACAAGTCAGAGGAGGAATCAAGCAAGTTATCTTCTTCTAAGAATACACTTCCTGATCTTGCTTCCATTACCGCGTTTATGAATCAAGTTGCAGGGCTTGTCGAGTATGTCTATATCTTTCTTTCTTGTATACATCTTTTGTGTTTTCTGCAGATTAAATTCCAATGATTGACTGTCCTACAAGAGTCCGTTGTGAGTTCGTTTACTTCTTTTGGACATCTCTAGTTATTTCAAACATTTTGCTTCGGAAATTATCAGGCTATAGGGATTAGGTTTAATAAAGGTTTATACTTAGGAACAAAGCAAAACCGAAAATAAAAACATGCACAAAGTAGAAACACGAGGATTATGTGGTTTACCCGAGATGTGACCTCCATCTTCACCCGCACTAGCGTATCAATCTTATGAATTTGGATCAGGGATTCTCAATTACCCGTAGAGGTGCTAACATAGGGATGTTAGGTTGGGTAACAGAGTAGCAAGTCAAAAACATGCTTTGGTTAGAAACATATATATGTATTGTATAGGCCGGGTCAGGCTGACAAGCTAACACTTTGTTGTTTTAAAAAGCAATACAATAGAAGTAAAACAGTTTGAATGCCCAAAAATAGACTTTGGGTGGCTTTTACCCCGCTCAACCCTTCTGAGCTGAGCCCTTTCAGTTTTTTTTTTATATGACCTGTTTGAGGTCATACGCAAACCCAAATTGACCCATTTATCGGTAAAAGGATTAAAATTGACCTCTAGTTTCAATGTATATATTTATAAATGGAGAACGGGCTGGAATTCGGTGAGACCAAGGCGCTCTCACATTTAAACTGCATGTGCCACGGCTTAGTGAACGTCGGGTTAGAAGACACCACAGCTCAATAATTTTATATTTAGAACTTTTTCACAGCAAGACTAATTATTAAACATAATTATTAAACACAATTTCTTGTTATAATTTTAAACCATCCTTTCAACACTCTCTTCTGCTCCTTTCCCCTTCCCCTTTGAACCATATCACGTGATATGAGATAGCATAGGAAATTTCCCATGATCCACGTATACTTTCTAACAGTAGTGTAAAGTCAATTGCTTGATTTAATCAATTATATTTCAGGCTTGTGGATTCAAGAGATATAATGGAGCTGCAACTAAAACAAGACGAATGTGAAGTCCTAATAAGAAAGAAAGAAGCTTTACCCCCACCTCCTGCCCCTCCTATGATGATGATGCAATCTTCACAACCACATGCCATGTTTCAATCACAACCGCCACCACCACAGGCCGCTCCTCCACCTTCGGCCCCTGCCACGGCATCACCACCAGCATTACCTGCCCCTGCAAAACCAAAGTCTTCACATCCTCCACTGAAATCTCCCATGGCAGGAACATTCTATCGTGCTCCTGCACCTGGAGCTCCCGCATTTGTGAAGGTAACCATCGATTAGAGGTGGTAAAATGGGCGGGTTGGTTAACATGTCAAAACAAATAGTTTTTGTTACTGGTGGAAACAGTTGGGTTGGGTTTACCCCGAAACAATTCCTGTGCAAGGTGTTCGTTTCATTGATTAGTGTGTCAAATCAATATTGTTCTAATAACAATCTAATTTACCTAGTAAAATATTTTAAGAGGTTTCATACATTAGTAATAGAATTTTGGAGATTCGACCCATTTGACCTTCTAACCTGCTTCGGTTTTAGGTATTTTTTCTATTTAATCTGTTAGAGATAACACATAACCCAAGTTGACCCTTTCGTAAGTAATGGATTTGATGATCATAATCCTTCATGTTCTCTTACCATCATATAATTTCATTTGGGATATGAACTCCAGTATTTCGTCTTAAACATTTTTTTTTACACTTAACTACTCTCTACAAATGTTTTCTTCCTTCGAATTAATATAAACTTGAGTTGCTCTTGAAGATATTCGATGTATGTTTACTAGGTTGGAGACAAGGTTCAGAAAGGTCAAGTAATATGCATCATTGAGGCAATGAAGTTGATGAACGAGATTGAGGTAACTCACTTCCTTTCGCAACTAGGTTTATATTATTACCCTAAATTTTAAATGAGTTAGTCCCCTTGTAACTGTCAAAAGCATATGATTTTAACAAGAAAAAAAATCGTCATATATGAATCTGCCTCATAAGAGTTTGACTATTTTGTTCAATGTCACCATGTATGTCCTTTTGATCAATGTCATTCATGTTATTTTGTTAGGCTGATCAATCGGGAACAATAGTTGAGATCATTGCTGAGGATGGGAAACCAGTTAGCTTGGATACGGTATCTCTCTCATATACGCACTCATATATATCACACAGTTCCGCACGTGCTTTTACACACACTCAAGAAAAGTTTTGTTCTAAATTGAACCAAAAAATTGTTTTTTTGCAGCATCTTCTTGTTATTGAGCCATGAAGAGCTGAAGTTGTACGATGAGGAGTGCATAGGTAAAGTCATGTGATGAAACTGAAGTTAGACATTTTTTTAATTTTAGTTTTTAGTTTTTCTGGTGTTGCTAGTTGCTACAATCATTTATCCTGGTCTGGAATAATTTATTATATATAAGAAGATGCTTCTAAGCAATTGTATCGCTTTCCGTCCTTTTAGCTTGTTTAATCTTTTCTGCTCGTGTAGTGTGAAATTGATCTGCAACTCGTTTTGACCATCGGTTGGATAATAACAAATTTGAATATTAATAATAATGACATTTCATGTCAAGAATAAGGCCATCAAAAATGGTGTTTGTTACCTCTTATTTTAATAACTTGGACCTCTTTAAACTACTTTTCTTTGCGTTCACCGTTTAGGTGGGGTTTTTTGTTAAAAATTGTACGGGTATATATATAATTGTATTTCATCTTTTTATAAACTATACAACAAAACATATAATTGTGTATCTATAAACCACAATGATAAGTTTTTTAATAATTTTTACATTTTGCCCTGAACTTTTACTATATTTATTTACAAATTTGTCCAATACATGCTTTTCAAAACCTTTTTATCAATAGGTATTTGATTAATTCAAGAAGACATCTTTTGTTTTTGTCTTAAGATATTTTCAAGAGTAACTATTGCATTAACCCATAACTAAAATTAATTGGTTAATCTTTACGCATTCAAATTGCACGGCAGTAGGAAGCCTATAAGGTATCATTTATTCAAGTATCCAAACAAAGAAAACATAACAAATTTCAGCTCTAATGCCACCAAAAGTTGGAAAGCAAATCACTTGTCACAATACTAGCTAACTTTGAGATAGAAACTATCTGATTACAAACGAAGAAAACCTGATTGTAGATAAGAACCAAATCAAGTCTTCACTCCAGCTCGAGCAGGGCTCAAGTAATTTGTCACCATTCCCATAACAGCAAACCTAAAAAAGAACATCAGATCTTAAATTCGGTACTAAATTTGAGCATCCATTAAAAGAAGCAAATCTTGCAACATGATTTTCTTTGAACCCACCTAAATGTGTTTTCGTATTTCTATTTCATTTTACCTTATTATACATCTTTCGGATGCGTTAACAATCATCAGCTTTAGGCCTCAAGTTATGCCTAATATCTATTTCCGTGAAATTTAAGAAGGTATAGATTAAGTAACATGAAAACACTTGGGAAACAAAAATCACTTTCGGGTCTTCTCAAAGATGACACTCACGTTTACATTTACATATCTCAAATACATAAGCCATGATTTACAGTTGTCCTGATTATATAGTGCACTAATAAGATAAAACTAAAGTACTGTATCACCTACGGTTCAAAAGAGTTGGACTATTTTTAGGGTTATTGGTTTCATGAAAAACAAACTTACATAAATCCAGTGGAGATCTGCTTCAAGTCAGTCTCTATATTTTTCATGTTGGCAAGCGACTGAGCACAGAATATTAGAGCAAGCCACGAACCAAGCTTGTACTGAATATATGCACACACAAAAAAAACCAAAAAAATCTCCCATCAGGCAATGAAATTCACTATAATCAGCCAAAAATTTATCAAAAATAACGAGCAATCACAAATCACAACCATGGATCTTAAAATCACTAAAGTAGATTGAAAGCGGGAATTTAAGGATGACAGCAACTAACACGTGTGACATGTCACGAGTTTCCCAATTCTTTTGCAATTTGAATAAAAATTGAAGTGATTCTGTGTGCTTCATTGTGTATGTTTAACCATTCAGATGACGTTCACGTACATGGCACACAAAAGGATAGAAAACGCCCTTTTGACCCAGCAAATATCTGTATCAATATCTGTATCAATATCTGTACTATTCTACCCGAAAAAGGTTTCTAACCATGTCTCCACCCAAAGCTGATTGAAAGCCATTAAAGCCATCTTATTATGCCCAAATACATGACCAGTTCACACTTCACACATGTTCAGGAGAGAAACAGAAACTCCTTTCATGAAGCTGTAAAAAACATCCATCACGTAGATGCTTCCACAGATGCAAGTATTCAAACATAAATCAAATAAACTGACAAACTCTTTCTCTGATGTCTCTTAACACTTCTATATAAAACTCCTAAAAGGTATTAGACGCTCTTAAAAAAATTCACAACGCTTCTCAATTGTCAATAACAAACTCAATGGGCTCCATCAAATTAGCTATATTTTGTGAAGTATAGGCTATTACTTGAGACAAATACAGCACTTCTAACAGTTTATTCTCACATAGCATCGTTCTAAGTATAACCAACTATTCAACTTCTCCTAATCAAATTTCTTTAGTTCACCATAATCAACAAAAGTGAAAGCCACATCATATCATAAAGCCATCCATCCCCTAAAGAAGCATTATATTTCCATTAACATTTGAGTTCCTAAAAATGCTGTTTTATTTTCTTGCAAAAGATATCAAAACTAACACGTCGTCTCCTATGAACCATCAAAACGATCATATACAGGTTCCAGATAGTATAAATTAGATCATTACAATCACTCAATGCCAGATCTCAGCTAAATTGTAACTGATTCCATAAAACATATTCAAAAACGAAACATGAAATGTATACACAACAGCTTGATAGAATTTATATTCCCATTCTGATGAGAGCATTCACAAATCCTAAAAGCTTCTACATAATATGCCCCAACAGTTCCTGCTGCACCTTTTAATAACCTAATATATCGAATTAAATCGGCCTAATCGCAATCAAATCAAACGATCATATACAGGCTCTAGATAGTAACGGAATTACTTCATGTAACTCAGATTTAATCAGCTGTAATTGTCTAGATCTCAACTAACATCTACCTGATTTTCAAACAATAGATACATATATGAGTGTATATATACATAGATGATTGGTGGAATAACTGACCCGAAACATGACGCCGGCAACGCCGAAGATGATTGCGATGAAACCGGAGTAATCAATGGGGAGATTGTCAGGATGAACTGCTTGAGGCTTGTATGGCTTCGCTGAAGAAGGCTGACGTGGATCGTTACCGGACGACGACATCCTTACTTTTATATCTCTTTTCTTTTCGATTCAACTATCGCCGGCCTATTTGTAAAGTAACCCCGATGTTTTAATTAGGGTTGTTTGTTTGACTTATAAAAACGGTTTATGGGCTTATTACTGTATTATTTAGGCTTTTGTTTTATAACCCTTAATTTTTCGGTTTATGTAACTGGGTTTATTAGTATTTATTACGTGATAATAAACAGTAATAAACCAATAAATGGTTATATAAGCCAAAAAATGCAATATAAGCCCAAACAAACACCCCTTGATGTAATTGTACTCCCGTAATCAAATAAACTCATAAGGCCTGATGTCTATGCTAATTTATATCATTATTACGTATTTTTAAAGTTTAAATTATTATGTATGTATATCAAAGTTTATTTTTGTTGCATGTATCTTATTTCTTGCAACTTATGACCCAAACAATTTGGCGCCCTTAATCTAAATCCAGTAATAAATGTAGAAATATTTCTTAGCTTAACTCGACTAAAATAGGGAAAGAAGTTGTATAAAAAATACTTTGTTGGGATTGAAACTTAGTTAAATTAGTTTTAATTTTATTAATGTTGCTCGTTACTACTGTTGTTGAAGTACTGCTTCATTAATACGGACTGAAGTTATTAATACGGAATGAAGACAGTTACTACTAAAGACATTGTTCCTACTGCAAGATCATTACTGCAGCACATTCTCATTATTGTTGCTGATTGTTTCTACTGCAACAAGATTGCTATGCACGTTGTATTACAACTAGAGTTAGATTGTAATTCCTTTATTAGATGTTTCCTATTTAGATAGGTTAGCCTCAAGGTCTATATATAGATCCTTGTAATTGATAGAAAACACGTTGTATTGATTCACTTTATTCAATATAATTGAGGCTTATAATTCGACATACATTATTGTTCATAACTGTTTAGCTTATACAATATTTGTGTGATCAATAAACTTGTAATATCAAGTTGTTCATCCGGTGATGAACTTCCTTGATAGATCAAGATCATTCTTAGACGAACTTTGGGTTATCCAACCTATTCGATCCTGACAAGTGGTATCAGAGCACATGAGGTGCTCAAGATCCATTGATCTACAAGTTTCTAAGAAGTCTCATCCAGAAGAAATGAATCTACAATATGACAGACGTATTAGTCAACAAGGTTCTTGTACTTAACAGTAATGACTTTGATCTATGGAAGCTACGCATCAAGCAACACAAATGTTATCTGATTATACAGTATGTGATGTCATTGTCAATAGTAACAAGGAGATTGAAAATCTCGCTGCTGATGGATTGCATGGTGCTGTTGCTCGCCCTATAACTGATTTAGAGAGAAGAGAAAAGCAAACAGAGATAAAAGCTCTAAGTATTCTTCTTATTGCTATTCCAAACGAATATCAATCGCAATTTGAAGGATACAATGATGCTAAATCTTTATGGGAAGCTTTGGAGAAGAGGTTCAGCGGAACAAAGAATACAAAGAAATTCAAGAAGGCTCTTCTCAAGCAAGAGTACGAAAATTTCAAGGCTCTGAAGGAAAAAAGAATGACACGGACATTCGATCGATACAAGAAGCTTACTGGAGAACTCGGAAGTGCAGGAGTGAGGATTGATAAAGATGACATCAATCGAAAATTCATCAGATCTTTAGGTGAAGAATGGATCATATACGCTGTCTCATACAGACAGGGTGATGTATTGGAAGAGATGGAGTTGGACGATCTCTACGACGATCTTAGAGTATTTGAAGCAGAGGTGGAAGCAAAGAAGCCTAGCAGTAGCAACAACAATATTAACAATCTTAATACTGCCCTTATCACACCATCTGCTGGAACAACTCAACATGATTGTGGAGAAGAACTGTCCTTTGAAGCCTTCATCTCACAAAGTTCTTGCCTAACCAATGAAGATTTGAAGCAGATCCATCAAGACGACTGGGAAGAGATGGATCTCAAGTGGCAGATGGCCATGCTTTCATTGAGGGCAAGAAGATTTGACTTCATCCAAGATCCATCAAGACCTACAGGCATGAGACCTATAATTCCTCCTCACATATCTTATATTCCCAAGCCAAAACCACAAGTGGAACCAGCTGAGAAGGCCAAGGGAAAGAAGATAGTTGTGGATACAAGTAAGGAAGACAAAGAAAAGAAGAGGGATGAGAGAATAAAGAAGATTGATGAGCTAACTGCCCTTCAACTGGCTTCTGAAAAGTTGGATGTGGGAACTGATCCTGAAACAATTAAAGAAATCCATATAAAACTTCAAAAGGCAGAGTTGGAGAAAATTAAGAAGATTAAAGCAGAACATCTATTCTTGCTAGCTGAGCAAGAAAAAGAGATAGCTCAAATAAAAGAGATGAAGAAAAAGAGAAGAAAAGGAAAGCTACAAAGAAACAATCCACACAAGAGAAGCTAGCTGATGACAAACAAAAGTTCATGGCATACTTAAAGTCAAAGGGGTACAGTGGAAAATCACTAGGCCCAATGAAGATAGGAAATTTGCTTGCATTAGTTGAAAAGGAAAAGAAGAAGGACTCTCTCAAGAAAATTCAACTCACAAAACAACAAGATCAACAACAATTTGAGTTAGAGAGATCCATGAAAAGAGCTCAAGAGACCGGAAGAGCAATGTTCGATGCCCAGGGGAATGAAATTCATAACCCTTTTGCTCCAGTCAAGCCAAGCCCACCTGAGCAGTTGAAAAGGAATAAGTCAAGCTCTACCAGAGTACCAATGAAGAGACAAAAACAAAGTGACTTTCCTACTGTTTCAACTACTGCTGCTCAAGGAAGTCCAAGTGTACCAAATGTGCCTATCAAGAAAGAGCCAGTCAATGTTCAAATTGAAGAGAAGGAAAGGGACATTGAAATCTCAGAAGATGACTGCTCATCTCTTATTGTACATGAAGAAGGACTAAGGATTGAACCATTGGAAATTGAGCTACCTGAAATAATCGACTGGGAGTATGTAGGAGGACCAAACAAAATTTCTTACATGGTCACTAGAGCAGACAAGTCTAAGACTGTTCTACCTGCTTTCTATAGAATGATCAGGGACTTCTCAAGAGATGACATCCAATGCATATATGATATTGGAAAGATAAAGTATTCAAGGTTCAGGGGTGAATGCTCTGGAACAAATATGGCGATGGATTGGCTCAATGGGATGTTTAACCCTGAAGCAGAAATGGTGAATCCTGCATTCAAGAAAGGAGGGGTCAACAATCCTGTGATCAAATGGTACCTATATGAAAGAATTGGTGTCTACTCAATAGTTAGAAGGCATGGAGCTATGTGATTCTATCTAGTGGACAGAAGGTATGATCTAGGGCTGAGAACACTCAAGGAACTTATCAAAGTGAGACTACATGGTCTAATTGCTTCCAGGATGGCTCGTGAACTTGTGTGGAGGATAATGGGGCAACTGAATGAAGAATTATCCAAAGAAGCAGAAGAGAAGAATGCAAGATCAAGAGAAGAGTGATAGTATCTTGTAATTTAAAGTAGTTAAAAGTTGTATAAAAACTTGTACTTTCAGTAGTAATAAAAGTTCAAGTTAGGGGGAGATTGTTGGGATTAAAACTTAGTTAATTAGTTTTAATTTCATTAATGATGCTCGTTACTACTGCTGTTGAAGTACTGCTTCATTAATACGGACTGAAGTTATTAATACGGAATGAAGACAGTTACTACTGAAGACAGTTACTACCGAAGACATTGTTACTACTGCAAGATCATTACTACTGCACATTCTCATTACTGTTGCTGATTGTTTCTACTGCAACAAGATTGCTCTGCACGTTGTATTACAATTAGAGTTAGATTGTAATTCCTTTATTAGATGTTTCCTATTTAGATAGGTTAGCCTCAAGGTCTATATATAGATCCTTGCAATTGATAGAAAACACGTTGTATTGATTCACTTTATTCAATATAATTGAGGCTTATAATTCGACATACATTATTGTTCATAACTGTTTAGCTTATACAATATTTGTGTGATCAATAAACTTGTAATATGAAGGTGTTCATCCGCTGTTGGACTTCCTAGATAGATCAAGATCTTTCTTAGACAAAATTTGGGTTATACAACCTATTCGATCCCGACATACTTCTAACATGAAGAGTAACTAACCTATAGAAAAACAAACACTGCAAATTTACAAACCAGTCCCTAATTATAAAATAGTTAAATTAGATCCTTTATTTCGAATTTGCATAAAGAAGATTATCATTCTTAAACTTGAACTTGTCTACATGTCGTCTAAACCCCGATCAAGATGGAGATGTGGTTTTAATATTCTCAACTTCTATAATGGTTATTGAAAAGGGGAGTGATTTGTTCACAACAACATTAGCCATACACAACAAGTTTTATATGGTCGGACTAATTTACCCTTACTTTAATTTTTACATTTAACCCTTTATATATTGTGTAAAATTTATTTAATACTCACACTTTTTAAGTTATCATTGCAATCATATCCCTTACATTCTTAATATAAATATATTTTAAAGAACTGTGACTAGAAAGTAGTCGTGTCGAAAAAAAACCGAAACCGAAAAAACAGTTCCCGCTGCACTTTTGTAACAGTTACACTACGTAACAACAGTTATGCCAGCGTAACTATCAGTTAGATAGTTACGTTTTTTTTTTATTAAATATTCCAAACCGGTTTTTGAAACCGAACCGGTTTGGACCCGGTATGAAGGTCGTGTGAAGACAGATTCAGCCTACGATTGTAAATATGACACTTCAATCATTTTATCGTCTTTAAAATTTATTGAATTCTTTTATTACGTGTGTCTCCATAAGTGAAATCGATGTTGTACGAGATGATTTTGAGACAAAGAGAAGGTCGTGTGAAGACAAATTCAGCCTACGATTATATGAAAATTTTAATATAAGTGGGCAGTTGGCTTGGAGAAGGAAGAGGGATGAATAGTAGGGTAAAATATTGATAAATTATGGTGCTTTATGAAAAACGTAAGATTATGGGGTCAAATAATAACATATTGATAAAAGTTATCTAAGGGTAATATAGGGAAGTGATGTGTATGACTAAAATTTGTTGTGAACAAATCACTTCCCTATTGAAAATGCCTAGCAAGTAAAATCTTGATATAAGTATAAGCAAGTGAGAGAAAGTAGGTAAAGTGCGTAAGTTGAAATTCAATTATTTTTTCCTCGGTAAAATGATAAACAATATATATGTTTTTAGTACGTTCATGGAAAAAAAGTCTTTGATACGTACCAAAGTCAATGTTGCAACTTAGTTATTTGTTTAGTCTTATTAATTATTTGTTTAGCTTTATTTGTTTAGCTTATTCCCAGTTGTGTGTGTCCAGTAGTATTCCTAGGAGTGTTCCTAAAATATAGGAGTGGTGATCCATGATCTCCACCATGTGGGTAGTTGCTAATTATGGTTTCCTTTATATGTAATCGTTGGTTTATCAATGGAATTATGCAGAAAATTGTCCCAACTCTCTCCTTTAAATTCTCTCTGTTTCCATTCTTAATTTATGGCTATTGAATCGGATTGGTCGGACCACATCAGTGGTATCAGAGCAATCGTGATCCAATGAAGAAATCGCTCGAGCAGTTCCAGCAGGAGACGCACGACCAATTCGCAAAAGTTAACGACATGTTCCAACAGTTAATGACCGAATTCCAGACCCTCAAGAAGGAACGACACGACGGTGCGTCTGGTTCAAAGGGAAAGCTCATCCTCTCGGGTGATACGGCCAAACCTTACCTCAAGCTTCAGTTTCCTCGTTTCAGCGGGGGGGACCCAACTGGTTGGTTGTACCAGGCTTCCCAATACTTTGAACTTCAGAATGTTTCCCCAGGGGAGCATGTTAATGTGGCTTCGATCCATCTCGACGGTATTGCTCTACAATGGCACCGTTGGTTCACAAAACTTAAGGGACCAGTGACCTGGGCGGAGTTTTCTCAGGCGTTGTTGACACGCTTTGGGCCAACAGATTATGAAAACCCGGCCGAAGCTCTTTCTCGACTAAAACATACGACAACCGTAGCACAATATCAGGAGTAATTTGAGAAGTTGTCTCATCAGGTGGATGGACTTCCCGAAGACTTTTTAATGGCATGTTATATTGGGGGACTCAAGGATAAGGTTAGATTGGAGGTCAAGATGAAAAAGCCTCGATCCCTTATCGATGCGGTGGGGTTATCAAGAATGGCAGAAAAGAAATTAGGCCTCGCTAGGGAACAGTCCCAACCTACCAGTTTCTCAACCACTCCTTTTGCGAGCCGTTTAACTTCCAACGATTCAGCTGGGATATTAGGCCCAAGCCCAACGACCACTTTAGCTTTACCTAGCCCCTCTACTAACCGCAGAATTTCAAACACAGAAGCTAAAGCACGTCGCGAGAAGGGTTTGTGTTACTATTGTGATGAAAAGTACTTGCCAGGCCATCGATGCACCAAACCTCAATTCTTCATGATACACGATGTTGGGGAAGACGAAGATGCGACTTGGGAGACGAAATGGCGTTTCCAGAGGGCGTATCCTGACTTACGCCTTGAGGACAAGGCTACTTCCAGCGGTGGGGATTGATACGTACCAAAGTCAATGTTGCAACTTAGTTATTTGTTTAGTCTTATTAATTATTTGTTTAGCTTTATTTGTTTAGCTTATTCCCAGTTGTGTGTGTCCAGTAGTATTCCTAGGAGTGTTCCTAAAATATAGGAGTGGTGATCCATGATCTCCACCATGTGGGTAGTTGCTAATTATGGTTTCCTTTATATGTAATCGTTGGTTTATCAATGGAATTATGCAGAAAATTGTCCCAACTCTCTCCTTTAAATTCTCTCTGTTTCCCTTCTTAATTTCTGGCTATTGAATCGGATTGGTCGGACCACATCAGTCTTTTAGCAATATATCGCAGTGAAGTGTAACATGCATCAAATTATGAACACCAAACTCATCAAGTAAACGGACCAACCAAGTTATTTCATTATCAAATGAACCATGGCTAGACATTCTGCTTGAAAGGATGATCTAACAATACTATATTTGCTTTTTAGATTTCGAGTAACGGAAGAGATATCGTTGGTATTTGTGAGACTTTTATAAGCAATTAACAAACACATGTAATTACTGGTTAAATGATTTGTATTGAATCAAATAACAAAACTCTGGAATCAGACATCAATTAACAGGGATTAACAAAATCTATTGCAAAATAAACTCAATGCGTACATAAATAATAATCTAGAGTTTATATTAATATCCTTTGCAAAATTATCTAATAAACTATCCTATTTCGGTGAGACATCTAAGACTCAAACAAACTATAACTATATTAATTCCACAATTCTTGACTTAAGTGATTGTTTGTTAACCAATCACTAAGGTCTTCGTTTGTAGTCCATCTACAAGTCTCATTTGCATATATGTGATGAAATCTCCGTTAGTCTTCTTGTTATGGAGATCTTTTAGCATGTCAAAGTACTTTTGGATGAAGTATATAAGTCTCTAGACAAGCCTATATACATACATCTGCACTGACTAAAAGGGCAAATAGTTGCATTTGAGTTGCAAGTAACTCATTACAAACATTATCTTTAATGTTGAATGCATATCTAAATCTATATACACATTATAAAATCTACCCAATAGAGTTTGACCTAGCAGCCATAAAACAAATATTACAAACATTATCCTGATAGCTCCATTTTAATGCATTAATAACAGTATTGTAATTCTCTTCGAAAATTAGGATATATATATATATATATATATATATATATATATATATATATATATATATATATATATATATATATATATATATATATATATATATATATGTATCCTAATTTTCGAAGAGAATTACAATACTGTTATTAATGCATTAAAATGGAGCTATCAGGATAATGTTTGTAATATTTGTTTTATGGCTGCTGCTAGGTCAAACTCTATTGGGTAGATTTTATAATGTGTATATATATGAAAAAGTGAATATGGGACTGTTACACATGTAAGCTTACATGCAAAACTCATCAAAAAATATGTCGTTTTGTTAAAAATTCTTCAAATCTATATAATTTTAATCATATTTATTAAACTAACTTTACAAATTTTTATCTATTCACATTGTTTTCTTCATTAATCTTGTCTTTCAAAAATATAAGTTTTTTTGTCATCACTCGGCATCTATCGAAGTCACTTTTTATAACTTCTTCATAATAATCAATGACCCCCTGCATTTTGGGGATCACCTCTCCCTTGATGAATATAGGACAAATCAAGCGTTGAAAAGCATTTAAACCATAAAACGACATAGTTTTTAATGAGTTTCGCATGTAAGCTTACATGTGTAACAGCCCCATATTCACTTCCCCCATATATATATAGGGGTGGGTTAATGTAAAATGTTTTTAAAATAAAAAGGATAGGAAGGATTCCTAGCCACACAATTAGTCAACAAAAATGAGGTCTAAAAAAGTCAACGCGGTGGCATTTTTGTAATATTTTCAAACTTTCATGCCCTTTTCGTAATAAGCAGAAATATGTTTTTTTTTTTTTTTCATTTTAGTAGATTACTCATTTTTTGAATCTCTGTGCATAACTTTTATCAATAACGCGTTCATCGATTTTATTGTGCATCGATTTTATCAAAATAACGTGTGTATTGATTTTACGTAAGTTTTTTTTATACAAAACATGTGCATAAAAAAATCACCTTCATATCCACCGCCGGAAATCCACCGGAAATCAATCCACCAAAACAAAACAATCAATCCACCAAAACAAAACATGTGCATAAAAAAAAACATGTGCATAAAAAAATCAATCTGCATAAAAATCAATCCACCAAAACAAAACATGTGCATAAAAAAAAACACCGGAAAAACCGCCACTGTCACCTTCATATCCACCGCCGGAAATCCACCGGAAATCCACCGTCACTGTCACCTTCATATCCACCGGAAATCCACCGTTATATTCGTCTTCTTCTTCTACTCTCCAAATCTGTCAAACCGGTAACACCGTCACTGTCTTCTTCTTCTCGTTCCACCGGTAACCGCCGGAAACTGAAGCTCTCCGGTGAAGCTTGCGGATGAAGGTGAAGCTCGCCGGTGAAGCTTGCCGGATGAAGGTGATTCTCGCGGATGAAGCTCGCCGGATGAAGCAGATATGAAATTTTCATCTTCATCAGTCGCCATCTTCAGCGTCATCACCATCCGTCGCCATCTTCATATTCATCCGTCGCCATCGGAGGAGCAGAATCATCCACTGTCATCCACTGTGATTTTGGTCATCCGTCGCCATCGGAGGAGCAGAATCATCCGTCGCCATCGGAGGAGCAGAATCATCTTCATCTTCATCCACTGTCATCCACTGTGATTTTGGTTATGTTAGGGTTGATTTTCGGTATTTAAAAGTAGATCTGAAAATTGTGTTGTCAAAAAGACGATTATACCCTTTATGATATAATAATGGGTTTTTTTTTTCTCTGACACGTGTCAACACCTTATCACTCCCTATTCTTTTTATTTCTAATCCCTTTTTATTAGATCCTAGTTCTCTCTATATATATATATATATATATATATATATATATATATATATATATATATATATATATATATATATATATATATATATATATATATATATATATATATATATATATATATATATATATATATATATATATATGTTGGGGTTAGAAACTTAGTTAAAATAGTTTTAGTTTCATTAATACTGCTTCTAACTACTGATAGTAATGTATATTCATTAATACGGACTGAAGATGGTTAATGCTGAAGATCATTAATGCCGAAGACATACAGTTACTACGGAAGACAAGTTAATACTGAAGCTGAAGATTAATACTTAAGACATGATTACTACTCCTTCTCATTAATGTTGTTGCTTCAACATAGTTACTGCGGACTGTTACTACTGTAACTCTTGCCATGCAAGTTTAGTATAGAATTACAATTCTAGTTAAATTGTATTTCCTTATTAGATAGATGTAGTTTCCTAGTTTATCTAGGTTAGCCTGAATGTCTATATATATATAGATTCTTGTAATTGATAAAGAAACACGTTGTATTGATAATTATTATTAATCAATTAAGGCTTATAATTCGGCAATTTATTGTTCATCATTGTTCATACTTTAACAATATTATTTGTTTGAATAACTTGTTAATATCAAAGTGTTCATATCCGCTGCTGAACTTCTTTGATAGATCACGATCTAACAAAACAAGGTTTAGGTTTATACAAACGTATTTGATCCTGACAAGTGGTATCAGAGCACATGAGGTGCTTTAGATCCATTGATCAACAAGTTCAAGAAGTCTCATAACAGAAGAATTCAATTTACAACATGTCCGACGTTCTTGTCAACAAGGTTCCAGTTCTCAACAGTAATGATTTCGATTTATGTGTGACATCCCGTCAA
The DNA here is from genome assembly GCA_910822075.1 of Senecio squalidus. NCBI lineage: Eukaryota > Viridiplantae > Streptophyta > Magnoliopsida > Asterales > Asteraceae > Senecio > Senecio squalidus. The sequence goes on along the minus strand of CAJVGC010000432.1, from coordinate 15,572,627 downwards.
TTTGAAGTACTTATGTTACCGTTATTATTTATATTTTATTCGCAATTGATTTCGACCCTTACATTTCGCTTTGTTTTGCTCACGATTTGCTGTTATTGAGTATCGGGTTTTCTGTATTTGTTGATTCGTCCCTGAGACGTAATAATATTATTTTATCTAAGTGCCAATTATTTAGTATTCTCATAAATATAAGTTAGAAGGTTTATGCCAAATTTGTCGGTTATCGGATCCTTTCTCCTCGAGATATCGTGCTTTTGCTCTTGTGTACTCCTTTACCGAAATCGTGCGAATCTCGGAATCGAAAGTGAAAATATAATATTAAATGAACCTAATATAAAGTAAATCAAAGTATGAACAATTCTAAGTTCAACGCAAAAAGAATCGGGAGTTTTCGATGAACGAAACTCCCAAACGGTCAAAAACAAGTCTGCAGAGCCAGCCGACCAGCCAGCAGCTGGCAGGGATTCAGCCGGCGGCTGAATCCATCCAGCCGGCGGCTGGAATGGTCTGGACAGGTGTTTTATGACTCATTTTTGCATGTAAGACGATTGGGGACACGTGGCTTAAGCCCCATTCGACCCCCTTTTCTGCCAGAATTGTTGTTCCAAGGTGATATTATCACCTATTTTCACTTTTTCTTTCATTTATTCAAACAAACACACACACATTCAAGGTGTTTTCTCTCTACTCTCTCCATTTTCTTCTCTTTTCTTCATTGTCCCTGAGATTTCCAGCCATTAACCACCAATAAAACATCATAAACATAACAATAATCAAGTATATTCATCAAAGGGAGCATGGAGTGGTGATTTTCCGGGTGTTTTCTTGAAGTTCTTCATCATTTTCGGGTTTAATCTTCTTCATCAATCAAGCTAGATCATCATCTTATCATTATTCTTGCGGTATAACAACTTTCACTCACTGATTTCATTTACTTATTAACATTTTTATTTCATGCATGTATCATCTAACATAAAAGAAAGGTTTTTATAAAAGTTTTATGGTGACTTATCTAAAAATATAAGTTTTATGAATTTTTACATAAAGATCTTGATATAAAAAGGTGTTATTTGAAGAAATATATGGATATTATTAAAGGTTTTTATGTTGCATGTCGAAATCTACCGAAAATACTCTTGAAAATGCTTAAAATCGACAAAATAACAAAAATCCGGAGCTGACTGTCAGCCTCCAGCCGGCGGCTGGATCATCTCAGCCGGCGGCTGGATCAGTCTGTCCGCTCAAATACTTCGTTTTGCTAATTATCGGTGGTTGTTTTGTGTGTTGGAGGCGGATATTCTCATCACTACACCACTGAAGTTGTTGATTCCAGATCCTTGTCAAATCAAGCGGGTGTTTGCGGTATAAATTGTTATCCTTGTAAATCTTTCGATTCATTATATTCGTTATTCGGTTTTAGCCTTGAAAACGGTTAGGATAATTATTAGACCAACACTCGTTGTATTTCTTCGGATCGGACTGAGATTGGACATATAAATTTAAACTATAAGTTAACCAAAGTAATATATAAAACTTAATATGGTATTATGTATTATGAGTAAAGGTTTTAAATGCAATTGTTGTTAAGCGGGAAAGTGTTTGAAAATTTGGATAAATATTTTATAACGCGGAAGCGCTGCCGAAATTCCAACTAGCGACTTTTTCGACATTAAAAACACTTATATAAATAAAGTATATACAAAAGTAACATATTGTACAATAACATCGTCTTTGGACTCAAAGACGCCAACGCAATCGAAAATGTCATAATATTACTTAAAACGGACATTTTAACCTCTTTGTGATACTTTAAACTTCGCCTCAATTTGATCATCGTTTTAAGTCATCAAAATATGTTTGCGGCAAACTTTATAAATGGTTTTGAAAGGCTTTTACTCTAAATATTTTGGTATGAAAACACTTCAATTTAATTCAAAGTGTCATTTGGACCTTTAAAATTACCTTTGACTTTGTTTCAAAATGACTTTGACTTTTACTTCAAATTATTGATTTTGACTTTTATAAAGTCAACATTCCTAACGTTTGACTTTGACCAAGTCAACATTGTTGCCGTTGACCTTGGTCGATCTAATGAAACTTGGTAACGATATTTTTATTAATCGATATTCCTTGTAGTCGCCTTCGATTCGGATTATCCTTCTTTTCCAGTTAACGACTTGACGTGAAATGGCGGTATCTTTCCGAGCGGTCCTGTTTGACGCGGAACATCGTCTCCTAAATACGTCACCTCATTTAAACTTATTGATATTTGGATTATCTTATTTATCTTAATCTTAACCGACAAGGCTAAACCGAACTATACTTGTAGAGATACTGAGACTATATTATTGCAGTAGGGCACTTAGACGGTGGAGTTGTAACTCTGTGATTACTTTACCCGCGATTTGCTGAAGCTGTTTTGTGAGTTATTCGTAGCCCTTGTCTTAAATACTTTTGGGCTGTAAAGCGTACTTTAAAATGTTTGCATTTATGCGATAAAGTTGTTAAATATCTTGTTTACCCAGTGAATTTGGTCTGCCTTAGTTTTAAGTGTTTAAGCCATGGTGGCTCCCCTCTAATACACTCGTTAAGATTTTGCGCGTGGTTCATATGTATAGATCTGTATTGGGTTATGTACCTAACCCACATTCCTCTGTAGGCTGCTACTACGAGCGGATGTTATGACCGTAATATTAAACTGTATGATTAAACTGGTTGCCTTTGGATTAACACACCTTAGGCTAGGGGATTAAACTGATTGGTTTAGGATCGAGATGTATGACTACTTAGGCATAGTACCTTTCACTTTTGGATGAATACAAGATAGATGATTTTAAACTTACTTGTTTACTGAAACTTGTCGATGGGTCACTTTTTACTTAAAATTGCGAATAATTCACCAACATGTTGTTGATGTCGTTTTAACGCTTTGCAGGAAATTGAGGATTTCCATTGATCATGCCATAGTTTATTTTCGGATCGCTTGCTTTTGGGAAATTTGAATTTGTTTTGTTTATTGTAACCTCCATGACGATCCGTTTGTTTATTTCTCTTGGAATTGTACTTGTACTTGGCGTCTTATCGCCTTTGACTTTATGACGTATTTGTAACATTTGGCATGATCCATTTAATTTGATGTTTTGTTTATTGGTTATATTGTTGTAATCTTGACTCTTGATATTATAACTGGAACATCCCGTGTTTCCGCTCTTAGCGGGGTGTGACATTATGGAAGCTACGCATCAAGCAGCATATTTTGCTATCTGACTACACGGTTTGGGATGTGATCATCAATGGCAACAAAGCAGTTGAAAATCTTGCAGCTGATGGTCATCGTGGTCAAGTTATTCGTCCTCTAAATGACAATGAAAGAAGAGAAAAGCAAACCGAGATCAAAGCTTTAAGTCTTCTTCTTATTGCAAATCCGAACGAGTACCAGTCACAATTTGAAGGATACACCGATGCTAAAGCCCTATGGGAAGCCTTAGAGAAAAGGTTTAGTGGAACAATGAACACTAAGAAGAATAAGAAGGCTTTACTCAAACAAGAGTATGAGAATTTCAAAGCCTTGAAGGAAGAACGAATGACCCAGGCATTCGATAGGTATAAGAAGCTCACAGGAGACTGCAAGTGCTGGAGTAAGGATTGCTAAGGATGATATCAATCGAAAATTCATCAGATCTCTTCGTGAAGAATGGGTTATCTACACAGTCACCTACAGACAGGGAGATGTATTTCAAAGCCTTGAAGGAAGAACGAATGACCCAGGCATTCGATAGGTACAAGAAGCTCATAGGAGACTGCAAGTGCTGGAGTAAGGATTGCTAAGGATGATATCAATCGAAAATTCATCAGATCTCTTCGTGAAGAATGGGTTATCTACACAGTCACCTACAGACAGGGAGATGTATTGGAGGAGATGGAGCTGGATGATCTTTACAACGATCTCAGAGTGTTTGAAGCAGAAGTAGAAGCGAAGAAACAAAGTAGCAACAACAACAATATTAACAACTTTAATACTGCTCTTATCACTTCATATGCTAGAACAACTCAACAGGAAGATGGAGAAGAATTAACTTTTGAAGCCTTCATCTCACAAAGTTCATGCCTTACCAATGAAGACTTGAAGCAAATCCATCAAGATGATTGGGAGGAGATTGATTTAAAGTGGCAGACAACCATGCTATCTTTAAGAGCAAGAAATTTTTCCAACGCACAGGGAGAAGATTCAATCCCAGAACCAATGACAGAATTACCTTTGACAAAAGTAAGGTAAAGTGTTATGACTGTGGAGAGCCAAGACACTTGGTAGGGAGTGCAAGAACAAACTAAAGGGCAACAATTTTAGAAACTCTCAAGCAATACATCCATAGCCTTAGTTACACAGGTTGTATTTGGGTATGATTGGTCAGATCTGGCAGAAGAAATCAGTCAAAACAGGGCTCTAATGGCAGTGATTATTGAAGACACACCTGTTTCTGCTGAGACAGTTAATACTGTTCACCATGCATGCATTACTACTGATGATGGTGTTTCTGCTGACCAAGTTCCTACTGACGCTGTTGAAGATGTTTTTGGCTATGATTGGGATGAAGACACTCCAACAACAACTGAAGAATCAAACCTCATGCAATCTCTCATGGCCATAGATTTCACCTCTAAGGAAGCAGCCGAGGTAAATGCTAAACTTTGTTCTAATGAGTGTAAAGAAATAGTGTCTAACTATAGAAGTCATAATCAATTACTATGTGATTCTGTTAAAACTTTAGAAGAACAAAGGAGGTCAGCTGCTAGGGGGATAGAAAATCTAGAAAACCAAATTATATCATACAAAATTAACGAGTCAAGTTATGATGAAAAGATTAAATTGGTAGAATGACAAAGAGATGACATACTAGTTAAACTTACTAATGCTAGGGAGGAAATTAAACGCTTACTAGAGGAAAAACATAAGGTTGCATTAAATGTAGGGAAATTAGAACATGCTTCAATGACTTAATTAACCAACAAATCCATGGAAAAATCAAATCAGGACCAAGTTATAAAGAAGTAGCCCCACCTTTTAATCACAACTATATCCCTCTAACTCTAGAAGCCCCTAGAATTCCAATCACCCAGACACCTCCAAAAGAATCATTCATAGTTGATCCAATCAACTATGATGAAGTTCTAAAAGAGGATGTTGATGAAGAAAGTGACCAAGAGGTAGAAGAACAAGTGCCCAAACCAGTAGAAGTTAAACAACCATATTCACAAAGTCCACTGTCAAAAGAACCCATTAAAAAGAAGGATTGTGAATGCAACTGTTGTAAATACACTAATGGTCAAAGAGAAAAGATTAAAACTTGGGTTCACATAGGAACAAGAGGAAATCAACGTAACCAAAATCAGTTGAAAACTCAAAAGGGTCAAAGTCCTAAGAAACAAGTTAAATCATGCTTTATATGTGGCAAAATCTAATCACTATGCCAAAATCTGCTATTACAACCCTGAAAACCAAAAGAAAGTGGTACAAAAACAGCACAGGGGGTTGGGGTACACATTCAAGGTTGACCATCAAGTTAAGCAAACCAAACCATCACTTGTAAGAAAACCTGTTTTGAACAGTAGTAATGGATTTCCTACTCCAAAGAAGAACTCTGTTAATACTGCCTCAAACAACAACAGTATTAACAAAAAGAATTTCAAAATCAGTAGAAACAAGATTAATACTGCTAAACAACCTTTTGTTAAAACTTCAAATATTAATACTGTCCAGAATAATGGTGTTAATACTGCACGTGTTAATACTGCTAAACGAAATAGTGTTAATACTGCAGGTGTTAATACTGCAAAAAGTAACTCTGTTACTGCTGCAAGTGTTAATACTGCACATCAAAAGAGTGTTAAAACAGTACCTGTGACATCCGCTATTTTTCCGACTCATGTTAGTCTAGAATGCCATATGCTCTTACCATGCTTACAGAAATTTGGTTATGAAAAATTAATCTTTACTTTCCTTTATGTATGATATGTTCTATGCCTTGTGTGTATATCTCGTTATATGATGTTATCGTTTTAGTTAGGTGCAATAGTTAGCCTCACTAGAAGAGCTCCTAGATGAATTAGCGAGAAATATATGTTTTCGTACTATTAATGGACTTGGGTATGTCTAAGATTATATCTCGTTTAAGAACCTTTAATTATAGACTTAAGTTAAATTCTTATTTATCGCTCGTTTTAGTTTACGTATATCACCTTACTTTTTACGTCCCGTTAGACATTCGTTTTCTAATTCTCCTTCAACGAGGTAAAATTGGGTTGTGGTTTTAATTGGCTATAAGATCGGGCTTTGACCTAGTCTTAACATTTTACTAAACCAAAACCTATTAACAATTAACACTAACCTAATACTAATAATATTTAAACAAAAATTAAAAAAAAACCTAAACCTTTTTCCTCTCCATTGCCGTCACTTTTGAAGACCCCATTCGCCCCCTTCTTTTGCTAATCGTCTGACCACCCAATCCTCCACCCTCTTCATCGTTTTCATCAGCCAGCAAGGAGATTTCGAACCCTCCTCCATCTTCACCGAGTTAGTTCTACAAGGTAACAGATTTTCAGACCTTTTCTTCTTTTGTTTTGGTTTCAGCCGAAACTTATGTTATGGGATTCATGGAGATCATTTTGTTAATGTATCTGCTCGTAATCACTTTTCCACAACCTCCCAATCACGAGAAACATCCTTGTTCTTCATCAAATCCGATCATAATAACCAGGTAACCGATTGTTTATCTTTTGGTTTGTTTCTTTTGGCCGAAACCCTAATTAGGGTTCTTAAAAAATTCGTTTTCTGTATTGACATAGCTTTTGTTGATCATCTACAGCAATCAACCTATTTTTACATCATCAATCCGAAATCCATTAAGGTATAAATCGATTCATATTCTTTTCCTTGAAATCTATCTCATTTGGATGTTAACGTTGGATTTGTTTTCGAGTTGTTATTCTACTTTAGGCGAAACTGAGATCGGGAAAGCGTTGGACTAAATTCAGCCCCTAAACAGCTCGTGACCTTTATATTCAGGTCCGTACCGACACTTTTCGTTAAGGTACTTATTAGTAATTTTGTGTCATCTTTCGTGTTTTAAGTATCGTATTGACAATTCTACCGTAAAACCCTAATTTCACATTGTTTCGTGCTAGGGACTACAAACTGATTTGGGAAGTCGATTTTCATATTAGAAACGAGTTTTGGACACCGGGAATAAGTTTCCTTCATCGTGCCTTAAAAGGTTTGTAGTCGGGTTTCTAATCTAATTCAAATTCGTTCGATTTTTACTAGTGAATTCGGGTAGTTTACCTTTTCCATATTTCGTGCCAATTTGATTTGAAACCGTCTTAATACATAAATTCATTGATGATTCTAATTTTAGATATCCTTGTATTATTACATCCCTCAAGTCTCTATTAAAGCGATTTCAAGTCGTAACGGTAATCGACTCCCGATAGCATAACCGTTACGACTAACGGTAATAAATCTTTCTTACTTCTTTTGCGTATTTGTTTTTGGTGGCGATTTTTTTGCCATTTATTCTTTATTTCGTATATTTTAATTGCGTGGTTGTTTATGTTACTCGTATATAACTGCGTGGTTGAATTTCTTTATTCGTATCTTTTCGTTTCATCGTAATTTACGGACAATCTTGTATTTGGACATTTTTGGGTCCCTTTCCTTTGTAATCTGTATTCATGTATGTTTTTAGCTATCTTGAATTGAGAATTAGGATCTATGACCTGAATATAAGTTTTAGGCCTCGTAGTCTAGTTTTCAATAACGTAAATTTCATTTCCTAACACCTTATAGTTTTTCTTAAAAACATAAAATACCAACTAGGTGTCTAAACAGATTATTTTGACTAAAGCGTCTAAGATCATTAACTTACTTCGTGTAACCACTCAGACAACTATAATAACAATTAGTAAATTTTTATTAAGTTAATAACAAGTCTAAAAGATACTAAAAGGGTTCGTCTTGTCTACACTGACACCATACGACATTTTAATATAATAAACACAACATACATAAGTACAACGTTTTTGGACAGCTTAGATAACCGTTTTTACTTTTGTCATATCTTACTCATATTAAGCTCTTTTATAACGTTGTCTTAGTCTATAGCGTAGATCTTGGTGTCTAGTTTTCGAATATGTTTCCGTCAATGTCTAATTCCTCCTAGAACCATAGATATCTCAGTTTGAGTGAACCTATGTGTTCGCTGAAAAATTCATTGTTTAATTCAAAGTCGTTAACCGTCAAACTCTATTCTTACACAATTATACTTTATTCTAGGGGAGCTCTAGGATAGTGAGGACTATATTTGCGACCTACTTTACAAACCATATACACACAGTTCGATAAGGTAAGGCATCTCCCCTTTTATTTATTACTGTTTTCTATGTTTAAATCAGGGGAAAGTAAAGCTCAACCAGACTATTTTGAGAAAAATGAATTACGATAAACATATTTTACTTCCATACTTACTATATATGGAAACATTACTATTTTTGGAAACTTTCCATGAATAGATACTTCTATTTATGGAAACTTACTATTTTTAGAAATCATTAAATGTGTAACAGAACTAATGAAATTTTTCTAAAACTTCACGAGACATTTGGTTGATACACATCAGTATACCTTTCCTACTGATGCATACACACTCATTAGTATACCTTTCTTACTAATGAGGTGTACTTACGGTAGCGTGGCTACTGCAAATGATACTTATCAGTATACCTTTCCTACTGATACATGCACGCTCATTAGTATACCTTTCCTACTAATGAGGTGTACTTAATATGGTTACTTGTGATAAATGCTACGTTGAATGATTGTGAATGATGCTTTATTACTACTTACATGCATTAGTTACACATTACTTTACTACTGGTTTTAAGAAATGTTTTCTACCTTACATTTTACTACTTACTCGATGTACTGGCTCAAATTTATGTTGACTTTTAAGCTTTACTTTCAGGTAACGAGCAGGCACAGGACTTGGACTTAGGAGTCGGGCTTCAGCTGACTTCAGGATCTTGCATTGGTTTTGTCGTTTATTTATTACATTTGGATTTCATTTCGGGCTCGCATGCCCCAGTACTTTGAACTTATCTATTATGTTTTCTTGATTGGTTGTTTGTAGTGTATGAAGGTTTTCGTGTACTAAGGGTTTACCTAAGTATGGCGACGTCATAACGACTTTTATTTACTTATTCATATAGACTGTTCTTTATTATAATGTTGTGTTATGACGATTGCCAATCGTGTTGCACCCTACGTTTCCGCCAAATGTGGGGTGTGACATATTGGTATCAGAGCACATGGTTATAGAGAACTAGGTGGTTTGGCCTAGACTATAACTAGGTGTCCTTCATATAGATTCTTTCTAGGAACTTTTTACTATTTCATACCGTCTCACTACGCGTACCGATCGACTTATCGTCTAAGGAAGGCGGCAACGCCTTTACGACTATTTCTTATGCATTTTAGTTACTTTCTTTTCACTTCATGTTTCATATATTTTGGAGTTAAAATTTTGATGTCTTAACGCGCTGTAGTGTAGACGCAGATCAATTGTTTTGATTTATATAATCGGTAAACGTGAGCGTTGTAAGGAAGGACATGGGGAGAAGACATGTATACAAAACGGTATGGATATAATTATGGGTGTACAACGTAATTATATCCATGACTTGTTGCATGTATGTCTACTTGACCATGTTTGGAATTTTGACGCGAACAATACCAAATAAACCTCACTCCTTCCATTATTATGATATATCTTATCTAAAGCTACTGTCAACTCACACTAACGTACTTCTTTCTTGTGTAGATGCCTCCTCGTGCACTTACTCCGGTTGTGGTGGCCGCAATGATCGCTGAGCAGCTAGCTGCGGTTGTACCTACTATCGTGGTACTGGTCACAAACGCTATTAATCAACAACCAAATGGACCACCACCTCCACCACCACCTCCTCCTCCTCCTCCACCTCCACCTGCACATGTTTGTACCTACAAAGACTTCCTCAACTGCAAGCCAACAGAGTTTGATGGGAAGGGCGGGGCCCTTGCCCTTAGTCAGTGGTTCGAGCAGGCCGAATCTATCTTCGACATCAGCAACTGTACTGCTGAGAATAGGGTCCGTTACTCTACTCATCTCCTAAAGGGCAAGGCCCTTACCTGGTGGAATTCGATTATCAGTGCCCGTGGTAGAGAAGTTGCGATGGCTATGACTTGGGCAGAACTCCGAACACTCATGCTAGATCAGTTCGTTTCTCGCACTGAAATGAAGAAGTTAGAGGATGAATTATGGAATCATACAATGGATGGAACTAAATTGATTGCGTATATCGATCGTTATCACGAGTTAGTTCGACTATGTCCTAGGATGGTAGACACTGAGGTTCGTCTTGTCGAGCGCTACATTCAAGGATTACACCCGGAGATTCGCCGGTCACTGAGGGGTATTGACCCTCCTACTTTGCATGATGCTATTCATCGATCCGAATCCATCACTAAGGATTTGATCAGGGATGGGGTATTCTCATCAGAGAAGCGTAAGGATATGGATGATCAGCTTGGGAAATCTAAGAAGTTTAGAAGGGATTCAGGCAGTTCTAGTAATGGAGGCAAGACTGGTAGTGGGTATAACGGTACACTCCCCTTGTGTCAGAAGTGTAACCGTCATCATGATAGGAATATTCAGTGTACTTGTACTCGGTGCGGAAGGAAGGGTCACGCGGTTAGAGATTGTCGTTCTGGGGCTATTGATGTTGTGCCTGTGAATGTAGTAAGGCCTAACACATGTTTTGGGTGCAAAGGTACTGGTCATTTTCTGAAGGATTGTCCGCATAAGCAGGGAAACGGTGGTTATAATAATCCACCTAGGATCCTGGGAGCTCAACCAACGCAGAATAATCAGGGTAATAGAGGTCCGAATAATCAGGGGAACCGTGGTCAGAATAATCAGGGAGGTCAGAACAATCAGGGGAACCCATCTCGTGCTCGTGCCTACTTATTGGGAACCGCAGAGGCTTAACAGGATCCTAACACTGTTACTGGTACATTTTCTTTAAACGATCACTTTGTTACTGTTTTATTTGATTCGGGTGCGGATGATAGCTTTGTATCGCTGGACTATGTATCTTTACTTGGGGTAGAGCCTACTAGATGTATTCAGGGTTATGAAATTGAATTAGCAAATGGTAGGACGTTTGTATCTCATCAGATTGTGCGTGACTGTACACTTATTCTTGAGAATCACCTATTCAATATCGACTTGATACCATTCCACCTTGGTAGCTTTGATGTCGTAGTGGGTATGGACTGGTTGTCCAAGCATCGTTCCAAAATCGTCTGTTTTGAAAAATTCGTTCGTATTCCATTGCCAAGTATTCGAGGAGAAGTTGATCGAGAAGACTGCTAGATTGATGAGTATGCAAATGGGAGAGAGAAGTATTTCCGATGTCTCGATTGTTCGTGAATTTCATGGAGTCTTTCCCGAGGAGTTTCCTGGTCTACCTCCTCTTCGTCAGGTCGAGTTTCATATCGACCTAATCCCTGGAGCCACCCCTGTGGCCAAAGCCCCATATCAACTTGCGCCTTCTGAAATGCGCGAGTTATCCGATCAGTTACAGGAGTTGCAAAATTTGGGATTCATTCGTCCCAGTCATTCTCCGTGGGGAGCACCGATTCTTTTCATGAAAAAGAAAGATGGATCCATGAGGTTATGCATTGATTACAGCGAGCTTAATAAGCTTACTATCAAGAATCGGTACCATCTTCCCCGCATCGACGATTTGTCGACCAGCTCCAAGGAGCTACTTGTTTCTCGAAGATTGATCTTCGATCTGGTTATCATCAGTTGCGTGTCCACGAGGCAGGTATTCCTAAGACTGCCTTTCGAACTCGCTATGGTCATTTTGAGTTCACTGTCATGCCTTTCGGTCTTACCAATGCTCCTGTGGTGTTTATGGATTTGATGAACACAATCTGTAAGCCTTATCTTGATAAATTCGTTATTGTATTCATTGATGACATCCTCATCTATTCTAAATCCGAGGAAGAGCATTCACTTCACCCTCGTCTGATTCTCGAGTTGCTTGAAAGAGAGTCCTTGTACGCCAAATTTTCTAAATGAGACTTCTGGTTGAAAGAAGTCCATTTCTGTGACGTCCCGTCTATTTGAGGTACTTGAGTTACCGTCATTATTTATATTTTATTCGCAATTGATTTCGACCCTTGTATTTCACTTTGTTTTGCTCACGATTTACTGTTATTGAGTATCGGGTTTTCTGTATTTGCAAATTCGTCCCCGAGACGTAATAATTTTATTTTATCTAAGTGCCAATTAGTTAGTATTCTCATAATTATAAGTTAGAATGTTTATGCCAAATTTGTCGGTTATCGTATTTTTTTTATCCTCGAGATATCGTGCTTTTGCTCTTGTTTACTCCTTTACCGAAATCGTGCGTATCTCGAAACCGAAAGTGAAAATATAATATTAAATGAACCTAATATAAAGTAAATCAAAGTATGAACTTTCCTAAGTTCAACGCAAAAGGAATCGGGAACTTTCGACGAACGAAACTCCTTAACGATCGCGAACAACAAAACTGGAAGATCCTGAAATCTGGTCCAGGGCGCAGCACATGCACCTTGTGCGCAGCACACCCTTCAGGGCGCAACACAGGTCACCTGTGCGCAGCACACCCCTGATTGTGCAGAATTTTTTGTTGTTGTTTTGTGTGACTCATTTTTGCATGAAATCTTGTTGGACACTTGTCCCAAACGTGTAAGGCACTTGATTAGTTCCAGAGCTGGTCATTTTGAGTGGTTTGAGATCACTCACAACCTCTTGGATCATCATTTGTCACAACACAAAACACATACACACACACTTTCTCTTTCATTTTCCATCATTTCCTTTGCAAACTTCTCTCATATATCTCTCAAACACAACTCATATCCAGAAACTTTGAGCCATAAATCACACATTTGAAGAAGGATTCAAGTCTAAGATCATCAAATAAACAAGTTTCTTTTGATCTCCATCAACTTTTGGTAAGAGTTTCTTAAGGTTTTCTTCACTTTTCTTCCATTTTTCCCCATCTTTCTCTTCTTTTGTTAGAGATTCTAACACATGTTATTTTCTTTTGCATTCCAAGCTATTTTATTCCATATTAATTTTCATTTGGGAAGATCCATCTAGCTTTTCTTCAAGAGAAATCTCTTTGATCTTGGTAAGTAATCTTTTGACCAAAATCTCTCCAAAACGTTAATTTTTCTCTTTGCATGCAAGGATCTAGACTAATGGTGGTTTTTATTTTGTGTTTTGGAGCTGTGATTTTCCCATCATCTCACCAACAAAAAGTTACTTCCGGGTTTATATTCTCAAGCTAAAGATCTTGCGGTTGTTATTCGGTAAAATCAATATTTTTCCATATTCATCTTTTTTATATATTTCGTCATTATTTTCTTTGTATATTCGGTTATAGCCTTGAAAATGGTTAGGAATAATATATTAGACCAACATTTGGGAATATTTTGGTTGTGGACAAAGATTTGGACAAAATATGTAAAAATGTATTTATTACCGAAATTAACATATTGTATGTATTACTATGTAAAATGGTATATTTATATATATATATAACACTTGGTAAATATATTTGGAACATAATGTAACTTATTAACAGTAAGCGTATTAACCAAAAAGTCTTTGAACGAACGGATTTCGGCAAAACATCAAAACGATGTTTGCTGGAAACAGCACCTGTGCGCCGTCCTGGATGCCAGGACGACGCAGCGGGACTGTTTTCCAGCAAAATACTAGTTTTGCTTGTTTAGCCGTTTTGACGTTTTGTTCCGTAAATTGTCGTTTTAAAGCCTCCGATTTCATGTTATGTTTCTAACAAACTCTAAACACTTGTATAAACATACTAAAATACATAAAAGTAACATATTTCGATAAAATATCGTCTTTGGACTCAAAGACGCCAACGCAATCAAAATATCAAATACTTATTTAAAATGGACATATTACCTACATTTTGATGAATAAACATTTGCTACAAAAAGCGTTGGTAATCTAAAGCCATCGACTAATATTTTGCGATAAACTTTGATTAAAAACATTTATATAAAGACATTTTACACTATATTTTGATAAGTAAAGTCTTTTAAACCTTCAAAGCGTCAAAGTGAGATTTTTACGTCAACTTCGATTAGCTTCCAAACTATTATGATTCAACCTCAAATTATTGACTTTAACTTTCACAAAATCAACATCTTTGACATTTGACTTTTATAGGTCAACATCCTTGACATTTGACTTTTATAAGTCAACAATGTTGACATTTGACTTTTCTAAGTCAAATTCTTTAACATTTGGCTTTTACAAAGTCAACATCTTTAACCTTTGTCAATCTAATAAAACCTCGGTATTCAGTATTCCTTTCAACCAATATTCCTAGTAGTCGATTCGACTCGGAATATTATCCTTTTCGAATTATTGTTATGACGTGAAATGCCGACATCCTTCCGAGCGGTCCTGATTGACGCGGAACTCAAGCGAATAGGTCGCTACACTCACGGATTACCCCCAGCAATCCGTAAGAGCGTCCTTTCCAATAAACCGAGCACCTTTCAGAGCGCGGTGGAAATCGCTATTACGTTGACCCAGAATGCGGTTCGTGATGGTGAGTTACCCCCGATGGTTGTTAAGCAAAACTCCGGAGGGAAACGGAGTGGTGGAAACCGCAATGAGGATTCGAGGAAAAGGTTTAGGAGGAATGACGCTCCTCAAGTTTCAAAATCGTATGCTGCTGTGGCATCGGGTACCCAGAGTAAGTACCCGAAGTGTGACCGGTGTAGTAGGTATCACACCAAGGAAGTAGCTTGCTGGGAATGCAGTATCTGCAAGAAGCTGGGTCACAAGGACAAGTTTTGTAAGGCCTCTAAGGGCAAGTGTTTTGGATGTGGTTCTCCGGATCATCATAAGGACAGATGTCCTAAGTTAGCTGCAGCTGGTAATGCTCCTCGAGGCAGGGCGTTCGTTATGGGAGCCAAGGAGGCTCAGCAGGATCCACAAGTCGTTACGGGTACTTTTCTTATCTGTGGTCAACCTGCGTTTATTTTATTTGATTCTGGTGCGGATAGAAGTTTTATATCTGATGAGTTTAGGACTATGATTTCCTGTAAGTCTATACCTTTAGTACCTTCCTTTGAGATAGAATTAGCTGATGGTGAATTTTTGCATGCGTCTGAGTTACTTTCCGACTGTAGTGTTAGTTTCGACGACCACTCTTTTCCTATCGACTTAATTCCGATTAGGTTAGGTAGTTTCGACGTAATTATCGGCATGGATTGGTTAGAGACGCACCGAGCGGAGATCGTATGTTTCGAGAAAATGATCCGTATTCCGCTACCGCATGGAGAACCGTTAATAGTTCAAGGAAATAAGGCAGGGAAGCGCCTTAAGATTGTCTCGTGTATAAAAGTCCGGGAGTACATAAATCGGGACTGTTCACTATTTCTTGCACATCTTGTGAAGAAGGGCAACACTGAGAAGCTGGAGGAGAAGCCAGTAGTGTGTGATTTCCCCGACGTGTTCCCAGAGGACTTACCTGGTTTACCGCCTAGACGAGAGGTAGAGTTTAGGATCGACTTAGTTCCCGGAGCAGCGCCAGTGGCAAAGGCTCCTTATCGGTTAGCACCTTCGGAGATGTTAGAACTTTCTAAGCAGATCCAGGAGTTAGTGGATAAAGGCTTCATTAGACCGAGTTTCTCTCCGTGGGGCGCGCCGGTACTCTTCGTAAAGAAGAAGGATGGTTCGATGAGATTATGTATAGATTACCGAGAGTTGAATAAGCTGACAGTAAAGAATCGCTATCCTTTACCCCGCATAGATGATTTGTTTGACCAGCTTCAAGGCTCATATTTCTTTTCTAAGATTGACTTACGATCCGGTTATCATCAGTTGAGAGTGCAAGAGGAGGACGTTCCGAAGACTGCTTTTCGGACGCGATACGGTCATTATGAGTTTTTAGTTATGCCATTCGGTCTCACGAATGCGCCTGCAGCATTTATGGAAATGATGAACCGTATCTGCCGTCCTTACCTCGATAAGTTTGTGATAGTGTTCATCGATGATATTCTAGTTTATTCTCGTAGCCGTGCGGAGCACGAGGAGCACTTGAGAATAGTGTTGGAGTTGCTCAGGAAGGAGCAGCTTTACGCTAAGTTCTCGAAGTGCGAGTTTTGGTTATCTGAGGTTCAATTTCTTGGCCATGTGGTTAGCAAGGAAGACATCCACGTTGACCCTGCCAAGATTAAGGCCGTCAGGGATTGGGTTGCTCCTAAGACACCCACCGATATCCGTTCATTCTTGGGTCTGGCAGGGTATTATCGTCGTTTTATTGAGAATTTTTCGAAGATAGCCTCGCCTATGACGAAGTTGACCCAGAAGAACGAGGAGTTTATTTGGGGTGCCGAGCAGGAAGAAGCTTTTCAGTTATTGAAGAAGCGGTTGTGTGATGCTCCTATCTTGAGTCTTCCCGAGGGTACCGAAAATTTTGTTGTATATTGCGATGCTTCGCATAACGGACTCGGGTGCGTACTGATGCAGAACAGAAAGGTCATTGCCTATGCCTCTCGTCAGTTAAAGATTCATGAGAAGAACTACACAACCCATGATTTGGAATTAGGCCCAGTGGTTTTTGCTTTAAAGATTTGGCGCCATTACCTGTACGGTACTAAGTGTACTGTGTTTACCGATCATAAGTCGTTACAACACATCTTTGACCAAAAGATGTTGAATATGAGGCAACGCCGATGGGTGGAATTGCTTAACGACTATGATTGCGAAATTCGTTATCATCCGGGAAAGGCGAATGTAGTAGCCGACGCGTTAAGTCGTAAGGAATCGGTTAAGCCGGTGAGAGTTCGCGCTATGATGGTTTCTATTAAGTCGAGTTTGAAGACTCGTATTCTTCAGGCTCAGCAGGAGGCTCTCACCGAAGATTGTCTGAAGGATGAAGGATTATTTAGTTTGGCGCGTCAGTTGGAGCCAAAAGACGACGGGGTATTGTATTTCCTGGATCGTATTTGGGATCGTATTGGATGAAGGTCACAAGTCGAATTACTCTGTTCATCCCGGAGCGGATAAGTTGTACCATGTCATGAAAGATTTTTACAGGTGGCCTGGCATGAAGAGGGCGATTGCCGAGTATGTAGGCAAGTTTTTGACCTGCTCTAAGGTTAAGGCTCAAAATCAGAAGCCTTCTGGCCTTCTTCAGCAGCCGGAAATCCCACAGTGGAAGTGGGAAAATATCACGATGGATTTTGTAACGAAACTTCCTAGGTCTTCGGGAGGCTATGATACTATTTGGGTTATCGTTGATCGGCTGACCAAGTCAGCGCACTTTCTGCCTATTCGAGAAGATTACCGAATAGAGAAGTTATCTAGATTGTATATTGATGAGATCGTGGCCAGACATGGAATTCCTGTATCGGTTATTTCGGATCGCCTACGTGCGTTTTACTTCGAGGTTCTGGCAGACGCTTCAGCGAGCTTTAGGCACGCGATTAGATATGAGTACGACTTATCACCCTCAGACCGATGGACAGAGTGAGCGCACGATTCAGACGTTAGAAGATATGCTACGTGCGTGTTTTAGATTTTGGCGGGAGTTGGGATAGACATTTACCGTTGGTCGAGTTTTCGTACAACAATAGTTACCACTCCAGTATTAATTGCGCGCCTTTTGAAGCTCTTTAAGGTCGTAAGTGTAGGTCTCCACTTTGTTGGGCTGAGATTGGTGATAGCCAGATTACGGGTCCCGAGTTGATCCGGGAGACTACTGATAAGATCTTTAGGATCAAAGACCGTCTGTTAGCCGCGAGAGATCGCCAGAAGAAGTACGCGGATTTGCGTCGTAAGCCTTTGGAATTCGAGGTTGGCGATATGGTGTTATTGAAGGTTTCCCCATGGAAGGGCGTGTTTCGTTTTGAGAAGCGCAGCAAGTTAAGTCCATGTTTTACGGGTCCTTTTAAGATTTTGTCCCGTGTTGGACCAGTAGCTTATCGCCTTGAGTTGCCACCTGAGTTGAGCGGTGTGCACAACGTATTCCATGTATCGCATCTCAAGAAGTGTCTTGCTGATGAGTCATTGATTGTTCCTTTGGAGAAACTCCGTTTAGATGAATCGCTTCACGTTATAGAGGAGCCGGTAGAAATCGTTGACCGAGAGGTTAAGCGCCTGCGGCGGAGTAGAATCCCTATTGTAAAGGTCCGATGGAACTCTAAGTTTGGAGCTGAATTTACGTGGGAACGAGAGGATGAAATGCACCGGAAATATCCCCATCTCTTTTCTAGTAGCGAGGCTCATTAGTAATTTCGAGGACGAAATTTTTTTAACTGGGGGAGGCTGTGACGTCCCGTCTATTTGAGGTACTTGAGTTACCGTCATTATTTATATTTTATTCGCAATTGATTTCGACCCTTGTATTTCGCTTTGTTTTGCTCATGATTTACTTTTATTGAGTATCGGGTTTTCTGTATTTGCAAATTCGTCCCCGAGACGTAATAATTTTATTTTATCTAAGTGCCAATTAGTTAGTATTCTCATAATTATAAGTTAGAAGGTTTATGCCAAATTTGACGGTTATCGTATTTTTTTTATCCTCGAGATATCGTGCTTTTGCTCTTGTTTACTCCTTTACCGAAATCCTGTGTATCTCGAAACCGAAAGTGAAAATATAATATTAAATGAACCTATTATAAAGTAAATCAAAGTATGAACTTTCCTAAGTTCAACGCAAAAGGAATCGGGAACTTTCGACGAACGAAACACCTTAACGATCGCGAACAACAAAACTGGAAAATCCTGAAATCTGGTCCAGGGCGCAGCACAGGTCACCTGTGCGCAGCACACCCCTGATTGTGCAGAATTTTTTGTTGTTGTTTTGTGTGACTCATTTTTGCATGAAATCTTGTTGGGCACTTGTCCCAAACGTGTAAGGCACTTGATTAGTTCCAAAGCTGGTCATTTTGAGTGGTTTGAGATCACTCACAACCTCTTGGATCATCATTTGTCACAACACAAAACACATACACACACACTTTCTCTTTCATTTTCCATCATTTCCTTTGCAAACTTCTCTCATTTCTCTCTCAAACACAAATCATATCCAGAAACTTTGAGCCATAAATCACACATTTGAAGAAGGATTCAAGTCTAAGATCATCAAATAAACAAGTTTCTTTTGATCTCCATCAACTTTTGGTAAGAGTTTCTTAAGGTTTTCTTCACTTTTCTTCCATTTTTCCCCATCTTTCTCTTCTTTTGTTAGAGATTCTAACACATGTTATTTTCTTTTGCATTCCAAGCTATTTTATTCCATATTAATTTTCATTTGGGAAGATCCATCTAGCTTTTCTTCAAGAGAAATCTCTTTGATCTTGGTAAGTAATCTTTTGACCAAAATCTCTCCAAAACGTTAATTTTTCTCTTTGCATGCAAGGATCTAGACTAATGGTGGTTTTTATTTTGTGTTTTGGAGCTGTGATTTTCCCATCATCTCACCAACAAACAGTTACTTTCGGGTTTATATTCTCAAGCTAAAGATCTTGCGGTTGTTATTCGGTAAAATCGATATTTTTCCATATTCATCTTTTTATATATTTCGTCATTATTTTCTTTGTATATTCGGTTATAGCCTTGAAAATGGTTAGGAATAATATATTAGACCAACATTTGTGAATATTTTGGTTGTGGACAAAGATTTGGACAAAATATGTAAAAATGTATTTATTACCGAAATTAACATATTGTATGTATTACTATGTCAAATGGTATATTTATATATATATATAACACTTGGTAAATATATTTGGAACATAATGTAACTTATTAACAGTAAGCGTATTAACCAAAAAGTCTTTGAACGAACCGATTTCGGCAAAACATCAAAACGATGTTTGCTGGAAACAGCACCTGTGCGCCGTCTTGGATGCCAGGACGACGCAGCGGGACTGTTTTCCAGCAAAATACTCGTTTTGCTTGTTTAGCCGTTTTGACGTTTTGTTCCATAAATTGTCGTTTTAAAGCCTCCGATTTCATGTTATGTTTCTAACAAACTCTAAACACTTGAATAAACATACTAAAATACATAAAAGTAACATATTTCGATAAAATATCGTCTTTGGACTCAAAGACGCCAACGCAATCAAAATGTCAAATTCTTATTTAAAATGGACATATTACCTACATTTTGATGAATAAACATTTGCTACAAAAAGCGTTCGTAATCTAAAGCCATCGACTAATATTTTGCGATAAACTTTGATTAAAAACAATTATATAAAGACATTTTACACTATATTTTGATAAGTAAAGTCTTTTAAACCTTCAAAGCGTCAAAGTGAGATTTTTACGTCAACTTCGATTATCTTCCAAACTATTATGATTCGACCTCAAATTATTGACTTTAACTTTCACAAAATCAACATCTTTTACATTTGACTTTTATAGGTCAACATCCTTGACATTTGACTTTTATAAGTCAACAATGTTGACATTTGACTTTTCTAAGTCAAATTCTTTAACATTTGACTTTTACAAAGTCAACATCTTTAACCTTGGTCAATCTAATAAAACCTCGGTATTAAGTATTCCTTTCAACCAATATTCCTAGTAGTCGATTCGACTCGGAATATTATCCTTTTCGAATTATTGTTATGACGTGAAATGCCGACATCCTTCCGAGCGGTCCTGATTGACGCGGAACAACGCCTTCTAAATACGTAACCTCATTTAAACTTATTTATTATTGGATTATCTTATTAACCTAATCTTAACCGACAAGGCTAAACCGAACTATACTTATAGAGATACTGAGAATATATTATTTATTGTTTTAGGGCACTTAGACGGTGGAATTGTGGTCCCGTGATTGTATTTACCCGAGATTTGCTGAAGTTGTTTTGTGAGTTATTCGTAGCCCTTGTCTTAAATATTATGGGCTGTAAAGCGTATTTTAAATTGTCTGCTTGTATGCGGAATGTTGTTGATTATCTTGTTTGCCTTGTGGATTAAGTCTGCCTTAGATTGGATGCCATTAGCCCTTGATGGGGCCCCCTGATACACTAGTTAAGCTTTATGCCCAACGGTTACATATATATAGATCTATATGGGTTATAGACCTAACCCTCACTGCTCAGTAGAATGTTTCTAGGAGTGGATGTTATGCCGATTAATTGATTTTTACCTTTGGTTGGCAACCTCAGGATTTGGGGTTGTACGGTCAGGTTCAGTGTATGATTAGTCTAGGCATAGTACTTATCACTATTGGTTGTTGAAAACATGATATACAACTTGAACTTAACTTTGTTTGATAAAAACTTTTCGATGGGTCACTTTTTACTTAAAATTGCGAATAATTCACCAACATGTTGTTGATGTCGTTTTAATGCTTTGCAGGAAATTGAGGATTTCCGTTGATCATGCCATAGTTTGTTTTCGGATCGCTGGCTTTTTGGAAATTTGAATTTGAACTGTTTATTGTAATTTCCATGACGATCCGTTTGTTTATTTCTTTTGGAATTGTATTTGTACTTGGCATCTTATCGCCTCTGACTATGTGATGTAATTTGTAACATTTGGCATGATCTATTTAATCTGATGTTTTGTTTATCGGTTATATTGTTGTAATCTTGACTCTTGATATTATAACTGGAACGCCTCGTGTTCCGCTTTTACCGGGGTGTGACAATTTCTTGGGTCATGTTGTAAATTGCGAGGGTATTTATGTCGACCCGAGCAAAATCGAGTCAGTTAAAAATTGGAAACCTCCTTCTTCGCCGACAGATATTCGATCGTTTTTGGGATTAGCCGGTTACTATCGGAGATTTATTGAGGATTTCTCCAAGATCGCCAAACCTCTCACCACCTTGACTCAGAAGAATAAGAAGTATGTTTGGGGAGAAGATCAGGAGTTGGCTTTCCAGACTTTGAAGGAACGTTTGTGCAATGCTCCTATTCTTGCACTTTCTGATGGTACCGAGGATTTTGTGGTTTATTGTGACCCCTCAAGACAGGGTTTGGGTTGTGTATTGATGCAGCGGGGTAAAGTTATTGCGTATGCTTCTCGACAACTGAAGATTCACGAGAAGAATTACACCACTAACGATCTTGAACTTGGAGCAGTGGTCTTTGCGCTCAAGTGTTGGAGACATTATCTTTATGGTACCAAGAGTGTTATCTACACCGACTATAAGAGTCTACAATATATCTTTGATCAGAAAGACCTTAATATGCGACAGAGACGGTGGATTGAACTTCTTAGCGATTATGATTGTGAGATCAAGTATCACCCGGGTAAGGATAATGTAGTAGCCGATGCGCTGAGCAGAAAGGAAAGAATTAAACCGAGGCATGTTAGGGCTATGAGTATGACAGTTGGATCGGGTATTCGTCAGCAGATTCTAGATGCTCAGGTAGAAGCATTTAAGGAAGAGAACTTAGCAGCAGAATTACTTCGTGGATTAGATCGTCAGTTTGAGAAACGGGATAATGGTGGTTTATTCTTCATTGATCGTATATGGGTTCCGTTGTTTGGGGGTATTCGCACAGTTATTATGGACGAGTCGCATAATTCAAAATATTCGATTCACCCTGGAGAACATAAGATGTATTTTGATATTCGGGATATGTACTGGTGGCCGGGTATGAAGCGTGACATCGCTACTTTCGTCAGTAAATGTGTCACTTGTGGTCGTGTAAAGGCAGAGCATCAGAAACCATCTGGATTACTTCAGCAGCCTGAGATTCCTGAATGGTAGTGGGAAAATATAGCCATGGATTTCATTACAAAATTACCGCGTTCAATTAGTGGGTTCGATACAATATGGGTGATAGTTGACAGACTGACCAAGTCAGCACATTTTCTGGCTATTCGGGAGGACTACAAAATGGAGAAACTGAACATAATCTACATCAAAGAAGTTATTTCTCGTCACGGGGTTCCAGTGTCCATTATTTCAGACAGAGACGCTAGATTCACTTCTCGTTTTTGGCAGACGATGCATAAAGCATTGGGTACTCACTTAGACATGAGTACGACTTACCATCCACAGACCGACGGTCAGAGTGAGCGTACTATACAGACACTTGAGGATATGTTGCGGGCTTGTATCATTGACTTCAGTGGTAGTTGGGATTCGTATCTTCCTTTAGTTGAGTTTTCTTATAATAACAACTACCACTCTAGTATTCGTTGTGCTCCTTTCGAGGCACTCTATGGGCGTAAGTGCCGTTCTCCAGTTCTTTGGGCAGAGGTTGGTCAGACACAGCTTGTCGGTCCCGAACTTGTTCAGGATACTACCGACAAGATTTTTCTGATTCGAGATAGACTTCGTGCGGAGAGAGACCGTCAAAAGAGTTATGCACATGTTCGTCGTAGACCGCTTGAATTCAGTGTGGGTGATTTCGTCTTTCTGAAAGTTTCCCCTTGGAAGGGCGTTGTTCGATTCGGCCGTAAGGGCAAGCTTGCACCCCGTTATGTGGGTCCCTTCGAGATTTCTGAGCGTATTGGTCCGGTGCCTTTTCGCTTAAAGTTACCACACGAGTTGAGTGATGTCCACGATACCTTTCATGTTTCGAACTTGAAGAAGTATCTTGCCTACACTAACTTGCAAGTTCCACTCGACGATATTCAGATTGATGATACTTTGAGGTTCGTTGAAGAACCAGGGGAGATTCTTGATCGAGTGGTTAAAACTCTCAAGCGCAGCCGTATTACTATCGTGAAAGTTCGTTGGAATTCTCGAGGAGGTCCAGAGTTCACTTGGGAGCGCGAGGATCGGATGAAACTCAAGTTCCCTCACCTTTTTCAGTAATTACTTCCAGTGACAGTATTCTCACTTGAATTTCGGGACGAAATTCTTTTAAGTGGGGTATACTGTGACATCCGTCATTTTTCCGACTCAAGTTAGTCTAGAATGTCATATGCTCTTACCGTGCTTACATAAATTTGGTTATGAAAAATTAATCTTTACTTTCCTTTATGTATGATATGTTCAATGCCTTGTGTGTATATCTCGTTATATGATGTTATCGTTTTAGTTAGGTGCAATAGTTAGCCTCACTAGAAGAGCTCCTAGATGAATTAGCGAGAAATATATGTTTTCGTACTATTAATGGACTTGGGTATATCTAAGATTATATCTCATTTAAGAACCTTTAATTATAGACTTATGTTAAATTCTTATTTATCGCTCGTTTTAGTTTACGTATATCACCTTACTTTCTACGTCCCGTTAGACATTCATTTTCTAATTCTCCTTCAACGAGGTAAAATTGGGTTGTGGTTTTAATTGGCTATAAGATCGGGCTTTCGCCTAGTCTTAACATTTTACCAAACCAAAACCCATTAACAATTAACACTAACCTAATACTAATAATATTTAAACAAAAATTAAAAAAAACCCTGAACCCTTTTTCCTCTCCATTGCCTTCTTTTGCTAATCGGCCGACCACCCAATCCTCCACCCTCTTCATCGTTTTCATCATCCAGCAAGGAGATTTCGAACCCTCCTCCATCTTCATCGAGTTAGTTCTACAAGGTAACAGATTTTCGGACCTTTTCTTCTTTTGTTTTGGTTTCAGCCAAAACTTATGTTATGGGATTCATGGAGATCGTTTTTTTAATGTATCTGCTCGTAATCACTTTTCCACAGCCTCCCAATCACGAGAAACATCCTTTTTCTTCATCAAATCCGATCATAATAACCAGGTAACCGATTGTTTATCTTTTGGTTTGTTTCTTTTGGCTGAAACCCTAATTAGGGTTCTTAAAAAATTCGTTTTCTGTATTGACATAGCTTTGTTGATCATCTACAAATATAAACCTATTGTTACATCATCAATCCGAATTCCATTAAGGTATAAATCGATTCATATTCTTCCTTGAAATCTATATCATTTGGATGTCAACGTTGGATTTGTTTTCGAGTTGTTATTCTACTTTAGGCGAAACTGAGATCGGGAAAGCTTTGGACTAAATTCAGCCCCTAAACAGCTCGTGACCTTCATATTCAGGTCCGTACCGACACTTTTCGTTAAGGTACTTATTAGTAATTTTGTGTCATCTTTCGTGTTTTAAGTATCGTATTGAAAATTCTACCGTAAAACCCTAATTTCACATTGTTTCGTGCTAAGAAACAAGTTTTGGACAGCGGGAATAAGTTTCCTTCATCGTGCCTTAAAAGGTTTGTAGTCGGGTTTCTAATCTAATTCAAATCCGTTCGATTTTTACTAGTAAATTCGGGTAGTTTACCTTTTCCATATTTCGTGCCAATTTGATTTGAAACCGTCTTAATACATAAATTAATTGATGATTCTAATTTTAGATATCCTTGTATTATTACATCCCTCAAGTCTCTATTCAAGCGATTTCAAGTCGTAACGGTAATCGACTCCCGATAGCATAACCGTTACGACTAACGGTAATCAATCTTTCTTACTTCTTTTGCGTATTTGTTTTTGGTGGCGATTGTTTTGCCATTTATTCTTTATTTCGTATATTTTAATTGCGTGGTTGTTTATATTACTCGTATATAACTGTGTGGTTGAATTTCGTTATTCGTATCTTTTCGTTTCATTGTAATTTACGGACAATCTTGTATTTGGACATTTTTAGGTCCCTTTCCTTTGTAATATGTATTAATGTATGTTTTTAGCAATCTTGAATTGAGAATTAGGCTCTGTGACCTGAATATAAGTTGTAAGACTCGGAGTCTAGTTTTCAAAAACGTAAGTTTCATTTCCTAACTCCTTATAGTTTTTCCTAAAAAAATAAAATACCAACTAGGTGTCTAAACAAATTATTTTGACTAAAGCGTCTAAGATCATTAACTTACTTCGTGTAACCAATTAGACAACTATAATAACAATTAGTAAATTTTTATTAAGTTAATAAAAAGTCTAAAAGATACTAACATGGTTCGTCTTGTCTACACTGACACCATACGACATTTTAATATAATAAAGACAACATACATAAGTACAAAGTTTTTGGACAGCTTAGATAACCGTTTTACTTTTGTCATATCTTACTCATATTAATCTATTTTATGACGATGTCTTAGCCTAAAACGTAGCTCTTGGTGTCTAGTTTTCAAATATGTTTCCGTCAACGTCTAATTCCTGCTAGAACCATAGATATCTCAGTTTGAGTGAACCTATGTGTACGCTGGAAAATTCATTGTTTAATTCAAAGTCGTTAACCTTCAAACTCTATTCTTACACAATTATACTTTATTCTAGGGGAGCTCTAGGATAGTGAGGACTATATTTGCGACCTACTTTACAAACCATATACACACAGTTCGATAAGGTGAGGCATCGCCCCTTTTATTTATTACCGTTTTCTATGTTTAAATCGGGGGAAAGTAAAGCTCAACCAGACTATTTTGAGAAAATGAATTACGATAAACATATTTTACTTCCATACTTACTATATACGGAAACATTACTATTTTTGGAAACTTGCCATAAAAAGATACTTCTATTTATGGAAACTTACTATTTTTAGAAATCATGAAATGTGTAACATAACTAATGCAATTTTTCTAAAACTTCACGAGGCATTTGGTTGATACACATCAGTATACCTTTCCTACTGATGCATACACGCTCATTAGTATACCTTTCCTACTAATGAGGCGTACTTACGGTAGCGTGGCTACTGCGAATGATACTTATCAGTATACCTTTCCTACTGATACATGCACGCTCTTTAGTATACCTTTCCTACTAATGAGGTGTACTTACTATGGTTACTTGTGATACATGCTACGATGAATGATTGTGAATGATGCTTTATTACTACTTACATGCATTAGTTACACATTACTTTACTACTCATTTTAAGATATGTTTTCTATCTTACATTTTACTACTTACTCGATGTACTCGCTCAAATTTGTGTTGACTTTTTAAGCTTTTCTTTCAGGTAACGAGCAGGCATAGGACTTGGACTTAGGAGTCGGGCTTTAGCTAACTTCAGGATCTTGCATTGGTTTTGTCGTTTATTTATTACATTTGGATTGCATTTCAGGCTTGCATGCCCCACTACTTTGAACTTATCTATTATGTTTTCTTGATTGGTTGTTTGTAGTGTATGACGGTTTTCGTGTACTAAGGGTTTACCTAAGTATGGCGACGTCATAACGACTTTTATTTACTTACTCATATAGACTGTTCTTTATTATACTGTTGTGTTATGACGATCGCCAATCATGTTGCACCCTATGTTTCCGCCAAATGTGGGGTGTGACAGTACCTGTTCCTACTGTTAAAATAAAGAATGTTAATACTGCTAAAGTTCAAAAAGCTAAATCTTTAAACAAGTATGGCAACCGAAGGTCAAAGTAACTCAACCACCTACTCCACCTGATTTCACAAACTTAGTTCAGGGGAAGGTGAGTTACTTTGATAAAATGGGCAAACCCAAGTCAACTTTGGCTTGGGTCCCCACCATAAACTAACTTTCTTGTTTATGTGTAGGTTCAGCCAACAAACGATATTGAGAGCAATTGGCATGTAGATAGTGGCTGTTCTAGGCACATGACAGGCAACATTGCTTGCCTTCAGGACTTTCAAAAGTTCAATGGAGGTTATGTTGCCTTTGGAGGTAATCCAAAAGGAGGGAAGATTTCTGGAAAGGGAACTGTTAGCAATGGGAGAATCCACTTCAAAGATGTCTTCTATGTGCAACAGTTACAGTACAACTTGTTGAGCGTTTCTCAAGTCTGTGATGAGAAGCACACAACCATCTTCACTGCATTTGAATGCATCATCATGAAGCCTGGATATGTTAATGATGAAAGCATGGTCCTGCTCAGGACACCCAGAAAAGACAATGTTTATTGCTTTGACATGTCCAAGGTACAACCAACTGCAGCTGAAGCATGCTTTGTCTCCAAAGCAACACTAGATGAATCCACTCTATGGCACATACGGATGTGCCATATGAACCTCAAGAATATTAATGAGTTGGTGAAATCTAACTTAGTAAGAGGACTGCCCAACAAGCAATTCTCTTTGGAAGATAATTGTGTAGCTTGTTTGAAGGGAAAGCAACACAAGACTTCTCACAAGTCCAAGGAAATCAACACCATTGACACTCCTACCCATTTGCTCCATATGGACTTATTTGGTCTAACAAATGTGAAGAGTATTGCTAAGAAGTCCTACTACCTGGTGATTACTGATGATTACACAAGGTACACTTGGGTGTATTTCCTGGCAACCAAAGATGAGACAAGTCAACTTCTCATCTCATTCATCAAAAGAGTGGAACATAAAATCAACTTGAAGGTGAAGAAGATTAGGTGTGACAATGGCACAAAATTCAAAAATCAAGTGTTGAATGAATATTGTGAAAAGAAGGGAATAGAGGGACAGTTCAGTGCTACAAGGACTCCACAACAGAATGGAGTAGCTGAAAGACGAAATAGGACTCTAATTGAAGCTGCTAGAAGTATGTTGGCCGACTCCAACTTACCTATATTCTTATGGGAAGAAGCAGTTAATACTGCCTGCTATGTGCAGAACAGAGTTCTCCTAGTCAAGTCTCAAAACAAGACTCCATATGAGCTCTTACACAAGAAGCAACCATTGATAAGCTTCTTAAAAGCTTTTGGATGTCCTTGTACTATTCTCAACACAAAGGAATATCTTGGCAAGTTTGAGAACAAAGCGGTTATAGGATACTTTGTGGGATACTCTTCACAAAGCAAAGCCTATAGGATATACAATCAAAAGTCACGCATTATTGAAGAAAGCTCAAATGTCACATTCAATGAAAACACCCCCAACACAAAGGGTCAAGGGCCAAACTGGCTGTTTGATTTGGATGCTTTAACTAAGTTCTTCAATTTTGACTTTCCATCATCCACATCAGTTCCTGCTACTCCAGTTCCTACTGACTCAGCAACACCTGTTAATACTGCTTCAGTTAATCCTGAATCAGTTAATACTGCTATCCCTCCAATTATTGGTACTGATAGATTAGATGTTACGGAGTACATCTATCTTCCAATTTCACCTGATGACCCTCTAAATTTGTATGACACCATTGACAAAGTAATAACAGAGGAGGCAAAACAACAGGACACTCCTCAAGAACAACCTCTACATGAAGAAGAAGTTCCAACTCCAACAACTGACAAAGAAGAGGAACACAACCTTAATGAAATTCCAGCATTAATTGAGGAAAGTGAAGATGGAGTTGCAATTCCAACTGCTGAGGAAGTTGAAGATAGTGTGTTGGGTTATAACTTAGCTAAAATAGTTTAACCAAGAACAACTCACTTAACAAACAAGAATAGTAATTCAAGGGATTAATACGGAAGATATTTTGAGTTACTACGGAAGGCAAGTTACTACGGAAGTTCAACATGTTACTACGGATACTTAAGTTACTACGGTGACATGAAGTTACTACGGACAAAGTCAAAGTCAAGATACGGAGGAAGTCAAGCCAAGACACGGAAGACAAACTTATCTTGCAAGTATCAAATCTAATTAGATAGAGTTATAATTAGATTAGATTTCCTTTTGTTAATTAGATAGAATTTCCTTAAATCCAGATAACGATTTATTTAAATAAGGATAGATGTAGAATTCTAGTTTATCTAGAACGAGCCTCAAGGTCTATAAATATAGATCCTTGGAGAATAGAGAAAACACGTTGTATTGATATTATTGATTAATGCAATTGAGGCTTACAATTCGACAATTACTTTGTTTATTTGTTATTCATTATTAGTTGTTCGATAACTCGTAATATTGAAGTGTTCATCCGCTGCTGAACTTCTTCAATAGATCTCGATCTTAACGTTAGCAAACATATTAGTTTACCTAGACTAATACGATCCTGACATAGTGATGCAGAAGTAACTACTCCAAAGAATACTACTTCAGCTTCAAGTACTTACCATGGATCCAATCCATTTCATGGCTATGCAATGCCTGATATCAATGATACCAATTTGGGTGTGGACTTAAGAGTTGAGAAGATTCCTTCTTCTCGTATCTCAAAGAACCACCCTGCCTCTCAAATCATTGGTAACTTTGATATCTAAATGGAGAAGCTCCACCAAGCCTCCCAAGGATCCACTGAAGGATATCATCACTTGTTTATTTGCCTGCTTCCTGTCTCAAATAGAACCCAAGAAGATCCAAGAAGCCCGCTAGACCCACACTGGATAGAAGCCTGTCAAGCTGAACTACTTCAGTTCAAAATTCAAGGTGTGTGGGATTTGGTTCCATTGCCAAGAGGGAAGAAAGTGATAGGCACAAGATGTATCTTCAGAAACAAGAAGGATGAAAGAGGGATTGTCATCAAAAACAAAGCTAGACTGGTAGCTCAAGGCTACACTCAAGAAGAAGGGATAGATTATGAAGAAGTTTTTGCTCCTGTAGCAAGAATAGAAGCAATCAGGCTCTTCCTTGCTTTTGCCTCCTTCATGGGATTTAAAGTCTTTCAAATGGATGTGAAGAGTGCATTCCTATATGGAGTTATAGAGGAGGAAGTATATGTCAAACAGCCACCAGGCTTTGAGGACCCTCAACACCCTCACTTGGTTTACAAATTGGCCAAAGCTCTTTATGGGCTTCATCAAGCACCATGGGCTTGGTATGATACTCTCTCTGACTACCTTCTCCAGAACAACTTTCAAAGGGGAACAATTGACAAGACTCTCTTCTTCAAAAAGACTCAATCAGATATCCTTCTTGTGCAAATTTATGTGGATGACATCATCTTTGGCTCCACCAAAGATGCTCTGTGCAAAGAATTTGAACAACTGATGCATACAAAGTTTCAAATTAGTTCCATGGGAGAACTCACATTCTTTCTAGGCCTCCAAGTCAAGCAGAAGACTGATGGACTCTTCACCAGCCAATCAAAATATGTCAAGGATATTCTCACCAAGAAACTCACAAACAACTGACTGCAGATCTGGAGGGGGAGGATGTGGACATTCATAGCTATAGATCAATGATAGGTTCACTCATGTACCTCACAGCTTCAAAACCTGACATTATGTTTGGAGTTTGTGTGTGTGCAAGGTATCAAACCAGACCAAAGATGTCTCATCTAATTGTAGTCAAGAGAATATTCCGCTACTTGAAGGGCAAGCCTAACTTAGGCCTATGG
Organism: Senecio squalidus; assembly: GCA_910822075.1. NCBI lineage: Eukaryota > Viridiplantae > Streptophyta > Magnoliopsida > Asterales > Asteraceae > Senecio > Senecio squalidus. The sequence continues at coordinate 15,541,358 of CAJVGC010000432.1, read as the reverse complement.
TACCCCAAAGATTCACCATTTGATTTAATTGCTTATACTGACAGTGATTATGGTGGTGAAAATTTAGACAGGAAATCAACAACAGGTGGATGCCAATTCATAGGCTCAAGGCTGGTATCTTGGCAGTGCAAGAAGCAAACAACGGCTTCTACTTCTTCAACAGAAGTTGAATACATTGCTGCAGCAAGTTGCCGTGCTCAAGTGTTGTGGATACAAAATCAAATGATGGATTATGGATACTCATTCATGAACACTCCCATCTTTATAGACAACCAGAGCACCATCAGCATAATCAACAATCCAGTGAAGCACTCCTAGACAAAGGACATAGAGATACGCTATCACTTCATAAGAGACTGCAACGAAAAGAAGTTGATAAAGTTCATACTGACAATCAGCTTGCTGATCTTCTCACAAAAGCTTTTGATGTGGGAATATTTACATTCTTGATTACAAGTATTGGCTTGATCAACATGGATTAACTTATCTAAAAATATCTCTTTAATTATCCTATGTAAAGTCCATTTGAGAAACGCAGTAGTAACCTTAAACATATATCAAGTGCCTTAATTTTTAGTATTGCTCTATGTTACTACTGCAAAATTAACAGTAGCAATAGATTTTGACTAAAGTTTTATTAGTACTGCAAAATTTTCATTACTACGGGAAGGTTTAACTACTAATGGCCATAGTTTTGTTAATACTGCAAGAATAGTTAATACTGCTAGTAACTCATTAATACGGACTTCTGGTTAATACTGGAGAGTGATATCTATTACTACTGCCAGACCAGTTAATACTGTCGTCATTACTACTGTCATTAACGTAATTACTGCGGTCATTATCTCTTAATACTACAACGATTAGTACTGCAGAGCTTTCTTAATTAATAAGATTACTCTGTTAATACTGCGTTGGCAAGTCAAACCTCAACTTGTAACTAACTTTTAACACGTGGCGATTTGTGACTGGACCTCAATTTTAAAACTTCGGCGCGGGTTCAACAATTTTTGACACTTGGCAATACACTATTGCACCGTTACTTTTAATCATCACCCGCGTCTAATCCAACTCGTCAAGTTGTTATAATCTTTACAATATAAATAGGGTTCTAATTAATCTTTCAATTAATTACCTTTCTTCTCAAGAACCCTACCTAAGCAAAAGTTACCGTTACAATAAAAAATCTAAGATTTTCTTCGCTGTTTAATTACATTCTCTCATATTACTAACAATGGCCGATCTACAGTTTTTTGAAACCCATAACATGGTGGCATGCTTCATCAAGAACAAAGAAAACGAAGATTTTCATCCCATTATCGATTTCTTGAAGCAGTCACATATTAAATTTGCTCTAACAATCAGCCCAGAATTACATGAAGATCACATTAGAGGATTTTGGGATACTGCAAGGGTGACTTCTGTGGGAGAAGTACCTGTGATCACAGCCATAGTAGATGGCAAAGAAATCAATGTTTCTGAGGCAACAATCCGCACTCATCTTAACCTACAAGATGAAGCACGTATAACTGATTTACCAAGTGAAACAATTATTGAAAACTTTAGATTAATGGGGTATGAGGGGGACCTAAACATTTCAACTTTTCTAAAAGCTAAATTGTCCCCCCAGTGGAAGTACTTGTTGCATACTTTGCAACAATGTCTTTCACAGAAAAGAACGGGTTGGAATGAGGGTAGTTCTTCTTTGGCAACTGCCATGGTATGTTTGGCCACAAACCAAACATACAAGTTTTCAAACCTAATCTTTGATGGCATGCTATGGAACTTGGCAAATCCTAAATATAAATTTTTAATGTATCCAAGGTTCCTTCAGCACATCTTTAACTGTGAACTTAGAGATCTCACTAGATCTCAAAATGTTTTTTCCGTCCATGCTCATACCAAAAAGGTTTTTGCGAACATGAGAAGGGTTAATAAAGGTTTTTCGGCAAATGTTACACCATTCTTCTCAACAATGATGGTGGGAACAAGTTCTGCAACAGATGAGAGACAAGTGACTCCACCTCTATCTCAACCCTCATCTGATCCTGTTACTACTGTTAGTACCTCTGCAGTTTCTGCTGCAAGTACTGAAGTCATAATCCCAGAGGTTACAACTGCAGTTAATACTGCAAGTGTTCCTCCAGTTACTACTGGGAGTTCTTCTCCAGTTTTAACTGCACCAGTCACCACTATTGTGACTCCACCCTCAACTTCTACACCTCACTCACCACCACCCATTGTTGCTACATTTTCTAGAAAGACTAAGAGGGTTCCTCAGCCTCTTCAGTCTAAAACTTCCCCACTATCCAAATTTCGACAAAGGGAAAACATTGAGCAATCCCCCATGCTCCATGAGGTGGTCCATAAGGAGGGGGTGACCATTTAGGTAGGGCTCACACTACTGGTGTCCTTACTTCTCATAGTGAGGCCCACGACAGTGTGAACATCTCTAAGACCCAACCTAAGGCAACACTATCCTTTGATGCTGCTTTTGTGGCATCTTTTGAAGGTGGTCCCTGATGCCAAGAAACCAAGGGGGAAGGACATGCTTCTGCAGGGCAGAAGGGTCCCTCTACATCCGATGATCAACCACCTGTTGGTACTCAACAAGAAAGGGGTGAGGATAGATATAATTATTCTCCACTGGAATTGATGGAAGCTTGTGCCTCATTCTTTCTTAGAGTTGAAAAACAAGGGGAAGACCTTGCAACTTTAGCCACATTGGTCCATACTCTGGTTGAGCAGCAGAAACAACTGCAATAATTTTTGATGAAAAATCCCACAACCAGGAGCATTGGTACATCTCCAGGACCATCCAGCTCTTCTTCTTCTTCGGATGACAACCCCACTGCTGACAAAAAGGGAGAGAAAGAAATGGAAGATTTTTTGTGTATAGAAGATGATGCCGAGGTTAAGGGGGAGATAGAAAGAAAGAGTGATGACACAACGATAACTGCTACATCATATCATGAAGAAGTTGAAGGTGAGAAGACGGTGATAGATGAAGATGTTGAAAAGGAGCAGAGAGTTGAGGGGGAGCATGAGATGGAGATTGAAGTTGAGAATCAAGAAGTAATTACTACTGCAGCCATTGATGAAGTTCTAAGTTCTGCTGCAGAGTTTGTTACTATTGCCCCTCCAATTACTGCTGAAGAGATAGTTACTACTGCTCCTCTCACACAAGCTGTTTCTACTGAAGGAATTAATACTGAAGGAGTTAGTACTGGAGATCCTGTTTCTACTGTCTCATCTATTAATATTAATCTTCAAGTTTCTACTGAAACTCCTCCAATAGTATCAATTCCTCCACCACCAACATCAATCCAAAGGCAATCTTTTCTGAAGCAACAACAGTTAAAACAGTTACTACTGCTACACTCTCAATTTTTGATGAAGAAGATGTTGCTGCAGAATTCCTGAAGCTTGATAGGGCCAAAATTATTGAAGAAAGAAAGATTGAACAAGCCTCACTTCCCAAGCAAAAATCATTGAAGATACCTGCAGTTCCAGACAACACCAAACTGGTAGAAGGAATATACTTTGTAGAAGATCCTTCAAGACCAGCAGGTATAAGACCAATTATCCCTCCTCATAGATCATATATGCCCAAACCACTTGCAGAGATTGAGCCAGTTGAGAAGGCTAAGGGAAAGAAAATAGTTGTTGATCTAAGTGAGAAGGAGAAGATGAAGAAAAAGAAGGAAAAAGAAGAAAAGCTAGCTGACTTTGCAACCTTTCAATTTGCTGCCGAAGAGTTAGATGTAGGAGATGATCCAACAACAATTATTGACATCCACACCAAGCTTCAAATTCAAGAAATGGAAAAGATTCAGAAGTTGAGAGAAGAAGAGCTAGCATTGAAAGCTGAGCTAGAGAAGGAGATGGCCGAACTAGCCCAAGCTGAAAGAGAAAAGAAAAAGAAAGTTCAAAAGAAGAAATCCACTCAAGACAAGCTTACTGAAGATAGACAGAAGTTCATCTCATACCTAAAGACCAAAGGCTACAATGGTAAATCATTAGGGCCAATGAAGATGGGGAACTTGCTTGCCTTGGTGGAGAAAGAAAGAAAAAGAGACTCTCAAAGAAGGATTCAACTCACTCAACAAGAAAATCAAAAGCAATATGAGTTGGAGAGATCTTTGAAGAGAGCACATGAAACTGGAAGGCTCATGTTTGATACTGAAGGAAGGGAGATTAAAAATCCATTTGCTCCAGCTAAGCCTAATCCTCCTGAGCAGCTAAAGAGGAAGAAATCAATGTCAACAAGAGTTCTTCAAAAGAAACAAAGAAGAGAAGACATTCCTACTGCTCAAGGAATTCCTATTGTGCAAACAGTTCAAGTCAAGAAGGAACAGGTCACTATTGAAGAAAAAGATGATGATATAAAAATATCACAAGATGATTGTTCAGCCTTGATTATTCATGAAGAAGGACTAAGGATAGCACCATTAGCTGTTGAGCTTCCTCAGATCATAGACTGGGAGTACACTGGTGGGCCTAACAAGACAGAATATGTGGTCACCAGGCAAGATAAGTCCAAGACCATTGTTCTAGCTTTTCACAGGATGGTAAGTGACTTCTCAAGATCTGATCTAGAGCGTATCTATGACATTGGAAAGATCAAATATTCAAACTTTAGAGGTCAAAGCTCAGGCATAGATATGGCCATGGATTGGTTAAATGGCATGTTTGATCCAGATACTGAGAAGATCAGTCTTACTTTCAAGAAAGGAGGTTCAAACAACCTAATTATCAAGTGGTACATTTATGAAAGAAGTGGTACTTACTCTATAGTTAGAACACATGGTGCAATGGAGTTCTATCTAGTAGACAAGAAGTATGCACATGGGTTGAAAACTTTGAAAGAGATGATCAAAGTTAGATTGTATGGACTTATGGCTTCCAGAATGGCACATGAGTTAGTCTGGAGTATCATGGTTGACTGAAGAAATGGCAAAGGAAGAAGCTGAGAAGAACAAGAGTTTAAGTGATAAACGAAAATATTTTGAAAATAGTTAATACTGATGTATAAAAACTTGTACTTTCGATATATATAAAAGTTCAAGTTAGGGGGAGATTGTTGGGGTTAGAACTTAGTTAAAATAGTTTTAGTTTCATTAATACTGCTTCTAACTACTGATAGTAATGTATGTTCATTAATACGGACTGAAGATGGTTAATGCTGAAGACATATAGTTACTACGGAAGACAAGTTAATACTGAAGCTGAAGATTAATACTGAAGACATGATTACTACTGCTTCTCATTAATGTTGGTGCTTCAACATAGTTACTGCGGACTGTTACTACTATAACTCTTGCCATGCAAGTTTAGTATAGAATTACAATTGTAGTTAAATTGTATTTTCTTATTAGATAGATGTAGTTTCCTAGTTTATCTAGGTTAGCCTCAAGGTCTATATATAGATCCTTGTAATTGATAAAGAAACACGTTGTATTGATAATTATTATTAATCAATTGAGGCTTATAATTCGGCAATTTATTGTTAATCATTATTCATACTTTAGAAATATTATTTGTTTGAATAACTTGTTAATATCAAAGTGTTCATATCCGCTGCTGAACTTCTTTGATAGATCACGATTTAACAAAACAAGGTTTAGTTTTATACAAACGTATTTGATCCTGACAATATATATATATATATATATATATATATATATATATATATATATATATATATATATATATATATATATATATATATATATATATATATATATATATAAGTACATATTTAGAAATAGCACATGATTTATATGAGATATGATCAACCATATTAACTTACTCTTCAAATTGTTTGTTAATTTTCATGGGGCATCTTAACCTATATAAATACTTAAGCTTTGAGTTATTCATAAGTGTTTTGAAGTGTTAATCAAGTTCTCCCCCTTTATTTATGTAAAAAATGTACGAACGATACCGTTTATATTAAACAAAAATCAAATAGTATGAAATAGAATTATAGAAACCGTAACCGAAATTTCGGCCAAGGCTTGTGATAAACACAATTCCCTTAAAACAAATTCCGCGTATTATCACACGGTTTGTTTCCCAGGGTACAATGATGAAAACAGTTTGAATCGAAACTACCGCAGCGACTACTTGCCTGAAAATTCAATCGGAAATTGTTGTAGTAAGATAGATAGGAGAAAAGGTGACTTGTGACTGATCCAAGAACGTCGTTTTTATAGACCAAGGGATTGAATTCTGGTTTAATGGCATTAAAGAGCCGAATTAAAACCAAAACTGTAACAATTTCATTTACGGTTAGCGTAACTGTTAGTTACGTTAGCGTAACTGTTAGTTACTAAAACTCCGAATTAAAACCCAAACACCCATCTTTAGGTGTCGATATCTCATTCACCTTAACTCCGTACTGGACGTATAATATATCGTTGCAAATCCCTTTCTAAGGGCTACACATTCATATTAAATATTCTTCGTAAATATTAAATATGCATCACTTTATATACGTCCAAAGTTGATGAAAAAATCATGTTTTTATCAACATTTTCCAACAATCCCCCACATGAATGGAGATCGATCAAAACAACACTTATTCCCGATGAAACTTCGGCGGTTAAATCCTGCATAGGATAGGTAAGTGTTACCCTTTGAACCTTCCCTTATGAAATGCACTTAGTCTCCTAACTGTCAGTAGATCTTGATGTCTTTGAAATGAGTTATTATTTACGAAGACGACTATACATTTCACACATGACTCTTACGGACAATGTCAACTCCTCATAGTAGTGTTCGTTATGGTCAGGAACACTATCCTGGTTCTGCGAGAGCTTTTAGGAATTACGCCCTTATAATTCCTTTAGAAGCGACCCCACTTCTCTATAACATAGGTGATTCGTTAGAAATCATCATACCACATATGGTTATTTCTTAGAATCATTAAAAGCCGTACGCTTATCCTTCACCTTGTCACTGATCTTAGGAATGGACTAGAAAGTTTGTGAATTTGTGAACTCCCTTAGATGGTATAAGAGGTAGATAAACCACCCCCCACAGTGACCTCCCTTCATTCATACAACTAGGTTGTTCTATTGAACCCAGATCTTGGGATCTCCAGTCAACTTGGTTAGGTTTCCTTGGCATAAACTTATTCATTCAAGGGATTTAGTCACATTCCTTTTGACGACTTACTAACTAACTCTCTTCTTAAGCCTTTCGTAAGCGAATCCGCTTTGTTATCCTTTGACTTCACATAGTCAATTGAGATAACTCCTGTTGAGAGTAGTTGTCGTATCGTATTATGTCTACGTCGAATATGTCTTAACTTACCGTTATACATTATGCTACGAGCTCTGTCAATTGCCGATTGACTATCACAATGTATACATACGGCCATTACCGGTTTAGGCCATCTTGGTATGTCTTCTACAAATTGACGCAACCATTCTTCAACTTCTCCATATTTATCGAGGGCAATGAATTCAGATTCCATCGTTGATCTTGCTATAACCGTTTGTTTGCAAGATTTCCATGCCACAACAACACCTCCAAGTGTAAACACATATCCACTTGTTGATCGGGAATCTTTTATATCAGAAATCCAGTTTGCATCACTGTATCCTTCGATAACAACTGGATGTCTATTATAGTGTAGTCCATACTCTCACGTGTATCTTACATACCGAAGTAATATTGTCATACTTTTCCAATGATCAGAACTTGGATTGCTTGTGTAACTACTTAGCCTACTAACAACGTATGCTAAGTCGGGTCTCGTACAACTCATCAGATACAATAGACTACCAATGATTCTTTAGTATTCTAGTTGGGAGACACCTTCACCTCTATTCTTAGATAGATGTTTACTAGTGTCTATTGGAGTTCTAGCTAGGCGGAATCCACCACATTGAATCTCTCTAGAATGTTGTCCACGTAATGTGTTTGATTTAACACAAGACCATTTTGGGTTCGTGTGATTTTGATTCCAAGAATCACATCTGCTAGGCCCATGTGTTTCATGTCAAATATGATTTCAACATATCCTTTGTTGATGTTATCATCTTATCGTCACAACCCATGATAAGCATATCATCTACATAGAGACATAAAATAACATAACCATTAGGTGTGTCTTTCACATAAAAACACTTGTCACATTCATTTATTTCGAAACCATATTCTAACATGACGTGATCAAACTTTTGATGCCATTGTTTGGGAGCTTGCTTTAGGCCATATAATGACTTAAGCAGCTTGCAAACTTTGTTCTCTTGTCCAGGGGCAATAAAACCCTCAGGTTGTTTCATGTAAATTTCTTCCTCTAAATCGCCGTTTAGAAAAGCAGTTTTTACATCCATTTGGTGAACTTCGAAATTTCTTATGGCGGAAATAGCAAGTACCATCCTGATGGAGGTGAGTCTCGTTACAGGAGAATACGTATCAAAATAATCTAGACCTTCTCGTTGTCTATAACCTTTGATCACTAATCTTGCTTTGTATTGATCAATACTTCCATCCGCCCTCATTTTCTTTTTAAAGAGCCATCTATAGTCTAGTGCATTGCAACCCTGAGGAAGGTCCACTATTTCCCACGTATGGTTTTGTAAAATAGATTTTATTTCACTTTTGATGGCTCTTTCCATTGAAGTGCTTCCGAAGAGGTAACCGCTTCGCGGTAGGTTCTAGGTTCATGTTCTACCATGAATGTGAGGAAGTCAGAACCAAACGATTTCTCAACCCTAGCCCTTTCACTTCTTCTAGGCTCAACATCTTCTTCCACATGCTGTTCTTGTCTCACATTTTGGACAGACTCATCAACGAGTGTAGAAGAACTTCTAATTTCCGTGTTTAGACAGGGAAATATATTTTCAAAGAATGTAGCACCCCTTGATTCCATTATCGTGTTCTTGTGTATATCGGTATTCTTAGAATCATGCACAAGAAATCGATAGGCACTACTGTTGTGAGCATATCCAATGAATATGCAATCCACAGTTTTAAGCCCTATCTTTAAGACCTTAGGTGCCGACACTAATACTTTGGCTAGGCACCCCCACACTCGTAGGTATTTATATGATGGTTTTCTTCCATCCAAAGTTCATATGGGGTTTCTTCTTTATTATTCCGAGGTAGCTTATTTAAAAGATAATAAGCTGACAAGAGAACGTCCCCCACATGTTTGGACTAAGTCCACAACTTATCAACATGTCATTAACCATTTCTTTCAAGGTACGGTTCTTTCTTTCGGCGATACCGTTTTGTTGAGATGAATAGGGGGCGGTGAGTTCATGTCTAATACCATGTTGCTCACAAAAGTTAGCAAATGGTGACACATATTCACCTCCTCTATCACTTGTAACAACCTTAATTTTCTTATTACGTTGATTCTCAACTTCACTCTTGTAAAGAATGAACTTATCGATGGCTTCATCCTTACTTTTAAGTAAGTATACATAGCAATATTTCGTGCTATCATCGTCAAAGGTGATGAAGTATTTGTTTCCACCTCTTGTGGGAACCGATTTTAAGTCACATACATCGGTGTGGATCATATCAAGGGGTTCGGCCTCAACACATGTTCTTGTTTGTTTGGCCTCAACACATGTTTGACATTTATAGTTTGAATCAATGTGGAAAGATGGTATGCATTTAAATTTAATTAACCGACGAATGGAATTAAATTTAACATGACCAAGACGTGCATGCCAAATATTAGAAGACTCAAGCAAGTAAGCGGAAGTAGTACCAATTTTATTAATACCACGCTTAATAACCATTACATTTAATTTGAACATGCCATTAAGGGCATATCCCCTACCAACATACACACCACTTTTGGTCAACACGACCTTATCTGATTCAAACACCAAACGAAAACCAAACTTGTTAAAAAGCCATCCCGACACAAGATTCTTACGAATCTCCGGAACATAGAGCACATTGTTCAAAGTGAGCTCCTTCTTCACAAACTTCCTAGTCCATTCCTAAGATCAATGACAAGGTGAAGGATAAGTATACGACCTTTAATGATTCTAAGAAATAACCATATGAGGTATAATGATTTCTAATGAATAACCTATGTTAGAGAGAAGTGGGGTTGCTTCTAAGGGAATAATAAGGGCGTAATTCCTAAAAGCTCTCGCAGAACCAGGATAGTGTTCATGACAATAACGAACACGACTATGAGGAGTTGACATTGTCAGGAAGATTCATGTGTGAAATGTATTGTCGTCTACGTAAATAACAACTCAGTTCAAAGACATCAAGATCTACTAACAGTTAGGAGACTATGTGCATTTCATAAGGGAAGGTTCAAAGGGTAACACCTCCATTCATGTGGGGGATTGTTAGAAAATGTTGATAAAAACATGATTTTTTTTTTATCAACTTTGGACGTATATAAAGTGATGCATATTTAATATTTACGAAGAATATTTAATATGAATGTGTAGCCCTTAGAAAGGGCTTTGCAACGATATATTATACGTCCAAAACGGAGTTAAGGTGAATGAGATATCGACACCTAAAGATGGGTGTTTGGGTTTTAATTCGGAGTTTTAGTAACTAATAGTTACGCTAACGTAACTGAAACTGTTACGCTAACGTAACTAACAATTACGCTAACGTAAGTAACAGTTACGCTAACAGTAACTGAAACTGTTACATTTTTGGTTTAATTCGGCTCTTTAATGCCATTAAACCAGAATTAAATCCCTTGGTTTATAAATCCGACGTTCTTGAATCAGTCACAAGTCACCTTTTCTCCTATCTATCTTACTGCAACAATTTCCGATTGAATTTTCAGGCAAGTAGTCGCTCCGGCAGTTTCGATTCAAACTGTTTTCGTCATTGTACTCTGGGAAACAAACCGTGTGATAATACGCAGAATTTGTTTTAAGGGATTTGTGTTTATCACAAGCCTTGTATGAAATAGAATTACAGAAACTGTAAACGAAATTTCGACCAAGGCTTATGATAAACACAATTCCCTTAAAACAAATTCCGCGTATTATCACACAGTTTGTTTCCCAGGGTACAATGACGAAAACGGTTTGTTTCCCAGGCTACAATGCCTTGGTATCATGTCATATGGTTTTCTCAATGTATCCAAATACACGCGTTTATAGCTTAGATTGTCATGCTTCGCAAACTTAATATGCAGGATAGACTTCGTGTTTGGGACAATTACCACAATACTGACGAGTTGCGATGCTTGTTTTGTAATGGTATTCTCAAAATGCATAATTATCTTTTTTTTTATTGTCCATATTCTAAACGAGTTTGGAGTGCATTACTCAGGTTTGCTAAACTCATTACTTTGCCTTCCTCCTAAGATAGCACACTAGAGAGTTTGAAGAATTAAGCAAATAAAAACGCTATTTGGAGTATAGTTCGACGTTTGCTATTTGGTGCTGTAATTTATCACTTATGGCGGGAAAGAAATCAAATGTTACATAAAAAAAAATTAAGAAGACGACCCTATTCATTGCTCATGAAATTGTGGAGGAAATTCGTCTAAAATTTTTGTCTTTAAAGACGAAACCATTGACTCAAGTTTTGGAAGTAAAAGGTGTATGGTCAATTGCTTTTTGGCGAAATTAATCATGAATTATTCTCGTGATTAACTATTTTGGTTCATTAGTAGTTTTCTAGGTTCTTTCATGCCCTAGTTTGGTTGTTTTGTCTTCTCTTTTCCTTGTACTAATCGTTTATGTTTTTATAAATGTTTTGCCGGATAATATTCCCCTTACCCAAAAAAAATATCTCTAGTCTAAAATTGTATGTTAAAGCTTTTACTTTAAAATTAAAAAGATGTATGGAAAATAGCTAGAGCTAGATATATTAAACATTGGGGGTGTTTGTTTCGACTTATGTAACGGATTTATGAGATTATTTAACTTTTAATAAACTTATAAGCCAATTTTTTTATAACTTATGAGCTTATCAAGTTGAGTTTATGGGTTATTTAAAGCAATAAGCTCAACCTAATAAGCTCATAAGCTAGACTAATGGACTTATGAGCTTATCAAATATTAAATAAGCTAATAAACCCGTTACTTAAGCCGAAACAAACAACCCGATAGACTAATAAATATTAGACCTTTGCCAACGTTTGCTCTTCGGTTACCAAAACCGTTGGCACCAGGGTCGTCAGTTGCCGACAGATGTTTTTTTTTTTTTTTCTAATTTATTGGTATACCGACGATGAAACATAAGTGTAAAAATAAATTATTATTCTTTTTCAATAACCTTTGTAAAGAAAAAAAATAAACTATATGCATATGTTTTAAACATATATACAAGTTTTTAAATCTATGGAAAAAGAAGAACTGACCAAAAAAATGTCGCCGAAATTGTGATGAGAGTGGTGTCCGATGGACTTTTGAAGAATGGTGAGCGGAAAAAAAAACACATGAACTTTTTGTAATAACCTTTGAAAATTTGTATGGACTTTTGACGCCAATTGATATGTTTTTTTTTTAAATTGGATCCATTTATAAAAAAAGATTCTTCATTACTTTAGTTATAAAAAGTGTATATATTATGCAATATGGTACACTCGTACATAACTCTTCTCAACTTATATATCTTGTTAAATCTCGCTGCATGCTTTATAATATCCCAACGATCTTGAAGAACATTGAATACCCGTTCGATATCTTTTCTCACACTCTTTTGAAAACGTTTGAATTTTTGACGCGCTTCGTCCGATGGGTATGAAAACGCTTTGAAAAATGTAGCCCACTCCGGATAGATACCGTTTGTAAGGTAATATTTTTTTGTCTAATCATGTCCGTTGAGCGAAAATCCTTAATCTGGGGATGATTCGTTGATCATATCATGGAACAACGACGATTGTTTAAGTACATTGATATCATTGTTCGACCCCGCGACACCGAAGTAAGCATGCCATATCCAAAGATAGACTGACGAAACAGCTTCCAGCATAACCGTTGGATAACCATGGTCACCTCGGTTGTGTTTCCCTTTGTATGCATTTGGACAGTGATCCCAACGCCAATGCATACAGACGATGCTACCAAGCATACCCTTAAACTTGTGAACTGTAACGACCTAAAACTAGAGAAAAGGACTAAATTTGAAATCAAATTTTGGTCAAGGGTTAAATGTGTAAATCATCCAAAGTACAATGGTGTTTATGAAAATTGAAAAATAAATAAAAACATCACTTTCAAGTGATGTTTTTAATTTGGGATTGTTTAGGTATTTGTCGAGCACAGAAAGAAACGAAAAAAGAATATAAGTCAGTTAAGTTTAGGACGACGATTCGGTATTTTTTTTAGTCGTTTTCAAAATGGAAAGCACCGTAGGGCTTCTATATGTGTCAGGATCATTCTGGTATAAGCGAAAGTGAAAAAGGAGTTAGTTCATTTCGGGTCGAATTGATACCCGTTTCGTATAATCGTGGTATACCTTGTTATTTGAGTTCATAATCGACTTATATATGCTTTGGTAACTTAATAATGAGGTTTTGATGAGTTTTGTTGAGTTTCAAAACCTGTAACTCGGGGTTTTATGTAGAGAAGACGAAGATGGCAAAGTTGTAATAATAAGCTGGTTTAAAGGAAATGTGCATCGGATATCGGGAATTGATTATAATTGTTGTCTATTGTGGGGAATTTTAGAAATACAGTTTTAGGGCATGTGATTAAAGAAATAGATTTCAACTTAATCCTGTAAAAGTAGAGATTTTTAAAATTTGGGAGATAACGAAAACGCTAATAGAGTTTTGTGGTTCGTAGGTTTAGCAGGATATTATAAACAATTTGCAATGATTGTTTAAGCAAATGACCTAATCCTTCCGTGCTTGAGAGAGATGAAAATTTTGAGGATTATAGTGATGTTTCTTATTCGAGGTAAGGTTGTGTATTGGTGTAGAGAGACAAAGTATTTGCTTACGCTTCGAGACAATTAAAGAGCACAGAGAAGAGTTATCCAATTTATGATTTGGAATTAACAAGAATGATTATAGTGTTGAACATCTGGTGTCATTACTTGTATGGTGTCAAGTGTATTAGTTTTCAGATTATAAAAGTTTATGATGTATGGAGTTATTAAGAGATTATAATTGTTTTGTTATTTATCCTTCGAGTAAAACAGTGGTGGATGATACATTGGTTAGGAGAGAACTTAGAGAAAATAAGGATGATCTACAAATGTATTGTGATAGTATTTAAATTACGAAGAATAGTAATATTCGGGAGTTGCTTTTGCAAGATTTGCATAGATTTAAGTATTTTATTCATTCAGGGAACACGAAAGTGAACAGTGATTTAAAATTGAGGTATTGGTGATTTGGGATGAAATTGGAGATAACAAAGTTTGTATCTAAGTGTGTAACTTGTATTGGGTTAGGGCAGTATATCAAAACCCGGATAATAAATTGCAACAAACTTAAAATTTCGACGCGAGAATGTGATAACATTAAGATGGATCTTGTTACTAAAATTACCAAGATTGTGAGGAGTAATAGTATGATTTGGGTTATAGTCGATTGGTTGACCAAGTGTATTTATTTTCTTGCTCAAAAGAGAATGAGAAATTGGAGAAATTGAAAAAATTGGCTAATTATTATGTTAGAGAAATTAGGAGTTTGCATTATATTCCATTATTTATTATTTCGACTAGAGTTACTTGAGTTGCAACATGATTTATGGGGATAAATACATGAGAATTGGATATAATAGTAAATTTGAGTACCAAATAACATTCACACTAAATGAATAAAGTGAAAGAATTATTCAACTTTGGATATAATAAAACTCGTGTAATAGAGTATGAGGATATTTGGGATACACATTTTTTTCGTTGAGTAGAGTTTGGTTATGATAATCCAAATCACTCGAGTATCGATACAACAATGAGAAGAAGTTTCGTCCTCCCACTTGTTGGTTAGAACTGGGAAAGAGACAATATCCTGGTTCAGAGATATTTCAGATGACATCTGAAAGGGTTGTTGTAGGTTGAGATAAATTGTGAGTAATTCGTGAAACATTGAAAGATTATTCTGATAAAAAGTAAAGATCAAAAATCTTTGATATTTAAGATAAAGAGAGATATTAAGGGTTTTGACTTGGAAAGTCATTATTCTATTTGGGGAGCGAAGGAAGTTAAGCCCTCGACTTATCGGCCGATTCAATATTTTGGAGAGAGTTGGAGATCAAGCTTATAAGTTTGAATTGCCGGAGGAACTGACAGATATTCAAAATGTGTTTCATGTGTGTTATTGTTAGGTCTTAGTAAGATCCCAATTACTAGTTATTCAGTTTATCAATTAATCTTATAAGATTGAATCAATAGAAAATCAGTATTCAAATGCTAATTATCACTCTTGATAGACACACAGTTCTTGTAAATAGATTATAGCGGAGATATAACTTTTAACAAGAGTTTGAATAATAAGTAGATTCAATCGAAAGCGTTAACCCATTACAAAGACTCAAGCTCTTTATTTATACACAATCATAGAGAGCTTGATAAGTACAAATCTAAACAAATCTCCTAACAAGATAGAAGATTTTGCCTAACTTCCTTGTCTTTCGGCTTAAGTCACTTTCTGAGTCTGACTACTCAGACTTACAATTGCCTTAGAATATTTTAGTCACTCAGACTCAAAATCACTCAGAACCAAACTTAACAAACATATTTATAACTTGGGTTAAATTGCTGATTTTTCCAACAATCTCTCCCTATCTGTTTATGTTAAAGTCTTTTACAATGACTCACACAAAGTACAAAACATACACAAACTAAAACAATTATCATTAAACAAAAGTTTGTGATAAAAATTACATCTTTCTCCTTGACTTTGGCTTAGGCTTCAATACCGAGTCCCAAACACTTGGCTTCAAAGCATCTTTTGCCCAATCCACTCTTTCATCTTTCCAATTCATCAGACTCTTCATCTCTTTTTCAGACTTGTTAAACATGAGATGAAATTCCTTCTTGATGCTATCAACCTTGTCAGATATGTTTCCTATGTCTTCAATTCTTCTCAGATTGTTGAATAACCAACTCACCAGCTTCAATCTAAATGGTCTACATTGATCCCTCTTGCATTCATTCATTATAGCAATAAAGTGATATAGAGATGATTTGAATAGATCTTCTTTTTCTTGAAAACAATCATCTCCAACACAATCAATGTAACACAATCCCTTATTTTTATCAGTCTTGATATAAGTTCTTTATTTAAATTCAATGCCTGAAGGTACTGGATGATCACTTTGAGATTCTACAAAGATACTTGGCTCCCTTGTGACATATGTTTGCAATACAAAAGTGTCTATAGTCTTCCTCAAGAATTAGATTCAAAAAATAAGTTGCATTCACATTGAAGATAGCTTCTTTTTTTTACTTCAGTTTATTGTTCAATATTGGTCAAACTTATACTCATCTTGGAAATCCTCTCTCATTCATCCAACCCAAGTGACTGCATTCTCTCCACTGCAATATTGAAAATTTTACCATTTCTAAGTAAGCACTTCAGATTCAGCTTCCCATAAGCTTCAATACAATCAATGTGTGAAATGTTATCCCTCAGCTTCTAAGAAACAAAATGTTTTTCAATGAATCCCATCCTTGCCTACTCTCTTTGAACCTTTTTAGCCATCTCCTCATCAACTTGAATTCTCAATTGTTCTTCTTCATGAGCTAAAAGTTATTCATTCTGCATCTTAGATTCTAACTCCTTAGCTGCAATTTCACATGGATCTCTTGTTTCCATAGGCTGTTTGTCTTGAGGCTTATCATCAAATTTAATAAATGTACAATCCTTTAACATATTATGTATATTTCTCAACTGTCATTTCTGCATTAAAGACTGACCTTTCTAGCCTTGCCTGTCTCTCAGCTTCACTAGTCTGTTTATCTTCTTTTTCTTTAACAGAGCTTTCAACTTCGGTAGTCTTTGTTTGATCAGACTGAGCCATTTGATCTTCCAATTCTGCCTTTCTTATTCTACTTGCATAATCAGGAGATGGATATCCATAATCAGGATCATTTTCTCCAAGCTCAACTCCATATAGTCCCATTCGGTTCTCCACATCAAATTATATAGCTTCGACTGATGTTAATGACACATCACCGTAATCGGTCAGAAAATGTTCCTCATTTTGTTTTGTTTCATGATTATACCTCAGCTTTCTTTTATACCTTCTCTCCTTCTTCTTCTTCTCCCCCTTAATAGATGACCCTTCTCTTTTCCTCTTTAAGTATTTCTATTGATCAGCCCCTGAGTCTGAGCACCCACAGAAACCTCTCCAATTGTATGCTTCCCTTTCCTTAGAGCACTTAACTCAGAAGTCAGATTCATCACCAATTCCTTTAAACTAGCCAACTCCTTTGCATTTTGTTCCTTTAGAGCACACACCTCAATCTGCATTGCACTCAGCTTGACCTCAAATTGAGTTGACATATCCTGAATTGCCTTTAACAGGATAGGCACATGCATTGCAACCTCATATTGAGTGTCATATGTAACAGAAGTGTTGGGTAAGTTGTTGTATCCCCACATCCCCCTGTTTACTAGAGAAGTGATCACTGGACACAAAGATAGGAATGGATGTTGTAACCTCACATCTCTCATGTTGACTAGGAGAGAGATCTTTGGTCTGAGAAATATAATTGGCAACTTGTGCATTAGAGTGTGAGAGATTTAGTGGTTCATGCGTGTGTACTAGTACTGAACTAGTGAAAAGAGCCTTTGAGATAGGCTTTGAAAAAAGTGAAGTGGGTTGACTCATACTAAGTATGGGGATATCTAGGAGTGGGATATCATCTTCAATACTTACCACATGTGTCTGTGTGGCAGTAGTAACATGTTTCTTCAAGCTGACTACACTAATTTGGGTTTGGGTAGTCTTAGCAGTCACATCACCTCCTACTCTAGCAGCGGGAGTGTGGTGTGAGCTACACCACTGGAGGGTAGTTCATGACTATCATCCTAATGGTTTAGTGAGTCCATTTGTGCTTTATTTGGTGAGGGGCTGGATATGTGAGCATTCTCCATCGAATCTTGTGAATTTGATAGGTTGGCCTCTTGATATGCAAGTATCTCAAGTTGGAAGTAGGATAGTTCATCGGTCTGAGAGGGGTTATTATCAGACTGATGTGGAGATGGTATGGTATTCATACCTAAGTCTCCATGAGGAGAAGTAGCTTCTTGATTCTCTCCATCATTCCCACCCCATGATTCCCAAACTCAACATTGATCATTGCTTGATCACCATCACCATCAATTCCATCATTATCACCATCAGATCCTACATTTTCCTCATTAGCTGAGTCTGAGTGATCCGACTTAGGGGCGGTTTGATAGCTGCAGACTGAGTTGGAGCTCATACTGAATTAGGTGCAGACTGAATTTGTTGTGTTTGATTATGCCTCAGACTGGCTATGCTGACTGGGAGAAATGACTATTTTACCCTTCTGTTTATTTTTATATTGAATGTCTTACAAAATCCAAATTAACAATAAATCCAAATTAAACATAAATCCAGATTTCTTACAAAATCCAAATTAAACAAATCCAAATGTCTTACAAAATCCAAATTAAAAAAATCCAAAGAGAACCTAACAATGATTGCGTACAATTAAGTTGAAGCATTTGAAAACAGTTTAGTAGAAATTTGGTCACGTAAAGTAGACATGTATTGGTTGCTTTGTGAATCCAATTCTATGTCATGTATGTTTTGGCCACTGCTTGCTTCATTTTTCATAGGAGCAAAATTGTTTTCTTCAAATTGCATAAATATGTCGTCGTAAATGTTGCACTTTCTTATTAAATTATGGACCGCGAAAGCAAGCAACGACCACATCCCTTTGCACTCCAAAAGGAAAATGAGGCATTTGTTTTAAGATTGGTAATATCGCCTTCAATACACCATAAGCGCGCTCAATAACATTTCGGATTCCGGCTTTGAGTAGAAATTTGGTCACGTAAAGTAGACATGTATTGGTTGCTTTGTGAATCCAATTCTATGTCATGTATGTTTTGGCCACTACTTGCTTCATTTTTCGTAGGAGCAATATTGTTTTCTTCAAATTGCATAAATATGTCGTCGTAAATGTTGCACTTTCTTATAAAATTATAGACCGCGAAGCAAGCAACGACCACATCCCTTTGCACTCCAAAAGGAAAAGGAGGCATTTGTTTTAAGATTGGTAATATCGCCTTCAATACACCATAAGTGCGCTCAATAACATTTCGGATTCCAGCTTTGAGTAGAAATTTGGTCACGTAAAGTAGACATGTATTGGTTGCTTTGTGAATCCAATTCTATGTCATGTATGTTTTGGCTACTGCTTGCTTCATTTTTCATAGGAGCAATATTGTTTTCTTCAGAATTTGCATAAATATGTCGTCATAAATGTTGCACTTTCTTATAAAATTATGGACCGCGAAGCAAGCAACGACCACATCTCTTTGCACTCCGAAAGGAAAAGGAGGAATTTGTTTTAAGATTGGTAATCTCGCCTTCAATACACCATAAGCGCGCTCAATAACATTTCGGAGTTGTGCATGAGCATGATTGAATTTCTCTTCCTTAGTTAAAGATCGTTGTCGTCGATAATCGGCTAACCAATACCTCGTATTACGATATGGGGCCATAAATCCACGAGTGTTGGTATATGCAGCATCACAAAGGTAATATTTATCTGTAAATGTTAGTGTGAAGCATATTATAAAAGTCATAAAAGTTATATATATTAAGTATTACAAGTTAAAGAATATATACTAACCTGGTGGAGGGAAGGGAAAGCCGGAATCCGGATTAAATGCAACCTCTATCAAAACTCGTGTGTCATGTGATATGCCCTCCCACACGGCCCATACAAAGGTGAATATCATATCAAAATTACAAATTCCAAGTACATTTTGATAAGATACACCTTTTCCTCTTCCCCTATAACGAGTTTGTTGTTCATTGGTCACAATCGCATGTATAAGAGTTCCATCTAACACACCAATTGCTCCGGGAAATATGTCTTGTAGCTTTCTATGTCGTTCCGAGTTTATAGTAGAAGGTGTTGGCACTATAATCTCTGTTGCAAAACACATCATCCCTTTCAGGACCTCATGAAAGCATTTATGAACCGTTTGTGTGGAGTGTTGAAATTTATCTTTAATCACGCAAAACCGTTCATTATGTCCTATAACTATTAGAAGCATAGCCATCTTCTCTTCAACGCTTATTGTCCTACTAGGTTGCAACCAATTTCTCTCTGTAAAATGATTGCATAATAATATATATGCTTCTTGTGAAAGACGCATCATCTCTTGAGGCTTTGTTGAAGTTCGATGAAGGAATGATTGTGGGTATGCATGCCCGGTCAATGTCGAATCAAGATCTCTATTTCTTTCAATTCTTCTTTGTCAACAAAGTAAAAGGAATGCTACAGTTTTAAGTCAAAAATCCATGTGTGACCTATTAAATGTAAATTATTTAACATGTTAAAAGTAATAACATATAAAAGTAACAAACAAAAGTCATTCCGTTACATGTTAAAAGTAATAACATATAAAAGTAACAAACAAAAGTCATTCCATTACATGTTAAAAGTAATAACACATAAAAGTCACTACATCCAAAAGAGCAACTAACAAGCAAAAGTCATTCTAAAAACCCATACTTCTTCCTCATTTTGTTCACCCACGACTCCAACCTGTCAAGTTAAGACGACACCAAACCTTCCTAACATCAACACTTTCAGCAAATAGAGAATTAGCCGTTTCATATCTTGGGTCGTCTTCTCCCCACCCCAATTTTTCCAACTTATCCATACAAGCATCAATGTTGTTATCAAGAGTGGTTGCTTTGTAAATGGCCAATGAAACCTTGGCAATCTGTTTCCCAACTTCAAGTAAATCCATGTCTACTTTGTTTCCATCATCTTTGTATTTTAGTTTGGTTACTTTCTTTTGTGGAGGAGCGGAGGATGTTTCAACTGCACTTGAAGGTGTCATTGGGGTTGGGCTTTGATCCATTGGTGTTGGGGTTTCATCCTGAGTGCATTGGACATCATCAAAAACATGATGATTAACATCTTGAGTAACGGGTCGGGGTTGTCTAGAAGATGGCCCCCAACTCTCAAAGCCGGTTGCTGTCGCCCCATCAAACAATTGAGAGAGAAGATCCGGGAAAATGAGGGGCACACTCCTTACTTTTTCAGCATGCTTGCACAACTGTTTCAAAACAATTATATTTTATATTAAACCAACTAAATGAGAATAATAAATGTTGTCCCGTTAATTATTGACAAACACAATACCTTCATTTCCACTATCCATTCTTCCTCGGTCAAATTGAAAGTGTTCGATACGGGATCATAAATGTTTCCCGTTTTGTTTTTCAATCATGCCCAAACGACATACTTTCCTTTCAAATAGTCCCAATGACTCTTCATTTGTTTTTGGTCAACGATAAAGTTATGTTCATTTTTAAGTTTCTCTCCTACGACCTTCCATGATTTGGCTTTCAAACTCCCACCTTCCCTCCCGTTGTTGTTTGCCACTTCGTTTAAACAAGCTTCGATAAAACATTTGTCCACAATGTCGGACTTCCAACTAATTCTACCCATAACTATCACACAAATAACACAAAATTAACAACTTGCAACTATTTATCAAAACGTGAATATAGACTACAAGCTTAAACAAAAACACGTACTATCAATCAATTACATGACTAAAACAACCAAAATCGAGTGAAATCAACTATATCACAACAAATCCTTACTTAGTTTTAATATAGTACCGCCATAATCAAAGAGACACGGTTTCATCTTATTAGTAGTGTAGAATTTTGTTTTGCTTTTCGTTAGAATCTAGCCAGCCTAAGGGGGTGTTTGTTTTACATATTTTCGGCTTATTTAACATAAATTAGCCAAACAAAATAAGCTCATAAGCCTGAGAATAAGCTAAAACAAGCAACTACAGTTTACATTAACTTCAGAAAGCTAATCTTTGAAATGATGCGGTGGAAAGCAAAGAGACGTTTTCTTAACTTAAATCACGAAAAAATGTTGATTATTTTTTTCTAAGACTAATTCCAACTTTTTTCGTCAATGATTATTCAAAAAGCTAGAGATTAAATACGAAGAAAGGTATCAACTAACAGTGATGCGTTTAAAGAAAGCAACTTTTAGTAGGTTCTTCTTCCACTATATTGTCCACGGTTTCACTGCAAAAAGAAGAAAGGAAATATTCACAGTGACCAACTACAAAACTTGTTTTCACATGAAATGTTTCAGTTTCCATAAATCACCTCAGTTTCACAAAAAAAAGAGCCTAAAACGCACATTAAACCATATTTGTGAGCCTCGCCTAGAAAATTATAGACAGTTTTGCAGCTCCCGTTCAATTAAAAAGGTATTTATCTTTACATAATGTATCATCTAGATCACTATGTATATCTTAGCATAGTTTAATATACTCTATATAACTAGTTTTATTGGTTTATTTTTAGGAGAAGGCAAAATGAGTAAACCAGCTGCGGGAAATCCAGATGACTACATATTAAAGGACACAAAGCCACAACTCGGTGAGAAGTGGCCATATGGTGGCTTGCGAGGAGGAGGTGGGTGGATAAGCAGTGATAGAGTAACGAGCACTTATGATCTTGTTGAACAAATGTATTATCTTTTCACTCCACAAAAAACTAGCAGTAAACGATTAAAACAACAAAAAATCAAGCATGCCTAAACATCACAAGTCAGGGGATGTAGCTTAAAAAAAATAATTATTGAACGGATTACGCATACAAATAAAATAGAGCATTAAATTGCAATTAAACACACCAATTAAACATCAAACTCACTATATTGTTTTTGGAGGAGGAGGAGCGGCTGGAGGAGGAGCAGCGGCGGTGGAGGAGCAACGGAGGAGGAGCAGCGGCTGGAGGAGCAGCAACGGCGGCGACGGCGACGGTGGTGGAGGATTGCAGATTGAAGGGTAGCGGTGGTGGAGGATGAAGGGTAGGCTTGGGTTTTTTATTTGAAAACATGAGTCTGCAGTTTTTGATTGAAGATTGAATCTTTGATATGGGTCTGTGGTACGGACCGAGTCCGTGACAACTTTGCTTTATCAAACACGCAGACCACAGACCGAGTCCGTGGTCTGAGTCCGGGTCTTTGGTCCGTGGTGATATATAACACCCCCTTAGTTTCTTCTAGATCAAGAAAATGGGTTTCAATCCACTGAAGCACGACTGGGGTTAATCCCACCTCATCTTCAGTGATTGTGATGTACGAAATACTCTTGTAGGTAAGTGTGGGGGCAGGGAAAACATAATTAAGTTGTTCAAGACTATTGTATGTTGCTTTGCCCATAACTTGTTCAAAACATAAATACAAGACTCTAATGAATGGAACATTAAACATTCTTTTGGGTTTTGCAACATAGGACATCAACTCATCAAAATATAGACTAGAATATGAAATTCTTCGTCCAGAGACCGTTGAATGAAACAAGTGAGTTTCAAACTCGTTCATTTGATTTAAAGTTCCAACTTTTCCCCCAAACTTTGAGTTATACTGGAGAAAACTTCCATTTTCCAGTAAACATCTCATATTCAATTACCCCTTTTACCACAGGATGACCTACCAGCAGGAATGCCTCATTCTTTGCTTGTTGTGTTGTCAGTCTGAGTTGGAATCCTCCTTCTCCAGCCTCTTGCTCAGTTGGGAGAAGTAACGCAACACATATAGTTTCTTCAGTAATTGAGATAGTGTTGCTTCCATCATTGTAAGTTCCAATGATTGCGGTATGCTCTGCATTTTCCCTACATGTATACCACCATTCACACAACGTCGGTGGATATAGAACGGTTTCTTAAAAGTAAGCCCCATGGAGAGGATGAGAGATCATGAATTGACAAATCTGATCAAACCCCATGTTTTGAAGATTTGGGGAAGCCCCATTGAGAGGATGAGAGATCATGAATTGACAAATCTGTTCAAACCCCATGTTTTGACGATTTGGGGGTATTACCAAATTGGCTACTCGATTTTTGTCCTTGACTTGAACTCTAATATCGAATTAGGAACCTGCATTCATGTTTGGGGTTATGTTCAAAATCATATTATTGTTCGCCATTGATCGTCGATTGAAGTTGAGTGCTGAAGAATTTGATCGCCAATGGAAAGATTTAGAAAATAAGGAAAGAGAGAAGTTAGGTTATGAAACAAATTGAATTCCATTTTAAACTAAGTAGCAAAATTTAAGTAACTTAGTTAGGAAATTTACATAATTAACACTCAGTTTTAAAGAATTACGATATTTACCTCTTACGTTTAAGTCAGATGAAAACAAGAACTCAAAAGTTACAGAAATGACCCTCAGATTCATATATATGAAAAAAAATTAAAAAAAAAAGTTAAAATAAACACTGTAGTATACAAAAAAAAAATTCGTTTGAGAGAACCTTTCAGTCTGACTACTACACAGTCAGATCAAAACTTATTCAGTTTGAGTACTTAGTCTAATTTTGAAACTTTGTTAAATTTAAGGATTTAACATTCCTAGTTCTCCTAAGAGATAGAAGAACCTGTCCTCACTAAGAGGCTTTGTGAAAATGTCTGCCGACTGATCATGTATGGCCACAAACTCTAGTCTGACCTTCCCCTTTTCAACACAGTCTCTTATAAAGTGATGTCTGATTTCAATGTGTTTGGTTCTTTAGTGAAAGACTGGATTTTCTATGATTTAAATAGCACTTTTGTTATCACACATGATTGGAGTGCCTTTGATCTTGATATCAAAGTCTGCAAATTGGTGTTGCATCCATAAAAATTGAGCACAACAACTTTCTGCATCTACATACTCAGATTCAACAGTTGAAGTAGAAACTGAGTTTTGTTTCTTGCTTGACCAGCTGAACAACTTTCCTCCCAGAAGCTGACATCCACCTGATGTGCTTTTTCTGTCAAGTTTACAACTTGCATAATCTGTAAAGCCAATTAGATCAAAACCAGATTCTTTAGGGTA
Source organism: Senecio squalidus (assembly GCA_910822075.1). Taxonomy (NCBI): domain Eukaryota; kingdom Viridiplantae; phylum Streptophyta; class Magnoliopsida; order Asterales; family Asteraceae; genus Senecio; species Senecio squalidus. Next base: position 15,516,358 of record CAJVGC010000432.1, on the reverse strand, counting down.
CCATAGTCAAAGATTTAGAGTACCCTTTAGATATATGAATATTCGTTTACCAGCTTTTAAATGAGATTCTTTTGGGTCAGGTTGATATCTTGCACATAAACAAGTTGAAAACATGATATCAGGTCTGCTTGCAGTTAAATATAACAGAGACCCAATAATTCCTTTGTAATTAGCTTGACATACTGACTTGCCAGTTTTGTCCTTATGCAATTTATTAGAGATACTCATAGGTGTTTTCATTTCAGAGCATGATTCAAATGAAAATTTCTTTAAAAGATCATGAATGTACTTACTTTGATTTATAAAAATACCATCTGGTTTTTGTTCAACTTGTAATTCCAGAAAAAATGTAAGTTCACCCATCATGCTCATTTTGTACTCACTCGACATTAATTTTGAAAACCATGAACATAACTTGGCATTTGAAAAACCAAATATGATGTCATCAACATATATTTGGACAAAAATAACTTGCCCCTGTTCTTTCTTTATGAAAAGTGTTTTGTCTATGGATCCTCTTTTAAAGTTATTTTTGAGTAGAAAGTCAGACAAAGTCTCATAGTAAGCTCTAGGAGTTTGTTTGAGACCATATATGTTGGGTTATAACTTGGTCATATAGTTTAACTCCTAAACAATACGCCTAACAAAGGATAAAGTAACTTAAAAGGTTAATGCGGAAGTCATTAAGAAGTTACTGCGGAAGACAAGTTAATGCGTCTGTTCAACCAAGTTACTACTGACACTAGTGTTGCTACTGAAGAAGTCAAGTTGCTGCGGTTATACCAAGTTACTACGGAAGACCAACTTGCCGTGCAAGAATAATCTAATTGATAGAGTTATAATTAGATTATGTTTCCTTTTGTATTTAGATTATGTTTCCTTCTAGATAACGATAGATGTAGAATTCTAGTTTATCTAGAACTAGCCTCAAATTCTATAAATAAAGATCCTTGTAGAATAGAAGAAACACGTTGTATTGATATTCTGAGTTAATACAATTGAGGCTTACAATTCGACAATATTATTATTTGTTCTTATTATCATTCTTACGATATTCTATTGTTCGATAACTCGTAAATATTGAAGTGTTCATCCGCTGCCGAACTTCTTCAATAGATCAAGGTCTTAACGAAGTGAAACTTAATAAGTTGTATTAACTTATTCGATCCTGACAAGTGGTATCAGAGCACAGGAGGTGCTTTAGATCCATTGATCAACGAGTTGATAATTCTCATACGCAAGAATCACGATAAACATCATGACTGAAGTTGCAATCGGCAAAGTTCCTGTTCTGAATAGCAACGAATTCGACTTATGGAAGCTACGAATCAAGCAAAACATCCTATTGTCCGACTATACAGTTTGGGATGTAATCATCAATGGTAACAAGCATGCTAACAATCAAGGAGCTGATGGACAGCCTGGAATGCTTACTCGTCCAACATTATCTGACCTTGAAAGAAGAGAAAAACAAACGGAATTTAAGGCTCTTAGTATTCTTTTAATCGCCATCCCCAACGAATACCAATCACAATTCGAAGAATATCAAGATGCAAAATCTCTATGGGAAGCGTTGGAGAAAAGATTCAACGGAACTAAGAATACAAAGAAGAATAAGAAAGCCCTTCTTAAACAGGAATATGAAAATTTCAATTCCTTGAATGGCGAACGAATGACTCAGACTTTTGATCGATACAAAAAGCTCACAGGAGAGATGATCAGCGCAGGAATCATGTATGAGAAAGATGACCTCAATCGAAAGTTCATAAGAGCTCTAGGTAAGGAATGGAAAATCTATACGGTTTCCTATAGACAAGGAGACACATTAGAAGACCTGGAATTGGATGATCTTTACAACGACTTACGAGTCTTTGAGTCAGAGGTGGAAGCAGAAAAATCTAGCAGTAGCAGTCACAGTATTAACAATGTTAATACTGCCGTTGTCACTACCTCTGGAGGAACGAAACATGAAAGTGGAGAAGATATATATTTCGAAGCATTCATCTCACAAAGCTCAAATCTCACTAGTGATGATGTGAAGCAAATACATCAAGATGACTGGGAAGAGATGGACTTAAAGTGGCAATCTGCCATGCTAGCTTTACGTGCAAGGAGATTTGTGAATCGAACCGGAAGAAGATTCAATCCAAGGAACAATGAACGAATTGCCTTCGACAAAAGCAAAGTGAAGTGCTACGAATGTAATGAACCAGGACACTTTGCAAGGGAATGTCCAAAGAAGTCAAAATCCAACAATTCACGACCCACTCAAGACAATCAAAGTGCACTCATGTCACATGACATATTTGGATACGATTGGAATGACTTAGCCGAAGAAACTAGTCAAAACAGGGCGTTGATTTCTAAAGAACAGAATCCTGTTTACGTGGAAGATACTACTACTGTTCACCATGCATGCATACCAGTAGTAATTGATGCGGATGACAATGTTTCTACGGAGGACACATTTACTGCGGAGCTAGTTTATACTGACCTGGGAATTACAGAAATTGGCAACTATGTTCTTGGATATGACTGGACTGATGACGATCAAGGAGCAACTCAAGAAGATGCTCTAATGGCTATTGACTCATCCTCAACAGATCCTGAAACTCCATCTCTCATGGCCGAGGTAAATTCTAAACTATGTTCTTCTGAGTGTAAAGCTATAATTGTTAAATATAAAAATCACAATCAATTAATGATTGATTCGATTAAAATCTTAGAAGAACAAAGACGGTCAGCTTCTAGGGTAATTGATAACTTAGAAAACCAAATTAAGTCACATAAAATAAATGAACAAAGTTATCAAGAGAAAATTAGCTTAGTTGAATGGCAAAGAGAGGATTTACTAGTCAAACTTAAGATGGCTAGGGAAGAAATCAAAAGATTAGAACAAGAACATGATAAAGTTGAGTTAGATGTAGGGAAACTAGAACATGCTTCAAAATCAGTTAATGACCTAATCCAACATCAAATACATGGAAAGGTAAAAGCTGGTTTAGGTTACAAAGAAGTTACCCCTCCATTTAACCAAAACTATATCCCTCCATCCGTAGATGAACCTAGGATTCCCATCTCTCAGACACCTCCAAAAGAATCATTCAATGTTGATCCAATCAACTATGATGAAGTTCTGATTGAGGACTTAGTTGAAGAGAGTAAGCTAACCATTGTGAAAAATAAGGACATTCCTTTAGAAAATCACCTTATCACAATAGAAGGTGTTACTCAACAGTCTTCACAAAGTCTAGTGTCTATGCCACGTAATGATCCCATCAAGAAAGTCAAAACATCCACTGAAAGAAAGATCAAAACAGCCCCTAAGGAAAAAGAAAATACTTGGATTCACATAGGCAAAGGAGGAAATCAACGAAACATGAATCAAGTACAAACACAAAAAGGGCAAATTCCTAAGAGTTCTGTTAAGGGATGTTTTATATGTGGAAAAATAAATCACTATGCAAAACTTTGCTATCACAATCCTCAAAATCAATTGCAAGTGATTCAAAAACCACATCATGGGCTGGGATACATTAGAAAATCTGAGCATAAAAACAAATCCATGAATAGTAGTAACAAAATAAATCATGCAAACCATAAATTTGTTACTATGAATTCAGGAAGAAAAAGTGTGAACAAACGTAAAGTATTTTCTAACAATAGGAATAGAGTTCCTACTGATAGACAAAATTTTGTTTCTACTGCAAAACTTAATACGGCCAAATATAATGGTGTTAATACTGCTCGTGTTAATACTGTGAAAAATAACCGTGTTAATACTGTTCGTGTTAATACTGCCGAAGGTAACTTAGTTACTACGGCTCATGTCAACACTAAGAAACAAAGGAATGTCAAACCAGTACCTGCTCCCATTGTTAAATCAAAAGTTGTTGACACTAAAATTGTTTCAAAAGCTAAAACATTCAAACAAGTGTGGCAACCAAAGATCCAAGTAACTCAACCACCTGTTCCTATTAATTTTTCAAAACTAGTCCAAAGGAAGGTGAGTTACTTTGATGAAATGGGCAAACCCAAGTCAGCTCTGGCTTGGGTTCCCACCAGAAACTAACTTCTATCGTTTATGTGCAGGTTCAGCCAACCAAAGAAAGTGAGAGCAGTTGGCATGTAGATAGTGGCTGTTCCAGGCACATGACGGGCAACATGTCATGTCTTCAGGACTTTGAGAAGTTCAATGGAGGATATGTTGCATTTGGAGGGAATCCAAAAGCAGGAAGAATTTATGGGAAAGGAACAATAAGCAATGGTACATTACACTTCAAAGATGTGTACTATGTGCAACAGTTGCAGTATAATTTGTTGAGTGTCTCTCAAGTATGTGATGAGAAGCACACAACTATCTTTACTGCTTCTGAATGCATCATCATGAAACCTGGGTATGTCATAGATGAGAGTATGATCTTACTCAGAACACCAAGGAGAGACAATGTCTATTGTCTTGACATGTCAAAGGTTCAACTTAATTCATCTGAAGCATGCTTTTTCTCAAAAGCTACTCTGGATGAATCCACCTTATGGCATAGGAGAATGTGCCACATGAACCTGAAGAACATCAGCAAACTGGTCAAATGTGGCTTGGTTAGAGGTCTCCCCAACAAGCAATTATTCTTAATGACAACTGCTTAGCTTGTTTGAAGGGTAAACAACACAAATTTTCTCACAAGACAAAGGAGATCAACACTAACATCACACCTTTACATTTACTCCATATGGATCTCTTTGGTCCTACCAATGTAAAGAGCATTGCAAAGAAGTCATATTGCCTTGTCATCACTGATGACTTCTCAAGATACACATGGGTGTACTTTCTGGGTACCAAGGATGAAACAAGCCAGCTACTCATCACTTTCATCACCAAGATTGAACATCAAATTAATCTCAAAGTCAAGAAAATTCAAGATCCAAGGAGTATGGGAATTGGTGGAAGTCCCATATGGCAAGAAGGTGATAGGTACAAGATGGATCTTCAGAAAAAAGAAGGATGAAAGAGGTATTGTGGTCAAGAATAAAGAAAGACTGGTTGCACAAGGCTACACACAAGAAGAGGGAATTGACTATGAAGAGGTCTTTGCTCCAGTGGCGAGGATTGAAGCTATCCGACTATTTCTAGCATTTGCTTCATTCATGGGTTTCAAAGTCTATCAAATGGATGTCAAGAGTGCATTCCTCTATGGTGTTATTGAGGAAGAGGTATATGTCAAACAGCCTCCTGGTTTTGAGGACCCTCAACATCCTCACAAGGTGTATAACCCGATCAAGGCTCTTTATGGGCTTCATCAAGCACCAAGGGCTTGGTATGACACTCTTTCTAATTATCTTCTTCAAAACAACTTTCAAAGAGGAACAATTGACAAGACACTCTTCTTCAAGAAATCTCACGCAAATATTCTTCTTGTTCAAATATACGTTGATGACATCATCTTTGGCTCTACCAAAGATGCATTGTGCAAAGAATATGAAGAATTAATGCACACTAAGTTTCAAATGAGTTCCATGGGAGAACATACTTTCTTCTTGGGTCTACAAGTCAAGCAAAAGAAGGATGGCCTTTTTATCAGCCAATCCAAGTATGTCAAGGACATTCTAACTAAATTTGGTCTTTTGGATGCCAAGGTTGCAAGCACCCCTGTAGAAACTCACAAACAAATGACGGCTGATCTTGAGGGGGAGGATGTGGATATACATAATTATCGATCAATGATTGGCTCCTTAATGTATCTCACAGCTTCAAGACCAGACATCATGTTTGGAGTTTGTGTATGTGCAAGATATCAAACAAGACCCAAGATGTCACACCTTATTGAAGTCAAGAGAATCTTTCGTTACCTAAAGGGCAAGCCTAATTTAGGCTTATGGTATCCTAAAGACTCTCCTTTTGATTTAATTGCTTATACTGACAGTGACTATGGTGGTGAAAACTTAGACAGGAAATCAACAACTGGAGGATGCCAATTTATTGGTTCAAGACTGGTGTCATGGCAATGCAAGAAGCAAACAACGGTGTCTACCTCTTCCACAGAAGCTGAATACATTGCAGCTGCTAGTTGTTGTGCTCAAGTGCTATGGATACAAAATCAAATGATGGATTATGGCTATTCATTCATGAACACACCAATTCACATTGACAACCAAAGCACTATTAGCATAATCAACAATCCAGTCAAGCACTCCAAGACAAAGCATATAGAGATACGCCACCACTTCATAAGAGATTGTAACGAAAAGAAATTGATCCATGTTGAGAAAATCCACACTGACAATCAGCTTGCTGACCTTCTCACAAAAGCATTTGATGTGGGAAGATTCACATTCTTGATTACAAGTATTGGAATGATCAATATGGATTGATATCATCTCCTTTATCTCTTAGTATTTCTATTTTAAAGTCCCTTCGAGAAGCAGTAGTAACCTTATGATAAGCATCAAGTGCCTTACTTTCTAGTATTGTACTATGTTACTACTGCAACATTAATAGTAGAAACAATTTTTAACCAAAGTATGATTAGTACGGCCAAAATTGTCAGTATTAAGGGAAGGTTTAAATACTACTGCCCTTAATCTAATAATACGGACGGAATGGTTAATACTCCTTAGCTTCTGGGTTACTACGGACCTCTGGTTAATACTGCTAGTAATTCACGTTACTACGGACAGTCCTGTTAATACGGCTCGTGTACCATTACTACGGACATTAATCAACTTACTACGACTATTAGTTGTTAATACTGCAAATCACCGTATTAAAAGGTTTCTTAAACAATAAGTATTCCTTCATTAATGGTGATTTGACAAGTCAAAATACAACTTGTAACTAACTTTTACACGTGGCACTTGACTATTGGACCTCTTTTTAAAAATTCAGGCGCGAGGTGCAGCCACACTGACACGTGGCAATCTCCTATTGCACCGTTACTTTTAATCATCACCCGCGTCTAATCCAAATTGTCAAGTTGTTACCTTTTTCACCGTATAAATAGGGGTATTTTTAACCGTTTGAATACTTACATTGCTTAAAGACCCTAATTGTTTAAAAGTTACCGTTACAATTAAAATCCCAAATTTTTCTTCAATCTTTGCCAAAATTCTGCTTCTCATTGATTGTTATCGACTATACCTTCATTAACAATGGCTGAATTGCAGTTCTTCATCACACATAATATGGTGGCTTTCTTGACCAAGTGTGCTGACAATGCCGATTTTATCCGATTATTGATTTCTTGAATCAATCCAATATTAAAACGGCGCTCACGATCAATCCTGAAATCAATGAAGACCATATAAGGGATTTTTGGACCTCTGCTGAACTCAATCTTGAGGGGGAGGTCCCTGTTATCAATGCCATGGTGAATGGCAAAGCTATAAGTATTTCAGAAGCCACAATCCGCACACACTTACAACTTCGTGATGCGGCAGGTATAAACCATCTTTCTAATGAAATACTTATTGACAATTTTGAGAAAATGGGGTATGAGGGGGACCTAAACATCTCAACTTTTCAAAAGGCAAAACTCTCTCCCCAATGGAAGTTTTTGTTGCATACTTTTCAACAGTGTCTGTCTCAAAAACGAACTGGTTGGCATGAGGGTAGCTCCTCTTTGGCTAATGCCATGGTATGTTTGGCCACCAACCGAACATATAATTTTCAAACATAATTTTTGAGGGCATGAAGTGTGTTGATGCACTTTTTGGATGTCCATAGCTTTGCAAACGCATTATTAATGTTTACTTGTAATGTTGTACACCTAGTTGGTTGTAAAAGTGCCAAATTCACCTTCTGCATTGATTCATGCGGATGTGGGTTCATACGCACGGATGAGAGTCTCATCCGTGCGGATGAACACTTATATTTGGTCTGATTTGCTTAACGATCATCCGTACGGATGAGAGTCTCATTCGTACGGACGAGAGACTCATCCGTACGGATGAGAAACAGTCCTATACATAGTGAATTTTCTGCATCTTTTAGGTTAAGAGTTTAAAGAAGAGTTTTAGAGAGAGGCTGCGATTTTAGCATCGGTTTTTAGGGTTTTTGAGGCGCCCCGATCCGGCCGATCACCGGATTAGGGAGAAGATTATGTTCAATCTTCTCCTTAGCCTTACCACGATTTCTCATTTTAAACCATTGTAATCATTAACGTTTATTAATAATATTTGGTTTATCTTTGATTATTCGTGTTTATCTCTTCCGTCTAATCAATCCGTTGCGCGTTCTTGTTAATACGTTCCTGTGTTAAATCGGACCTACAAAGTGGAACTTGGTTAATATCAAACACAAATTTTTAATGTACCCAAGGTTCCTACAACATATTTTTAACTGTGAACTACAAAACCTTTCTCCATCTAAAAATGTTTTCTTTTCTCATGCACACACAAAGAAACTTTTTACTAACATGAGAAAAGTTAATAAGGGTAGTTCTTCAAATGTGACACCATTGTTCTCTACAATGATGGTGGTCACAGTTTCTTCAGCTGAAGGACAAGTGACTTCACCTCTGTCCCAACCACCAGCTACCAGTGTCACAACCAGAAGCACTACTGCCATATCTATAGCAAGTGCTGAGGTTAGAACCCATGAGGTTACTACTGTAGTTTCTACTGTAAGTGTATCTCCAGTTGCTACTGTGAGTTCTACTCCAGTTGCTACTGCAACAGTCACCACTATTGTGACTTCACCATCAGTTTCTTCACCTCACACACAATCCACTGCTGCTGTTTCAAAAAGACCAAAGAGGGTTCCTCAGCCTCTTGTGTCTCAAACTATCCCACATACTTACACTCAAACATCATTCCCTGAAACATCTTCAGGAATGACTCCATCTTTAGGGGAAAACATTGAGCATACCCCCTTGCTCACTGAGGTGGTCCATCAGGAGGGGGGTGACCATGTGGAGAGGGCTGATACTACTGCAGCATTCACTTCTTATAGTGAAGCTCAGGACAGTATTAACATCTTTAAGACCCAAACCACGACAACACCAACCTTTGATGATGACCGGTTCTCATCATTGGAAGGTGGTCCCTGGCGCCAAGAGACCATGGGAGAGATACCTGTTCCTGCTAGGCAGGAGAGTTTCTCTACACCCTATGATCAACCACCTGTTGGTACCCAACAGGAAAGGGGTGAGGGTAGCTCTGTCTTAACCAATGAATTGATGGGTATGTACAAAAATGTCATAGCTAGGGTGGATAAACAAGAGGAAACTCTTGCCACTCTCACAGGTTTGGTGCAACAGTTGCTGGCTCAGCAGGCACTTCTTTCTGCTCAACTATTGCCCAAAAGAACCACCACACACAGCATTGGAACTTCCCCCAGACCATCCAGTTCTTCATCCTCTGATGATTCTCCTCCAGCTGACAAAAAGGAGGAGAAAGAAATTGAAGCACACATTTTATCATCTGAGGAGAGCAGGGGAGAAGAAAGAAAGAGTGATGAAACTGTCATTACTGCAACCTCCCAACAAAATGAAGACATGGAGATTGATAGTACTCTTCAGGGGGAGACACAAAGAGAAGATATGTTGGTGGATGAAGAAGGAGAAAGAATGGTGGTAGATGAAACCACTGAAAAAGATCAATTGCTTGAGGGGGAGCAAATGGTTGAAGAAACAGTAGACGAAGAGCATACAAGGGAAATGGAAACGGAATACACAGCAATTTCTACCAACCCTACTGAATTCATGGTTTCTACTGAAGAAATGGTTACTACTGCTCCTCAGTCAGTTGCAGTTACTGCGGACCCAGTTCCTACGGACCCCGTTGCTACGGATGTTGAGATGGTTCCTACGGACATCATTACTATTCCAGTTGCTACGGAGAGCTTTATGGATGATCAACCATCATTGTTTACTACAACTCCTCCAACCTTTTATCAAACTTCTCAACCATTTAAAAAAATTTCTTCTGAAGCTACAACACTTACTACCACAACATCTGAAGCTCCTGTTCTTACCCTTGACCAACAAGTTGCTGCGGATGAGCTAATTCATCAAGAAATGACAAGAACAACTGTTATGGATGATGAAGATACATTAGCATCACAACTTGACAAGATTATTGAAGACAAATTGAAACAAGAAAGGGAAAGAGCTGAAGCTGAAAGAAAGAAAGCGATAGCTGCAACAATTGCTAGACAAAAGGCTAAAGCAGCAGCTGCTTCACAACCCAATAAAGGTCAACTTACTTTACCTGAAAAACATGTTGATACATCTGTGCTTGCAGGTAGATTTGGCTACATTACAGTGAATGGAAAACTTGTTAGAGTTAATCTTGATGATCCATAACACAAAGTTAAAGGTAAGGTGATGGTTGTGGAGAAACCAAAAGAGTAAAAGAAGGAAAAAGAAAGGCTTGCAAGAGAGAAAGCTGCAGCAGAAAGAGATGCTAAATATCTGCAAGCAGAGTTGGAGATGGAAAGACTTGAGCAAGAAAGAGCTTCTATTGAGTTCTTGCAAAATCTGGTTGCTGAGGAGGATGCAATCTGTGCTTAAGAGATGGCTAAAGAAGAGATTCTGGATGATCTTTTCCTTAAAGGTCAAGAAAAAGCTGATGCTGAGCTTGCCAGAAAGATGCTTGAAGAAGATGAACTTATGCTCAAGAAGCAAGCCATAGCCAAAGCCAAGCTTGAGAAGAAGAAAGTGTTTGAAAAGAAAGAGTCCACAAAGGCCAAGCTAGCTGAAGATAGGCAGAAATTTACCTCCTATCTTAAGACAAAAGGTTACAGTGGTAGGTCTTTAGGACCTATGAAGATGGCTAGCATTTTGGAATTGGTGGAGAAGGAGAAGAAGAAGGATGCACAAAGAAAAATTGCTCTTGCGAGAATTGAAGAGAAGAAGAAGCAAGAAAGGGAGAAGGCAATGAAAGCTGCTCTTGAAACTGGAAGAAAGATCTTTACTGAGCAAGAACCTGTTAGTACTGCTCCTTCTACGGATAAACCCATTGAGAAGACAAAGAGGAAGAAGCTAGCATCCAAAAGAGTTCATGGTCTAGCTAAGAAACAAAGAGTAGAAACTTCTACTACTTCAAGTGTCTCTCAAGAAAGTCCTAATATTCCTTGTGTGAATGTTAAACAAGAACCTGGTGTGGAAGAACAAGCTTCTAAAGCTACTCAAGAAGATTGTTCAGCATACATTAATCATGTAGAAGGACTAAGGTTTACTCCTTTAGCAGTGAAGCCTCCTATGATCATCGACTGGAAATTCATTGGTGGGCAAATGGGAACTGAATATGAAGTTACAAGACAAGATAAATCAAAGAAAATGCTCCCAGCCTTTACGGTGAAAAAGGTAACAACTTGGCAATTTGGATTAGACGCGGGTGATGATTAAAAGTAACGGTGCAAGCAGAGTTGGATATGGAAAGACTTGAGCAAGAAAGAGCTTCTTTTGAGTTCTTGCAAAATCTGGTTGCTGAAGAAGAACAGGCTGAAAGAGAAAGGCTAAGGAAATTAGCTGAGGAGGATGAAACTCATGCTAAACTGAATCAATCTCCTACTCAGTCTGAAAAAGAAAAGCTAAGAAAGATTGCTGAGGATGATGCAATCTGTGCTCAAGAGATGGCTAATGAAGAGATTCTGGAAGATCTTTTCCTTACAGGTCAAGAAAAAGCTGATACTGAGCTTGCCAGAAAGATGCTTGAAGAAGATGAACTTATGCTCAAGAAGCAAACCAAAGCCAAAGCCATGCCTGAGAAGAAGAAAGTGTTTGAAAAGAAAGAGTCCACAAAGGCCAAGCTAGCTGAAGATAGGCAGAAATTTACCTCCTATCTTAAGACAAAAGGTTACAGTGGTAGGTCTTTAGGACCTATGAAGATGGCTAGCATTTTGGAATTGGTGGAGAAGGAGAAGAAGAAGGATGCACAAAGAAAAATTGCTCTTGCGAGAATTGAAGAGAAGAAGAAGCAAGAAAGGGAGAAGGCAATGAAAGCTGCTCTTGAAACTGGAAGAAAGATCTTTACTGAGCAAGAACCTGTTAGTACTGCTCCTTCTACGGATAAACCCATTGAGAAGACAAAGAGGAAGAAGCTAGCATCCAAAAGAGTTCATGGTCTAGCTAAGAAACAAAGAGTAGAAACTTCTACTACTTCAAGTGTCTCTCAAGAAAGTCCTAATATTCCTTGTGTGAATGTTAAACAAGAACCTGGTGTGGAAGAACAAGCTTCTAAAGCTACTCAAGAAGATTGTTCAGCATACATTAATCATGTAGAAGGACTAAGGTTTACTCCTTTAGCAGTGAAGCCTCCTATGATTATCGACTGGAAATTCATTGGTGGGCAAATGGGAACTGAATATGAAGTTACAAGACAAGATAAATCAAAGAAAATGCTCCCAGCCTTTACGGTGAAAAAGGTAACAACTTGGCAATTTGGATTAGACGCGGGTGATGATTAAAAGTAACGGTGCAAGCAGAGTTGGATATGGAAAGACTTGAGCAAGAAAGAGCTTCTTTTGAGTTCTTGCAAAATCTGGTTGCTGAAGAAGAACAGGCTGAAAGAGAAAGGCTAAGGAAATTAGCTGAGGAGGATGAAACTCATGCTAAACTGAATCAATCTCCTACTCAGTCTGAAAAAGAAAAGCTAAGAAAGATTGCTGAGGATGATGCAATCTGTGCTCAAGAGATGGCTAATGAAGAGATTCTAGAAGATCTTTTCCTTAAAGGTCAAGAAAAAGCTGATGCTGAGCTTGCCAGAAAGATGCTTGAAGAAGATGAACTTATGCTCAAGAAGCAAACCAAAGCCAAAGCCATGCCTGAGAAGAAGAAAGTGTTTGAAAAGAAAGAGTCCACAAAGGCCAAGCTAGCTGAAGATAGGCAGAAATTTACCTCCTATCTTAAGACAAAAGGTTACAGTGGTAGGTCTTTAGGACCTATGAAGATGGATAGCATTTTGGAATTGGTGGAGAAGGAGAAGAAGAAGGATGCACAAAGAAAAATTGCTCTTGCCAGAATTCAAGAGAAGAAGAAGCAAGAAAGGGAGAAGGAAATGAAAGCTGCTCTTGAAACTGGAAGAAAGATCTTTACTGAGCAAGAACCTGTTAGTACTTCTCCTTCTACGGATAAACCCATTGAGAAGACAAAGAGGAAGAAGCTAGCATCCAAAAGAGTTCATGGTCTAGCTAAGAAACAAAGAGTAGAAACTTCTACTGCTTCAAGTGTCTCTCAAGAAAGTCCTAATATTCGTTGTGTGAATGTTAAACAAGAACCTGGTGTGGAAGAACAAGCTTCTAAAGCTACTCAAGAAGATTGTACAGCATACATTAATCATGTAGAAGGACTAAGGTTTTACTCCTTTAGCAGTGAAGCCTCCTATGATCATCGACTGGAAATTCATTGGTGGGCAAATGGGAACTGAATATGAACTTACAAGACAAGATAAATCAAAGAAAATGCTCCCAGCCTTTACGGTGAAAAAGGTAACAACTTGACAATTTGGATTAGACGCGGGTGATGATTAAAAGTAACGGTGCAATCAGAGTTGGAGATTGAAAGACTTGAGCAAGAAAGAGCTTCTTTTGAGTTCTTGCAAAATCTTTTTGCTGAAGAAGAACAGGTTGAAAGAGAAAGGCTAAGGAAATTAGCTGAGGAGGATGAAACTCATGCTAAACTGAATCAATCTCCTACTCAGTCTGAAAAAGAAAAGCTAAGAAAGATTGCTGAGGATGTTGCAATCGGTGCTCAAGAGATGGCTAATGAAGAGATTCTGGAAGATCTTTTCCTTAAAGGTCAAGAAAAAGCTGATGCTGAGCTTGCCAGAAAGATGCTTGAAGAAGATGAACTTATGCTCAAGAAGCAAGCCAAAGCCAAAGCTAAGCATGAGAAGAAGAAAGTGTTTGAAAAGAAAGAGTCCACAAAGGCCAAGCTAGCTGAAGATAGGCAGAAATTTACCTCCTATCTTAAGACAAAAGGTTACAGTGGTAGGTCTTTAGGACCTATGAAGATGGCTATCATTTTGGAATTGGTGGAGAAGGAGAAGAAGAAGGATGCACAGAGAAAAATTGCTCTTGCCAGAATTCAAGAGAAGAAGAAGCAAGAAAGGGAGAAGGCAATGAAAGCTGCTCTTGAAACTGGAAGAAAGATCTTTACTGAGCAAGAACCTGTTAGTACTGCTCCTTCTACGGATAAACCCATTGAGAAGAAAAAGAGGAAGAAGCTAGCATCCAAAAGAGTTCATGGTCTAGCTAAGAAACAAAGAGTAGAAACTTCTACTACTTCAAGTGTCTCTCAAGAAAGTCCTAATATTCCTTGTGTGAATGTTAAACAAGAACCTGGTGTGGAAGAACAAGCTTTTAAAGATACTCAAGAAGATTGTTCAGCATACATTAATCATGTAGAAGGACTAAGGTTTACTCCTTTAGCAGTGAAGCCTCCTATGATCATCGACTGGAAATTCATTGGTGGGCAAATGGGAACTGAATATGAACTTACAAGACAAGATAAATCAAAGAAAATGCTCCAAGCCTTTACGGTGAAAAAGGTAACAACTTGACAATTTGGATTAGACGCGGGTGATGATTAAAAGTAACGGTGCAAGCAGAGTTGGAGATGGAAAGACTTGAGCAAGAAAGAGCTTCTTTTGAGTTCTTGCAAAATCTGGTTGCTGAAGAAGAACAGGCTGAAAGAGAAAGGCTAAGGAAATTACTTGAGGAGGATGAAACTCATGCTAAACTTAATCAATCTCCTACTCAGTCTGAAAGAGAAAAGCTAAGAAAGATTGCTGAGGAGGATGCAATCTGTGCTCAAGAGATGGCTAATGAAGAGATTCTGGAAGATCTTTTCCTTAAAGGTCAAGAAAAAGCTGATGTTGAACTTGCCAGAAAGATGCTTGAAGAAGATGAACTTATGCTCAAGAAGCAAGCCAAAGCCAAAGCTAAGCCTGAGAAGAAGAAAGTGTTTGAAAAGAAAGAGTCCACAAAGGCCAAGCTAGCTGAAGATAGGAAGAAATTTACCTCCTATCTTAAGACAAAAGGTTACAGTGGTAGGTCTTTAGGACCTATGAATATGGCTAGCATTTTGGAATTGGTGGAGAAGGAGAAGAAGAAGGATGCACAGAGAAAAATTGCTCTTGCCAGAATTCAAGAGAAGAAGAAGCAAGAAAGGGAGAAGGCAATGAAAGCTGCTCTTGAAACTGGAAGAAAGATCTTTACTGAGCAAGAACCTGTTAGTACTGCTCCTTCTACGGATAAACCCATTGAGAAGACAAAGAGGAAGAAGCTAGCATCCAAAAGAGTTCATGGTCTAGCTAAGAAACAAAGAGTAGAAACTTCTACTGCTTCAAGTGTCTCTCAAGAAAGTCCTAATATTCCTTGTGTGAATGTTAAACAAGAACCTGGTGTGGAAGAACAAGCTTCTAAAGCTACTCAAGAAGATTGTTCAGCATACATTAATCATGTAGAAGGACTAAGGTTTACTCCTTTAGCAGTGAAGCCTCCTATGATCATCGACTGGAAATTCATTGGTGGGCAAATGGGAACTGAATATGAAGTTACAAGACAAGATAAATCAAAGAAAATGCTCCCAGCCTTTACGGTGAAAAAGGTAACAACTTGACAATTTGGATTAGACGCGGGTGATGTGCAATCAGAGTTGGAGATGGAAGACTTGAGCAAGAAGAGCTTCTTTTGAGTTCTTGCAAATCTGGTTACTGAAGAAGAACA